>OV656696.1:12577500-13827500 GCA_927399405.1 Agonopterix arenella | reverse complement strand
AAGAGGTAGGTACATTCAAGGGTTTAAGTGTCATTTTAGGGATATCATTGAACAATATTGTGCCGTAAACACTAAAGATTATTTAGGTTTGATAAGCAAACTTTCAGCAGTATCAAATGTTTAAAATATTCAGTTGCAGTTTGGTTCAGTGCACGAAGGGAGAAGTTGTTGCCCCCTCGTGGAGCCTTGAGCCGCCCTGCGCGCCGAAGCTCTCCGAGTTTAACTTGAGTTATTGAACATTACTTATATCTACTACAGTACAACCTTTAGCTTGACTTGCGCTTGGAGTCAGTGTACAAATGACTGCAATCCTCATTTGACTGATTTCGACATTTCATCACAAAGGGTGTACGTTGAGCATACAACATGTTTATGCAGCGTGAAATTGATATCATTGGCATCCTTTAAAATTTAGAATCTACCCATCAAACTGAACAACTTTTACTATGGGAGAAAACTGATCGTAGCAAAAAGAAAAACTCTTAGTTTAAAATGATGCCAATAATATAAATTTCTCCCTGTATTTGCTGACGGTTTTGTATGGGCATGAACAGACCATCAAACTGAGCCACTTTTCTGTGAGAGCAACGTCAGAATGGTGAAAAAAGTCACCTGTTTCATACAAAACTGCAATCTTACTCGACCAAAATGTGTGGGACAACTGATTTTTTTCCCAATTTCTATGTTGCTACCATAGAAGAAAGTTGTTCAGTTTGACGGTCTGATCATCCTCATAAAAAACCGTCAGCATATTAAGTTAGACCCTGTAAACGCTGAGTATACAAGATTATAATGTACAACGAGACGTTTTTTTAATTATAAGACCACTCAAAAATGTATACTTTTATGTGTTAATTTATAACGGAAAAGCGTCCTGTTTTGTTCCCAGACCTAACAATATGTTTGTAATAATTTTGACAGACCCATAAGATTGAAACGCATCGAAGATGCAACTGAATGAACCAAGTAGTTCGTTGCACAGTCATAATGCGTGCATTGGCTACTGCAACAGAATACCTAAATGTGACTTGGAGGGTACTTCAAAGTCATTGAGTCATCTCCCTTTCAGTCTCCGGTACTCGTCGACCTTGGTGCGGGCCTTCAGGTTAACCTCCCGAGGGTAAAAAGGCCCTTCGGCCTCGGATTCCTCGACTCATCTTACCTGCTCGGTTGTTTTAAGCTCTTTTGTTTGAGTCGGCTCGTTTCAGCCTAATGCGCTTCTCAGAATTCTTCATATTTGTGGGACCATTTTCAAATATATTTACTGTTCTTGATTTGTTCTACTGCGACACGGTTGTTGATTCGTTCTTAATTTATTGTTATTGTCTTTTATTGTTCAACATTCAATACTACCCTCGTGTTAAACAGACATTAACTCATGGGTCTTCTTAAATTTTAGGTCTCAATCTTTAACACAATCTTAATTTTTTTTTTTCACTATCGATTTGTTCACTTAGAAAAAGTTGTTTAATTTGATGGGTATACTCTTAGTTTAAAAGAATGCCAACGATATCAATTGCACCCTGTATGGGCCGAGCATGCTGCCTACTGGAAAATAAAAATAATCGAGATATACGCCTCTGTCTTTGTTACTTTACATTACGTTGAGCGCGACATGCTTTCCTAGCCCTACTGGATCCTGAAAACAAAGACGACAGTAAAAGGACGAGGGATTTTTCGGTTGCTGCAAAATAAAATTCAGAATATGCTTAATACGCCATTTTGAAAAATGTTGCTTGAATTTTATTTTATGATGAAATGATGAACTTGTTCAAATCAGAATTGAGGATCCATTTTTAAACATTTGGGAAATATATTCACAGAACTATCCAAAAATAGTTTAATACATAGTGTACAGTAAGCTAACAGTAAGTAATTGGTCCAAAATATATTCTTGAAAGTGGCTCTGTGTAAAATGAGTGACGTATTCAATGTTTTATTTTGGAGCAGCCGATTTGTAAAAAGTTGATAAGGCTGAATTGTTATGCTAGCAGAGTGAGTTTTAATTTGCATATTAGATGTTTTGTTTTAATAATTGTTGTGTGGGCGCGGTTCGCCGTCATCACCGGGGAAGGCGCGCTTGCCTATGACCTGGATCCCGCATCAAGGGCACTGGGTCGTATTGTATTGTACCCCTCCCGCAAGTTTATACCTTCTTCACACCCCTTCACCCTCTTTACAATTACAAAGTTTCGGAGATAATGTTTTTGTAGGAGTTAGTCATCGAGTATTAAGAGGAAATGCGGGCGGCGTTTAATTCATACAAAATTACAAACATATTCCCCTGTTTCCTCCATGGATAATGAAATTAGAGCAAATGTTTCATTCTAGAATAATTTGAGAAACAGATTAAATTCGTCATATTTTTTGCTGAATGTAGTATTAGTTCGCTGGACATCCAGTCTGAAAACGGCGTTATAAATTCGGCAAAAGGTTCCTTAGTTCTTATAGTAATTAATTTATGAAAGACATAGGGGCATGGCAGAGGTAACATCAATTGTATGATAAAAAAAAATGTTTGCTCTCATTACTGGTAGCTCGATTACTCGGGAACAGCGCGACTTCATTAGATCTTTTAAAAACCTATTCTTCAAATGTCTTGCAGACCGCGTTACCTATTAACGTATGTGATAAACGGCCTAGGTTCTTGGTATATGCTGAGCAAACGAATTAACGAGTTATAACTTTCATAAAGATTGAAAAAACTTTCTTTAGTCCTATCGTCAATCGAAAGTAGAAACAGAAAGTTAAGTTCTGCTATTGCAAATAGTGTGTAAAAGTGTCAAAGAAAACGTGTTTTAATACCCTTATTTCTTGAAATTTCAATAATAATAATAATTAGGTACAAGAAATTAAATGTTCTTTACTGAAATGGTAAATATTTTTTTTATTATTATTTATATTCAGATCTGAGATCAGGCATGGAAGAAGTGTTCATGGGAAAAGTGTATTGTGATTTGTGTTATTATCTTGTTATTTATCTCGATACTAGACAGTTTCCAAAGTTAATGAGTTGTTCATATTATTATCTAATCTACCCCTTTGTCTTTTTATAGGATTTACTTTCGACTTCATTTTTTTTAGGGTTCCGTACCAAAAGGTTGCCAACGACGGGTCCCTATTCATAAGCCTACGCTGTCCGTCCGTTCGTCCGTCCATCCGTCCGTCAGTCTATCTGTCCGTCTGTCCTAATAAACCGTAATAGCTAGACGGTTTAAATTTTCACAGAATGTGGGTCATTAAGTTATTATAGCGGATTAACTAAAAAAAAAATAAAAAAACGAAAAGTAAACAATTATAAGGGGTGGTCTTGATACAAGAAACTAAATTTTTCAACGTTTTTTGTTTTAACATATACAAGTATCAAACTTGGTGTGAATATAGTGCATACTCACAGCTACAATAGATCTGTCCAGGTCGCAGTAGCTATTGGTCATTGACCAAGCCCATAAAACCAAATAGTGCATACTCTAAGTGTGTATCTGGCTCGCGCTAGTGCTCCCGGAGAAAACACAATGTTTTGGTACAGAACCCTCCGTGTGCGAGTCCGACTTGCACTTGGCCGTTTTTTTTCTTATGGAATTCATACCTATCCGAGATCTTTGGCTAATAATTTTATTGCATACTTCCATTTATTTTTTAGAAACGACAAGTGCAGACAGATATGCTGGCGCGACTTTCCACGATTAACTTTCTCATTCATAATGCGATTTGACCTTTCTTTTCTGTTACAATCACTTGCAAGGGTCAATTGAAATTCAAACGTATGTTGCCATGCCAGCTCAGCAAGTTTTAATCACCAAAATATAGACTGGGAAGGTCTCAAGAGTCCTTTTACTGTAACAGAGGCAACACAATATTTTAATGTATGTTTTGAAATGTAATTTTTGTTGGTTAGCCTGCGATACCTAGGTACCTTGCTCAAACAAAATTCTATAAGTAGTTTAGAAAACGACCTTACGTTTTGCTCTTTTCAGTTAAGTATGTATTTTATTGTATGCCAATGATTGTGCTACAGCATCTTATCATTTTCATTGAAAGTACGTCAAAGAAATTTTCTTTGTAAAAAATTAAATTATTACATTTTCTAATTTTGGGTTATTATTATTATAATCTGTCTTCATTTCATTTAAGTATACAATTTTGTTTCAATAGGTGCACAAATGAGAGAGTAATTAAGGCGCAGCATGCAGACAGAATGGACAAAACTGTAATTTTCTTCGAAAATGTTGAACCTATATCGATGTCGTTTCCTTGTTTGAACCCTAAAAATGTTATGTTATAAAATTTATGCTTATCTATACTATTATAAAACTGTAACAGGAAGTTTGTCTGTACATTGAAGATATTAAGAAAAAAAATTTACGATATGGTTTTTAGGTGTCCCTGATTCCATTTCACCAATTTTTGGATTTTTTGTCTGTCTGTTTGTTTGTGTGTTTGCTTGTGTTTGTTTGGGTGTTTGTTTGTGTGTTTGTTTGTTTGAACGAGTATCACGCAAAAACTACTGAACCGATTTTGATGAAACTTTTTTTGTTTGATAGCTTATGATCTGACTTAAAATCTGGTATATAATTTGTGCGGACGAAGTCGCGGGTTAACGCTCGTGAAATTTATAAAATTAATATTTAAGAGTCCTTTTACCGTTCAGTGGCCCTCATCACAATATTTAAGATTTCTGAAGTAAAATATGGATGACATGGATCATGGATCACGAATGCCATGTACCAATGGGTTTTCTAACTTAAGTACGTAATACCGACTGCTCTCAAACGGTGAAGGAAAACATCGTGAGGAAACATACATACGCTGAAGAAGCAATTCCGATGCGTATGTGAAGTCTACCAATCGGTGGACTAAACCCCATACACCCTCCCTGAGGGTAGGCCTGTGCCCTGCAGTAGGATACATAGGAGTAAAGGCTGTGATGATGATGAAGTAAAATACTTTATGTTGGAGTCAGCGCTGCTGAATCTTAAAGAGACAAATAAATTGGAAAAGGGTGACCTGTAGTTAGATACATTAAATGCCGAGTGTTTCCTGGCACAGGTATATTTAGCCAGTGGTACACAATGTAACTAAATTAATTCTCAAAAAATTAGTTCACAGAAAATTTCACAACTGCTTCGAAAATCATGAATACTCTGGCAAGACAAGTCGAAGTAGCGATAATGGTAATTAGATTTCGTAGCTCCAATAATAACTTGCTATCCCGATATAACTAGATTAGTTAGATAGTGTTACTAAGGTGGTGCCAGCCACGGTCTGCTCTCACCTTTCGCGATATTCTAACGAGAAAGCTCCTATCTCAGCTTGGAGAAAACCCTACGAGTTGCGACTAAGACAGCGAGCGGTATCACGCATACTTTTAGGTGGAACTTTCAAAACCACGCACCGAGAAAGTACTTTTATCTACATATTTATTTACAACATCGGACATGTTAATGCTACTGATAATTAACACGACAGATATGCAATTGAAAGGTATGGAATGTTTAAAAGATGTTATTTTAGACGAAAGCCTGAACGTAACAGTGAAAGTGCATCGAGATCGCGACTGCGCATCACATTCAGAGCACTTTTCAGCCGCGAGAGAAACGTAAGAAAGCGCCAAGAAGCGAAGGTATAGTAAAATTTGAAAGCGCTACACAATAGCGCGTTGTCGAAATTGGAAAGTTGAGTGGTGCGCGTCCATTGCGTAACAGCTCTTACGGGCTGCGGCGTGACGCTGACGAAAGGTAGATATGACGTCACCGCATGAAAGTGCATCGGCCGGGCGCCCCTCCCGGCCGCGGTGCCGGCTGCACGTGCAACTGCACCAGCGCTTCCTGCATCAGAGGACTTTCTATTGGGAAAACGCCGCGCCTCGCGTTAGCCACCTCTAACTGTTGAGAAATTCGACTCTCACAAGCCACGCGCGACACGAAACGAGATGCATCTGGCTGCTTAAGCAATCGATTGACAACTTTACAGTCTGCTTACACAATTGTAAGGTATGTAATATAATACATCGACATGCTAGTATAAACATAGAGTAAACTAAGTATAAAGAGATATCTTCAGGTTAACGATAAAAGCTACTTACACTTTTGTAACTCTGTCGAAGAAGTTTCCGCGAAAATTTCTGAAACAAAACAGAGACTGGTCATAGCTATTCAACAGTTAGTCGATGATACAATGAGCACTCTTAGACTTTAGAGAAGTGATCACTCGTCAGTTTCATGTTCGTATATAATCGCTATTGTCCTGTAAGAGGAATGTCATTAATGATTGGAAAACGGCGAACTGCCTTAAGTACATTATTTATACCTTACATTTGCATGCATGCTCACGGCTATATTCCCAAGAGATATTCTGAAGACTCGAAACATCCACGTTTCACTAATAGTACCGAAAACCCGTGAGGGGAATTGAGCCCATCGCCACTTATAATATCTGACATTTGTTAAAATATAATATTTTTAATAATTTATGTGAACCTGCTAGAGGTAAGAATGAGTTATTAAAATTTAAATAGTTTGAAAGGTTATTAGGTTCACTTTAATTAGCATTTTATGTAATAGGGCAAGCTAAGGACAGGCCGGGGACGTTGTAAGGAGAACGCGGCTCCCGATGTCTGCATTTATACATCTAAATTGCTCTAGCCGTCTGAATACGAAATAATGAAATAAACGTATGTACAAGCATTATTAGAATCATTGTGCTAAGCCATTTGTACTCATTACGAGTTTGAAATCAATATAAGCGACCTTGACACTGTTTACTTTTACAGACCGACGGATGCTTGTGTCAACGAAAATGTGGTACAATGATAATAACAGAGATGGATTATAAATGATAGCCTAATATCACATTTTATGATTAATTACTTAAGTAACAAGATTTACAAGGAGACGAAGAATTTTGTAACAGTCTCTTCATAACAATATAGTAGCATAACCATTTACCTACCATACAAATGTCATGCTGATTGACCAATAAGCGAGAGAGTTTAAAAAATTGAGGTCTCTACGCGGGACGCTCCTCGAAGGAGTTCATGGTTGAATGGAACATGTACTGTGGCTTACAAGTCTCGTTACACATAAATGTACACCTTTTTCCAATAGTATAAAGCGTATAATCCTATAGCACATCCGAAGCAGTTCCTAATTGTCAGATTGAGAACGCTCGCGACAAGATAATGCTATAATCTTTATTTAGTAGGCGACAAGGTGGATTTTCGTTTAAATTGCAGCGGCATTCAAGAAGTAGGTTGAGAGAACGCACGTCTATTGCGACCGTATATCACAAAGATTCATTAACTTATCGCGCGAGATTGTGTCCAATTCTTACATAGAACTCTATGGAGCTATTTGGATCAGGGCTCTTCCTATCTCTCCTCTCTTTACTAGCGTTAATTGAGAATTTGACCTAAAATACCATTGCTATCGGTTGTACAAACTGTTAACACATACAGAGAGAGCCATGGAGCGGGCCATGCTAAGCATAACACTTCTAGACCGTGACACAAACGTCTCGAGATTATATGTCGAACTGAGGTTCAGGACGTCGGAGATAAAATTGCTTGATTAAAATGACGGTGGGTAGGACACGTGGCTAGATGAACAAACGGGAGATGGAGCAAAGCCTTGACCGAGTGGTGGCCGAGATCAGACAATAGAGGGGGTCGTCCAGCAGCCAGGTGAGCTGATGATATTGCGAATGCATTTGGAAAGACTGGCACAAGACAGGAAAGAGTGGAACATTGAGGAGGAGGCTTATACCCTGCAGTGGATGGAGAAAAGACTGCTGATGATGACATAAAGAAAGCTCTTTTCGTAGGAACATTATTGCAAAAATATAATGTAATCGGTGTGGTTATGGTAGTGTAGTTACCACCGCGGAGAGCGGATGGTGAGGTGCGGGGAAGAGAGCGGTTATATCACGAGATATCGTAACTTTTGCTTACTACTCTAATAGAAAGTGTACAAGGCACTCGCTTTTCTGATACTATTTGTTGCCAGGAAAGCTCAATTCAACTATCTACTCATAAACTATCGTATGCAGTTCACTAAAGGGGCATAAGTATGTATTAAGGACTCATAAATTTCACCAACCAGTTAATGATGCTTGTCAAAAGCACATACAGTTTATTTATGTTTATTAATTTTAACTTACACGTTTATCAAATTTTAAAATACTGCAAGTTTACCAGTAGGTACTTTCACTTAGAAATTGAATAATTGATCGTAACTTTAAAGTAACTTTTCGTCTTTGAGAGATACCCAGTTACTAATCAAACGAAAGTCAAGCATTTTAACGACGTCTTTCAAACATAACCACAATGTAAAGAACATTAACATGCTGATTTCTGAACAAAATTGTGTAAATCATAACGATAACGGTTTGATTCATAAAAATAAATCCACAGCATTAGAAACTTGCAAAACACCGTGGCTGTTGCAAGTTATGAATATCCAACAATCTGGCTGTGCCGCATTCTCTAACAAAGTACTGGCTGGTAAATTGCAAGAGATCTCAGCGAGAAATACGTTCACCGTCCTAGATGCGCGGTACTTTCGTTTTGAAATCGGCGCGCACAATTGGCCGTGTCGAGATAGAGGCGAACCTGCTCGCCAGCTGCAGCCGAACAGGGGCGGAACGCATTCTAACGTTTCTATTCTATTACACCCACTTGCTTGCAGATGCCATAACTCTGGACTGCATTGCCTGCTTACAATACGTTCAGAAATGCGATACATGGCTTCTTGAAACGCGATGTTTCACTAACACCACTTACCGTTCATTGAATTGCAACGCACAGTATAGCAAATTATTCATTTCCAGGAGAAATTATCATTTTAAAACCTTCAACAAATCCGGATGTATTCAAGTAAGTACGTCCGTTATAGATTAAATGAATAAAAAGTTAAAAACCAGAAAAGACAGTCTTCCGAGAAATCGGTGAACAAAAAACTAGCACTGTTTCCTAAGCGGAGCGAAAAGTTTCAAATCTAGAAATTTCGTTTAGCGATTGGCTTTTACTTTTTTGCTTTTGTTGTAAGTAAGATCGTGTCTTTATTGTTTAGTGCATTTTCTATTATATGCTGGAGTAAGTAGAATAGAAAAACTATTTTCCGTTAAGATGTACCTCTAACAAGACATTTCAGAAAGATAACGAACCTATTTATGGAGTTCATCCTTCGATCAAGATTAAAAAACTAAATCCACAATCAACGCTCCAAAAATGGCAATTTAAAATTGTTCGATGAATTACTCTCAAATTTTATATATTTTTAAAGGAATGGAAAGTACTTGACCCTAGAAGTACACCGAGCTGGCAGTGTCGTCTTGAAACTCGCTTTGGTTTGTAGGCATCGAACACCTGGAGTGGAGCGATTTCACAAAATTTCACTGCACGCCCACAATTCGCTACTAAAGTTGACGTTTGGAATGATTGACTTTCAAGATCGTAGACAAAGAGCAATCATAATTGGTTTTTATATTCTTCTGAGTAATCACTAATAAAAATTTTTTAGTATACATTTACTACAATGCTCGTAACACACGATATAGATGTTACTAATGTCTTAAACATTACCTAACAGTAACGTTTATTTAATTTAATGATCAGTTTCGAAGTACCTCATTAGACAAATTGAACTGAGGAAACAGTGTTGAGAATATTAGAGTGGCATTTCATTTATGCAGTCCGCGTGCGCCAGATTTCATAAGCGATCTCTCCACACCCTGATCTAGGTTAGGTGGTCGACATCGGCGGCATCGGCACTCAGCAGTGGCGTATCGAGCGCGTCCGATGTTAACCTACATACAACCTACATCAGTAGCACACATACACCAACAGAGCTGGGGTCGCAACCGTGCACGGTACCCGTAAAAATTGTGACCCAGGCCTCCCTTCCCCCTCGCTTCTGCTCTCAAGGTAACTCCGACTAACTTTGTTAGACAAGACGAAGCTTGCAACGGATCGACGAAGTACAAACCAGCCCTTTGTTTACGGTTGAGTCGACTGATGATAATATGGGCAGACCCGAGATGGAAAATTAAGACTCATGTCATTCAAGTTATGGTGGTTTCAGTTGAAGTAAATAAAATTTTCATTTTCCCTATTATAGACTTTCGTACAAACAATGATGGTCCTTACCAGAAAGCGTAGCATGTTGCACGTGATACGGCTATATCACGCCTTTTATCTCGTTCGTTCGCGCGAAAATAGAAAGAGAGCGTACGCGTGATAGCGCTATACACGGGGGTAATCTGTGGCGCTATATCACGCTGTCATGCTAGCCGTTCAGATGGATATAAATTGTTTTTACATTGCTTACTTGAGGACCTACCAGAACCCGGCTGGAGAAAAAATCGGTTCCCACCAGAGTATATAGAAGAAACGATTTTATATTGATCTTGACTTGAGGAACATAACATTTTCTTACAAGTCAATTTTTACTTTATAAACTCGTACTCTCTCAACCAAAAAAAACCTGTCCAATTGGTTGTTTTTAAGTGCACTATATTTTAAACAGATTTAAATAAAAATATTTTTTCCTGGGTCCTAGTAGGTAAGTCCCGATAAGCAATCTAAAAAAAATTATAATGTCAATCTGGTCTGGATCACCTTGTACAGTCAGCAGCAGTAAGTTTTATACACTTTTGTTCTACGTTGTAGTACTAAAGTGTATATAAATTATTGCTGCTGACTGTACATGTACTATACTAAAAAGTATTCATGGGCACGATCGACGAATAGTTAGTTTCCTGGATTTAAACGGGGCAGTTAGGGCAGCTAAACCCTTGGAGCTACAAGGGAACAATCCGAGCACACTTGCCAAAGTTTTAAAGTTATTTGCATACATACATAATTTTAGAATAATCAGTCAACGAGCAAAATTAACATGTTTCTTGAACGTTTAATCCCATCTTATTAAACTGAGGCTTGAGTATGTAGCTAGTAACTTTATTAATCTGTGCTTCAGTGCTAGATAAATAAGACACATTTAGGGTCCTTTTTAATATGCTGTCACTTTTTTAAGCGGATGATCAGACCGTCGTACTGACCTTTCTCAATGGCACCAACATCGAAATAGCGAAAAAAAATCTGCTATGCTGTACAAACTGCAAACCTACTCGAGCCAAATGTATGGGACAGCAGATTTTTTTTTTCGCGATTTAGATGTCAGTCCCATAGAGAAAGTTGTTCAGTTTGATAGTTTGGTCATCCCCTTAAAAAATTATCAGCATATTAAGAAGAACCCTATATACATACTAATGTCCCCTATATTGTAACTTTCCAACCTGTCTGTAAACTTAGCATCTTTATAGATTGATAAAGTGATAAGTAAGGATGATGGAATAAGGCGTGAAACGTTTGTATTAATAATAATTTTATGAAAAAACTTTAATGGCATTAATTTCATTGTTGTACATTTTAACACTTTGGACAGTTTGATTCAAAAGTCCGCAAATTTTTTGTTAGATTTACTTCAAAATCTGCGGGTTAATTTCTAAGGAAACTGAAAGAAAAACTTTCTTATTTCGTCACAAAGGAAAACATAACTATCGATGCAACATTGAAACAAATAACTATGCGACGATAACGGACGGAACTGTAACTGAGGCCCTTTAAGAGGAAACTCCTTGCAGAGCGCCCGAGTGCGCTGCATGCCAACGAAGTTAGATCTTATTTTCAATACTAACCAATTAAAGTCAATAACTTTTTTAAACACGATCTTGATTATTCAGATTTAACTTCGTAATTGGTAATATGCTGACACTATTATATTAAGGGGATGATCAAACAGAAGAACTTTATCTATGGCACCAACATCGAAATCGCGAAAAAAAGTCAGCTCTTCCATACAGAACTGCAAACCGACTCGAGCCAAATGTCTGGAAATGGGACTACTGTTTTTTCGCGATTTCGTTCGTTGGTCCCATAGAGGAAGACCTTAAAAAAGTGTCTGCATATTAAGAAGGATCCTGTATAATTAAACTTCATTTTTACGGAGCATGCTAACGTTTATATCCTCTTAAGTTTATTTTGTAAGCTTAACAGTGTACTTGAATGATATTTCTTTGATAATTTGAGCACTCTTGGGTTTAGAGGATGTGCAATGAAGTAAGGTCCTCGAAGGGTCAAGCGTGGGGAGGTTCGGGCAGAGTGCAGCGTGCGCCCTGACTCGTAGGGTCGATGCCCGGCCTGTGTGACGCTCCAGCTCCACACAACCACTAATCGATAACCTGATTTGCACAGCACTTGTCATCAACATGATTCATACGACACCGAATTACTAGTATTTAATTACTATTCCTATCTCGACTTCACTTTGTACGTTGGTTGTGGGCTGAAGTTATTGACGCGTTACTTTTATGGCATCGCATACATTTTTAAGAGGCTATGTGAAAAAAATAGAATTCTTCAAAGCGTCATATATCAGGATCATGAAGTACTAACAGTAGGAGTATGATTAGCGGATATGTGTAAATTGAACATATAATTGAAGTTTTGATTAGAGCCAAAACACGATTAAGACACATTTTCTCGATAGAAAAACAAGCCAAAGTAGCCTCCATCTTTATCGACAAACGCTTGGAAAATGGTGAATAATAGAAACACGAAACTTGATTTAAAAAAAAGAGATTGATATTTTACAAATTTTGATTAGAGCAGAATTGAACTTACATGAATAGTACAATCACAATTAAATAAAGTTTGTTTTACGCTTGCGTCGTTTCAGGCGCGAGCGCCGCTCCATCTCTTTCTCTCGCATCAGGCAGTAATATAAGCTATCACACGCCCATTTCGCTTCAATTATTTTTCGACTTAGGCCCTTAACAGTGAAGATACCGTTTCGTACAGTTTTCAGTGAAAATTACAGGCAAAGCATACATTAAGAATGACGTAAAATTTACATGACTTATATTGATAGAGAATTATGAGACGAGAGTAATCGGATTTGAATGCATTTATGGCATAAACAACTGATCGATTTTATTTGTTAAGTGGTACAGAAAGTGACAATGATTGACAAATTGCAAAGATGCCAATAAAAATGTTCCATTAGACTTCGATACCAAATGAAATTAGTGATGGCAAGTTGCAAGTTTGTCTACGAGCGATTGTATCATTCGCGCGGTTCGCGTTTGAGCTCGCCACGAGACACGGCCATGTAAGGCCCGTAAGGGGCAATATTTGTATGATGAATATGAATATTTGTACCCGAGTCATGGATGTTTGTATATATTTATATATTCTATATCGTTGTCTAGTCATCATAACACAAGTTCAGGCTAGATTCTGGTACTTTAAAATGTGACTAGATAATATGTGTGACAATGTCCAAGATATTTATTTATGTCTTTGTTCAAATTAATTTTTGTTCAAAAAAATTTCAAAAATATTCATTAAGGACGTTTAGGATACCTAATGGAATGTAATGAGACCATTTTTAGAATTTTGATCCGTGTGTGTTTGTATTAACATTTAGACTTTATTTCATCGCAATCGGTTCATTCAATCAAACGTTATGAGTATTTAAAGTCAGTGGTCTGCGCGTACGAAGTCGCAGGCGCCGCCGCTAGATTATATTTTTTTATAATAAAGTAGAATATAAACTTGCGAAAAGAACTCTTCTCGTCTTTCTATTTTACCAATCTAAATGTCATCGACTCTGGCTAACTAAGAGTCAGCCAAGTTTAATTCAGAGCACGAGGTGTACTGGCGATGGCGATGCGACAATGCAAGTCCAGGCAGGGGCAGTGCAACCCGAGGTCGACGGCCGGCGGACGAGTTAACGCGGGATAGTGACCCGTGCTCGTCCCGTACCATTACCAACAATAAATACTTGCAACACGACTCACATGTACCGATCTACCTATACATACAACTGATATTACAATTTGTATAAATAAGAGCTGGAACGAAGTTGCGTAAAACTTTACAGCTTATCTATGGGTCTTAACGGAGAATAGATTCATCATTCATCATCTCAGCCGATGTACGTCCACTGCTGGACATAGGCCTACCAAGGAGGATAGATTACTTGATGTAAATTGAACAATGTACACCCATTTTTAATTTTGCGTTTGAATTGGGGTAAACTTTTATCATATTCCGGGTTTTGAGATGAAATCGCGTGCTCAGCTATGGTTCTATCTATGGTTATTTGTTAGCTTTTCGCCCACAAAAACAATGCGAAGACATTTTATCCTTTAGTCGCCTTGTGTGTTACTAATAAGGATAAACGCACGGGAAGATATGGGATGGTATATTCCACCACCGCCACAAACCACACGCATGGCGATCATATAATTACGTATACAGGGTGAAATTGATATCATTAATATCATTTTAAACTAAGAGTCTACCCATCAAACTGAACAACTTTTACTATGGGAGCAAACCAATCGGAGCACAAAAATTTGCTGTTGCATGCATTTGAGTCGAGTCGGCACGGCACTGTAGTTTAGTATGCAACATCCGATTTTTTTTTTTGCTCCGATCTGTTTACTCGCATAGTAAAAGTTGTTCAGTTTGATGGGTAGACTCTTAGTTTAAAAAGATGCTAATGATATCAATTTCACCATGTATGTAACAATTACTGAGAAATCTATTTAGACAAAGAATTTACTAAAGGCGCAATCATTACTATAATTCATGAAGCAAGATTCAATAGAGATGAGAAAACGTGAAAGTTGTACGGTTTCTGGAGCTGTAGAAAGAAAGAAAAGACTTTAGCTGAGACTCTAGTTGACGCGGAGCTGAATTGATAATGTTTTAACATAAATAAATGCATAATACAATATTATACGTAGGTAAAATATAAGTAGAGAGCGTCAGTAACGCGTTCTGGAGAAGTATGGACACTCAAACACGAAGGTCCGGGATCGAATCCGCACGGACATGTCATGTACCAACCAGTTTTTCTAACTTATATGTCCGTAATATCGACTGCCCTCAAACAGTGGAAAAAAACATCGTGAGGAAACCTGCATACCCACCCTGAAAGCCCACTAATCCGCATTGGGCACGCGTGGTGGACTAACGCCCATAAGCCCTCCTTGAGGGTAGAGTAGACATGTGCCCTGCAGTGGGACATATAATGGGCTGATGATGAAAATATAAGTGAGTAAATACATAGATCAAATGCTCTATTCGCCTACCTGTATACAAGTATATCTTTATATTTCGCAAGAGCAATAGACAGAAAAAATCGCATAAAAATAGATAGCCTATAAGTATGACGAATTTCATCCAAACAGCAGAATTTAGAGTAAATAAAAAACCATACCTACAAAACCGTACCGAATTAAATCGAGGTAAAGTGATAACACGTACGATAACGTATCTAGGAAAACATAATAAGCGAAACCGCACGTTACTGAAATTGAAACAACAAAGGTTAAACCTACAAAGTAACATAACATACATTTGTTCAGTGTATTGACATAGATAAGTTTACCCGTTGCTCTTCCCTATGTACTCTAGTTTTTTTATTAGCGGGATTTATATATTTATATACATATACGGAATTCCGTTACCTAATTAGAATTAGGATTTTGATTGACTTGACGTCTCCATAATTCCGAACGGAATTCTGGAGTAGAGGGTGCTAAATGCTAATCCATACGAAATCGTAATTCCGCCCGGAAAATTTTGCATGTATGGTGGCGTGCCTTACACGGGTCGATTTTCGCCGTACGGCTAAATGCTATTTGAAGTAAATTGGTGCGTGAGTGTGTTATGTTTCAAGTTTTTTTTCTTACTAACCAGTCAATACTTCAATTCGCAGTTAGCCGCACGGCGAAGATTCACCCGTGTAGATACCGCTTTACTTAAGAGGTGTTTCAGACAGTCAAACTAAAAATCTTTTACTATTGAGCCATTGAAACCGCGAAAAATAACATCTTTACCATAGATTTGGTTCGAATAGCTGTTGAGGTTTTCAATCAAACAGTTAATTTTTAACGATTTCAATATTGACTGAATTTTCTCCATAGTGAGCATGTAAGTATTATCAAACAAACGAGTTCTAATTTCGGGGGAATGTAGGCCTACAATCGATCTAACCTAAATCACAAGCTCAGGTCCTTGAGGCGAAGCTTGTTCAAGGTTTTCGGGACCCGGAAGATCCTTGGGCATACAGAAGGTAGCTCCCGTGCGCATAACCAAGGTCGAACCGACCTTGCTATGGAGCAGACAAGTCGTGCAATTGGTCCATGGATTTTTCATAAAGCTACGGGAGTGGGTTGGCCTTGGTCGGATTCCCGAATTACATTCGCTTCACGAGCTTTGTTTTTTTTTACGTATGTAATCTAACGGATAGCAGCAAAAAATAACGGATAGTTATTATGGCATAGAAGGGACCACCCCATTTCTTGTCGTACTGTTCGTTCGTTCGTTTCATTTCGTGTCGTCCTGCGGTGTATCTGTGATGTTGCTCTTAGAGTAGTCGGTTTCAAAAACCTTGTGAGAGGGAGGGGGAGGGGGGAAGTCTACACAAAGTTAAATATCAATAGAAATATGGAAACAAGAATTGTCACCGATTTACATATAACTTTGTGTAGTCACATTTTTCAAATAAATAATTTAGTATACAGGGTGTTAGGGTAAACTGTTGCATTACTTACAGACGAGCGACACTTTGCGGTCGCTTTTCATACTAAATGCAATCAGCTGATCGAACATTTGTGAAAAATCGAATTTCCTATATTATGTTTCTTAAGGAAAGTTGATCAGTATCATGGGTACAATCACTCCTTAAAGTAACCGTACCCAAAGGGGGAAAACGGGACCGTCCGTCCGTCTGTCCGTCTGTCCATCTGTCCGTCTGTATGTCTATATCTGTCCTACCTACTTAGGGCTGTAACTTTTGAATCGTAATAGATAGACAGTTGAAATGTTCACAGAATATGCGTTATTACGGTGGATTTGTGAAACAAAATAATAAGAATTTAAAAAAAGTTTAAAATTAAAGGGGTTTTTCTCGCTCTATCGTAAAAACAGTAATACATACAAGCGTCAAACTAGGTGTGATTATAGAACAAACAGATTATAGATTATACAATACAGTATAACAACAAATAATAAAAACTGACCAAGTGTGAGTCGGCCACGCGCTAAAGATCCCGGAGAAACAAAACTTTTTTCTAAGTTAATTTAATGTTGTGTGGTGGTGTGGTACGGAACCCTCGCCTCGGTGCGCGAGTAGCCCGACTCGCGCTTGACCTGTTTTATTATTTATTCGGACTGACCAACACTGTTTGATTTGTCAGTGTTAGTTAGTAGTTTAACTTCTTTTTATCAAATTTAGGTTTCTGGATATGAGCGCTTTTTTCTTTTTTAATTTTTGGTTGTAAAAAACTCGACAGATGGCATGTTTACCGCTCCACAAAGACGTTCGTGAGATCCTGTCAAAATCATGTCAAAACTGTGACTGCCATTTTTTTTAAGGCCAAGGGATCGAGCCCATACAACCATGTCAAAAGTAAATAGTTTCAAATTTTCGATCAAAATGATTAGAAAATAATGTAATATTCCATCAAAAGATGCGTTGGCATCTTTTTGATCATCTTCTCCCTCTTTATTATTTTAAAGAAACCCTTTTTGAAATTTTTACCTTTATTCGCACAGACCGTAGAGCCATCTATCGATCCCCTAGAAAACCAAAAGAAAAACGCTCATTGGATTCAATCAATAGTGCAAGAAAATTACGAGTGTGCAGGTTTAATAGATTTTGAGTTATAACTTATAAGGGGCTCAAAATGCTTTGTGTGATCACAAGCAGGCCGGTGTTGCCCTTTCTCTTCAAACATGGTTAACTTGACATACTGCTGTGTGTCTAAATTACGAATTGAAAAGATTTTCATTAATTAGGGTACCCTTCAGGTTGACACAGTCTTCTTTTTATCATGTGAGCCCTGGTGTCAGAGTTTTTTCAGACCGCCTTACGGCCTCTGACATGGTTTTCATGGTTGACACAGTAAAAGGTATTCTTTAAAAATGTACAACTTCTCTCGGAATATGAGAATTGAGCTTTTACCTACTGACTGATGTATTTAGATCATGTTTTGAAGTACTTGGAACTGTGGCGCCATCTTTGGAGCAGTCATTAAAACACTACAAAACAAGCTTGTGGAATAACTGTTTACCTGATCCCAATATGTCTTTATAAGATGTAGGCTCAATTGCAGAATCGCTCATTAAAGTTAATCCTCTATTAAATCTCTTGATGTCACGTTTTGTCTCGTTGACGTTGCCTTTAATGGTGAATAAAGATTTTTCTTTCTTTTTTAAATGCTAGCAAGAGATTTAATGGATTAACTCTAATAAGCGTTTCTGCAACCGAGTGTTAGGTAAATAAACATAAATTAACTTCAAATCAGAGGTTTCTTTTCACAAGATTTAAAAAAGAAAAACATCCCAAGATCGTCCCAAGATTAGAATATTGGATAAGGATGGAAGGTGGAACAGTGGCTCCATTTTTTGAATAACTTTATAAAGAAAATAACTCAAATTATTACCAAATGTCCCTTGTTGGACAGATTGTTAACAGAAAAAGAAAAAATATATACTGGTATCTATAGTAATGTTTTTAGGGTTAGTGAAACACATGAACATAGAAATTTTACAGTGATAGGCAAAACAGTGTCTTGAAATCAATAGCATGTGCTCAATAGTTCACGACACAAAGGTGTTTGATGATCTTAATCCACCCTTGTGAATATTACAAGGGTGTTTTGTTACCTTTACCTTGTATGTAATCCTGTTGGTGTGCCAAATAAATAAAATAAAAAATTGAACCTCTGTGTAGTAACCCCCCAGTAAATATAATCGAGAGCATAATGTTTTGAGGGTCACATGCATTACTTTATGCCCACTTAAAATTTGCTTGCTCACTTCACATTATGTATCGATGCTTATAATATGCGATCTGGGCAACATTATAAAATCCGCACTACGGGCATATGCATCAGGGGACACGTACGATAAACATCTTTACCATTACCAGTATGGTGTGGGCATACCGTAAATTGCATAACCTACAGTAGGGTTAGTATAACACATGGGTGGTCACGTGTTGGTTGCCTGTCCCCGGCTGCAACGAAGCTCCAATTGTATGGTGGCTCAAGATTTATAACCTAACAATGGCAAGCACTTAATTCTTATTTAAACTAGACATTCGCAAAATTAAGTTGAATAAAAAATTTGATAGAAAAAGATAAATCTGTCATTGTCATTTTGGCTTAAATAAGCAAAATAAGTAAGATATAGGCAGATCTCATTCTTTCGCATGATAGGCCTGCAGATCAAGTTTAAACATTAGTTTTCCTGGCAGTAGCTGGAGTATATTGTAAACCACTTAACAAGAGGCAGTTCAAGTGTAAAACTAAAGAAAGTAATCGCCGGTCTGAAGTTTATATGTGAGAGAATGCAAATGCATATAAAAAGCTTATTCAGTTGGACTAGCGAAGTCTACATAATAGAAAATATTGGGCAAATTTCCAAAGCACACAGTAGACATTTTACTTATAGATTTTTATAAAAAAAGACTACTGGATCTAAATAAAGCAGTCAAGACAGTACAGTTAAGAGAATGAGTATCAAAACAAATCAATGAAGATTACGTTTTCATGCCTAAAGTACAAGGTCAAAAAAGAAAGACCGTTTATTTCTATTCTAGTAGGTAGGCACAACAAAAACAGTTTAGAAAAAGCATGGCATCAGAAGACATTTTGAACGTAAAACTGTGTCCAAAGAAGGGAGCTGACGAGCTCAGCACTGTAGCAATAGTCATCCAACAGCATACTATTTTTTTCGTTGAGGTTTATCTCCATGTTGCATTGACGTCATTTTGCGATGCAGTAAAGAAAAGATTGAAAAATTATTTACAATATGCTACGGCTATAGGAAATGTGGATTTATGGGTATGAAATAACCATGATTGAAATAAAATCAAACGTCAAGGACGGAAATACGTAAAAATATCAGTCACACAGTTCAGTCAGACATTCCGTTTCGAAATCACTTACCGATTCCTATGGTGTTTCTTAGCTGAATATTGTACTCCACACAACCACGATGTCGCAAAAATACGTGTGAAACATATTTATTTCCATAAAATAAGAAATAAAAACAAAAGAAGTCCAAACAGCGCAAGCACACTTTGCTGACCGACCACAGATAATAGACTTTTGAGTTTTGAACTTTTTTTCATATCAATATGTTAAGTTTACGGCATCAGATACTAGTAAATCTACTTTTAATTGGCTTTTTCCCATAGACCGTGCCAAGAGTGAGTAGATTCTACGCGACGAAAGAAGTCCTTGGCGCGGTTGGCACGACGCTGAAATCGCAAGAAATCTTTCAGGTTTGCCCTTGGGTTTTGCCCAAAGTCTATTAGAATAGAGAACCCACTCGTAGCTAGCTCCATCTATGTTTCACCAACAATGAGTGTTACTTTTCTTTTTTTAATTTGGTTCCTAAAAAACTCGACAGATGGCATGTTGTTTATCGCTCGCTTCGTAGGCGAACCCTACACGTCAATATATGTCATCAATTTTGGATCGCGAATATTATTGATGTTGATGGTGAAGTGTGCTATATTGACGGATCTCAATATGGATCGCGAAATATCAGAATTTTCTGAAATCCATATTGCGCTCCTGGTATCGCGATAAATATTGACTGAAGTTTCGTCATCAATATTTATCGCATCAGTACTTGTTCCGACAGCAATGGAGGAGGACGAAATCTCAATAACAACAAATTAACCAACAAATCAATGAGGGATTTTCCAGAAGAAAAAAAAAAAAGTTCCTAATTTCTCAATAGATGGCGTTGACCAGAGAGGGGTCCAATAGGTAGGAGCAAATATAATAATTAAAATTAATAATAAAAATACACAGTACAAGTTATAAACAATCTGGGTGTTATTGACGACCCGGTTAGTGTAATGATTGCCACGCCAGACTGTCAAACGAGGGTCCTGGGTTCGAGTCCCGGTTCGGTCATGGATGTTATATGTTTGTGCCGTTGTTGAATGGTTCCGGTCTAATGGTTAAGAAAGAGCATTGGCTTAATCATCTGTGGTCGTGGGTTCGATTCCCACGTGGGACATCTAATGATATGTCACTTTGTGCGTTTTTCCCTAGTTGGTTAGGACATTGCAGGCTGAATCACCTGATTGTCTGAAAAGAAAAATGATTCCGTGCTTCGGATGGCACGTTAAGCCGTTGGTCCCGCGGTCCTGGCAAAACCACGTCAGAGGCCGTAAGGCGGTCTGAGAAAACTCTGACACCAGGGCTCTGCCCACACGATAAGAAAACCATGCCTTCAGTTTTTTCAGTTTTTGGGTATATAATATGATATGACTGATATCTGAATCGAACTAATATTTATTTTACCAATGAAAATCGTAAAATAATGAGAAATTTTATAACCTCTTTCTTTTGATGAAATCGGTTAATAAGTTACACATAAAAACACCCAGGGTAACACATAATTATCTATCTATACTATTATAAAACTGTAACAGGAAGTTTGTCTGTACATTGAAGATATTAACAAAAAAAAAGTTACGATATGGTTTTTAGGTGTCCCTGATTCCATTTCACCAATTTTTGGATTTTTTGTCTGTCTGTTTGTTTGTTTGTTTGAACGAGTATCACGCAAAAACTACTGAACCGATTTTGATGAAACTTTTTTTGTTTGATAGGTAGCTTATGATCCGACTTAAAATCTGGTATATAATTTGTGCGGACCAAGTCGCGGGTTAACGCTCGTTATTAATAAAATTAATAATTACATATTCTGAGGTTTCAGAATATCTCTGACTACCCCCTCGGGGAATATAGTCGTGAGCATATGCTATGCTATGCTATGCTACATAATTAAATATATCATAGATAACTTACCTATAAAAACGAAGTAAATAACAGCCTACGAATTTAGTTATTTTGTGGAACAGCCCTGGCGGCCTCCGTGGGCGACAGCGGCCCGAGGGGAGAAGTAGGTGGTTATAATGCGGCGTTTATAGCACGCACAAAGGAGATTCCATTCTATAGTGTATTAGTTATTCTATGCCGTAACGAGAGCAGTCTTTGACTATTTATTATAAGGACTGCCTTGCGGTAGCATTTCCCCTCTGCCACGGTATAAGATCAATTAATCATTTGCATTTACATTCAATTTTATACCTTGTCACTAAACGAGACAGCATATAATTGCGAAACCATAATTTCGAACTTAGAACGTTTGGGGTTCACGCAGACAAATTTTCATGATTTTTAACGTTCAAAATTAGAATCTAAAGTTATGGGAATAAAATCCAAAGTTGCGGATTTTATGTTACCTCGCCTACCGCAAAAAGTGGCAGAAATGTTTGTAAGTAGAATGACACGCGTAACTAGTCCCTATATAAGTAGTCAGAGAGCAGTAAATAAAAAATACCATTGGATTATAAAATTTATTCAAAACATACAATTAGTTTAACCAGCAATCACTTCAATTTGTAAGGGTCGTTAGAGCCGCCACCACATCACCTCTGTGTTCACGTAATGTTCTTTCAGCTAAAGTCCGCGATATCTCCATTTCTTTCACCTGAAAATTGAATCCAAGATGTGACATCTGTAAGACTAGATGCAAACGGACGGACGGACTAGACGGCATGGTGCAAAAAACACCCAAGTAATAATAAAAGGAGTCGGTCGTCATGTAGAGCATCAAACTAAACAACTAGCCCAGTCATTTTACGGAGTTTTGTTAGGCGGGGTAGGGAGTAATTACTAATTGGACTTTTAAACTGTAACCGGAACTATTAAGTGACAAAAGGACTATCTTAAAACATATTTTTAAAAAATCACTACGCAACATAGAAATCAAAATTATGTGTCCCAGACGGATTTTAAATTATTAATATTAATACCAATGCACTCATTTGACTTCTATTTAACAATAAAAATTATTTTTGAGCAATAAAATAGGCAATGAAATTTAAAAAATGAGGTATTTATTAGAAAATACGAATTTATTTTTCAAGACCTTCTAAGTAGACAAAAATATTCAAACCATGTTTGTAGTATGTATAATATGTAATAAAATATGTAAAGCCTTAAATGTGTGCAAAAAAAATACCATCAGGTTTTTCACATAGAGATAATAGCAAAATTTTAAAATTGGAACTGTTGCTGACGTGATTTTGTTTTAATGTTGGTATATTTCTAGGCTCAAATTGGCTCTTCAATATTATACCGAAAAAAAAATGTCAATTACTAATTAGTCTCGGCTAAAACTACTGGGAAAATGACTGGGCTAAACTTTTAGTATGGAAACGTCGCCAAATAAAAAAAAAATCATTTGTACTGCAGTTTTGTGTGAATTAACTATTATATATTTTTTTCTCAATATTGGCTCCATAGTGAAAGTTGTCAGGTCATAAAAGCCGTTAGTTGTAAAAGCTAGGATTGATATTTTATACATAATTTTTCTTCAATATTTAAATATTTTCTTTTATGAATCCGATATGTTTTAAACAAATATGTATAATGTTAAGAGTAATTATACATTAATGAAATTCAATGAGGGATTTTCGAAAAAAAAAGCTATTTCCTAATTTCTCGATAGAAATGGGTTTGTGATGTTTTTTTTTTATTAATAAATATATTTGCTCATACCTAATCGACCCCTCTCTGCACGGCTAGCATGCCAACCCCGAGAAAACGATAAAAATCGAGATGTGCCTCCATCTTTATTATTTTACGCAGGCCCGAAAGAGCGCGCATGACGCTTTTCTCCTTTAAACGCTTTGTCGTGGGTGGCATGCTAGTCATGCAGGTCAACGCCATCTATCGAGAAATTAGGAACTAACTTTTTGATTTTTTTGCTTTTGGAAAATCCCTCATTAATTACACTAATATAAGAGTAAAGTACTAACAATCAGCTCTATGTCATCTTTTTTGACCGACACTTTTTGTAGTTCCTTCTCCTTTTCAAGGCGTTCGGCAGCTTCCTTATTTCTTCTGTCACCAATTAACGATAAAGCCTGAAAAGAGGACAATTAATAATTTTTAATATGTATTTAACTATTTTTACAGACACTTGCCATTGATTAAAATGACAATGTCATCTGCATATCCTACTATGTATAGTGACCTTTTGTTTAGCTTATCCAGGAGCGAGTCCACCACCAGACACCAAAGTGTTGGTGATAGCACCCCTCCCTGTGGACCGCCTTTCCTTGTTAGGAGAGTGGATGCAATTTTCCTACCCTTCAACATGCAGTCGATCCACCTGCATAGAGTCCGGTCAATGCCGTGCTCGGCTGCAGCTTTCCCAATGGACTCAAAAGTGGTGCGATCGAATGCTCCTTCAATGTCTAGAAATGCACCGACACATATTTCTTTGTTTTCAATCGTAAACACTGCCTTTGAAACTACATGGTGCAGCGCAGTTTCAGTGGATTTGCCCACTTGATACGCGCATTGTAGTTTATGGAAGGGTACCTTTTTCAACGGTCCTTCCCTTAGGTATCTGTCCATCATTTTTTCCAGTGCCTTCAACAGGAATGAAGAGAGGCTAATCGGTCGAAAGGACCTGGCCTCTTCGTAGCTGCCTTTGCCTGGTTTCGGTTTTTTCATCCTAGACACTCTGTGAAGTAACTAGGAAGTTCTAGCTACCTTTTACGAATACAATTTAATTGATAAGTTATTGCTACCTACTGTAACACCTAGGTTATGGTAGCAATAACTTATCAACTAAAGACCAGCTATATCAGCTTGTTATAATATTATATATTCTCTAAGGATAAACGTAAATTTTTTTAAGCATCTGTTTAAAAAATTTTACTTTCAAGCAAATTTCAATCTTAAACTAAGGACATAACGTAGACCTCTAGAAGGATCCGTCCGTGGTGACACATGATTTTAAGATGGCATCTATTTACTATTGACATCTCGCTTATTCTAATGGATGGTTCTATTCTATTCTATTTTTATTAAATGGCGTTTCCTTAAAGATTTCGCCAGTATCACGTGTTGAAGATATTATTATAATTCAAGTTAACGTTCATTGTACAGTAATTGATATGGCGATCTCAAAGCCCTGTTTTTAAACAAAAACACACACCCGAAACCGCCATAAGATGGCGGAGCCGCGTGGCTATCTAAATCGCGAGCCGAACAAAAGACGTCTACTCGAGAGACCTCTAGCCACGCGACTCCCTAATGGATGGTTATCATAATTGCGAATGCATGTCAAGTAGTGTTTTGCTTTATATTATTCATCTACCCTACACTATATATGGTGGGTAGTATGTTTGTTACTGACCCATGTAAAACATGACTCACATCAACTATTACTGATTTTTTTTACTTGCAACAGGTTTCAACCCTAGGGGTTTAGGTATGAATTTTTCACGTTGTTAGAGAGCTTGTCCTCAGTAGGGACTATCATGTGCTCATAACATCCACATTTCACTAGCTACGAAACTCAGTCAAGTGTGAATGGGAGTGAGCATGTAACCACTTATAATGGACAGTGTACAAGACATGCCTCAAAATTGAAGCATGCAGGTTTCCTCACGATTTCTTCCTTCACCTAAAAGCCAGTGGTGTTACAATCATATAAATTCAGAAGAACTCATTGGTAAAAGTTGGCCCGGGTGGGGATCGAACCATCGCCTCCTGCACGGCAGGCAAGGGTACTCGCCACAGCATGGGTAGCATGCCACCGTGATACAGCGCTATCACACCTTCTTTCTCTTTCTATTTGCGCGCAAACGAACGAATAAAAGACGTGATACAGCCGTATCACGTGTAGCATGCTACGGCTTCTGGACCACCACGGCTCTCCAAGGTTTGAGTTATTTCCACAGCACGGACCATAGTCGAATAGATAACCTCAAATTATCGAACAAATTTACAAAGGCTCATACCAAAACAAACTTACACCAGATATGTCTTGTGAAGATATTTCCTTCTCTTCGGCATAATCTGTAACTTTTTCAAGATCAGCCACACCGCTATCGTGTTTTGCAGTTTTTTTCTGGGTCTTATCCTTGTCATGCTGAATTTCGTCAGTGTCTCCATTAATTTCTTCGTCCGCCATTCTGATTACTGTGATAAGTTTTAGTTTATAATGTTTACAAGCTTCTAATAAATCTAAATCGAATAAAGAAAAAATCTGCTCTCACTCTAGAGGATGATAAGTTTAGGAATAACGGAATAACAGAAACCGAAAACAGACTAAGCAGAAATCTATCAAGCTAGCTGTCAGAATCAGACACAGGCAAAGAGTAAAGTAATATGAAACAGGCCTATCCAACTTCAGTTCCGATAGTTCCGTTGTGGCGCTGAAATCACATTTTCCCTCATGAAAATTCATCTAAAGTAGCCGTAACATTACCCAACATTTAGGGCACACATTGCCTGCCCAGATCGCTATACTTTAAATTAAAATAGAGAGAACAAATCCGGCAATGTATGCCGAAATCGTGCCCGAACAACTGCAAGTGTAATCGCTGCTATAGTTATGAATAGATACGACTAGAAGTCAAGCTTCTTGAAGCGCGCTCAACGACGCTAGGCTTACGAAAAATGTTGTCATCCATTGCTCTATAGATTAAAATGGCGTACTATCACGTTCGCGGACAGTGACCGGCTATAGCAGTGATAACAATAAAAGTTCTATTGTGTCTCGTTCAGTGTCCGCGAAAGTGTTAAAATAATAATGTGCATGACCTTGAAGGGCCGTTCGATAACTTTACTCTATGTAAAGGAAACAAATACAATCATTTGAATGACTCTACTGAAGTTCGTGTGATTGAGTGACGTCATATTTGCGAGCGCGGTCATGCACATTGTTATTTTAAACTGATAGTATACAGGAATATGCTGACACTTTTTAAGGGGATGATCAGACCATTTAACTGAACTAATTTCTCTATGAGACCATCATCGAAAAGAAATCAGCTGTCCCATACCTACATTTGGCATAAGTAGGTTTGAAGTTTTGTACTTATAGAACAGGTGATTTTATTTCGCGATTTGGTGCCATAGTGAAAGTTGTTCAGTTTGGCAGTTTGCTCATCCCTTTAAAAAAATGTCAGCATATTAAGAAGGTCCCTATATATCGGTATAGCGGCGGGCTATGAGGCGGCGTCCTGCTTGTATGAAGCTTATCTTGACAAGCGTCCGGCCTCGCCGAGATATCTATTCATGTGACGTCATCATAGAACGATGATAGGATGCCATATTGAACTTTTTATTTATAATTAATGGACTCTAGCTTGTGCGTTATCACTGCATTTCCGCCAGCGTCAAGTAGTTTATAGGAGTATCCATCCCAATCTTAGGGATTGTTTTTGATCAAAAACAAGAAGAGATTGAGGATTGCGGAGCCTCGTGGCAGGCAAAAACGCAAAGCGCGAAAACCATGCGAGACAAGTGCTCGCGTCAGAATCTGCAACGTCACTCCCATATTGAACTTACATTACAGCAACAGCAGCGTCATGCCATGTTGTTGTGTCGGAACCTTATGTCTTGTGGTTTTCCTGGTATTTTCACTTGAGTTGAGAATTCTTGAAAAACCCAAATTCTTCTCTGTTGTATGACACAATAATATCGTTGATTAGTTTGTTCTTTGGTCTCAATATCTCTATTTTTGCATTCTGGAATCACTGCATACATACCTACCTTAGTTATAACTACAAGTTCTATACAAATCAGCTTGATGACCGCAGCGCCACAACGGAGCTATTGGAACTAAGGGAAAATTTCACTGTCGCATTTGTACTGTAGCTTGCTACATAATATCAGTGATCTTTGGTCAGTTTTTTTTTTTAAATATTTATCCTTTCGAAAAGGCAATGGGAACTAGCCCTCACAGCCGTTGTCTTTAGTTATATTTAGAAATAAAATAGATTGCCCTCAGCTAATGGAATTTAGAAGAAGAGTTCCATTCCGGTATCCACGTTTCAAAATTGACCCTCTCACCCCATTGTTTAGAAGAACGGTGCTAGGTGCTAACTCACCCGTTCCACGCCTAAGTAGACTACTTAACAGTAAAAGTGATATTTGCGACATCAACTTTGACTCGATGGCCAGATTCCGAAAAAACGTTTCCGTTTATTCCTACCTACTTAATGTTTCTAGTAAGTTGCTTTGTTTTGTTATATTGTAAAATCTCTTTGTTATTACTCTTTTGAAAAGGCTCATTTTTTTATATAACTGCTAGAATACCAACTTTGTAAAATCTCGTTATAGTCATATCTTATAGTTAACCCTAGTTACATTGCATGCTGTGTTTGCCTGTAATTAGTTATACATCTTAGCCTAAGATCACTGTGTAATGTACTTAAACTTGTGTCAGATGTAGCTGATGAATAGCTGTAGGCTGATCTAATAAATAAATAAATATTTTTCATAGAACCTAACTTGACCTAACTAACTCTTAGGCTGGTTTTCACATTCCAATTTCAAGGGAGTTTTACGCGACGATCAATGAGCGTTTTTCTTTTGGTTTTCTAGGGGATCGATAGATCGCGTTTCGGTCTGTGCGAATAAAGGTCAAAATTGAAAAAAACCCTTCCCCTTTCTACTATTGGACTTCCAGACTTTTAAAGGTATAAAAAATTGGCTTACCAAAAAATATAGCGAGAAAACAAATTAGCCAATAGCGTAATCAGATTGAAGGTGGCACATCCTGATTTGTCAATATAATTTTGCGCGCAATTAAAGGACATCCGGCACATTCCCTTTACGAAATACCAAAAAATGGATGGAAGTTTTGTCTGTAGTAAAATTTGTAATAAGATATGGGGTTTTTTAAAAACTACTCAGATTTTATAATTTATTTTTATTTAACGAGTTATAAAAATAAGAGTTATAAAGAATAAATTATAAAAAAGCAGTAGCCCCAAAATGGCTATCAATGTTGTTTGATAGGAGGTGATTCAAGCACAATGTTTTTTTGATATAAAAATGATAAACAATAATAAAGCATTATAAAATAAACTGTTGCCTGCTATTGGTTTTTAGTGTTCCATAGTCCATACTAAAAATAGAAGTACGGTTATACATTTTTTGGTATTCGCGCGTAGGACGAGCTCAGATAAATTAACAGGAATGGATTGGAAACGATCGCTCAATTCTACGCGAAAAAGTCTGTCACTTTTGCCGGGGGGCGAGGTAACGCACACAAAGCAATTGTTCATTACTAATGCATTTCTCGATCACGTCGCTATGCACGCAAACGACGACATTTACAAACACTAGCTTAAACTGTACACAAACAATTACATTCGCACACATAGACGTGTATTAAATACGTAAACAGAAGGCCAAAAGGCAAGAAGGTAAATTGAACCACATATTCACGCAAAGTATTTGAAAATAGAGGTCTAGTTATGCTGGCTAGTTGAAATGGACTCATAAAAGTGCTAGTGCGATACCTTATTTATCGATAAGTTAGGCAATCATGAATAATCGTGTATGACTATCAAATGAAATGAATATAATATTTTTCACGGTCGGGGTGTCGCAAAGAGGGTCCCATACAAAATTAGGACTTAGAACATTTTCAACAAAGAGAAGATATTTAATCAATTCTAAATACTGGGAAAGCGGCTAAATAAAAACACGTATACCCTCATGTTTACCAGATGTATTTAAAATAAGTAATTGAAATTACAACAAAATTATGTAATAGAATACAATGCACTATAAAATAATAGTTCAGCTATTTATTAAATGATGTTACGAATTTAAAGTAGGTACGTAATGTTCGCAGCAATAAATACCACTGCTGATCATTATTTAAAATTTTAGAAAAATAAAAGTCTTAAGATATAAAATAAATAATCAAACTCACCTTCCACAACTTTTAAGATGGCACTGAATTCCGTTCCAATTTTCCTTTTATTATTGGACTGTAATATGAAACAGGAAGATTCAAAATGTTGTGAACATATTGTGCTCGTACGTTTAGGAACCCACGTACTGTATTACCACAGGCTTGAATTCAAGCAACCCGGATACTGGGTTCTTTTGGAAATCTGTAAAGATATACAGCTATTGAAATACTAACAAGTAGCGAAATATCGATATCGATATTTAATATGTGCAGGCCCTTCACTAATTTCGTAACGGTGTGGCCAGCCACATTTTAATAAAATAATTATTTGGATCGAATTAAGAATAAAACATACACATTTTTATAATAATACTAACACTATTATTGTACATTTAAACAATAGTTTTAATTCTAAAAAGTGACATGTAAAGAATTGTTCATGGGTTATATTATGATGGTTTTTCCGATTACCAAATATACCAAGTAAGTTTAATAAGTGCAAGCAGTATTTACTCTATTATTTTATTATACAGGTAGAGTAATAATAACATCACAAGTAATATACGGTAAAATGTAGTAATGTTCATACAACTTCAAAATCGTACAAATATGGACTTATACGGTCAACCGGCAACACTTATTTATTGGAAATATTTTTCTATTTTATGGTAGTTTATTGCATTATTTGATAATATTTGGACAAAAAAATACTCACAAGTGAAAGGTAGTGTTATCCTTTTGTACGCTTGAAGTTCCTGACCTTTTTTTGCACTGATAAACACTACAGACAGGCATTTTTGCGGGATGTCGTGCCACGAGAACAAACACTTGGCGACTGGCGCGAGACGCACGCGGACTAGTTTTATATAACGGGTATGCTCACTGAGCGCATGCCTTTGGCAGAGGGGTACGCGCGTAATATCGCATCCATTCCTGTTAATTTATCTGAGAGGACGAGTAATGTATAACGTCACGCGACCAGCTTATATTTGTTTAGTATAGCTTGATAAATCGCCGTGTGTTTACATCAGTAAGACTTATTAACCTACTGTTTGTATATAATGGCTGTAAGGGCTAGATCCCATTGCCGTTCAGAAAGGCAGAACAACGAAGCAACAACAGCCAACACAACCTGTCACTGTCAGTCATGGTTTTATTATGTTTTTTTTTTTAAATTTATTGGAGGCATTGGCAGTATTGCCATCAGCCTAGTTTTTTTATGTCATTGATCCGTTTCAAAACGTCTGCATCTGCAACTCAGTCGGATTGCCAATACGAAAGAGAAAAAGCATACCAAGACTGGTATGCAAGAGTGAAGTAGATAATCAAGTGTCTTCGAGTGTTTTTTTCACGTTTTGAAACGGACCTCGATAAGTAGGTAACCCTTGAATTTGAAGGATGCGAAGAAAGGAAGCCAAAGAATAAAAAACATAAAAAAAATGTTATTCTTTCCAATCCAAGGAATATAATACTCCGTTCCAATCTTTCTAATTAGTTTGTGATTCTAAGTTCTAAAACGTAGTGATCAGTTTTGTTCAGTGCCAAGAAGTTCTTTCCTTGTTCTATGCTGTGTTCGTTGTATTTTGTTTTTGAGAATTTTATAAAATATATCTATATCATTGAGCATCATTGAGTTCAATTCTCACCTTGCATCAATTCAATGTTGAGACCCGTCCGTCGTTATAAATTCTTCATTTCATTACCTGGTAAGTTGTATTTAAGTATAGTAAGGGACTAAATAAATTCTGTGTTGTGGTTGAAAAATGAAAATAATGCAAAACGAGATTATTTAATGACCTTCAGATCCTTTGAGACCGGAATAAGGGATATTATAACTGAGCAAACAGCACTATGAGCTGGTAATATATTCATCATCAGCCTTACTGCAGGGTGCAGGCCTTCCCTCAGGAAGGCCGTATTGGCGTTAGTCCACTACGCGTGCCCAATGCGCATTGGTAGACTTCACATTATGTAAATTCGAAATTTTGAGGTATATGAATCACATATGCATCAGAATTTCTTCATGTGCTGCTGCATGCTGTATATTATGCAGGTTTCCTCGGAATGTTTCCCTTTTCCGCAGTACGGTCACCATTAAATATACCGAAGCATACAAGGTGTTCAAATGAGCAGTGCTAATTTGTTCCACAAAAATATCTGAACGCCTGGAACAGCTGTTGGCAACTGGTGGACCACGGTCCGCATCCAGACATTGAAAGGTTGAAACCTGAACCGTAAAAAATCTAACGTACGGTCCTTAACACTTACGCTGCTAAGCTCAAAACAATGATCTTCGTGCATTGCTAACACTGGAATGCAATACAATTTTTTTTATTTATAATTTTTTATTACCTATGGGTTTGCTCTTCACCAATGACTTGTTTGATTAATGGACTCTTGCTTGTGCGTTAGCACTGCATTTCCACCAGTGTCAAGTGTTTATGGGAGAATCTATCCCAATGTCAGGGATTGTTTTTGGTTAAGAATCAGAAGAGATTGAGGTTCGCGTCAGAACCTGCAACGTCACTCCCATATTGAACTTACATTACAGCAACAGCAGCGTCATGCCATGTTGTTGTGTCGGAAGCTTATGTCTTGTGGTTTTCCTGGTATTTTCACTTGAATTGAGAATTCTTGAAAAACCCAAATTCTTCTCTGTTGTATGACATAATAATATCGTTGATTAGTTTGTTCTTTGGTCTCAATATCTCTATTTTTGCATTCTGGAATCACTGCATACATACCTACCTTATAACTACAAGTTTATACAAATCAGCTTGATGACCGCAGCGCCACAACGGAGCTATTGGAACTAAGGGAAAATTTCACTGTCGCATTTGTACTGTAGCTTGCTACATAATATCAGTGATCTTTGGTCAGTTTTTGTTTAAATATTTATCCTTTCGAAAAGGCAATGGGAACTAGCCCTCACAGCCGTTGTCTTTAGTTATATTTAGAAATAAAATAGATTGCCCTCAGCTAATGGAAAAATTTAGAAGAAGAGTTCCATTCCGGTATAGGCAAAAACGCGACGCGCGAAATCCACGCGAGACAAGTGCTCGGGTCAGAACCTGCAACGTGACTCTTTTTTAATATTAAAGATACATTTGACTTCCCCTTTTTAATGTTTCTAGTATTTTACAAGTGATATAGTGCTCCTGTTTAGTAAATAGGTAGATCATAGTTGCTATTTTGTGTAGCGCAAGAGAGTGCTATGGAGCCACGCAACCTTGAATATTTTTTCTGGACATCGATAAAAATTTTCACATGTATCCGGACCGCACTCAAAATCCGACCCCTGGCCTAGAACATCAAATGTATGCAGTCAGGGTGATCATAAACATCTGAGAACTTTAGGCAAATAGACCTTATGCGTTGTTATACATTTCAATTCTAAACAACATTGTAAAGAAATTATCGAAAATTATTTCGTTCATATTGTTCAGTTATTTATGACAACATACATGTTTAGATATAATTAGTACCATTTACTGTAAAGAATTTATTGATAATTAACACTGCTCAGAAATATTTGAACGCCTTATATCTGATGGTAGGTAAGTTATTAGTAATGTATACCACCATTTAGGTAGAAAGACTGAGGTGTTAGCACATAGGCTTCGATCAGGACACATGCCACTGAACAAGTTTTGGTACCTAATGAAAAAGACAAACTCACCAAACTGTGAGACTTGCAGAGTAGTTGAAGATGTGTACCACTTGTTGGTGGAATGTGTCCGGTACGAGCAAGCTCGGGAGGCACTGATGGGGAAACTAGAGTTGAACATGCTCAATGTAGGAATGTTCCACTCCATTTTGGCATCACAGGAGTCAGAGATTGCAAGGAGCCTGTTCACCTTTGTTAACTCGTCAGTGTCTCAATAAATAGTTGTAAGTTGTATATAAGGGTAAAAGGGTATGATGGGACTAACATGTGCAATAGCTACAAAAGTCCCTAAATAAAATTAGAAAAAAAAAATTATACCAAACAGCTATGAAGCCAGTTATTTTGAAGCGTCTTTACTGTTCTGCATACATTGTGTGGATTCATAGCTACACTTTACAGTTACAGTTTAAAGTAAATCAGGTAATGGAAACAGGCTCTGAATTCCAAACAATGTATTGATCATATATCATTTGCTGGTGATGACCTATCTCATGGGTTTTAAATTAACAGTCCTGTGGTGTTGCAAGTCGGGGCGGCGGGGGGGGGGGGGGGGGGGGGGGGGGGGGGGTATTTTCATGTCCATGTCTTCTTTTATGTCAGCAGCCGAATCGCATGATAATCATTTATACTGTAGCGTAAAGATAGCCATTCAGCAAAAGGTTGTATCGAGGCCGACTGCATGTGTGAAAACAACAAATTTTGTATTCATGCACAACTATACAAAATAGTAATTTGAAATTAAAAAAAAGCTTTGACTACTTATTTAAGGACTAGTTACGCATGTAATTCTACTAACAAACATTTCTGTCACTTTGCGAGGTAACATTAAATCCGCAGCTTTGGATTTTATTCCCCATAACTTTAGATTCTAATTTTGAATGATAAAAATCATGAAAAGTAGTCTTGTGTGAACCCCAAACGTGATAAGTTCTAAGTTATTGTTTCGCAATTACAGGCTATCTCGTTTAGTGATAGGGTATAAAATTGAATGTAAATGCACATGATCAATTGTTCTTATACCGTGGCAGAGGGGAAATGCTACCTCAAGGCTAGTCCATACAATAAATAGTCAAAAACAAAAAGGGTACAAATGCTGGTGGACACTGTAAAGCTAAAAATCATTAGCTTATTAACGTTTGTTTATTAAATTTAGCTTGAACTAGCTGTAAACACAACAATAAACCATATAAAGTAATAGAATGTCAATAATTTAATGTTATGAATCTCTTAATGGGACCATTGTTTATAATATTGTTTAGAGTTGCACTTCTATTGGTCTAGATATGAAAAGTCATTAGTTCATTTATTTCCAATACAGTAACTACATTTTTAGCTAACTATCACATTATTTCACAACTTAATTACTGTTAAATGCAGAAATACTAGTAACGTTGGATACTCATTCTTTCAAAAGTAGTGTAGTAGGTTTGTTCTGAAATTATTTTATTCGCATTAATGACTCTAATTGGACCGATTCCACTGAAACTTTGTAAGCACTTTCATAAGTTTTTATAATGGTACTAAATTTTAAATGAGTTAAATTACCACTTACATATTTTTTTAAATACAGTTTAAATTGTTATGAAGTTATTTCGTCGCCCTATGAGTCATGGAGACATCTTAAAGCACGAATTCTGTGTTTTTTATTTGTTGGATAGAGTTAGAGAAACTTTTTCCATGTGTATTCATTGTGTGGGGTACCAAGTAAATAAATTATAATAATATTGTGAAGTGGACAAACAAAATGTTGCTGCCTAGGAAGAATTTATTACATAAAATTATTATAGTTATAACATTGTACTCTTTTTTTATGAAATATCTTCAGCAAGAGGAGGTCCACTATCTATACTATTATAAAACTGTAACAGGAAGTTTGTCTGTACATTGAAGATATTAACAAAAGAAAAGTTACGATATGGTTTTTAGGTGTCCCTGATTCCATTTCACCAATTTTTGGATTTTTTGTCTGTCTGTTTGTTTGTGTGTTTGTTTGTTTGTTTGAACGAGTATCACGCAAAAACTACTGAACCGATTTTGATGAAACTTTTTTTGTTTGATAGCTTATGATCTGACTTAAAATCTGGTATATAATTTGTGCGGACGAAGTCGCGGGTTAACGCTCGTAATACATAACATCGTAAACATTATTTATTTCATTAGGCTATTAAATTACTCTTCGTCCATAAAACACTGTCAAAGAAACCTACACCCTACACCCTCTAGCCACCTGTCACTTGACACGTCATTCATTCCATCATGAAATCCTACACATGCTAAAAGTAACCCATGCAACAACTGCCTTACTAGGTAGGCACTGTCGTAGGTAGTTGGGGCAATATTTCTCACCATCCTGTGGCTATTCAGGTTTGTCCTTTGCATAGACAAAGAAAACATTGTTGAACCTATCACAGCCACTGAGAGTGACCAAACAAAGCCTATTAAAAATTGAAAAACCGAAAAGCTTTTGGGCACTTACGAAAATTTCAAATAGATCCTAAATTAGCAATACCTACATTATTTACCTAGTTATTTTTGCCCTACTATTATAGTTTTCCAAACCCCAAACTTTGTTTACCATAATACATTGTGTTGTGAAATTCCATAGTACATAATCGCCAAGTTTGCTTTGATTTAAGCTTGATCAAGGCTGTTAGTTAAACATATAAACATCAAATGAAAATAATTGTATATTTGATTTTACAGATAACAACTTCAAGAAAGTCAAGCAATAGTTTTAAAATGTTTAAAGATACTGCAAAAAATAAGAATAAAAGTGAAAATGTATCAACCAGTAAATGGAACAAAGATTCTGAAATGAAACATACCAAAGGACACCCAGACCCAAACAGTTTTATGACAACATCAGTTGTAGAACATACAAGTACAACAATAACTCTTGAAAATTTGAATGTGAAAATCGAGATAGAATCAGATGGAGTGGAGAGTGAAGACGAACCTTACACAGATTATGTTCTCAAAGAAGAGATGGCTACTGACCCAGAGGAGCAACAACAAACAGTCTATAACTCTAATTGTTCTAAGGGTCAGTCATTTTTTTAAAGTTATATTTTATTAGTTTATGATTCAGATTATGATGTTTCATTGTGGTATGTCTTATTTAGAGTTCCTGGCATTTTGTGTTTCCGTCTTTAGGTATGCTAACCGTGTGACCCATGTGACCGCGTTCAGCCTAAAAGTTTTAACTAATTTGGACAAATAAGGTGTCCATAGATTCTTGATATATTCGCATAAACTTGGGTGTAAGGTAAGGTACACACGGTGACAAATCAACCTACGCTAAACCAATATAAGCTGGCTACACGACGACGTTATACATTACTCTACCTACCTAAGTGCGGCCACGGTCCTATTTATTAATAAACGTGACAGTTGACAATGACAAGCCGGGTGGCCGAGTCGGTAGTTAACCTGCCTGCTGTGCCGAGGGTTGCGGGTTCGGATCCCGTAACAACAACTATTTGTTGATGAATATGAATATTTGTACTCGAGTCATGGATGTTTGTATCTATATATTATGTATTCTATATCGTTGTCTGGTCATCATAATACAAGTCCAGGCTAGATTCTGGTACTTTAAATGTGACTAGATAATTTGTGTGACAATGTCCAAGATATTTATTTTATTTATTTACAATTCAGAGTACATAGCTGAGAATGCTTGGACACATGTTACCTTCTGCAAGTTTAGCGTCATTGTCAAATTTTCGCGTTTATTAAACAGGGCCCAGCTCAAGCTAACGTCAGACAATAAATCCAAAGCAGGCGCTTCACTCTCGCGAGAACTTCACGGCGAGAACTTTCAAGGAAAATTACTACGGGTTGCGTGGCCACGAGAACAATAAAGGGCATCCACACTCTCGTTCTCGGCTGTTCTCGGCGAGAAAGTAGTGCCTGCACAATATTGTTGTACCAAACTGCCGCTCATTCTCGTACATGAATTTTCACGTACACGTTATCAATTAAAACCGTTTTCCAAATTTTCTTTTTTTTAATGTCTGACCAGAAAAATAAGGGTTTGAACCTCATCTGGCAGCGGCGGTGCTTCGGCGTGCGGTCGCGTTCCGTCAACGACGTTCCTGAGTGACAGAAAAGGATGGAGTCACGGAAAAATGCGATGCGATGCTGCCAGATGAGGTTCAACCCTTAAAACTTTCGCTGCTAACGACCTACGCCGTAGGTCGGCGTGCCGACTGCTGAAATGGGCTGCAGTGCTGAAGAACCCACGTAACGAGCCGGTTCAATTGCATTTCGCCTATGCTTATGACCTACCGCGCGAGTCACCGAAAACCTTACGCCTGCGCGGGTGACCCACGACGCGAGCCATATTTATTATCGTTTCAACGTTACGTCTGCGCGCACGATCTACGAGGGGGGTCAAGTTCTATTGCATTACGCTGAGAACTAATTTCTGCTATACGAAATTTGGTGACGTGTCTACATGTCAGGTTTTAGCCTGTTTTGTCCCGCTGTTGGGCAAAGGTCTCCCCTACACAGCATCAGCTCTAATTCAAACAACTATTTGACGACCCGGTTGGTGTAATGGTTACCACGCCGGACTGCCAAACCAGGGTCCTGGGTTCGAATCCCGGTTCGGTCATGGATTTTTATATGTTTGTGCCGTTGTTGTAAGGTTTCCATAATAAACAGCCTATTAGTGCTTGCTTGGGATCATTACAATGTATGTGCCTGTGAGCGTTATTTATTTATTTATTTTTACAGATATCAAAACTAATTTGAAATCATTAGGACAAAATCAACAAAAGGACAGTAATGATAGTGGATCCAGAGTAAACTCAGAAATGGTGTATGAGGTGAAATTAGAACCAGTAGACGAGCTGTATGCTGGCCATGATATTAAGGATGGTATGGTGTTGGGACCAGTTGGGCTACGAGCTGGTACTAATGCAACGGAGGACGAAAATGGTTTGTGCCTCTTTTATAGATCATCATCATCATTTTCAGCCCGAGTCTACCCACTGCAGGGCATAAGACTCCTTCCTATTTTGCCATCCTTCTTGGTCCTATGCCAGTCACATTTATACATACAGGGTTCAAATTAATATGCTGACGGGTTTTTAAGAAGATGATCAGACCATAAAACTGAACAAATTTCTATTTGGGACCAAAATCGAAATTGCGAAAAAAAATCAGCTGTCCATACATTTCGGTTCGAGTAGGATTGCAGTTTTGTATGAAACAGCAGCCTCTCTAGTAGCCCAGTCATTTTACGGAGTTTTGTTAGGAGAAGTGGGTAATAATTATGAATTGTATTTTTAAACTGTAACTGGCATTATTTAGTCACAAAAAGGCTATTTGAAACATATTAAAAAAAATTGGCTCTTAAATGATATAACGAAAAAATTCGTAATTAGTTCCGGCTCAAACCGTAAAATGACTGGGCTTTGCTGTACTTAGTATGATTTCTCTACACGCGCCACGCGCATTCACTGCATAGAAAATGTCTTTTTCCCGCCGCGCTTGTCGCGACATGTAATATGGAATAAAGCCGAGTCGCGCGCAAGTAGAGAAATAATACTTAGGGGCTGATTTTATTTTCGCGATTTCGATATTGGTCCCTCAGAGAAAGTTGTTCAGTATGATGGTCTGATCATCCCCTTGAAAACCGTCAGCATATTAAGGACCCTATAGATTTTTCGGACCGCCGTTGACCTTCACGTAAGAAACCCTTTTGAAACGAAAATGTCGATTTTTACAGAAGTCCAATCTAATTCGAAGACATCAGAACAAAATGACCACAGTAATCATAAACTACCCAGAGTAAAATTGGAAAATGAAATGATGTATGAGGTGGAATTGGAGCCGGCAGCGGGGTCGTGTGCTGGTGATGGCATGGTCCCGGGATCCGCGAAGCACGCTGTTACCAACGCTATGGACGAGGAAAATGGTTTGTGAATCTTTTATACACACTCTTCATTTAGAATCGATGATGAATTTTTACCGACGGATGCTAAAAGACATAACATAACGTAGTATGGACATCAGCCCCACCGAAGTAACAGATTTTACTAATTTTATGTGATATTTCTACAGTATTAGCTATACTTATTCATACCAAAGAAACTATACTATTTTATCTATTTTATTCTTAAATGGCTCAAAGATTCTCATTTTAGTTTACGATAGGTTACTAAGAATACTTATGTCTAAACACAATCGTATAGAAGTAAACATTCATCAACGATTTTAACTTACTGTAGTTTTGTAAGGAATATGCTAGTCTGATCAACAAAATAAAAGGAAATTTTCTTAACTATGTCAGTTAACTTCAAAGAATTTGAATCTTGTTTTACTTTCTTTGTATTTTTTTTATCGCCGCTTTTTTCATTATTTTCCGTCATTGCTAAGAACAGCGTGTTTTAAAAACTGCCGTTAGGTAAGGTAATAGTGAAAACGCATCGAAATACCTATACATTAATTGGTTTTTTATTTGAATGAATAAGCAGTTAGATTGGACGCTTCTGATTTGATGGTCAGATCGAGAAACAGAGGTTCAGTTTTATACCTATACATAGAAAAGATAATAATTTCAGATGTATCTCTACCCAAAAAGCCACGTTCAGGGACGCGAGGTGAAAGCAAAAATCATGATAATCGCCAGGAGTCTAAAAAAGGAAATTACAGCGAAGAAGAAATTGCCCTAAAATCTGCAAAAGAAAAAATAAAAAACATAACTGCACGTACTAAAGCCAAAAAGTATAATATAAATAATAATCAGATTTCGTCTAAAAATAACAAGTTTAGCAATAATCTTAAAATAAAAGCTGAATGTCATGTTAATGACGATATAGAACAAGACATTTATTTCAATTGTAAACAGTGCACATATCAGACTGCTACCCAGGACTCATTAGACCGACACATGAAATTACATGATCAAAGTCGTCCCTTTGAATGTGACGTGTGTGGATACAGATATAAATCGAAAGTTAAACTGCAGGTTCATCTGATTAATGTCCATTCAGGTGACAAGATATATAACTGTGGTTATTGTGACTACGGCACTAACGATAGTACTCATTTAATAATACACTTGAGAAGTCATTCGGGTATAAAACCATTTTCTTGTTCCAAGTGTGGTTACAAATGTTCGAGAAAATATGATTTGAAAGAACATTTAAAAATTCATACCGATAGAAAGAGTTTTTCTTGTTCTTTGTGCAAGTTCAAAAGTATTCGGAAAGGTAACTTGACAGCACATTTGAGGACTCATACGGGCGAGAAACCGATCTCCTGTTTGATGTGCTCGTATAGGAGTGCTCGAAAATATGACATGACGAAACACGTGAGAATTCATCATACTGGTGAAAAACCCTATGCATGTACCTTATGCTTTTATAGGAGTGTCCGAAAAGATCAACTGACCAGCCATTGGAATAATAATCATAAGTAACATTGTTATTTTCGAAAATAATTGTTTTTTTGGTGCTATTATTATATGAGATAGGGGAAATTAAGTTCTATAATATAATATACTGTTAAAAGACGTTTTTTTATTTGAGTTTACCTATGTTGTTAACCTACGTTTACTAACCTTAACTACTATTATGTATTTAAAGTAGATACCTAACTTTTTTTGAAAGGACACCATATGACATTGATTCTTGTGATATTTTGGTGTTGTTATGAATTATATGTATCGGACCGATACTGTTCATCTTACCGCTTTAAATATATCACAGAAGAGAGTATCTATTTCTAGCCGTCCAACAGTAGACGTCCATCGGCCGAGACGGTGATGATGATATCAAACTACGAGAAAATATTATTAGGCAATCTTGACGGATTTTGATGCGGTTTTCACTGTCACCTCTATGTTAAGGATGACTCACGCTACACCGTGCCCGGTCCGTGCCGAGTCCGAGTCGAGCGACGACCGTAGCACGGTCACCAAGCCGGCGCACCGTGCCTGAAATTACAACACCGTGTCGGGTCCGAGCCGAGTCCGAGCCGAGCGACGGCCGTAGCACGGTCACCGAGCCGACCCCGTGCCGTGAAATTACTACTAGAATCTACTAAACAATGTCGCACTACTAAATTATAATTTTCGAAGCCCCAAATCTACCAAAAAGGTAGAAATCTACTAAAAGTAGTCACTGACCTGACGCCAGTACAACTACGACTACACGGGCGCAGTTCGGCGGCACTGTATTCATGCAACGGGCCGTGGCCGAGCCGAGGCTGTTTCCGAGCGTTGCCCGTTGCTTGGCCGCGGCTTGGACCCGGCACGGTGTAGCGTGAGTGTGTCCAAACAAAATATATGTACCTAATATTAGTTGACCGTGCTACGGCGGTCGCTCGGCTCGGACTCGGGACGGGCACGGCGCGTTGTAGCGTGAGTCATCTTTTATTCTGAAAAAATTTTTTGGTTGCGAATCTTTTATCTGCATCTCCTGTAGACGCCTGTAGTGCGTTACATCGAAAATTACAAAATACAAATTGGGTTTTCTAGGGCTACCACGTAAGGAGCATTTTACCTTGTTTTAGCTGGTATTGTTTTGTATAAGAAAAGTGGCATATAAAAAGCCCTCAAGCGATGTGTATAAATATTATTACCAATTTTTCTTTCCTTCTTTCTCCTGCTACCTAATGTTAAAGACAATTTCCAGTTGATTATTATTTTTCTCTGTCTATTGGCTAAAGAGATTTGACGCATAAAGGTGGACGCATATCTATCCGCGGTGAAGGAGGCGAACGAAACGAGTTCTTCCGACGATTCGCTGCAGAAAAGTGTGCGAGGTGTCATAGAATTTAATACAAAGAATTCTAAAATTCGATTCTTTCGCCTCGTGCGGCTCGTTCACAGTGGAAAAATATGCGTCCTCCTTAATAGGGTTGTAGGTGGCGCGTTCACTTCCATATCGTAGGGTTGATGCCCAGGACAAAGTCATATAATCTACATGACTTCCAAAACAATGCATGTTACTTGTAACACATTTTAAAATGTTACAATCGATCAATAATAATTTCAGGTGCACCTTTAACAAAAAAATCAAGAATAGAAATAGAAGTCGAAATAACTAGCGCCGAAGAAGAAACTGAAGGAGGATACATTCCAAACCGTGGCACAGAAATAAATAATAGATTGAGTGAAAGTCCTACTAAAAGCGAAAATAGTAGAAAAAATAAGAACATTAAACCCCTAGCTACTAAAAGTTCTGAGCAAGTGGAAGAAAAATGGGATTTAACGCGGTATGTTGAATCTCATCATAGTATGTTAAAAGCGGAGGTTTACTTTAAATGTGACGAGTGCCCATATCAGAGCGTCAGTCAAGGCGCGTTAGACAGACACAAGAAATTACATGACAAAAGTCGTCGCTTCGTATGTGACATGTGCAAATACAGATTTAAAGATAGAATAGGATTACAGCAACATTTGAAGAAAGTTCATTCAGATGTTAAGCTTTACGAGTGTAGTTCTTGTGATTATAAAACATCAGATCTCAGTCATTTAAAAAGGCACTCCAGAACTCATACACGTGAAAAATCATTTTCTTGTACTATGTGCGAATATAAATGTGCTCAAAAAGGTAATTTGATAACGCATATGCGGATTCATACTGGTGAAAAACCTTATTGTTGTTCATTCTGCGGTTGTAAGTTTGCTCTAACATCTAACTTGACAAAACACTTGTTAAGAGGAAATTGTCGTCAAGAATTCTTTCCATGCACTCAGTGTTCGTATAAGTCCACTCGAGTCAGTGACCTGAAGAAACACCTTATAAAGCATTCAGACGAAAAACCTTTTGCATGTTCGTTGTGCGAATACAAGTGTAAGCAAAAAAATATTTTGTCAAAACATTTGAAACTTCATACTGGCACAATAATGGTGACTAACGTAAAGAATGGTGACTTGATAGTCACTAAGTGTCTAACAGGACCTAGCTAAACTGAATAGAGATCCCAGATAATTTTCTTCTTATATAAATGAGATGGTAGTACCATTCTCTAATTTATACTTTATATGTATATGCTGATTGAAGATGAGTTGGCAAGTTAACAACTTTATTTCATACTAGGGTTAACCCGCGACTTCGTCCGCACAAATTATATACCAGATTTTAAGTCAGATAATAAGCTATCAAACAAAAAAGTTTCATCATAATCTGTTCAGTAGTTTTCGCGTGATGCTCGATCAAACAAACAGACAAACAAACAGAAACTTTTTTGTTAATATCTTTAATGTACAGACACACTTCTGTTACAGTTTAGATAAGCTTGAACAAGAGAGAAAGAGAGAAAGTTGTTCAATATGATGTTCTGATCATCCCCTTAAAATAGTTTCACCTAATTTTGTTAGACCTTATACAGTCAAATGAATTTTTTATTCAATCAAATCTATTAAAATAAAGTTGATTTGATTGCTTAAAAATACTAGACAGTATAGCCACGAACTTAAAGGCTACAGGCATTGGCTTGACACTAAGTCACACTCACATAACACAACACAATAAATCCAAAATTGTGAAAGTATAAACATCGAATATCTCTAGTCTAGTCCAGCTAAACGCTTTGTTTCTCACACTACTCAGTTAATTTGAATTAAACGCTTACACAGTTTAAGTCTGTTGACCACGTTTTGGTGCAAGTCAGCCGTGTTTACGTACATATTATTATTAGTGATGCAACGAATACCACTTTTATGAATAGGAATATGAATATTGATTCTATTATAATGGTGAATACGAATAGCGAAAAATAATTCTAGCAATCGATGAAAAGTCGTATCGTCATGCTTTGTTCTGCTTTAAAATAACTACCTCCACAGGCGATTCCTTTTTTTGTTTGATAGCTGTTAAAAATAGTGTATCCGAGGACACAGTGTAAAAATTCAAATGATAACTATTTCTGGGAAAATTTCGATGTATGGAAATGAATGTCTTCATGACAGAAATTAAATATGTTTTGCAAATAGTACATTATGGTACAAGTGTGTAATGTTGGTGATTACCGCTGAGGCGCCATTGAGACCCGAGCCGTAGGCGAGGGTCTTAAGAGAGCCGAGGACGGTAATCATCAATACACACGTGTATCATACGACGTTTTTCAACACACTTGTGAAGAAAATAATAATAAAAAATCATTTTATTTAGTAAATAAAAAGTTTATTTAGAGAATTTATTTGTACTATTGAATATGATCTTTTTTGTATCGAAACTTTTTTAAGAACAAAGCAACTCAAGAACTCAACCAAGAAGTTTAGATACCTACTATCTAAACTTCTTGAACTCAACCAATAAGAAAAAAACCTATAACTCACTTGTGAATAATAGTAATGAAAAAGTCACAGTTTGATTATAGGTGTCATTATGTGCCTAATTGCGGTGAAATAAGGGCCATTTTATGAGCAAGTGTGTTGAAAAATATGTTTTTACTAATCGACTCGATAGAAGAAGACTGTTATTGGGCGAATACGAATATTTGTATTCGTTGCATCACTAATGATTATGTTTTTGGTGTGCAAATAAAGAGTATTGTATTGTATGTTAATAATGTATATTAAATATTGTATTTTACAGAGTGTTAGGACAAACATCAAACAGTTGCATTACTTAAAGGGGTGCTCGTACCCATAATACTGAACAACTTTCCCTAAGAAACATACAGGAAAATGCGATTGCATTTAGTATGAAAAGTATACAATGTCAACTATCTCACACAAACGTTCGATCCGCTGATTAGCTGAATAGCTGATCGAACGTTTTTATGAAATAGGTAAAATTTTTCTTGTTAATGTCTCGTTGCTTCTTGGGGGAAGTTTTGCAGTATCCTGAGTAAAATTGTCCATTAAAGTAATGCAACTGTCTACCCTAACACCCTGTATAGAGTGCGTGCTTACGTACAATACGTAGTATATATTTATTATTGCTTGAATAGTTTAGTGGAATCTTCTTCTGTGTAGGCACAGAGTACTTACTATAATTACGTGTAGGTACATTACCCTTAGAAAAATACTTGGCAAAAACAATAAACAATTTCGTTTCTGGTCCAAAGCATATCACTGGCAATACAACGCGGCAACGCCACCAGTATTTTAGGCTCCTTTAGACCAGAAACCAATCGTGACAGGCTCCTGGAATAGCATTTAAAGTATTATTTTAGTAGGTATGTTAGCGGAATCAATATCGTTCCTATAGATTTAATATTAAAATTATAACTTTAATACCTAAATTTGAAACAGATAACTTTAATGTAATAGTTTTTGTCATGTTATAGTAAGATATTAGATTGGAGAACTTTTTTCTTAAGACAAAAAGAACCTTCCTCCCAGAGGCCTTTTTTTTTTCTTTTATTTATATCCATGAAATACACAGGAAATGGTTACGTCGTTCGAATACATCGAAATTTATTGATTTTTTTGCTGATTTGAATGATGATGTGAATTATGGTAAATAAATGAAATATGTTTGTGACCCGTAAAAACAAGTTATTGGTGAATTTAAAAAGAGATCACTTGGATAATAATGTCACATATACATTTTTTATCTTCTTTGCAATAGACTGGAGGTTTTACTTACCTTTCATTCATCTACAAGCTATCAATTTATTCTAAAATTAATAAAAACGTAGTTTTTTAAACAAATTTTTATCAAATAACTGTGTTTTGTTCACTTAACTGATTTATATTAATAATCGCCTATAAGTAGTATTAATTAAATCATTATTTGAGGTGATATATATCTTTTAATTCTCTCCTATGTAGTATTTCGATTTTAAATAGTGTCATATCAGTTCGTATCATATATGTACTGCAGTATTATGGGTTTCTTCATCCTTTTGTGGAGTGTACGGTGGTGGAGGAACGTCTTGCAGCTGTGAACAGTAGAAAATAAAATCGGTCAAGTGCGAGTCGGTATATTCGCGCACCGAGGGTTCCGTACCTTATCAACACACAACATATTAAACTAAAAAAAAAAAATGTTCTCCGGGACCTTTAGCACGAGACCGACTCACACTTGGCCGGTTTTTATTATTTGTTGCTATACTGAAGAGTTTGCTCTATAATCACATCAAGTTTGACGCTTGTATATTCCGTTTTTAAATACGAGAAGAAAAAACGTTGATAAAAACTAGTTCCTTGTATGAGGACCCCCCTTAATTTTTAACTTTTTGACTATTTTATTATTTGTGAGAAAATCAGCCGTAATAACGCATATTCTGTGAAAATTTCAACAATCTAGCTCTTACGGTTCAAAAGTTACAGCCCTAAATAGGTGACAGACGGACGGACAACGTAGGCTTAGTAATAGGGTCCCGTTTTCACCCTTTGGGTACGGAACCCTAAAAAATAATAAATTAAATAGGTAGTCTGAGAGTTGGTGACCAACATACAGAAGCAACAATTCAGAAGTTCCAGATAATTATGTTAAATGATTAGCATTCATTTTAAATAATTTACGTTTTAGGAAAACAATGGTCTGTGTTTATTTTGTATTTATGTTTGTACGTGTTCAAGTCTAGACTACCGAACTGGTTTCAATTTTACCGCATGATTTTTTTAACCGTGTCGATATTCTCAGAGGTGGTTCACACCATCAAACTGAACAACTTTTACTATGGGAGCAAATCTAAAATAGTAAGTTGTTCAGTTTGATGGTGTGAACCACCTCTGAGAATATCGACACGGTTAAAAAAATCATACGGTAGTTTGTCTTTAGAGTGAGAAATTCGCTATGTAAATACCACTTTACTATACAAAAAACATAACCCTCCTTCTGGCGCTGTCGGGTAAATAGTAAAACTGGCCTTAAATCAGGTTTAACTGATTGGAATATCCATCACCACTTTGTCAAATTTTCAGGGGTGGTTTAGACCATAAAACTGGACAACTTTTACTATGGGAGTAAACTTGAAATCGAAAGAAAAGTTAGCTGTTTCATAACATTTGAGTTAAGTAGGAATTGCAGCAATTTTTTTGCGATTTTAGGTTCGCTCCCATAGTAAATGTTTGGAAAGTGTTAACAAAATCACCTAGTATTTTTTATTTTAAAGAATAAAACGATAAACGAAGTTGTTAGTTGGTGGCACGGAATATTATAAGAGTACTAATATAGGTACTAACAAAGCCAGCGTTTATGTAGACGGTAGCAGGGATTGCTGCGGTTCCTGCAGGCACCGTCCTCGAGTACCTGGAAACAAGATGATGAACTTTGATTCGGTGCGTCTCGCTAGATGGCAGTGTAAAATCAGATTTTAGGATCCGTGTTGTATCAACTGTTGTTATAGAGATGGCAGCACCGAGAATAAATACCCGAAAATAAATTGATAACGCAATTATTCTTATGCATTGGGTTTGATACTTACTGATAGTAGAAAAATATGCCGTCCCATATTTATTTTGGTCGAGTAGTAGTTCCGTTTTAAATGGAACAACAGATTTTTTTCGCGATTTTGAACATGGTCCACATAGAGAAAGTTGTTCAGTTTGATGGTCTGATCCCCTTAAAAAACCGTCAGCCTATTAAGAGGGACACGAAATAATCAGCACAACAGGCCCCACTTATGTAAAAAGTGCTAGGTACTTTTGGGAACGAACCACGTCTTTCTTTTGGTCTAAGGCTGAGATTCAGAAACGTATTTTGAGCGTAAGTTTAGTCTATCTAAGTAGGGTCAAAAATGTATGGATTTAGACATACCGGAGTTCGAACTAAGACTTAAAAAACGACTCTGAATCTCGACCTAAGTAGGTAGTACCTACATCAGTTTACTAGTAGTATGTATGTGCATGTAAGAAGACAAATATATTCTGTTATTGATGTAGGACAAAGTTCTAGCATTGGAACGACAACAATATTTTTTATGATAAGTATTAACTTCACAGAATCGCTTTTATTATGTTTACCTTGGCGGGGCGTCTCTCAATCTCTCTTCTACGTAAATTTGTAGACTTCCGATCGACATTCGACTTTCACAGTTAGATACATTACCCAGGGGTCTGAAAATAAAAAATATGATGGCTTTTACAAATATTTTTTACATGATACATAATATAATATTTGAGAACTTTTTCTTCTAGGTACCTACACCCTCAGCAGCTTTATTTTGTGCTAGGAATAATTCGATATTTGTATGGAAATCTTTTAACCTTTGAAACCTTACATTTTAACGAAAATCTGACAAACCATAAACACAGATTAGTTTCAAGATCGTGTGTAAAAGATGACACTTTAATTGGTTAGTATTGAACATTATACTCAAACTTCGTTTGTACGGAGCACGCTTCAACGACTATCCTCTTAAGAACCACTGCATTTATCAGTTCGTGTTGCCTGTCTCCCCTTTTAATGTTATACTCGTAGAGCCTTCCTATCACAGAAGAGTAGGTACAAAAGTCTTTAATAATTGAAGCGAAATGGGCGTGTGATAGCTTATATTACTGCCTGATGCGAGAGATAGAGATGGGGCAGCGCGCGCGCCTGAAACGACGCAAGCGTAACACAAACTTTATTTAATTGTGATTAAGTAAGTTCAATTCTGCTCTAATCAAAATTTGTAAAATATCAATTTTTTTTTTAAATCAAGTTTCGTGTTTCTATTATTCACCGCTTAGCAGTTCCAAGCGTTTATCGATAAAGACGGAGGCTACTTTGGCTTGTTTTTCTATCGAGAAAATGTGTCTTAATCGTGTTTTGGTTCTTGTAATTATAATATGTTAAATTTACACATATCCGCTAATCATACTCCTACTGTTAGTACTTCATGATATATGACGCTTTGAAGAATCCTATTTTTAACCGACTTCAAAAAAGGAGGAGGTTTCTCAATTCGTATCCGTTCCGTATATATATATTTTTTTTATTTTCACATAGCCTCTAACAACCGAAATTGGGGACCTTTTCAATGTTACAAGGGGAAGCAGATGCTTCATTTTTTAAGATACGAAGACGTAAAATTGTATAGATTTTCAGTAAAGTTTTACTCACCTCAAGTCTGTGGCTGCACAAAGTTTGTAGAGCAATAAAAATGTTGCTAAGATTCCGAAAACAAGAGCCGATGCCATAGCTATCTGCGTGCCAGTTATTAGCACGGTACTGTCCATTGAGTCGCTGAAACATTATTTGAAACATTCAAAATAAGATTCAAGTTTTGTAGGTATATAGGTAGGTACGCGACTTCGGCGCTCCATACAAAACGGAAGTTCTGAGCGTCCAAAAACTAGTTTGAATATTTAGTACTAATAACCAATAGCTGTGCTTTGCACACCTATTGTTTATTAGTATACCAATAGACAACCTATAATTTCAAAGTTATCGTGGCTTAAAGTTTTCCAATTTTCCCATACAAATCTTAAATAAATCCTAGAATTGAAACTGTATGATGTTTTTTGGTCTATACAACCGACCAAAAAAAATCTTTGTGTAGGTATATGCTTATAACGGAAATCTGACAAACCAGACACAGATTAGTACCTAGATCGTATGTCACACTGCCAGTTGCAGAAACGCTCATTAGAGTTAATCCTCCATTAAATCTCTTGTTAGCTTTTACTACGTCAACAACACAAAAAGTGACAGCTTTAATGAGCGTTTCTGCAACGAAGTGATAGACTTTAAATGTCATACACTCGGTTGCAAAAACGCTCATTAAAGTTGATCCTCCATTAAATCTCTTGCTAGCTGTTACTACGTCAAAAACACAAAGAGATTTAATGGAGGATTAACTTAAATTAGCGTTTCTGCAACCAGCAGTTAGACTTTTAAAAGGACCACAGAACATTATAAGAGGGGTTAGAACTTGTCTTCCCGCTCACGCTGCTACAAATACTCATGCCCTCTCGCTCGCACCACACCGCGCGCCTTATGGTGTTATGCAAATTATTCCATAACCTGTGGCGACACGTTACACGCCTTTTTTGCACTTCTTACCCCTCTTATAATGTTCTGTGGCAAGGACTCTCACAATCTCAAACTGCCGTCTAGAATGAGCACTGAGCTATTATGTAGGTACTACTACTAGAGATGATACTGCACGTCACGACGTGACGCTGTCGCTGTCCCATTCAATGCGGCGATATCGCCACACCTCTCAGTATATCTTTCAAGAAAAAAAGGGTTTATAGAAAAATATTTGTCACTTCTTTGATAACATCTCATAGGAGGCCTACCCATACTCGTATCTACAGGCACAGTATAAGAAAGAGTACCTATATATTAGAAGATACTACAGGGTAGGTATAACAAAATACCCTAGTAATATTTGAAGGAGTCGTTTAGTTAGACCATCAAACTGATCAACTTTCGCTATGGAGCCAACAACAAGAAAAAAATCTGTTGTTTCATAAAAAAAATTGCATTACCATGAGTACTGACTACCGAATCCAGTAGGAAACTACTCAAATGTATGGTCTTAACTAACTCCCCTACTAACAACTAATAGGGTATTTTGTTACACCTTGTACTTAAATCTAAGAAATAAATAAATAAAACAAACCGACAAATCCAATTGCCGTGTGAATCATAACAAAGTTGGCACACTCCCTGCCAACACGCGAGGGTTCCATTGTCAATGCCCGTGCTAGAGCACCTCCGGTGACATTTCTCACCTAACTCTGAAAATTATAATAAAGCCGGTCAAGTGCGAGTCGGGCTACTCGCGCACCGAGGGTTCCGTACCACACAACATATTAACTTACAAAACAGTTTTGTTTTCCCCGGGACGTTTAGCGCGAGACCGACTCACACTTGGCCGGTTTTTATTATTTTTTGTTATACTTTAGAGTTTGCTCTTTAATCACGCCAACTTGGCGTGATTATAGATCAAACTCTGTTTGACAACATACAAACAGACGCTTGTATCTAAACTATTATAAAACTGTAGCAGAAAGTTTGTCTGTACATTGAAGATATTAACAAAAAAGAAGTTACGATAATTATGGTTTTTAGGTGTCCCTGATTCCATTTCACCAATTTTTGGATTTTTTGTCTGTCTGTTTGTTTGTTTGGGTGTTTGTTTGTGTGTTTGTTTGTTTGAACGAGTATCACGCAAAAACGACTGAACCGATTTTGATGAAACTTTTTTTGTTTGATAGCTAATGATCTGACTTAAAATCTGGTATATAATTTGTGCGGACAAAGTCGCGGGTTAACGCTCGTGTATTATATTACCGTTTGTACCTACGACAGAGCGAAAAGAAGAAAATCTAAGTAGGTTTATAAACCGAGAGTACTATATTACTCTGTGTGCTTTTATAAATAAATGTCGCAAGGTGCCTTTACTAGAAAATATTTTTTAAAATTTAAATCCACGCCCAGTTAACAAATATTATACCGCGGTTTAAATTTTTTAGTAATTCAATGATACCGCGTACCTAATAAATTATTGCACACTAATTTATGTTTCTGTTATTTTTTGGAAGCCCTGTTGATTTCCTCCAAACTCCTACTTTTCCTTTTTTGTGTAGTGGCGGACTTTACAATACCTAGGTTCAAATTTCCATAAGTTTTCTTAATCGTACCTTAAGTACCTACCTATCTATTTATAGATACTCGTATCTTATGCAAGGATTTGTAGATCGGAAACAGAGAATCCAGAAAAGTGAATAATACCTACCTACTTACCTAACCTAGGTCTCTTAGACCTAAACTAAAATTTGACTTAGAGGAAAAGACGATATTATTATTATTTGTGGTTTGGCAATTGCCAGCAATGGTCGTTGTAACACTGAGACCAGCGCTGGTCCCATAGAATATATAATGTTCTGTGGCTGGTCCTTTGTGTTCGCCCCTAGCTCACCCATATTTTACGCATACCTAACTCCGAACTTATGAAAGAAAGAAAGAAAAATTATTTATTTGGATCTCCAACACACATACAATCTTTTACATTATCACAGATACATTTCATCATTTTATAATTTTTTATGATATTCTTTTCTTTTCATTCTCGGGAATGCAGGTTTCCTCACGATGTTTTACTTCACCGCCGAGCTAGTAAATGATAAATACAACCGGACATAAATTCCAAAGAACTTAGAGGTACAGGCCAAGAATCGAACCACGGCCTCACGATTGAGGCGCTAGCTCTCTTTCGTATGGGCTATCATCGCTCTTAAGGTGGTTTCAATCCATATAAAAGTTTGATGCACAATACGCGTAGATTGAATTAATAAAAGTAATATTTTGTATATGGAAAAATAGTTTAGAAAATCTAGTTGCCGCATCACAAATAACATATGCAATTTATAGTATAATTACGAAGATATAAAGCTTTTGAAAATTTGTATGAAAAATTTCAAAGCCTTATATCTACGTAAATATTTTATAAATTGCAAATGTTATTCGTGACGCGGCATCTAGATTTTCTAAGCTATTTTTCCATATATACAAAGTTACTTATGTTAATACCGTCTATTGCGCGTATTGTGCGTCAAAGTTATGTCCCTCTGCAACTACCTTAAAGACGATATAAAATAAAATTATAATATACGAATATTGCTTACTTGGGCACCGCACACATTTATTGTGATAATAATTGGGGATGTAACCGTCAGTGCAATAACATTGACCATCAATGCATTCGTATCCTTCCCCAACGCATCTAAGCTCTGCACATCGGTCTGAAAAATACAATTTGTTTTAATTTTTTTTTACCATATGAAAAATATTGTAGGTATAAAGATAGCTTTTAGGCTTTTGTAATAGGTATTAAAGTATCTAAGTTGGTGGTGCACTTTTTTATTGTAGGTAGGTTTTCTTGACTGAAAAATCGTAAACGTAGCCCAGTCATTTAACGGAGTTTTGTTAGGTGGGGTAGGGAGTAATTACTAATTGGACTTTTAAACTGTAACCAGAACCATTAAGTGACAAAAGGAGTATCTTAAAGCATATTAAAAAAAAATCGCTACGCAACATAGAAATCAAAATTAAGTGTCCCAGAAGGATTTTAAATTATTAATATTAATACCAATGAACTCATTTGATAAGTCAATTTAAATCTAAGGATTTAACAATATAAATTAATTTGAACAATAAAATAGGCAATGAAAAAAGAAAAAAAATCTGCTGTCCCATACATTTAGGTCGAGTAGGTTTGTATGGAACAGCTGATTTTTTTCGCGATTTCGATATTACTCCCATAGAGAAAGATGTTCAGTTTGATGGTCTGATCATCCCCTTAAAATAGTTTCACCTAATTTTGTTAGACCTTATAATAGACGATTAAAGCCAGTATGTTTCTATTCTAATCGTAAAATTGTGGCTCCACCAGTGTTGATGATTTTGCCATTGTCTAGTTTAAATAGCAAAAGTGCCTGATTTTGTACATTTACCTATACTATGCTATAACTAAATATTTAGTGGTTTTAAAAAAAATAATCTTGAGCCACTATATAATTGGAGCGTCGTCGTTGTAGGCCGGGGAGCGGGCAACCGACCCGCGACCACCCAATAACAGACCTACAACGCGACTCCGTTCCGAAGCTACTTTTCAGGCAGGTTTTAGTCCTACCCATTGAAATAAAATACTTCAAGGACTTCACGGGCTCTTGTTTGCTTAATTGGTTTAGGTACATTAATGCTTAGTGACCGCGTACGTTTGAAAGGACTGGAATGTCAGCGGCAATGTATGACAGTCAAGCCGAACTGAAGCATACTAAGGTAACATTAGAGACATGTGCCATTTTTGGGTTTTGTTATTGTATGACGTGGGGAGTCCAATGTCATTGTATCTCATAGATAATGAATCTACAGTAATTTCTCACCTTCAATATTATCCTCTTCATTGGGCTTAGCACACACCACCACAAGCAGAAAACATAAAGTGAACCAATAATACATTTTCTAATCTTTATTTTCTACAAAGAATCACATATTTTAGTCGAATAACGTAACATTTATGTACGCCTTTTTCGAAACAAACTGCAATGTAGACATTTTAGATGCGACTGTTGGTGACTTTCGACTAATAGATAACAGATATCGTTATCAGAGAGATGTTGGTTAAAGATAGCAACTATATTGGTAGTTACTTATAACTTTGTTGGTCGTTAGATCTGCGGTGAGGTGACTCGTGTAATCATGTTTTTATTTTGCGTCGGAACAATTAGGAAAATTTCTTCTTGTCTTTTTGACCTTTTATATGAATGAATGAATGAATTGAATTGAATTGAATGAATGAATTGAATGAATGAATTATATTTATTGTAATAAATGTGGTACATTGAGATATTACATTACAGATAAATAAGCAGAGACTCACACATTTAGTCATTTCTGACATACAACAACATGAAATGTCAAGGTTTACAATTTACATAATAATTCAAAATTAATGTCAAGATAATTTTTACAAAAGTTATACAACTGAAATCTGATGGATAAAAACAATGTCAAAATAAAATAAAATAAAAAGTACAATCACAATAACAATGTCACATGCCTCTTAAGTTCAAGTATTCCTGAACACTGTAAAAACAATTTTCAACTAACCATTTGTACAGTTCTCTCTTAAGTTTAGTTTTAGTGAAATTTTTAAACTCATTTGGCAGTTTGTTGTAAATTCTTACAGCCATTGGATAACAATTTGAACTCAATAGACTTGTCTTCATACGTGGTAACAGTAGATCGTTTGGACGTCTCCTATTATAGTCCCTAAATATATTACAGTTTATATTAAACAATATTGGGTGCGACTTAACAAACAAACATATTTCATAAATGTACATGCATGGCAGAGACAACACATTTAGTTTTTTAAAGAGCGGTTTACAGCTTGTCATTTGTGACACGTTAAAAATAGCACGCACGCATTGTTTCTGTGCTAGGAAAACTCTATTTACCTCCACCGAATTTCCCCATATACAGGGTGTAAGTGACAGCCTAGCAAATACTGAAACGGTGAAGTCTACCAATCCGCATTGGGCACGCGTGGTGGACTAATGCCCATACACCCTCCCTGAGGGTAGGTCTGTGCCCTGCAGTGGGACGTTTATAGGCTGATGATGATGATGATGAGATACTCTTTCTTATACTGTGACTATACACAACACTTACCTACGTACACTGGAATACGACGTCGACATTAATCACTTAAAAGTAAACACCTAAAATCCCAAAGAACAATGGGCAGTTTTGTATGGACCCTGGGCCCAATACTTTAGCACTTTTTTACCAACTTTAAATTAAAGATCTGAATAATACTAATATTTTATTTTTTGGCAGCATGACTGTAACGCGTTAAATAAAAATAGTTACCACGTTTAAAAATTCAATCAATAACCTATATGAATGCTAATATTTTTTTACCTAATAATGCCCATATAGTAGAAGAAAGAGTATGGTACTGTGGGAGTAACTTTTTTATTTAATGCGTTACAGTTATGCTGCCGTATAATAAAATGTTGGTCTTATTCAGGCCTTTATTTTAAAGTAGATTAAAAAAATGCTACAGTGCTGGGCCCATTCTGCCCCTTGTTCTTTGTTTTTTTAAATAGAAACGTTTCCATTCATCTCGTTCAATAGAACTTTCTGCCTGAAAAAGCTGCTGCTCGTTTAAAATAGAACGTCTTCAAATATGACTTAATTGAGCCTTAGGTAATTAGGATATAATGAGGACTTGCGAGGGAAGTCCTTGACCTTTGGTAATTTAATTAATTACTCACCTTACATACATGGGGATGTTAGATGACACAGTATTTAATCGTGTGAATCCTTCAGTAATTCCTGTAAATAAATAAGTAACGTACACCACGTACCACTTAAAGTACAAAGTACCTATAGATTTACTTTGGTACATAATATTCTTGTTACGATATACTGCATTCTACCCTTGACAAATGAAAAAGCGTGGGGCCTAGTTCAAATTTATTAAATGTCCTAATTACAAAAGAAACGTAACCAAACAGCCCACGCCTTTTAATTGGTCAAAGGTAGGGCAGAATGCATAGATAATAAGTAGATATGCAACAAATATTTTAAGTAAATTAAAAGAAATTGAGGTCAACACTTAAGGTTCGATCGATACCCTCTTAACACATTTAGTATTAATGCAAGAAGGCATTATCACTCGTAAGCTGATTAGCAAAAACTCCTCAAAGCCATAAGCTGGTCTGAAAAGCTTAGAGCCAATCAAATTTAGTGCTTCCTTTTACCAGGGACAAAGAGGTCCGACTCAATTTGTCAAACGTCCTCAAAGGCATTGTCTGGCACGAGGCCATTTGGGAGAAATTACTGATTACATTTCAGGCCCATACGTCTGCAATAGGTGTTTTGTGTGCAGGTAACGGATAAACAACTTTTGTTTAGTCAGGGCCTGTATCTAACGGTGTTAAAGTGGTAAACTCTTGTTATTGAGATAGGTCAGGCGTATCTTGGACAATGGACACTCACGTTGTTAAGTACAGTATGTTTGTAGGTATGTAAAGGAGGCCGATGCCAGTGGGTTGATGTGGGCTAATAGCCCAGTCATTTTACGGAGTTTTGTTAGGCGGTAGGGAGTAATTATTAATTTGACTTTTAAACTGTAACCGGCACCATTTAGTGACAAAAAGACTATCTTAAAACATATTTTAAAAAAAATAATAGAAATCGAAATTGTGTGTCCCAGAAGGCTTTTAAATTAATAATATTAATACCAATGCACTCATTTGACTTAGATTTAACAATATAAATTATTTTTAAACAAAAAAATAGGCATTGAAATTTAAATAATTAGGTATTTATATTTATTAGAAAATACGAATGTATTTTTCAAAACCTTCTAAGTAGACACAAATATGTACACCAAGTTTAAGTATGTATAATGGTAAGGCCTTAAATATGTGCATAGAAAAATTTACCGACAGGTTTTTTAGAACGAGATAATAGCTAAATTTTAAAATTGGAAATGTTGCTGACGTGATTTTTTTTTAAATTTTGGTACATTTCTAGGCTCAAATTGGTTCTTCAATATTATACCGAAAAAAAAATCAATTATTAATTAGTCCCGGCTCAAACCGTAAAATGACTGGGCTATAATTAATTGATGTGTAGCTACCTCGTAGTTCTGTACCAAATACCAATAGACGATTAGTTTCTTTACTAAGCATTATTCGTATATGCAACATAAAATGCTTAGCATGCAAATATGCATAAGAAATGTCTTAAATAAGCAAATATGAAAATTTTTAGGTGGTATATTTAAAGTTAATACAATATGATCGAGCCTCGTGGAAAGGCAGAGAATATCCGGTAGACGTCCGCCTGAAACGCGACTCTTAGATCATCATGTATGTATTACCTATCATTTCACGTCCTTTGGTACACATGCCATCTGTCACAAAATTCTTATCCGCATTCATACTTACCTATAGACGCTAATGCAGGGAGGATTCTCACCGATCCCCACTACCCAATCGTAGCCCGCGTAGTCCCAGCAACGCCCATTGCCGAGGTCCGTACCCCTTAGGGGTGCCCCTTGGGCAGGTTGCTTAAGCTCATGCATTGGTTCGGTAGACCTACCAGGGCGCTTCGCCGTCACTGGTGTGGTCCCCCCATAGTCCGCAGTAATAAGCAGTCGATGCTCCCTGAGCAATGCTGTATTGGTCAATTCGAAAAAAAAAAAAAAACAGGGAGGAAGAAAGGACAGGAGCTAGAAAGATAATGATGTTTTTTATTTTACAACAATTTATTACAATGATAATTATACGTAGGTATTAGGTATACATGCATGCTTACCTATTGCTTATGCTTACGACTGTACTCCCCAAGTGAGTAGGTACCTAGGGATATTCCAAAATATATCATAATTTAATCTACTCTATTATATTTTTTTTATTTGGCTGTTATCTTGGTTTTGATGATTTTCCCAATGTCCAGTTTATAAGCTAAAATGCTTGACGTACTGTTATATACTTAATTATGTATTCTGGTGACCGCAAGGTTTGTTTTTCGAAAAGAACACTATCCTGAGGCAACACTGGAGCTTCGTTGTAGGCCGAGGAGGGGGAAACCGACGTCGTACACGCGACGCAACTACCCAATAGCAAACCTGCAACGCGACTCGAATAGAAAAAAAAAAAGAAAAAAAAAAAACAGAAAAAACTCTAAAACTCTTTATATAAAAAATACAGAATAAACTCAGGACCGTAACCTTTTTCGGGGTGGGCAGAAACATGTTACCTAAATTATATTTTAATAACATAGGTACCTAGGTATAATGGCAGTCTTGCGCTATCCAAAAATACATTTTTCGTAAAAATACCGTGATAATTCTAACATTTCAAACCTAATCACTGTGCAACTTTTATCTCGTGGGAAGAACACAAGGTGCAAGTTATTCTCAGGTCAGAAATGAGTTTTTATATCGTAGATTAATGACGCTGCGACACCGCGTGATGGACGACTGAAGTTACTTGTGAAACAGCTTTAGAACTGCTGAGCTTTATTTTATTACTAATTACACTCCCCTTGGTTTTCCCCTACTAATTACCTACTGTTTTAGTGTGGTATAATTACAAAGTAGAATTGGTAGAGAGAGAGCGTAGACAGGCGACTGTATGTAAAGGGTCCCATCGTCCCTCTCATGGCTAACTTTCCTTTCAAAGGAGGTTTCTCAATCAATATATTTTTTTATGTGTGTTCGCGTATAACTTCGTCGTTTATGAACCGATTTTGATGATTCTTTTTTTGTTGGAAAGTAGGTATCCCAAGGGTGGGATGGTGGAACCTGGCAATGTTAAGGAAACCAGGATCTGATGATGGAATCCCAGAGAAATCGAAGGAAACCTTCGAAAATCGTTGTGCCGACTAGTGCGTTTGTTAATTTAAAGCACTACTATTACATTGAACTAATGAATTCACCACTGAAAATTGTGAAATAAACCAAATTTTAACAAACGTCTTAAAAAAAAACTAAAAAGTTAAAAAATAATATTGCAGCCGATGACTAATATTGCAGTTCGCATCATAAGAACATTAATTTGTTTTATAGAAGTCGGTGTCATGCCAATAATTTTTTTTGAAGGCGGTTTTAATTTTTTGTTAAAATTTTGTTTTTGATGATTTTTGTTGGGACCACCATTGATTTCCTCACGTCGTTCATGTTTTCCACTAACTCACTGTGTCTGTATTTAGGTTTAGTTGTCAAGATATAGTATATTTATGGAAATTAAAGCTTTACTCCATGTTTTAAGTACCTGAATATAAATATTTCCAGAAAGTCCGCGTTAATGAAATATAGTTTGAAGTTTCTAAACCGAAAAACGCTTGTTCTTTAGTAACAGACAAAAATGAGACAGGAGACATACCTACCTATAGGCATTTTAAATAAATAAATAAAATAAAATCAATTTATTTCAGACAATGTCCATAGTGTAGTTAGTAGATACATTTATGACTTAAAAACTATGTTAGTTAGGTACACATCATTCAACACAGTTATACACAATTCAATTTACAAAATTTAAATCAATTCAATTCAATTTTATAATACAGTATACAAAAAAATAAATTAACAGAAAATAATAATTAATTCAATTCAATTCAATGAGGGATTTTCCAAAAGCAAAAAAAATCAAAAAGTTAGTTCCTAATTTCTCGATAGATGGCGTTGACTAGAGGGGGGTCCAATAGGTATGAGCAAATATATTAATTAATATTAATAGTAAAAATACACAGTACAAACCCTTTCTTATTTTTGTTGGTTTATTATTTAGCAATCTCGGTGTTATTGTCCGTCAACAACGAATCAAGTATCGGACGTGGCTGTATGGGCTACGTATCCGTTTTGAATATACGAACAATAAACGAGAAACAATAACAAACTACAAAAACCTAACAGAAACTGAGAATTAATAAAAATAAACCGAAAATATTTAAATCGTACGTCTGATTCCGTGAATGAAAAGCAAAGCCATAGACGAAAAATTTCGATCTTTATTAGTAAAGCAATTTCAATATTCTTTATGTTGAAAAGTTAAGTGACCAATTTAAATATTGTTCGTATATTCAAAATGGATACGAAGCCCATACAGCCAAGTCTGATACTTTATCCGTTTTTGACAGACAATAAATAAATAATAAATAACGCTCCCAGGCACATACTTTGTAATGATCCCAAGTTAGCCTTAGGCTTTTTGTTTGTTAACCAATCAACAACGGCACAAACATATAACATCCATGATCGAACCGGGACTCGAACCCAGGGCCCTGGTTTGATCATTACACCAACCGGCTCGTCAATAACACCCAGATTGTTAATAACTTGTACTGTGTACTTTTATTATTAATATTACTTAATATATTTGCTCATACCTATTGGACCCCTCTCTGGTCAACGCCATCAATTGAGAAATTAGGAACTAACTTTTTTTTTCTTCTGGAAAATCCCTCATTTAAATATCTGTGAGTATCTGGGACACCGGATTTTGAGAGCCTCGTTCTCCTAAAGTTTATAACTTACAAAAACCACAAGTGCTTCTATCTCAAGATATACAATGCATATGGATCATAGGATCCATCGGACGTCGGTCATAGGACCGAAGTCGATCCAAAATGTATTATTGCGCGTCATTTATCGGTCGGTGCTGGGAATACCTACCAATAACCAAGGGCGTAAGATGTTCGTTGGGAAAAAAACATTTCTTCGACGTAGGTATTGGTATTTCCAGCTCCGTTATCGTACTCAAGAAACCTGTTTATTATGGTTACTTAGTCAAACGAAACATCCATTTAAATTTTGGCCAGTAGGTAAATAGGCTCACGAAAGACCTTCGGTTTACAGATGATGATTATTGTTGTCCTGGAGTGCGATTTTTGAATCTCATACGTTGAACTCAGCAGTAGAAAGATGCATACCTTCATAGTAATTTTGTCATTTTCAACTGCTGAGTTCAACGAATGAGTTTCAAAAATCGCACTCCTGTTCGTCACTTCAGCTCAGCAGCGGAGCTCGAGATCATGCAACGAGAACTTGGCGCAGCAAGTCTTGAAGTTGGGTTGGAGATGAACATGTCGAAGAGACAAGCTTATGTCCAACAGCACGAAACCTAAGGTTTGAGGTGTTACCAAAGACATCAAGAATGTACTATCAATATACATACTTTGGTAGGTAGGTACTATCGCGGACTTTCCGCCTGACCACCACTAGGTTCATTTTTGCTTGCATACAAAAGAAATAAAAGCGCTGTCTAGCTCCGCCCTATTGATGAATAGACCAATGAATGAATAGTTTCCAAACAATAAATTATGCGCGAAATTATGTGATTTTTTTTAATTGATCCGGCGGAAAAGTCCGCGATGGTACCTATGTACTTGGACCAAATAGTCTTTGAGATCAGACAGGAAAAAGAAGTTGAAAGACTGGTCCTAAATGCCTGGCATGATTACTTCGCCACTGGACTGTTACGGCTTAAAATTATCAGCATTGTCGATAAACTTTACTAATAGGAATATGATTAACTATCACAACACGAACACCTCTCGTTTGCGGCGGCCTCGCCTTCTGCACCATCCGCATGCACAAAGTAATTATGCCAGGAATTCTGTTTTGAACCGATGTATTGACGCTCACGAGGACCTTATGTACGATTCTGATATCTTCTTCATGTCGCTGGGACAGTATACCAAAAGAGCGAAGGACGCAGTAAAGAATGCAGCCTATTAAACCACATATAAATAACATTTTTTTAAACAAATTTCAGTATCTTTTTATAGTAATGACACCCATTCACACACATACACACAAACACAATTGTTTACACACATAAAACATTTACATACTCGACAAACAATTGGGTCATTAAGTAGAAGCACATTAGTCTTTTTATTTGTCCAAATCTTTTATATTTTTTACGTTTTGTCCTTTGTACCTTAAACAGTTTTTTTTATCATGTAAATGGCGCTGTAAAATTTAAATGTTGCTGTATTAGAGATTAAGTAATTTGCTGTTTGATATCCAATAAAGATAAATAAATAAATAAATAAATCACCAAAACGTATTTAAAGATTTTAAATGTATACGCTCTATCAACTTGCTTTAGTCTCTTTTTACCGCAAGATTTGACCGCCTTGTTTCCCTTTGTCCTCCTGCAGTTCTGAGTACAAAGATTCACTCTATGCACTATGTTCATAATATCGCGAAGGCATTTCAAAGCCACCTGATAGCACACGAACGCCGCCGCTCTCAACTGTTAGTGCTGTGGATATTATGCATATTTACTTAAACTTCACTGTTTTCACCACAATTCGGGCAACATGAACAACTCTTATAACGTAAACAACTCTAACAACTTGGACAACTTGGCTAACTGATTTGACTTGATCACTTGATCAAGTCAAAGTTGGACAACTTTGTCCAAAATTTTCATGTTGTCCAATTGAGTACTTTCGACAACAAAATATCTCGGACAACATGAACAACTTGGTCCACTCGGACAACTCTGTCAACTCAGACAACATTGTATAAGTTGACCAAATTTGCTGAGTTGTTCATGTTGTCCAAGTTGTTCATGTTGTCCAAGTTTTACGATATCTTAGCAATTCCGGAACTTAAGAACGATCCTGGGATTGTTTCATAAAATAAAATGAACGTGTCCACATTATACTTGTGAAATATGAAGTTTAGGTAAATATGCATCCGAATATCCGATCTTTAGTCATGAGTCATGACTAAGTACAAGAAACTGCTCTTGATCTTAGGGTAATGATGACAGTGACACCATCATATTTAAACAACAATATGATGGTGTAAAGAACCCACCAAACTAATTCAGGTATTAAAACAGTAAGTTGAACTAAATATTAATTAGGTATATCATACTCGTACCAATAGGAAGGTACATCGATAAAAAGTTATGGTAAAAAGAACCTGTATATAAAAGCGTGATATCTAAATGTTATCCAACATTTTGGGTTCCTATATTATGAACATCAAACGTTTTCAACGTTTGTGGGTAAATTATAGCAACAGTGAAAAATTTTAAAATGTCATTGTTAAATTGTTTAGCTATGCTGGCTTTAGTGGCAGCACTAGGTAAGTTTTTTTCATACTATTCCAATAAGTACAACAAGTATGTTTTTTTTTTCAAGAAACATTAATATTTTGAGAATAATTCTTTGGATTGTTTAAATTGTCATCGGTTGGTTTGGTGATGATCAAACTAAGTAGGTAAACTAAGTAACTTCTTGGAAAGATTTACAGGCGGTCGTCTCGGGCGGGTGTTTTTGGGCTTGCCACTCGGCTCCACCATTTTGTATCCTCAAAATTGGAGGAACGATTCTCGAGATTACGATAAATCCCACAAACCACTTGAAATTGGCAGAATTGCAGAGCAACCGGCATTATTTATAATTATGCATATGTACATGATGTAACAACACACCCTAGCAATATTTAATAGGGTGCTTTAGATTAGATCAATAAACTGAACAACTTCTACTATAGAGACAACGTCGAAAAAATTAAAAAAAATCTGCTGCTCATATACAGGGTGAAATTGATATCACTAGCATCCTTTTAAGAGTCTACCCATCAAACTGAACAACTTTTACCATGGGAGCAAAGAAATCGGAGCAAAAAAAATATCTGCTGTTGCATACATTCGAGTCGAGTAGGCATTATATTTCACCCTGCAGTTTTGTGTGAAACAGTAGATTTTCTTATTTTTTCTCTTTGTTGGCCCCTTAGTGAAAATTGTTCAGTTTGATGGTCTACGTTTAGACCACCAAACGGAACAATTTTCCTTTTCCCTCTGTTACACCGTGTATAAAAGAAAACAAAAGTTTTATGGGAGCAACATTGTTAATTTAAAGACGACTGATTTATTATTATATAAGTACACCCATCCAAATATAGGTAGACCTAAGGGTCTACCTATATTTGGATGGGTGACTGGCATTTCATGCTTGAGCCTTGAACTTCGAAAGAGTGCGTTATAATTACAGATTTTGCAATACCAACAATCAACCAAATCAACCAAATTTTCTTAATTTTCTACATTATTATGAATTCTTTGACAGATGCCGCTAGATTCAAATGTGACTACGTCTATTATAAAGATGCAAGAGGCTATTTTAAATATCAAGAAATGCCTTTGAAATTTGATGATGCGAAAGAGAGGTGCGCCATGGAAGGTAAGATTACAGAGCAAAGTATAAAATATTCGAAATATTCGTAGGGATGATTAATTCTAATTCTTCATTAACAAAGCAACCTCCTTATGCTCATTCATAGCACATCATCATATAGGATCTTTGTATTTTTTTCATTGGAATGAAATATGCACTTTCCTAATTAATAAATGTTAATAATGTTATAGCTAACAGTGAAAAGTGTATCGAAATCCATTCAGCGGCTCGGCTGCCGAATTCTAAGCAAAATTTCAATATATTCTTTATTTTCTGACATGGTGACAGGGAGTGGGCCATATTTCCACAGCGGATTGGTCTAAGCAAGGGTTTGAATCAGAAAGACAATGAATTATTCAGCTTATACAGGGTGACATTGATATCATTAGCATCCTTTTAAACTAAGAGTCTACCCATCAACCTGAACAACTTTTACTATGGGAGCAAACCGATCGGAACAAAAAAAAACTGCTGTTACATACATTTGAGTCGCGAACTCGCGCGTCGACATTGCATTGCGTCGACAGCAGATTTTTTATTTGCTCCGATCGGTTTGCTCCCATAGTAAAAGTTGTTCAGTTTGATGGGTAGACTCTTAGTTTTAAAGGATGCTAATGATATCAATTTCACCCTGTATATCTGGCTGGGGGCGCGGAAGTGCCTCCGCCAAGACGAGCCAAACGAGCCGTACCTTTTCTAGAAGCGATAGATACGGTGCGGCGTATTTTTGATCGCTCGTAACTTCGGTCTGAGTAATACTTGAGAGCTCAAATTCGAAGGATACGATGTTGTTTTCAGTCTAGTGAAATGTATAAAATCTCACACTTATCTATCTATAGCCCTGCTAATTTTGATTTTATTAAAACGCAAACTTATGCTGTTGATCATCAAAACCTAATTAATACTTTTCGAAGTCCTAAAAATCTTAAAAGGCATGCAGATTGGGTTTAGTGTAAAACTAAAGAGAAAACAAATATGATGAAAAACTAAAAACCAGACTGGATAACAAGCTAAACTAAGCTAAGCAAGCAATATAAATTGAATGTTATGCCTGCTTATAATTTGAGGGTTTTAAGGTATCGCAGGTGGGGCAAACAAAAATTACAAAACACATCAACCTTTGTTGAAAGTTTTTTGGTTATTGGTTTGGTTTGTACCCGGCCTGCAATATCTTAGGTACCTAGTTAGGTACTTATAATTATAACATTCAAGTTATATTATTTTGCTCCAACAAAATTGGTAGTACCTAGATCTGTTAATTTGTTTTGAATAGTAGGTAATTACAGGTGGAACTTTGGCTTCGCCGCTATACGGTGCTATGAAGGCCGCAATGATGGGTGTCATGAAAACTCGCAAAGTGGAATTCGTGGGTACTTCTATAAAATCCGATAAGTATGGTATCTTCTCTTCCGTTGATGGTAAGTAAAGTAAATAAGTACCCACTTTATTGTGCAAATATAATTATTTAGTGGCTAGATACCTTGCGTTCCTTACAAAAGGCGATGGGCAGATCCCAGCCAGTGTTGCTAGAACCATACTTAAGAATTATCCCAGATTGACAGCAAAATTATCGTGATGATATCGCATCACAAATTCCAAAAATTCTCGTATCTTAGAACCTAAAATAGTGTCAAATGATGAGTGAAATTCAATCATTCTTACCTATATTGCATGCCACTATTAAATGCTACCTATTTATAGGTAGGAAAGTACGAGGTTTTTAGGGAATTTAAGGAAAAACTCGATTGAAACAATCTTAATTTTTCTCATTACAACTTCAATTTTAGTAACAGGTATTTGTAAACTGTTTTATACGGCACTAAACGCCAATAATTATTATATATCATTGGTATTTGACGGATAATATGGTTTAAAATAGTGATTGGACACACAGATTTCATTAAATTTAAAAATTATCGTGGATTATAGTGGAATTTTTGTGAATTATCTTGAGATACCTGACTTTTATTTTCTATCGCATGCCCCTCAAAAACATCGTGGATCTAGGATAATTATCGCACGTCTGGCGACACTGATCCCAGCTCGTATGGGGTTTAAGGAACTTGCGTATGATTTATATAGCATCAGGCATCACTGACTTTTATCCTTAGCATTTTTTCGAGTAGTTGCATTTACCTTCTTTAATTTAGGCGACAGGATGCTTTCTGCAATTTTCACCTTTACTGTCTTGCCTTGTCGTGCTTAATTCCGCAGATAACATAGTATGAACATTGTCTTAAATTGCATCATAAAGAAGTAACCGACACCAGGCATGAGATAAGCTGATCATTTCATTGGATTCCAATTACTTATTTTCAGGTATTCGGCTATCAGAGATCCCCCACACCTGGGCTCCTAATGAACCAGACAACACAAACAATGAAGAAAACTGCATCGTCATGCTACAAGATGGCACATTAGCAGACGTGAAATGCGACAAACCATTCCCTCACTTCTGCTTCTTGACAGAAGTGAGAGCTAAGACATTGAACGCGTGTGGTGCCAACAACAAAGGTTAGATTCTTATAAATGATAATACCTGGGTAATCTAGGTATCTATTTTTCGACAGAGTTTATGTTTGTACTACTTGAATCACCTTACAATCCTCATTTCCCACCCCATTTTTATTTACATGAATGGTTAAATGTTTGAGTCTTTCTTAACGCGAGCACCTAGAATATATTACGTATAGGCTAATACATACTACATTCTTATCGTGTGGGCAGCAAGCCCTGGTGTCAGAGTTTTTTCAAACCGCCTTACGGCATCTGACGTTGTTATATAGTAGCCGGGACCAACGGCTCAACGTCCTATCCGAAGCACGGAATCATCATACTGCATTGCAATGCCCTCTCACGGTAGGGTGTCATCCCTGTCACCCTGCCCTGTGGGCCATATTTCCACAGCGGATTGGTCTAGGCAAGGGTCAATTTATAGTCAGAGTATAATATTGAAGGTATTCTAAGAGTGTACGTTCAAAATTTCAAAATCGTAGGCGATAAAATATGGTCTACGGTTTATAACTTTAAGATAAGATTTTATGATGAATCAGTCAGACAATGAATTAAACAGCTTATACAGGGTGAAATTAATATCATTACCATCCTTTTAACCCTTTCCACGCCACGGATTTATTTAGAAAACACTCATCACACGCCACAACCCAAAAAATTGGCACTATCTGGAAAACTTATACGTACGTTGATAAGTTTATTTGTGATAAAAATAAAAGGTTTTTTCAACAATTTTTTTTTTGTCTGATACTTTGACTTACTTTTTTTTTACTTTTTTTTTGACTTTGGCGGCGAGGGCACGAAACTTATACGTCTGATATATCAGACTTTGGCGCTGAAAAGAGTCTACCCATCAAACTGAAAAAAAATTTACTATGGGTGATTGGGAGCAAAACGATTTGGGAACAAAAAAAACAGGCGTTGCATACATTTGCAGTTGACTATGGAACAGCGGTTTTTTTTGCTCTGATCGGTTTACTCCACAATTTTATCATTTTGATGGGTAGACTCATAGTTTAAAAGGATCCTAATGATATCAGTTTCACCCAGTAGATGCAAAAAATAATATTTTTCCAGACTACACATGGGAACCTACTACAGGAAGCTGTTATAAATTTCACTTTACTAAACTCGTTTATGATGAGGCTGTGAAGGCTTGCGAAAAAGAAGGAGGTTATCTGATTATTATAAACGGAGATGCTGAAGCGAAAGCAGTAACGAACTTATACTCTAATGTTCCTATATCAGAAATTGGGGAGTTTATCTTGAGCGGCTTCAGATTAACCGTTTCAGGAGAGTGGATGACACTTCAAGGCAAAACAATTGAAGAGGCTGGTTACGCAAAATGGGCTCCAGGCGAGCCCAATAATCAAGCAGAGCGCTGTGGTTCCCTAAACCGCTCTTGGCCTGGTCGACTGTTGAACGACATGGGGTGTTCTTATAATCATGTATTTATATGTGAGAAAGATCCTGAAGTCCTTTTGTGTAACAATTATTAAGAAAATAAAAAAACCCGACTGTATAAAAATGATTAACTGAAAAGAGAAAAACAAGCTCTATGACCATTAAGAGGCTCCCACTATGTAACTGCTGGGCCGGGCCATATTTTGCTATTATTTTCTCGTTTTTTCAAAGGCATACAAATTAATGAAAAATATAGCAATGATCTTCAACATCTTTGCTTTATTTGTTATGAAGTATATTTCTTATTTTTCTATAAAATACATATGAAACCTCTGTTCCGGCTTTCCCTTTTACTTTATAAGTTGAAGTTACTTTTACTTGGGACACACCTAAGAACAAGAACCTATAAGATTAAAATTCTTTGGTATACTTACACCATTGTGTAGACAATATTAAGACCTAAAATTGCTATGAAGTAAATTTTTTTAACACCGATATTTAATGAATTTTTAGTGCGAATTCTTATGATTTCAGCAAATAGAGCTTGTTTTTGTCTTTTCAGTTAATAATTGTTTTATGCAGTCAGGTTTTTTTGTTTTCCTTAATAATTATTAAAAAATAATATTATTTCATACTTTTTAGTCTTGTATCAAAATTTTAGCTTAACAGTACTACCAATAATATACATTTGGATTCTGCTATTCACTAACTTTCATTTAACACCCTTATTGCAGTTGGGAAACAACAAAAAATGATTATTCTCCACTCTCATTTTGATTTGCAGACGCCATATTGAAATAATAATAATTCATAAATAATAAAATAAAATAAACAAAACAAAAAATAAAAATAAAATAATTGAGGCTCAATTATGTTAAAACCATCAAGCCGTTTAGGGTACAGAGCATGTCAAATATTTGATAAGATATTGACATTTTCTGTCTTAAGTATGTAACGTATTTAAGTTTACACCCTGCAGGTAGGTTTTTTGTAGTTTCATCATCAGCAGCCTATAAACGTCCAACTGCAGGTCACCTACTTGGCTATAGATCCCTAGAAAGTGCATCTGCTGATATCTAGTTTTGACGTGAATTCGATGAACGTTTTCCTCGTCGTTTCGGCGGGTAAGTATTCCAGAAAAATGTTGTACCAAAATCATGTTTTTATGAAAGCTTCCTTCTCCTAAAGTTTATAACTTACAAAAATCGTAAGTTATTGGCTCATGTTATACTTTTAAACAATTGATATGGATCCTATATGACCGAAATCGGTAGTCCAAAATGTATTATCGCGCGTTACTTCGAAAAAGTATATGTCTAGAATGATTCGCACGCTTCTACCATATAAAACAAAAGGGCCCAACTTTCTTAGGTTGGTGTGCGTGATGCGTCATACAAATTATGTCGGCGTGCGTGTATATGGATAGGGTTTAGAGGCCAGTACTGGTTGTACTTTTTTCTACGCTTTCGTATTCTGTATTTCGTAATCTTTATTATTTCTCGCGCGTTATTTATTGGTGGTGTGCCATCCGAATCACGGAATCATCATGCTGCATTGCAAAGACATCCCACGGAAGGGTGACAGGGAGTGGGCCATATTTCAACACGTGGCCCCAGAGCGAATTGGTCGAGTCAAGGGTCAACATCTTGTCAGAGAGTCAGTGTATATTCAACGTAACCTAAGAGTGCTGTACGTTTAAAATTACAAAATTGTAGACTAAATGATCTACGGTCTATAACTTTAAAATAAGATTTCATGATAAATCATCAGAAAATGAATTATTCAGCTTATAGATGCAATAAAAAAATACTTTTTTCCAGACTACACATTGGAACCTACTGCAGGAAGCTGTTTTATAAATTTCACTTTACTAAACCTCTTTATGATGAGGCTGTCAAGGCTTACGAAAAAGAAGGAGGTTATCTGATTATTATAAATGGAGATGCTGAAGCTAAAGCAGTAACGAACTTATACTCCAATGTTCCTATATCAGAAGTTGGGAAGTTCGTTTTGAGCGCTTCAGATCAACCGATTTTGGAGAGTGGATGACTTCAAGGCAAAACAATAGAAGAGGCTGGTTACGCAAAATGGGCTCCAGGCGAGCCCAATAATTAAGCTGAGCACTGTGTTTGCCTAGTCCGCTCTTACGATGGTCTAATGTTGAACGAGATGTTGCGTTCTTATAAACATATATTTAAATGTGAGAAAGATCCTGCAATCTTTTTGTGTAAGAATTAAATAAATAACTGAAAAGAGAAAAACAAGCTCTATGATCAGCTATAACTTTGTTTGCAGAAATAGAGCTTTCAGTTAAAAAAATTGTATGCAGTCTGGTTTTTTGTTTTTCTTAATAATTATGAATAATAATATTAATTCATAATTTTTTGGATTTGGATTCAGCTATTCACTAACTTTCATTTGATTCCAATTATTTACTTATAAATGTTTATTCCCACTATCTTTTTGATTCGCAGACGCCATATTAAAATAATATAGCCACTCACTCATGTCACTCTCACTATTTTTACAAATATGACACCTCTCAACTATCTTAAAACCATCAAGCTGTTTGGGAAGCGTTTGGGCTACAGTACAGAGCAAGGAATATACTAAACTCTCTACCGAGAGATACAGAGCGTGTTAAAGATTTGATAAGATATTGACATTTTCTGTGGAATCATTTTTGAGATTTCAAAGTTGGTCCGATAGTGAAAGTTGTTCAGTTTGATGGTCTGATGCACCCTCTTATGTATGTAACGTATTTAAGTTAGGTACATGTAGGTTGTTGTAGGTTGCATTACAGTAAATCTGAAATGTAAGCCACCTTAGAACTTTGTCACAATCACCAGTATCAATTATGTCATTTTAAGCTTCTGTAAAACAACTAACTACAAATATTTTGCTGCGACAAGGTTCTAAGGTGGCCTACATTTCAAATCGGTTGATTATATACAGGGAAAAAAGTTTTAATTGAAAACACGAACAATTATATCCAAGTCAGCCGCAGACTGACAAAGGTTGAGGGTTGCTACCGCTCGAAGCTATTATGATTGCTCTAGTGGTAATAGGCTGATTCTTCCTCGATCCTCTCTTTAGACATTTTCCATTACCTTTATAGGGTATTATCAGAAAAAAATACAAGGTCCACACCGGCACAAAACCTTTTTTAGTGCGCCAAACTGATTCAGTCATTGATAACTTTAATTTAAGATCTAACCGCACTTACACACACCGCAAATCGCTGAGTTCTTTTATTTTGAACACCTGTGTGTGTGGGTAGAAAGCATTGTCCAATTCTCTGTAAATTCGCACGTATATACGCTCTGTGGGAAACTCGTTTGTCCAGATTAAGTTGACATTTCCATTTGTGGAACCAAAAGCCGAAATTTTTCAAGTTAGATTAGATTACCTATAAAATAATTGTTACGAAAATGAATGCTGATGGTTTAACTATGTTTTTGCTGTAGCAATATACAGAATGTAAATTTATATATTTATTTATTAATGGCCACTCAACCCAAATGTATAAAGCTGATTTTTATCGCTATTTATGTTGGTTCCGCGTAGTATAAGTTGTTCAATTTGATTGCTTTAACACGGGAGTGGTAGGTACTTACATCTGGTTACAGAATACAGGGTGTAACCAGGTGCGTAACATCCTGCGCACTACACTTTATCCCTAAAGGATGTTACGCATTTAATTTTACACCCTGTATTCTGTAACCAGATGTAAGTACCTAACAATTTATCAACCTCCTTTGCAGTTAGCGCAATATGTTATCTACAGGATTACAACAAAACACCCTTGTAACATTTAAAGGGGTGGTTTAGACCATCATACTGAACAACTCACTATGGAGCAAACAGTAAGAAAAAATAAAAAATCTGTTCTTTTACATACAAAACTGCAGTAATTACACAGATTTACAAAATGTAAGTGACAGTTGATATTTTAAATTTTTTTTCGACATTGTTCTCATAGCGAAAGTTGTTCGGTTTGATGGTCTAAAGTTAAACAACCCTTTAAATATTACTAGGGTGTTTTTACACCCTGTATATTAATTATTGTTGCCATAAAATTTTGGAAAAAGTTATACGGCCGGCCTCCTGTCTTGTCCTGTGATGAATAAGGGACCTCCAAGATGCCTTCACCAACAAGTAAACTTATTTTTTCATACGGCCAACTTGACACTTTTTGTTTAAAGGAAACTTTTATCAAATTCTATTATAGAACTCATTTATATTCAAGGGAAACGTCCAAGTTGGATGATATTTTTTGCCAAGAGGGATTTGTCTTTCTAAATAATACATAAAACATTCATTATTCATCTAATAAGGTAATAAGTAACAAAGGGCGGACATGCAAAAGATGATAATGGACATTTTTTAACTTAAGCTTTAGGCATGTCTTATTACCTACATTTAGCATAGTGTGTCATAAAGAGGACTGTGAAACTAGCTAGCTGAAGTCTCCATACAAAAAGCGAACAACTTTTTACCCTCCTATTTACTCCTATTCTTCTTCTTATCGTGTGGGCAGAGCCCTGGTGTGAACAAAATTAGCGGAAACTATTTTAAGGGTATGCTTAGACCATCAAACTGAACAACTTTCTCTGTGGGACCAATATCGAAATCGCGAAAAAAAATTTTGATGTCCCATACAAAACTGCAAACACAACTTGACTCAAATGTATGGGGCAGCAGATTTTTTTTCGAGATTTCGATATTGGTTCCGGGGAGAAAGTTGTTCAGTTTGATGGTCTGAGCATACCCTTTAAATAGTTTCAGCTAATTTTGATAGACCTTATACAGGGTGTAAGTGACAGCCTAGCAAATACTGAAACGGTAAACTCAGACCATCAAACTGAATAACTTTCACTATGAAGCCTACCTCAGGAGACGCGAAATTATAAGACATATTGTAATCGTTTATTTGAGTCTAATAAATAAATATTTTTTTATTATTTTAATAACTTTTTAATATGGTTAATTTTATCATACCTACCAATAATGTATGGTTTATAGCGGTAATTATTATATATTACTTACTAGATAAATACCTACTGTTTTTTTATTAAAGTGGTTTGTAGCTTTAGATTTTTTCGAATTTCATTCATTCTTTTATTTTTTTTTCACTTTATCAAAAGTAAAAAAACAGGCATCAGTCTGTAACTATTCATTAGTGACAAGTTCTTCTGTCTATTATATTAGTTTAGAAAATAATTTAGTTTATTAATAATTGTGTATAAATAATTCCATTTATACATTATACAATTTAAAAAAACGTTACCTTTACCTACAATACAAGACTTGTTGTAAAAAGAGGTCCGCGCAAAACCGCAACCGCAAAGTCCGATAGTTGGTCCCATAGTAAAAGTTGTTCATTTTGATGGGTACTTTCACCCCTTTGAGTTTTCGGTCTATTAGCCTTGTCATTTTACGGTTTAAGCCGGGACTATATAATAATTGATATTATTTTTCGGTATAATATTGAAGAACCAATTTGAGCCTAGAACTGTACCAAAATTAAAAAAAATCACTTCAGCAACAGTTCCAATTTTAAAATTAAGATATTATCTCGTTCTAAAAAAACCAGATGGTAATTTTTTTTTGCTCAATATTTAAGGCTTTACCGTTATACATACTTCAAACATGGTGTACATATTTTTGTCTACTTGGAAGGTTTTGAAAAATACATTCGTATTTTCTAAAAAATACATTTTTTTTTAATTTCAATGCCTATTTTATTTCTCAAAAATAATTTATATTGTTAAATCTAAGTCAAATTAGTGCATTGGTATTAATATTATTAATTTAAAAGCCTTCTGGAACACACAATTTCGATTTCTATGTTGCGTAGCGAATTTTTCTTTTAATAAGTTTTAAGATAGTCTTTTTGTCACTAAATGGTGCCGGTTACAGTTTAAAAGTCCAATTAGTAATTACTCCCTACCCCGCCTAAAAAAATTCCGTAGCATGACTGGGCTATATTACATCCTGTATAATCATAGATTTCTGTAAGGTTTAATCGTGAGATAAAAACGTTTTCGCTTTTTTGTATGGAGCCTGCAAACTCAACATACCTCATAAATTTTACTCGATTTCTATGGCTCTTCGATGTTTTGTGAATTTTATTTGAGAAAACTGGAGAGAAAAAAAGGCAAGTACCTACCTAAGATGTCACGTCTCGGGTGGGATAATTTAAGATTACCGTTCGTATCGTAAATACGAAATAAAACAAAAAAGTACGTACCTAAGTGACGAACACGTAGAGAACCCCTTAAAGTTTGTTTCGGGTGGTCTTATAGCTCTTATATGGTTAATGAGTGGGTATAGGTATTATTGACGGTTTTTTAAGGTGGCGATAAGGCGTATATGGAAACCCTTCTAGTATCTCCCATAGTGCTGTATATAGACACAGCTATTTAAGTCCCTCGCTTTATAAAAATAAAAAAATTTCTGTTACCTATTTAAATGTTAGCGGACCGTTAGTAGAATGATATTAAGGTTACCTCTAAAAATACCTGTAAAAAATATTAAGGTTGTAACCAAAAAGTACTGGTATTATAGATACCGGTTTCGGTCCCTGGGTTCCCGCCGCCTTCACCAGATCGTCGCTCGGTCCACCTTGTCGACCTATCCACGCTGCGCTTTACGGTACGTGGTCGCCACTCGAGAACTCTTCGTTACTCAAACTTCTGTTAAATGAAGAAGAAAATAAAATAAATAAACAGTCATTCTATTGCTTACACATTAGTGGTACCTACCTACCAAATCGCTTGTTACAAATTTTGCAACTGGTTAAGGTAAGTTCAAGCAGGAACATACAATGTTCAGTCTTTATGTGAGAGATTAGTACTCAGCTCAGCGCAGGTGGCAGCCCGTAAGTTCTAAGTTTCGCTTAAATTAATGCGCACCTAAGTGGGATTTGCATTGTAAAATGTTACTGTGTGCAGTATGATTCGCAGCTGGGTCTGAGCACCGCCGAATTACCAGTTCACTGCCTTCAGATTTAAACTTCAGACTTTACTTTCAAACATCCGGTGGCGCGTTGCAAAGAGTCGATGCAAGGTTCGGATCCGCACGCACGACATGCCATGTACCAATGAGTCTTTCTAACTTGGGTATGTAATACCGACTTTCAAACGATGCACCGCGGTGCAGGAAAACATCATGAGGAAACCTTCATACGCTGAAGAAGAAATTCTTATGCGTATCTGAAGTCTACCAATCCGCATTGAGCTGGCGTGGTGGACCACCCTTACGTTCCCTAAGGGTAGGCCTAGCTATGTCCTGCAGTCGGACGCATATGGACTGATGACGATGACAGTGCACAATGTCGCTTTAAGTAGCCAAACTGTTAAAAATAAAACCCTGCGAATAAAATCCCTAATAAAAACCCTGAAAGGGAATCGTCGTTTGACCCAGAACCATCCTGAAAACCTGACGTCCCGTTACCTAGGGGGCACCACGCTCTTCAAGGTTTAAGAATATCGGATAAAAAGTTGAATGAGTTTAGTTAAGTTATTTTAAATAAGACATTATATAGGGTCTATCAAAATTAGCTCAAACTATTTTAAGGGAATGGTCAGACCATCAAACTGACCAACTTTCTCTACGGGACCAATAACGAAATCGCGAAAAAAAAATCAGCTGTTTATACAAACCTACTCGATGATGAATGTATGGGACAGCCGATTTTTTTTCGCGATTTCAATGTTGGTCCCATAGAGAAAGTTGTCCAGTTTGATGGTATGATCATCCCCTTAAAATAGTTTCACCTAATTTTGTTAGCCAACTGTACAGCCAACTTCAAAAAAGTAGTACTAGTTCTATAGTACTTAATATTTCTCTGTTAAAGTTTCCGCACTGACTAAAAATTTCTCCAGTCCTGTATTATTTCTTTAATAAGTTTAAGTGGCTTAAAAAAAATAATTACGCGATCGCGCTTTATTATATCGACAGCATACATAGCGCAGAGTAAGCATTTTCTTTTTTTTTGTGACAAAATATTTTACTACGTATCTAAAATAAACCAAAAATCTAGTGTTTCATTGGTTTCATGGTACATATTTCGACACTGACTAAATCATAAACTAAGTATCCTGGGTAATCGAAACCAGTTATGAAAGTTAGTTCGCGAAAGATTCTTAGTTAGTTAAAAACTTGTTATGAATTAAAGTTCTTCCGAAACCAGTTGAAGTTTTCCTAAAATTATAAGAGTCATGAAATGATACAATATCTTATTAGAAAAGAGGATATTCCAAATGCAGTAGGTATAGGTTACCTAAGGTGTAAATTAAATATTCAACATATTGCGGTTCTCACGTATAGTATGTACAAATACATATAGCTGGAATGGAACATCGTCCGTTTTGCATTAGATATAACCCTCCCATGTTTCCAAAGGATAACTAGTGTCTAGGTCAGTAGGTGCACCGCATTGTTAAGATCTTCCCTGTGGATGGTCGGTCGTGGGAGGAAGGGGTAATGTTACGTATGAATGACCATAACATTTCCTCGTACAGAGTTGTACAGTACAGGGTAGTTTGAGAATCAGGCCAAAATACTTAGCTATACTTACCTTACTTACCTTAGGTAATACTTTTATCTATCTATCTAAACTATTATAAAACTGTAACAGAAGATTGTCTGCACATTGAAGACATTACCAAAAAGAAGTTACGATATTATTATGGTTTATAGGTGTCCCTGATTCCATATCACCATTTTTTGGATTTTTTGTCTGTCTGTTTGTTTCTTTGTTTGATCGAGCATCACGCGAAAACTACTGAACAGATTATGATGAAACTTTTTTGTTTGATAGCTTATGATCTGACTTAAAATCTGGTATATAATTTGTGCGGACGAAGTCGCGGGTTAACGCTAGTACTTTATAAAACAGTTCCGCGACTGACTGACTGAAAACGCACAGCCGTAAACGCTAAAGATAGAAACATGCAATTTGGAATATATTTTCTACTTCACTAGAAAAGATTTGTCGCTATTCGAATTTCACGCGGACGAATTCGCGGGCAATAGCTAATTCAAATACAATTTTGTAGGTAATTCACAAGTGGACAGCAGATTAAATTAAACATCCGCTAACTCCATGCCAATATCGAGCGATAAATGGCAAGCCAATTGGACTTGCAGATGACTTGGCACCTGACTGAATTAATGCAAATCCCAGCTTTGCGACCATAACTCAAGTTCTCAATATAACGGGCCCAACCAACCTGCACAAACAATAACATAGTTTAGGAAGTTAAGACCTCAGGGAAGTTGTGTCAAGCGATACTGGAACTACTATACCGATTCTAAAAAGACTATGCATTATTAACATACGCTAAATATGATTTTGCAAAAAAATTGTTGTATTTGTAAATCAATTGATCTTTTTTCAACATTTGCTAAAAATTTGCAAGTCTTGTATCTTGATTAGATTCATCTAACAAATTGTAGTGCATTTAATCTTGTTTATACATTTAACAAACTATTTTACTCTAAAACCCAACGTTTAAGTTTACAGAAAACTGAAAAAGTGTTAACATTTTCGTTGTTTTATGGTCACAACAGACCCCGCGGCAGCGCCGCAAGGTCGAAAATGTGTATTTTTAATAAGGTCCTCTACCTCTATAACATATATCACGGATCACGGAAGTTGGCTTCATAGTGAAAGTTGTTCAGTTTGATGGTCTGAAGTATTAATACGGTGTTTTGTTACACCCTGTATGTAACACATTTAAGTATAATTGTATAATTAAATAACTATGCTTGAACCAAACTAACAGGAAACCATTACAAATATAAGTTTATTTGTTATACAACATTTAATCACCTTAAAAATATATATCTATTTATAAAAATACATTAATTTGACACAGACAGAAAAAATTATTGAAGATTATCGTAAGATTTTTTAAATTGGATGTTCGCAGAGATAAGCCACTATTATTATAACGGTGTGGTGAACATTCCCGGAAAATCATCGAGAAAAACAATTTGCCTACAGGCACTCACTAATGCTAATTAATCTACTTGTTCATTTTATCTTTTCCCTAAAGTACCTATATTTACCTCCCTATTTCCCTGCTTTCCACTCTGCTCATAAATATAATTAGTGGAATAGCACAAAGTAGAGGATTAACAACGATTTGCTCAATCCCCCGTAAAGTGGTGAGTAACGCGGGCTATCGCAGGATCGACGAGGATATTGGCAAAGTTGGCTTCTAAATAGTTGCGGATACAATTTCCGATTCGTCGTTAAACTTCCTTTATTTACCCGATGAATCTGGTTACGTACCTATAAAATTTAGCTGTGTGGTTCCTGGAATATAATAGGTATAGCGTGTAAGGGACATCCAGGCAAATACTAAAATTATGAATTCAGACCAACATCAAACTTGAGAGCGATTTTTGAATATATAAGGTCTAACAAAATTAGCTGAAACTATTTTAAGGGGAGGATCAGACCATCATACTAAAAAACTTTCTCTATGGAACCAATATCGAAATCGCGAAAAAAAAAATCAGCTGTCCTATACAAAACTGGAAACATAACTCGACTCAAATGTATGAGACAGAGGTTTTTTTCTCGCGATTTCGATATTGGTCCCATAGAGAAAGTTGTTCAGTTTGATGGTCTGATCATCCTCTTAAAATAGTTTCAGCTAATTTTGTTAGACCTTATACACTCTTTCAAAATTATGATCGAATGTTGCATAATCTCCATTATGACATTTTCTACTGCTGATTTGAACGTGTGACTTTCAAAAATCGTGCTCCTGAGCTTTCACTATATGCAGCCAACATACGTGATAAAATCTGCTGTTTCACACATTTGGGTCGAGTCGCAACTGAAGTTTTCTATGGAAGAATTTATTTGCGATTTCGTTGATGGCTCCATAGTGAAAGTGGTTTAGTTTGATGGACTGAAGCACCTTCTTAAGTAATATGACGCATTTAAGTTTAAGCCCTGCAGGTTAGTAGATATACAGGGTGAAATTGATATCATTAGCATCCTTTTAAACTAAGAGTCTACCCATCAAACTGAACAACTTTCACTATGGGAGCAAACCGATCGGAGCAAAAAAAATCAGTTGTTGCATACATTTCAGTCGAGTAGGCATTGCAGTTTAGTATGGAACAGCTGATTATTTTTTTGCTCCGATCGGTTTGCTCCCATAGTGAAAGTTGTTCAGTTTGATGGGTAGACTCTTAGTTTAAAAGGATGCTAATGATATCGATTTCACCCTGTAGTTCTACATACTCAACAGTCACTCCACGTCTTTGTTAGATTTCTGTTACCCAATCTCATCTACTAACTCCAGTTAGTGGTAAGATGCTAATACAGAAGTCGCGTGCGTGCGAGCGGCATGGCGCCTGTGCCCACGCCATCTTATTTCTGTAGCAGTACTTAAACATCGTCGTTAGACCGTTTCTATAGAGTCTTGCAAGCTTATGCAGTTTGTAGACGAAAGGCTAGCCATTTAGGTACTTATCACCACAAACAATGATACCTAACTGTGTGTCATGCCATTCTGAAACCCTAATATAGAATGAACCTTATTACAAATGTTATCGGAAAAAAATATAGTTGGGAGTTGTAGCACAGTTTCTGACCACATGGAAACGGATTACTGTCGCGGTTTATGTTAATGTATATAAAAACTAAAGACTAGTGCTACCGTTTAGAGTCATGTAGTACATTTTTATTTATCAACCAAGTTTGATAAAAATCAAAGTGTGTCGTTACGGTCTACTACTACATTATATACAAACACTCACACATGTATAAAATCATGACAATAATCCTTTTCTGGGAGGTTAGACATTGCCACAACAATCCGCTGCCTTGCATGCAGTCATCGTGTGTGATCGCTCTAATTTTAGCTTAAGTATCGAAGGTCTACAAACTTAATGTAGGAACAAAAAAGCTAAAATTTTTTATGTCCGTTGTCTTAATTTATTAAGGTAATAAGTAGGAAATAATGAAAATTAATACCAGTTAGCAAAGAGGGAAAGCTATTATCATTGTCGGGGGAATTGATTGCCCCGTTATTCCAATGAGAGGTTTTGACGGACGATCCACGCGTCGCAATCAACGCAATCATCGGGAACAACTTAATTGCTCTTTGATTTTCATCAAGCTACTCGTAATCTATGGTTACTACAGCCAGTATTCATTTATATTTGGCATTGAGAGTAACCTAATATTTACAATGTCCTATTGCCAATCCAAAAATGACGTTATTCGTCGGGCTCTTGTCTTAGCGAACATTCCGGCAAAGACCGAACCAAACGGAATTGTCCGCACTGATGGCAGGAGGCCCGACGGGTTAACGCTCATTCCTTGGCGACAGGGGAAAAGCTTGGTGTGGGACCTGCGTGGACCCCCTAGCTCCATCTCACGTCCAGGCAACTTCCGAGCGCGCTGGTGCTGCTGCTGCGGGTGCTGAGGTCGAGAAGTGTCTAAAGTACCGCGATCTGGCCGGCAGCTACATATTCACGCCAATAGGTTTTGAGACGCTAAGTCCTTGGGGCCCAGAGGCCAAAGCATTCCTTGCAGACCTATCCGGGCGTCTCAATGAGACCTCTGGTGGCCGCAGAGCTGGCAGCTTCACCATCCAGAGGGGGAATGCTGCTAGCCTGTTGGTCACCATGTCTTGCGGCGACGCTCTGGAGTGTGTGTATTATTTGTAGGCTTTTATGTTTTGAGTTAAGATGTTGTTTATATCTGAAGATAGCTTAATAGTCGAGTTATATTTTAGTTTTAGGATATTTTAGTTTTATCAGTTGTTGTTCGTTATTTCGTATGTCTAGTTAAATAAAGGAATTCTTCACCAAAAAGAAAGCGGTTGATAAAAAAAAATTTTGCTTGCAACTCCAAACAATAAGATAATATAATATTTGGTACGTTGAAAATCTTTAAAACTTTAACCTTCAGCCTACAGTAAGTATTAAACATCACAAAGTGTATCTATAATGGATAAGCTTATCATCATGCCGACTTGACTGATTATGCAAACGAGTTCTAATCCAGCTTCGTAAAGGCCTCGGCAGTCAAATGGCATCCATTGTGAGACAAACCGTCCCAAGATACTTTATATAGAACTTAGGTACTTTGCCCAATCACTTGAGAGGGCAGAAAAAGATTAGATTTTCTCTCATTTGAAGAAAGACGTGACTGGCAATGGAAAGTAATGAAGAGATTGTTATGTATGTATAATAGAGGGGTTCCGAGCACCGGGCAGTTATGTTTGTTATCCCGCACGTGCTTTGGAACACATATTTCTTTGATATACCTAAGGTTTGAGTCGGACTTGGCCTATTTATATAATTTTGAACGCCGCAAAAGGGCGAACCTCATACAAACGGTCCAAAACTATTTAAGTCATTGATGTACCTACTAGATGCGACACCCCAACTACATTTTTTGTAACACTCGTTTAAGCTAATTGGCTCAACCTTTCTTAGTATGTGCCGGGTGCTCGCTGCACCGCGACACGCCCGCAGTGCGCGCCCCGCACTGCTGATCGTGGTGCCCAGATTTTGTTCGCGCTGCCTGTTCTATACATAATTAGTGAGTTCAGTATACAACAATGCTCCATCTTTCGAGCTCTATGTGTCGTCACAAAAAGACAAAGCTCTCTTACCTATAAAAAAGAAAAAAGATTGACGGCGCATCACAATCACTTTTACCGAAATACGAAAAGACGCATTGTTAACACAACCACTCAGGATTTTAAAATTATACACCTATTCTACTTGTCTTCTTGTTTCTACAGTGTATTGTGCAGTTTACTTGTCTTTTTATTACAATAATTTTGCTTTTAAATACGGTGGAAAGGAGCGCGTAGCCAAAAAAACGATTATTGGCTTTCCTGTAAAATTTACTTATTTTATTTTGAGGTTCGCACCTAAGCAGCGTAGGCGACGAATAGTCTCATTGATTTCTCCTTCTTCTCCTCATGGGACTGATTGATTTACTTATCTGTAAACTCATCATTTTGCATATAAGTCGTGTTACTTACTATTTATTCGGTAATTTTAATAGGCCTTAATGTAACAAAGAGACCCTAGTATGATGCCCAAGATAACTTATTATCCCGCTCCTTTTATCTCGTTGTGCAGGCCTAGCATGCCACCCCCGAGAAAACGATAAAACTCGAGATGCGCCTCCATCTTTATTATTTTACGTAGGCCACAAAGAGCGCGAATGACGTTCTCGTTTAAACGCTTTGTCGTGGGTGGCATGCTAGCCGTGCTGGAGTGCGATTTTTGAATCTCATTCGCTGAGCTCAGCAGTTGAAAATGTTAAAATTACTATGGAGATATGCATCTTTCTACTGCTGATTTGAGTTTCAAAAATCATACTTCAGGAGTTCTTTTTTTGAAAGTCAAATCAGCAGTAGAAATATGTATATCTCCAAAGTAATTTTGACATTTTTAGCTGCTGAGCTCAGCGAATGAGTTTCAAAAATCGCACTCCTGATATGTGGTTAAAAATGGAAGAGAACTAAGCGCTATTTGCGCTCTCATCTTACAGACGAGCGACACTTTGCGGATGCAGAGGGTCGCGCGACTGTCGCTCGTCTGTAAGAGCGCTAAGGTGTTACTTCGCTACCGTTTCTTTATATCAAGTTTGCATCTATTTCGACTATTTGTAGAGTAGACGGCAGCTTTAACTTTGAACTGTCTAATAATATTTTGATCGACTCCACTTTCCCAGTCTATTATTGACTGTATAAATATTAGTAGGCACCATCTACAAGATATTTCCATTAGAATAATAGCGTGGTATTAATGTTCATCGATTATAAGATTTCGCAAAGCACTTAAGTAAGAATTAAAGGATCATCTTCGAATAATAATACCTACCTATTATTGTTCCCGGCGCGTTTCGACATCTGACACACTTTGTCTACTGGATTCGCCTAGACGCCTTTGTAACGTTATGCATGGCATGACTATAAAGGTGGGTCACATTGTGGGTCTGGCTATTGGTGTTGTTAAAATTTATATGTAATTTGTATTATACTCGTTTTTGAAATACTAACATAGTTTTAAGCATTGACATTAGTAAACAAGAATGGACCGGCCTTACGCGAACATTTCAAACAAGAAAAATGAGGCAAAACAATTGACAGTTTTACTTCAAATATGTACTGAGATGACAGACCAAGTGCGCTTGTTTGTATTGAAGTGTGCTAGTTGTTGCGTGCTTCAACTTAAAGCGCTTTGGGCCTATCCATTAATTTTACTTTGATCTAAGGTTTTAAGCCCTTACTAACGCTTATGGACCTATCTATGGTCTGACACAAATGATTATTTAATTTAGTAAGTATTAGTAGGGTATAGGTACATCAGAGTTCGTAAGAACGTACCGGTAAAATATATTAGGTACTTAGGTATTATTGAATCGTTGAAAACTGCTAATTTTGTGACCCACATCGAATTTAGCGCGAACATTTTTTTTCATGCACAGTCAAATCAACACTACTTTACATTTATTTTTATATGAACACTTTTTCTTTGAAATGAATAAGTATCTAAATAACAAAATCTTTAAAATTGGTTAACGTATGAATCGTTTGACTGCCTGTAGCTAGTGTTTTTAAAATTTTGATCGGTTTTATTAATTCCGAAAGGGTTAAATTCCTACAGTTTTGTTCAAAAAATGACCATACCTAAGTAACAAGAGTTTGTTTAACATTTCTGGTAGGAATGCAGATGCTCGTGATCCAATAATCATATTTGGGGTCAGGCACGGGTTAAGTTAGCCCGCAACCTTTTTTATCCAAAGTGATTTTTTTACCTGAAACTCACTTACCCTTGCTTTCGCTTATTTGAAATTATGCGAGGGATAGCGACGCCTGGGGCCGAATTTTGTTTTTATTTCTGTAAAAATTATAATGTAAGAATATTTTCCATTCTCTGTTTTCATTGAAATACTGGGCATCTATCCGTTCTACGCTCTACGATAATATAAGTATTTTTCTACCGGTGGAATGTATTTTTTTTGGGTTTCTAAAGCTATGACTCCTGCTAATATATTAAGTCGGGGAAAAAGTTTCTTCGCATTTTTTAAGAAAATTCAAAACATTTTTTAATATAGTTTATTTACATTTAACTAAAGTATGTAGGTACCGTTTTGTTCGATAACTTTTTGCCATGTTGTAGGTAGGGACATGATCCCATTGCTATAGAAATTTTAGGGCTTCTGATCAAAATACCACGACAAGTAGTTTTGGCAGTCCTCTCGTGATGTTAACCTGACACTGCCTAAAGAATTCTGAAGAGACCGAAATAGGTGGAAATCTGAAGGTGCAAGGTTAGGACTATACGGCGGATGCATTAACACCTCCCAGCCAAACTCTCTTAATTTTTGCTGAGTAGCTAAAGATGTGTGAGGTTTAGCGTTATCATGATGAAAAACCACACCCCTTCTGTTGATTAATTCCGGCCGCTTTCTCTCAACTTCTTGCTTCAATCTCATCAGTTGTTCGCAGTAGAGTTCAGAATCGATGGTTGTAACAGCTCATAATGAATAATGCCATTCCAATCCCACCACACACACAGCATCACCTTGTTGCGAGTTAACCCGGGTTTCACCACAGTCTGTGAAGCCTGACCGGCCTTTGACCACGACCTTTTTCGCACGTTCTTGTCGTACGTGATCCACTTTTCATCACCAGTTATCAGCTTCTTCTTAAAAGGGTTCGGTTTCATTACGTCGTAATAAAGAATCACAAATTAGTACACGGTTCATTAGGTTTCTTTCAGTGAGCTCGTGAGGTACCCAAATATCGAGCTTTCTTGTGTACCCAGTTTTATTCAAATGCGCCAAAACTGTTTTGTGGTCAATTCCCAGTTCTTCAGCTACGTCGTAACTACTGATATGCCGATCTTGCTCCACTTTTTCAAAAATGGCATCCATTTTATCCGTAATAGGGAATGCGAAGAAACTTTGTCCCCGACCTAATATTTCAGCACATATTACACAAAAACATAGAACAAAATGGCGTCGTCCCATTCCCATACAATTTAATATAAAAACAAGATGGCTGACGACAAAAAATGAAGCTATGTTTTGTTTTCATCATAAACATTAGCAGGAGTCACACCTTTATGCAGCGTGTTTGTGGGTGAAAGGCAAGCCACCTATCACTACTCTACACGAAGTTTACACTTCATTTCATCTTTAACCCATTGAATATGCTAAAATAAAAGTGAGCCTGGTAGTTGTAGCATGGTTTCTGACCTGCCCAAAAGGGATTATAGGCGTGAGTTTACGTATATATAAATAAATAACGCTCACAGGCACATACATTGTAATGATCCCAAGCAAGCACTATATGCTGTTTATTATGGAAACCATACAACAACGGCACAAACATATAAACATCCAAGACCGAACCGGGATTCGAACCCAGGACCCTCGTTTGGCAGTCCGGCGTAGTAACCATTACACCAACCGGGTCGTCCATGTATGTACATGTATGTAACTATGTTATTTATGTGACGAGTAACCATTTGTACATTTTAGTAAACATTACGTTTTAGGAAATAACGTTGACCCATGTTGTTGTTCTTGTTGATGTTGGTTGGTAAGTCAAATTCTAGTCGTAGACTAAGAGATAAGTGTGCTTTTTGCAACCATAATCTGCAAGGCTATTCAGTGTTTATGGGGTATCATCTCTGTGATGGGGATGAACTAGGTCTGCCTGCATAACTCCAGTCGGTTTAGAAGTTACTGATGTTTAAAAGTCAGTAAAAAATTAACGATCAGCTGCAAGGCTGATCGTATGATATTATGGTTGTGTGCACTGTAGCTATATGAACAGTACAAAAACTGACATGGTTCATCAGTCGGTTTAGGAGTTACAGCCGTTCAAAGGTCCGACCTTTGAACGGCTGCATCTCCTAAACCGACTGGCAGTTCATGTCAGTTTTTGTACGGTTCACATAGCTACAGCGCACACTACAATATTATCATACGATCAGCCTTGCAGCTGATCGTTAATTTTTTACTGACCTTTAAACGTCTGTTACTCCTAAACCGACTGAAGTTATGCAGGCAGACCTAGTCCATCCCCATCACAGAGATGCTTTACACCCCGTAAACACTGAATCAGCCTTGCTGCTGATGGTTGCAAAAAGTACACTTATCTCTTATAATATAGGTACTTGGATGTGACTAAAATCTGTTATCTTAAACTAGAATTATAATAATAATAACTCTACTTTTCTCCATGTTTTTGGATTGTACTTTACAAGATTTAGTAAATAATATAACCAACACGCTCAGTCTCTGATTCATCCTTATCGTATTTCATGTAAATATGCTATTTTTGTGTTTTTACGACAGTTATAATGTGTTCGTTCTAAATAAATGGGGATAACGCGTCGCACGTGCCCGTTGCCAGTGATAGATAATGATAAATAATAATATGCTCACAAAAATATTATTTTTGTTTATGTATAAAATAAAATAAAAAATTCCACCATTTCTTCCCGTGGGTGTCCTACGAGGCGATTAAGGGATTCAAGGTTTCTTATTCAGTGTTTATGTGAGCGAAAAGCCACCTTTCACAACTTGACGCGTCATTCCATACTGAAACTTAAATTGCTAAATGTGAACATGGCTACAAGTATTTCGAATTCAAAAGTTGACCAATTTGATGGTCTGAAGCACCCTGTTCCGGCTTCAAAACGATCCTGATTCCACGATTCCACGGTGTACATTGTTGGTTTTATACAAGTCCATAAAAATACTGATGTAACTGGTGTAGTGAGGTGACTGATGCGAAAAAACAAAATTATTGTTTTAATGTACCTATTCGAAAGATGATGATGAGATGTCAGGTATAGAGGCGTTCATTATGAAGTACCAAATGAGATGGAGTGGACACGTTGTACGCATGGACGACAGCAGACTGCCGAAGGCAGTTTTCTACTCGGAACTTTCGTGTGGAAAGCGTAAGCAAGGCAGACCAAACCTGCGGTACAAAGATGTGCTCAAGGAATGGCGCTTTAACATTAATAGAAGCGTTAAAGACTTTGAACCAATGCGTCTAGAAGAACTTGATGCAAAGCGTCAGATCCGGAAAACTCGACCCAAGCCCTCCTACGTCTACACTTACAATACATCCGGGCAACTCTACTGCTCTTCATGTGACCGAATTTTTAAAACAAAGTTCGGTTTTGCAAGTAATATTAGGGCCTATCATAATCCGAATTTAGTAGTGTAGTACGTAATATTTTATTAAGTTATTTCATCTTATTTATATCATAATTTTGTCGCCATAGCCGAACACGGTTACGAGGACTATATATTCGAAAGTTGGAAGATAACTTTCCATACCTAACAGTATCATTGATAGTAGAACTATGGCCAGACAATACTTTATTTGTATTTAGCATGCACCTTGATCTAAAGTAGAGCAGTAGTTAACTAGCTTAGTTCTTTATACATAATACATTTTTATACGACAACTCTACGAATAAACCAGATACGACAACTAGAGTTAATCCGCGACTTCGTCCGCACAAATTATGGTACCAGATTTTAAGTCAGATCCTTAATCTGAGGTCCGATCAGTAGTTTTTGCATGATGCTCGCACAAACAAACATACAAGTAAACAAATAGACAAACATTCTAAAAAAGGTTGATTTGGAGTCAGGGATAAAACCATACCGTAATCTTTAAATATCTTCAATGTACAGACACACTTCTGTTACAGTTTTATAATAGTTTAGATTAGATGTGATGTGAAGGGTATTATAATTATACTTCCTAAAATGATACTTAAAAACAATGATGATATTACCTAGTTCTACATGCATTCTGTTCTGTTATAGTTGATGTACGTTTCGGATTGCAACCATTACTATAAGGTATAAACTTACTACCTGATAGCATTATGTTAATCAAATGGTAACAACGCTAGGCCAATACCAATTATACTTAGACCCGATTCGACCAAACGCGAGTAAATTTTATTCTTAGATTAAGTCGCCGGTTACTCTAGAGTAAACTGATTTTGCGTTTTACCAACCCTAATCTATGAATAAGTTGAGAGTAAATTTTACACGGCCAATTTTGATGGTGTAAAGCTTATACCAAGACTAATGAAATGTCAATGTCACATAATTAAAAAATTAAAGAAAAAAGAAATCTAACAAATTAAAACCGTATAACCTCACAATGCAATAAGTACGGTTACAACGACCTCTTTCTTTATAGCCCAGTCATTTTACGGTTTGAGACGGGACTAATTAATAATTGAAATTTTTTTTCGGTATAGTATTGAAGAGCCAATTTTAGCCTAGAAATGTATCAAATTTAAAAAAAGCACGTCCGCAAGAAAACCTTCTTAGAAGGTTTTGAAAAATACATTCGTATTTTCTAATAAATACTAATTTTTTAAATTTTAATGCCTATTTTATTGCTCAGAAATAACTTATATTGTTAAGTCAAATGAGTGCATTGGTAATAATATTATTAATTTAAATGCCTTCTGGGACACACAATTTTAATTTCTATGTTGCGTAGCATTTTTAAAAAAATATGTTTTAAGATTGTCTTTTTGTCACTAAATGGTGCCGGTTACAGTATAAAAGTCAAATTAATAATTACTCCCTACCCTGCCTAACAAAACTCCGTAAAATGACTGGGCTATTAGGTGGATTATACATTCGTTCTTTTAGTACGGGTTTAGTGCGGTAGAAGACAAATGAAGTTATTTGGGAGTAAACGCTAAGAGTTAAATTGTTCCTTGTATAGTTACTCTTCTATAAAATAAAGTTTGGTCGAAACCGGCATTAGTCTCAGTTGGTACTACGTTCAAAACAACGTGAGAAAGCAATGACATTCTATACACATTGACTTTCTTAACTTATGTCATACAATAACAAAACTCAAAAATGGCACATGTCTCTAATGAGTAATGACACCTTAGTTATGCTCCGCTACATTGCCGCTGGCAATCCAGTCCTTTCAATTGTCATCGGTCACTAAGCATAAGCAGTAATGTAATGTAAATGTAAAAAACAATCACGCACACTTTTGCCGTCCCATTAACAGCGCACTGATACGAAGTCCTTGTGTATAGAATGTCATTGTCATTGTTGTGTGAAAGTCTAAAATGTCTCTAGAACTAATAACTTCTGGAACCTTACATCGATCGTAAAAAGTAACAGCGAAAGTGTTGAACTTTTTCGTTTATTTATGTTTATTTATACTTATGATTGATATTCGTCTTGGCATACCTAAATACTACAGACTGAAGGAAAAAAGGAAGGAGCCTTGATTGATAGTCAACTTGAGTAAAGGGCCAACCCACTCAATTCTTCTTCAGCCAATGTTTAATTTTGACTTCAGAGAAAGAAAAGAAAAATGAATATGACATTTGCTTGAAAATAATATTTTCTCAATATAGAGATAGATAGTTAAATACTTACAAAAGTATCTAAACTAAGAAAGCAGAAATCAAAAGGATCCGTCTTGACTGCAAGTTATACAACGTGTTAAGGAATTAGCGCTTAACCTCATACACCCCAACTGATTTATAACAAAATAATTAGATTGAAACAATAATTTCATTATTTGATAATTAAAATTTAAAGTTATTCACATTTGAAGTTTTGAGAAAAAATTTATTTGCTATGATTTAAGCAACGAATGAAAATGCTAACGTACTCGTGGATACATTTTAATAAGCTTGTTATGGTAGTGAGTAGGAAGGGTTCACATTTAAATGTCTTTAAATAAGGGAATAAAATAGTAAAATCACTAATAAAACGTACCTTAAACTATTTAATATTTTGAGAAAAAAAATACATTTGTTGAAACGATGATAATGCGATTCTGCTCTCGATTCTAAACAAACTACTTTCTAGTTTTGCGTTAATTCATTAACATGTTGTATAGACATGCTTATACAACATGTTAATGAATTACACTCCATAAAGTATGTAAATTCTTTATACAAACTTTAGTGAGTTTGGTATGGTGTTTCAGACAATCGTACTGAACAACTTTTACTATGGGACTAACTTTGAAATAGCGAAAAAAATGGCTGGTTCATACATTTTTGTCGAGTATTCTATGGAACAGCAGATTTTTTCATCGCGATTTCGATGTTGGCTCCGCCTCCGTAGTGAAAGTGTTCCAGTTTGATGGCACCCTGTTCGATATGTAACGCATTTAAATTTACATCCTGTATAAGTAACTTAGTTTGAAAAAAAAATGCTTTCTTCATTATTTTTATTCTGATTAAATTAAAATAGCGGAAGATAGGTGATGTTCTTGCATTACGCTTTACTCGAAAAACGGATCTGTTTTTCACACTTACGAGTGAAAACTAATGCCGAGTGATTTGTTTTTTTTCTTTTTGCATTTTTTGAACAACGAGTTTTAAGCACGTGAAGGCGTTGTAGTATCTTTATCCCGCCTAAAATAAAAAAAAGCATCTCAATCACGCTATGCCGCTCTAAGCAAATAAGTGATGGGGGATCAATTTATGCGGTCCATGCCCTATAGGCTACCTATCTGTTTGTTTTTATTGTTTGGTCCGTCAAGGGAGCTCCCTGTTCCTGCTGCGGCTTTACACGGACCTCCTTATGCGGACTCTAAAATGTTACCTACTGCCTCTGTCTGTCACTGTTTATCCTGTATTGTTCTGGTGAAATAAATGAGTTATCTATCTATCTATTTTGATTTAATCAAAGTTTTTATTACAACCGGAACCCGTAAACAGCCATGTACGTAAAGAATCACGTAGTAATTGTTATTCATTTTCATTTTATTAGGACCTCACTGAATAAAATATAATGTCGGTGAAATAAATATCTATTAGACCGTAATCTTGTCAGTAGCATTTTCCAATTACGACAAAATTGTTTCCTCTTTACCCTTAGATAGCTTTTATAAAAATTGATCGACTTATTGTAATGAATTTAGGGACCTGTAATTTTTCGATCAAATAATTCGAATCATTGAGCTTTTACGTGTTTTTCTTCTCAGTAATAAGTTTTTCGTCTACAGTAAGTAGCATTGAAATCGTAAAAAATGCGAGTACCGAGTAGATATAGACATGCTCTATAATCCAGTGATCCAAAAATTACGCAAATTACCTAGGTATATGTTGTATATTTTATAGAACACCAGCGACCCACCCCAGCTTCTCCCGGGTGGGTAGCAGTAAATGTATTAATTAGTAAATAAAAAATGTCTGGGTCCAAATTTGCCAGTCTTCTTTTAAAAATATATATTCTACAGAGGATGTCGGGGTGCACTATCTTATCTTGTTGTTGTGGGGGCTGACAAGCCAGCATCACTTCGACCCAGTGGAATCTTTTGCATTGGTTTAGCTAGAGATTTTCCCTGAGGGGGGCAACCGGCCACCTAGCTCATAGCTATCGCCCCAGTAGCAAGACTCACATTTCTCGTGGCAAGGTCGGATCCAAAAGTTCATTTTCCTAAGGCTCATCGTAACCAAAATTAAGATTGGGATTTTAAAGGAGGTTGTAGAACATATTAAAAACGCGAAATTAACGCGATTATTTCATAAACAATAACAGTTGTGGTATGGGTGCTTCAGCCATTGCATGCCTGAATACATCTGGAGCGAGCGAAGCGAGCTCGAAATTTTGCAGTATTGCCTCTGTGTTTTGGCTAGAATTTCACAAGATGATGTTGAAACAATGCCTACTACTATTTAATTATTTCTTCACTACTTTCCATTTTTCTAAGGGGGGCAACGAGCTTTCTGAGGTGGGCGTCGCCCACTTCTGCCCCCATCCCCCTTGCTACGCCAATGATCTTTTGTGTTAGCCCTAATACTTTTTGCTTTCTTCACCCTTCAAATACATGGTCAAATAAGGAGGCAATACCATTTAGGGGAAGAAACCTAAGATCTCCCGGTTTTGGACATCCATCTCCGAGGAGGCACATGCGTTTTGCCGCCAAGAAATCACATTCACAAAGGATATGTTCCATGGTCTCCTCCTCCACTAAGAAAGGAATGGGTTAATCCACGCGGACGAAGTCGCGGGTCAAAAGCTCGTATAGTATACTTACAATCAGCTTGTTTACGTCTACGTCTTGTGGCCCTTTATCAGGCGCCACGCTGTAGGTATTAGAAGTGTCTCACACTTTTATCATTAATCAACAAGTGCCGGACACTGCAGACAACATCAAATTAAGGTTAGGTCAATTTTATTAATGAACAATACTAGATCGTTGCTGTGGCTTTTCTCTGCGTTTCAGATCGACATTCAAGACATGACGATGGTGGTCTCAGTTTGCATCGAAAGAGTGGTGGCGCAGTAGGTAGGTATCATAGAGATATAGAGAGATGCCAACCAACGCGCTGAGTACGAAACCTAGTGTTGCATCATCACCCGTACCACGCGATAGAAAGTATTTTGTTAACTTGAATGTGTTCATTATCCATTGCGGTGTCAGAACTCAACGTTCGAATAATCTTTAGTACTACGCAAGCATTGTAAACTATTTACACATAATATCTCGACTGGCTTTCAGCCTCATAATATATTGAATCCTTACTGTCGCGGGCAATGTGTTCCGTTTTTGCGCATATTGCTGCGACACTGGCTCCGCCCCGTTTTTACATCTCCCTTTAGTTTTTGTGATCTGTGGTAGGTATAATAAAGAGTATCTAGTACTACATACAGTACGGACACTCCCTGCCCCCACCAACTTTAATGCGCCTGGTGGGAAGCGTGGCGAAAAATGTAGGCAATGGCGTATTCCTGTCTCGCACTAACTCAATACCGCACCTACATACCTCTTCTTGAAAATGTTCCCCATTTGTATGAAATTACAAGTGTCTATGGTGGTGGTGAACGGTATTTCAACCCGAAACTAATTAATGTTAGGTACTCTATGCTAACAAGCTGAAGTGGTAATAGGAATTGGATGGTTGTGTCTGCCGAAGAACTGACAACCGATGGGGAGTCAGATTTCTAGAGTGGAGACCACTAACTGGCAGGCGTAGTGTGGGACGCCCTACGGCCCGCTGGACCGACGATCTAAGAAAGGTGGCCTGGGAGGCCGGGAGTGACTGGGTGAGGAAGGCCAAGGATAGAGTTTTGTGGCGCGAGTATGTTTAGCAGTGGACTATGTTAGCCTGATGATGATGACTCTATGTTAAGTGAAGCCCTGTTTTTTTTAAAACCTCCATCCGAATTGTAGTTTATTACGTGAACAAGCAAATAGATAAAATTGAGAAGGAGTTTGTTGTCATAAAGTGTATCGAAAAGTGAAGAGAATGCACTTATTTGATCTAGCAGTGACAATTGGGAGTGAATCAGGTTTGTAATCACACTATTCAGAGCAGATGTTGATCATTGATAATACTAGTACCTACCTACTATTATATGAAGTAAGCATAAGTTTCAGTCAATCAATCGGTCGCCTTCGTCAGCACACCTTTATTCATAACTATGGGATTTTTCATAATAAGGTTACGCTGTTTCTAAGTAAGTTAAAAAATCTAAAAATGAAATCACTTAAGTATAACAAACAAAAATGGGATAACAATATTTAAGTTTTACTATAATATTGATGTCTTGTGTAAATAAATAGTAACCAACTTGGGCAGGCGATGATCTCTGACCTCTCATTTGGTGTATTTTTAGTTAACGATGACTCTGTTACTATGCGTGTACGAATGTTTTGTTATACTTATTGAGCTATACATAGATAATATAAATTATGTTTGAGAACAATTTATTTAATTACACTACGCTAACAGCTTTCTTCTAATTTTATTGTCAATATTAGTAGGCCTACTTAAATAAAAAAAAAAAACTGATAAACGCACTTTGAACTTTCTTTTCAAAAATATTCAAAAATATTAAATATAATTATAGTAAGTTTGATTTTTTAACACTAACTTGATTACTATCTGAACCAACTGAACGTAGTAGATCTTATCTCTAATACAAATGATAAATGAGTTTGAATTGTGTTGAATTAGTTATACCTAGATACAATCTTAAGTTAGGTACTTAAGATTAGATAGTATACTTAGATATAGATAGTACTTTTATAGGTGTTTTTGTTTTCTCGTCGAAAAACTAAACGCTCTGCATTTTCTTTTTAAATTGTTGCATATTGGGAATTGCGGTTAGGGAACACAACCACGGCGACAGTTCAACCTTCACTAAGTTGAACTTTATGTTCTTGGACATAGAGTTCAACTATGGGTATATACAGGGTGAAATTGATATCATTAGCATCCTTGTAAACTAAGAGTCTACCCACCAAACTGAACAACGTTTGCTATGGGAGCAAACCGAGAGGAGCAAAAAAAAAAATCTAGTGCCGTGCCGTGCCGACTCGACTCAAAATGTATGCAAATTGCAACGGCAAATTTTTTTTTACTCTGATTGGTTTGCTCCCATAATAAAAGTTGTTCAGTTTGATGGGTAGACTCTTAGTTTAAAAGGATGCTAATGATATCAATTTCACCTTGTATATACAGAAAAAAATCATATAAAAAATCAGCTGTTCCATACTACACTGCAATGTCGACGCGCGAATTCGCGATTCAAATGTATGCAATAGCTGATTTTTTTTGCTCTGATCGGTTTGCTCCCATAGTAAAGTTGTTCAGTTTGATGGGTAGACTCTTAGTTTAAAAGGATGCTAATGATATCGATTTCACACTGTAAGGGGCCCATAGTATTAGAATAGATCATGTTGATAAGAAAAAAGAAGGAGAATTAATATGACGATAAAAATTATAATTTACTACAGATATAGATAATGCTTCTTGTTTACAAATTAACCTTTATGACTGTAACTTCAAATACCTACTTTGAAAGCGAATGAATAAATGAAAATTTCATTTATTCATTCACACACACGTAATGTCTAGAAAATAAATAAAATACAACGCAAAATAGAGACCAACAACTATAATGGTAATTATTGGGTATTAAAATTATTAAAACATGTCATGAAATCAAATAGCAAAATACAATGTCCAAAATGTAAACTGTAGGTTGGCCCGGCCCACCCCAGAATTAAAAGGAATCACTCATTAAAGACATGATACCTAAATTCTTGTGTTTCGTTTGTGGTGTCCACTTTCTTGACAATAATGGGATCAGGAAATGTATTGCGGGATCGAAATGTCTTGCGAAACTCCGAGCTCGCTTCGCTCGCTCAATTTTTTTGTTTTGATTGGCTATGTGAAGCGAAACTTATCTCTACAATCCAGTTATTATCCTGGGAAATATAGAGCAAATAAAATATCGAGATTGTTTGGTTCGCTCCTGGTTTTCGACTCCGCCGTATTGTAGCAAAATCTCAAGCTCGCTTGGCTCGCTCCAGAATTAAGACCACATTGAGCAGTGCAGTGACTTTAATATTGCAGTAAAATCTCGAGCTCGCTTTGATCGCTCCAGTTTTATTCTCATATTTTGACAACATAATATGTCATATTTCAAATAACAGTAGGTACCTAAAATCTCAAACTTGCGTCGCTTGGATCGCTTCAGATTTATAAGGTTTTATTGCGTCGTTCTGACTTTGGACCTAGAAAAATCATTGGTACGCCCATGATGTTGTTAATAAAATAGTGCTCTGTCATATATCATGAATCATATAATCATAGGGACTTCTTTATCCTAAAGTGCCCAGGGCATCCAATAGGTTAAAGACGGCGCCTGACAACAGCTCAATTAATTAAACAAAAAGATATTTATAAATCACGTTCTGTCCAAAAGAATTTTATCACAATCGTAACGACAATGTTTTGTAAACGCCCTTATCGATATAAACAAGTTTTAAGTAATTCCGTACTATGGACCATGAAGGGCTTATTTTTAGAACGGTTGCTATCTTACAGCTTCATTCATCAGGTAACTGCTTGGCAGAGCAATCACTTACTGGGCTCTGTGCTCCTAGTACCTACGTTCATTTATTTACAACAAAATGAAGATAGAATATTATGTGGGTTTTTTGTGTGTCCGTGTAGCTAGCGTACACATGGAAGGATTACTTTAGTGCCAATAAATAATAGTTCCTAAGTAGTGCTTAATTAGTGCCTAGGTCAAATAAATAGTGCCTCTGGATTTTAAGAAATATCGATTTTGGATACCCAAGGGCACTTTAGGGAACTGATTTTTAAGTGTAAAATCGTTGCTGTAATATAAGCCCTCGCCAATCGTTTTTGCCACAAAAATGTGTAGTAGCCAGAGGCACTATTAATTTGACCTAGGCACTATTTATTGGCACTAAAGTAATCCTGTTTCCTTTTATGTGTACGCTAGCTATATACGAATACGGTTTTTGTTTGTAAATTTAAAAATAGAAGTTACAATTTTTTTTTCGAATAATAATCAGAAATTTTGCCTTAATTTGTGTACTGTCTAACAAGACTATTTTATTACAGCTGTGTCTTGTAGTAATAATTAAAAATTACTCAGTAAATGCCGATTCAAACACGTATAGGATAACCGACCAAGTGAATACGTGTAGCAATTGGCTGTCCAACTTAATAGACCGACTGTGTAACAATGAGGATAAAATTGTGAAACGAGACACATCTCCGTTGATGGGTAGGTAAACAATTATGTTAGATCAACACTTACCTTTTGTTGAGAGTAGGTTTTGATAGGCGCTCTTCATCTTTACGTTTCCAAACTTTATTCATCTTGTACATCATCTTCTAGAGAAGCGATGGTATTAATTTTGTTTCGAAATTTCTTATCATCTAAAGTCGGAATGCCGAAATTTGGAGTGCCAGCCCTTAAGAGGATAGTTCTTACAGCGCGCTCTACAAAATCGAAGTTTGATTATATTTTCAAAACTTAACAATTAAAGTGAATGAAATTAAACATGATCTATAGGTAGAGTATCTCTGTGCCTGTGGTTTGTCAGATTTCTTTTAAAATAAACAGTTTCACGCTAGGATTCATTATAAGTTTTCAATTTTCAGTTTTTCAAAAATCTGACAAACCATACGTGCAGAGATTAGTTACAAGATCGTGTTTATAAAATTAATTGACTTTTATTGCTTAGTTTAGCCTTTTAATATTACTGAAACTGGACTTCAGGTTTTCTTTCTTCCGTAGTTTTTCATTTTGATGGTCTGAACCACCCCTGAAAAACTTGTTAAGTGTTAAAAATAATCACACAGTATGATAATTCAAAATTTTCTTCCAGAAAAATTAGTGCCAAAAGGACTTCAGGAGTATATGAATAAGCGGAAGATACTGGAAGCGGAAAGATGCCGGCGCGTACGCAGGCAACTCATTGATGAGTGCTGCGCCCAGCCCTGTACAGTCGCCAACTTAGTGTTGTACTGTCCGCTTAACTCGGCTATTGTGAAGGAGCATCCTGATTTATTTGAATAATACACCTTTAATTTACTGCAGTTTTTAATTTCAATGGGAACCTTTGTCTGTGGTGGGCCACACAGAGTGCGGCTGCGGGCCGGCTGCGGACCGGTTGCGGACCGGCTGTAGTTGTAAACTATGAAATTATATGCGAGGTGTCACACTGCGGCTACCGTTCCGCAGTTGTTCCGCAGCCGCGCCGAACTGCATCTAGTGTGACACCTCGCATATAATTCCAGATTTTACAACTACTGCCGTCCCGCAGCCGGTCCGCAGATAAAAACCGCCCAAGTGAGAGTAGGGCTCACGCTCTCAGTGTTCCGTACAAACTTAAGTATGGAGGGCAAACTTAAGTGGATATTACCATTTCGGCACGCTCCATACAAACGAAGTTTGATTATATTTTGGATCCATACAAATATATTTATAATAAGAAATGGACGAAACCATTAATAAGGTAAAGTTTCAACTCAAAATTCATGAAATAAACAGTATATAATAAATACAGTATATAATAAACAGTATATAGTAAATAAACACTATTTCGTACTATCCGTCGTTATGTTTCACTAAGTAGGTAGGTAAATAGGTAGGTAATGGAAACAGTTATTTTCAGCTCTATTTCTTAGGTAGGTACTCTCAAAGTATGAAAGCTCTTGACATTTGAATATGTTTCTTGAATAAGTATTATTCAATAAATCACCTCAGAACACATTTAAATGGCACCGCCAGTGGGTAACGACCGCATTCAGACGAAGTTTTGAAAAATGCTGATGTCCCGGGCCGGTGAAATAGCGAGAGATTTGTCAAAAATGAGTACAACTCTATAATACTGTAACCTGACTTACTCAAAATGGACTAATTATCTATATTAAATTACATATAATAAAATTGCAAAGAAGGATGTCCACTTTTTACCTGTCAAATAATTTAACAACCAACTTTTATTCTACATTATGAAATTAACATAATTTATTACCAATGTAAATGGAATTAACCTACAGTTTTCCTACTTATATCAATATTAACTGTATACTTCAACCTTTGAGTATTATACGACTTCAACTAATAAAAAAATAGTTTGACAGGTAAACGAATGTATGGGAAGTGGTCGTTCTTTGACGTGGATTTACCTACCCAATGTTGAAAATATTTGCAAAATTTGGGGCGATTAGATTACGTAATGAAATGCGCCTGTACTAACTATATGGTAATAAATTCGAAGGCCTGTGAGATCTCTTATCAAAATGACCCGTCCATGAACTGACATTTTATGTTGATCGCCTTTAGTGTTGGTCCCATATGTTACGTTAGGTTCCTTATTAATTCTAGGGTTCCATCGTTACATTAAGTTAGAGTAAAATAAAGCATGAAGTACCTAAGTAAAGTAAAAGTTTGATTAGTTGAATGACATCCCTTTTGTTTATCAAGGTCCCGCTAAACCGCTGAAGCATACGGAATGTTGAAGAGTACAAGCTGAATAGCCCAGTCATTTTACGGAGTTTTGTTAGTAATTATTAATTGGACTTTTAAACTAAAATAAAATAATATACCAATGCACTCATTTGACTTAGATTTAACAATATAAATTATTTTTGAGCAATAAAATAGGTATTGAAATTTAAAAAATGAGGTAAATACGAATGTATTTTTCAAAACCTTCTAAGTAGACAAAAATATTTACACTAAATTTGAAATATGTGAAGTATATTGATAAAATCAAGAGAAGTAAAACGTAGTGATTACTTGCTCACTGAAGAGAAGTTAAAATTGTTCTTTGTTAAAAACATTGTGTGAGTCTAAAAACCTTTTAATTTCTTATTTTTCATACAAACAAATAGTTTTCATTACATCTAAGAAATAGACAACTGGCAGCTATCGGTCAGAAACAATGACGTTAAGCCAAATACTTCAATTAAAAAGAATAAAGTTTTCTTCCTTTTTAGTTTTCATGGCTTATGATATTTTGTTTCCGAGACAACTTGCCAGTTCAGATAAAAAAATTTTTGAATCAATAACAAGTTTTTATTCCGAAAGCCCAAATAAAGCCATAATATCTCTTTGGTACCTTTTTCCAAACTATAAAATATCTAATTAAAAACAAAAAGAGTTCTTCACAGAGTAGGTAGGTACTTTTTATACCGGAAAGAGATCTTCTAGCAATTTTTCTGGATCGCTGGTGTGTGGGAAATTACATTTTAGTTTCATAAAATATAAATTGTTCATAGGACAATTGAAAAATTGGTGGTCTTTGAATTGATTTCTCGAGTTCTTCAGAAATTTTTTCTCGTTTTGACTCAGGCCAGGCCCTGTATCCGGACTTTCAATCTTCGATATATCACGGCCCGAACTTCATTGTAATAGAGTTGACACGAAACGAAAACGTTCACGCAATTGCGAAGTTCGAATTTCCGGGTAGAAGCCCTGATTTCTTGAGAATTCTCGCTTCGAGAAGGGCGGTGTACAAAAATAAATAAAAAAATAAAAATCTTTTATTTCAGACAACTTATAGATCGTCGATACAAAAAATGTAAGTGATACTACTACATTCTAAGAAATGACTTTTCGATTATTCTAATTTCACGCAGACGATGTCGCGGGTAAAAGCAAATTAGGTACCCGGTTATATTCTATAGTCATAGTCTGTAAGTAACTTTAATTAAATACTTATACAAATCGATGAGGTGAAATTCATATCATTAGCATCCTTTTAAACTAAGAGTCTACCCATCAAACTGAACAACTTTTACCATGGGAACAAACCTTTGACTATTTATTATAAGGACTGGCCTTGCGGTTGCATTTCCCCTCTGCCACGGTATAAGATCAATTAATCATGTGCATTTACATTCAATTTTATATCTTATCACTAAACGAGACAGCCTATAATTGCGAATCAATAATTTCGAACTTAGAACGTTTGAGGTCCACACGAGACTTCTTTTCATGATTTTTAACATTCAACATTAGAATCTAAAGTTATGGGGAATAAAATCCAAAGTTGCGGATTTCATATTACCTCGCCCCCCGCAAAAAGTGGCAGAAATGTTTGTTAGTAGAATTACCCGCCTAACTAGTCCTCATATAAAAAGTAAAAGGAGCAAACCGATCGGAGCAAAAAAAAAATCTACATTAAAGTCGAATAGGCATTGCAGTTTAGTATGGAATAGCTGTTTTTTTGTTGGTCCGATCTGTTTGCTCCCAGAGTAAAAGTGGTTCAGTTTTAGACTCTTAGTTTAAAAGGATGCTAATTATAATATCAATTTCACCCAACATAGGTTTTACTTCAAAACAACGATTGATTTACCTATATAAATGAAGAAGAATGCTAAGGATTTAAATGTTACGTTTGTAATAATAAATTCAGTGGCATCTCTTCGGGAAGGCGGATATTTGATTCTGCTATTGAAAATTTAATATTTTTAATGCGACGACGCGACGCTATGTCGCTTACTACGAAGAGAGATTTGCAAATAAGTAGGTATCTTACAAAGGAAATTAATATCCGAGATACAAACGGATTTTGTTATTAAAATATTTCAAGCGTGTTAATTATCCTATAGGCCTGTAGGTTAGGCATTTATAGTGCCTGTTTTGTTCGGCGTCTTTATACAGGGTGTTTCGTGAATCGATTGCCAAATTAAAATTACCGATATGAGGGGTCTTTTGCTATCTCCTCAGCTCCCAAAAGGCACCGGCAAAGGCATCATTTTTCTAAAAAATGCGCGACCAAATTTTGAGCTGGTTGGCGGAAGAACGTGAGTGAAAGAATTAAAATGAATTAATTTCAACGGATTCGTTGTGATTATCATGAACGGATACCTATAGATACCTACATATATCATATATTACACAGGTAGGTACACCACTGCATAATGAAATGAGATTTATTTGCTAGAACATGGTGTTAGTTACATAGTTCTTGTGTTGTGGGTTAGGTTCAGCATATTCTGCCTTATGGCGTGCAATATTTAATTAAAAACAATAGTTTTACAATTATGTCAAATAGGTAAGTACAATTTTATACAACGTCATTTTGCTTAATAGATATTAAAATAAAATAGCAAATAAGAATTCTATAATACAATCTGTTATTAATAAAGCTTTCTACGGAATAATAACACATATACAAGGTGTTACAAAAGTAAAAATAAAAATTAGAACTTTTAAGCGGGTTGTTTAGAGCATCAAAAAAATTAAGGGTGTGATCACCCTTAATTTTTTTCTGGTAAGTAGGAACTTATACAAGGTGTTACAAAAATACACATAAGCATTTAAGGGGGTGGTTTAGACCATCAAACTGAACAACTTTCACTACAGGACCAGCATCGAAATCGCGAAAAAAAAACAGCTTTTTAGTTTTATTTGTATTTTTTAACACCTTGTATAAGTTCCTAACTACCAGAAAAAAATTAAGGGTGTATTCAAATAACGAAATTGAAAAATATGGGTCGAAAAACGAGAAAAATGTTTGGTCCTCTTATACAAAAGTGCCTATCTGCTGATCGATTTTCCGAAATTTTTTCTTTTTTCGATTCATGTTCCTTAGGGAATGTTGTTCATCATGATTTGGATACACTCTTAAATTTTTGTTAAACTGCCATTAAATGTAAATTTAAGAACCATAAATATTTTTAATATATTTTACATTCCCGCTTTCAAAAATGTGGCAGCATATTTCATTTCAGGTACGATTTCAGCCTTCCGACTCTTCCGACAATGCCTGCGTCATTAAAAGGAAGGGACGTAACAGTCCGAGTCGAGTCGACGACAAGATCGAATTACGTGCAGTAAAGTGCAGTGTGAACAAAGCTCTACCTGGAACAAAGACTCGCATTGCAATGGAGCTAAAACGTTGTACCTACTCCAGATAGGTGTCCAGGAAAGCCTTGCTATTAGTAGGTACGTAACGTTATTGACAGTTCTGAATTTCGGAATTAGTTGGGACTTTTTGTAGCAGTGAGTAACTTCCTATAGATATTTAAATGAAAAATCTTACGAACGTAAATGTTGCGTCAAATATCTCGACCACTCTGAAGCTTGCCTTACCGTTGCCACGCTAAACCAGGGTCCTGGAGTGCGATTTTTGAATCTCATTCGCTGAGCTCAGCCGTTGAAAATGTCAAAATTACTATGGAGATATGCATCTTTCTACTGCTGATTTGACTTTCAAAAATCATACTCTAGGAGTGCGATTTTTTTAAAGGCAAATCAGCAGTAGAAAGATGCGTATCTCCATACATTTCAACGTATGAGATTCAAAAATCGCACACCTGGGTTGTTAAATATATTCGTGCTGTTGTTGTATGGTTCCCATAACAAAAAGCCTAAGGCTTATTTGGGATCATTACAATTTATGTGTGCCTGTGAGCGTTATTTATTTCATTATTTTATTAATTACCATAGCCATAACGTAGAGACATATTCGCTAACGCCAAGGCGATCAAGAAATTGGTGCGACCTGTTTACGCGGATCAAAACGGAAAAGATGGACGAAATACCTTTACCTACACAGTTTAGTATGAAAGCAAACAATTTGGTGCGGCCGAAGCAAGCAAGAAATTATAAGCAGCAGCAGCGCTACGATTCGACCGTGCCTGGTGAGAACTTTGCAGTGTAATCAATTTCTAATCTTACTATTTCTTCACCCTCAAATTATGCCTACTAGGATATTAATAATAAGCATCTCTGTACCAGCTCAAACAGTTGGGCTAGCTAATAGCTGTTAGGCACTGTGTAAAACTTATCATCATCATCATCAGAGCCTATAAACCTCCCACTGCAGGGCACAGGCCTACCCTCGGGAAGGATCTATGGGCGTTAGTCCACCATGCGTGCCCAATGCGGATTAGTAGACTTCACATACGCATCGGAATTTCTTCTTCAGCGTATGCAGGTTTCCTTACGATGTTGTCGGGAGCCGGTATTACGTTACGTACTTAAAGTTAGAAAAACTCATTGGTACATGGCATGTCATCCCTGCGGATTCGAACCTGGACCTCAAGATTGAATTTCCATAGCTCTCCGCAACGCGCCACCGACGCTCTCGAACTTGTAAATTTTATATTTATACTAATGTTTCTCTTCGACAATCAATAAAGGTGTTATTTCTCGTTAGTTTACCACAAACGAGCACAGAGTCAATTCAACCCTTCACAGATTTATTGTTTCTATTCTAAAAGGAAACTGACAAATGAGTGGGGCTCGGCTTACCTGCGGCGCCGCTGCGAAATAGAATTAATTATTTAAAACAAATTAGCTACAGGCTCCAAATGAAATATTCATTTCACTTTGTAGTGTGCCAACCGTGCCCGTTTTAAAAACGCTTGATCCTTTTATTTATTTGTAGAGACATATGTTTAGAATAGTTATTCGCGTGTTATAATCATCAGTCGTCTACTTAGGTACCTACGTCCAATTGAAGTGTACAGGCACATCCTTGACCCTTCATACAAATGGACTCGCACTGACAAGAGTGAGTGCGAGTGAGAGAGGAATACACCACTGCTTATGTAGGCTCAGTGTCTCTGGACTTACAACATAATGATGTAGACTTAATATTAGTAAATGGTTGCGTTAAAGTGGTTTATGTACACACGGCGACACATCAAGCTATACAAAACCAACATAAGATGTCCGCGCGATGCTATAGTCGACCTACGCGCGAGCAGCTTATGTTGGTTTTGTATAGCTTGATGTGTCGCCGGGTGTACCAACCAATTCAATAGGTACTTGATACTTAATTTATTATACCTACTCATATGGTATATAATGGCAACGAAAACGAATTTGGATATTACGGACACAAAGCCGGATATTAAAGAAAATTAATAAGTATGTTATGTACTTAGCTGGTTTTATTTGGGTTCGAAAATCAGTCAAATATATCATATTAAAAAGTAATATGTTGGTTTACGCGATGCACGAGTAGGTAATGTAAAAATCACTCTTTTATATGTATATTGCCAATCTTTTTACTCGTGCGCCCTTTGGGTTAACTGAAGGCTGTTAGGGACTCTGCGAGTAGGTGTTGCATTCAGGATGCTATTGGGGCACCCGCGTGTTTGTAGCGCATCACAAATGTTTTCGGAGGCGCAAGTGGGTGGATACCATTCCATATTACGTAAGGTCTAGGGCAATCTATAAATTTCGAGGCATGTATTGTATCCACTGTCCATTAAAAGTGGCGACGGGCTCACTACCCGTCACACTGGACAGAGTTTCGGTACTACTAGTGAAACGTGGTTGTTCTGAAGTTTCAGAATATCTCTGACTACCCCCTCGGGGAATATAGTCGTGAGCATATGCTTATGCGCCCTAGCTCGCTTCCTATTTGCGTGCGAACAAACGAAATGAAAAGCGTGATTAGCTTTATCCCGCGCATCATACTACGGCATCTGTCTTTACCCGTAGTACCCCTCGAGCTAAGGCGCAATAGCGCTATATCGCGCCGCCATACTACGGCCGCAGGCATTGTACAGGTATTAAAAATTAAACGATTGCAAAATTAATCTTATTTATTATAATAACTTATCTTTTACAAACTTACATTTTATTTACTATATTACCTTAACTTCTAAATTTCAAAATAACGAATGATATTTACTTAGCTACTATTTTAACAATTTATGAAATACAAGTTTGCTCTTTCACTAATTTGAATATAATCACTTCTTACGTAAACGTCTATTATCATTATCAATCAATACCAGCACGGCTAGCATGCCACCCACGACAAAGCGTTTAAACGAGAAAAACGACATGTGCGCTCTTTCTGACATACGTAAAATAATAAGGATGGAGGGACATCACGATTTTTATCGTTTTCTCGGGGGTGGCATGCGAGGCCTATAGGTGATTTTTAAACACTTTTCAATTTGTTTTTTTTTTCGATTTTGGTTCCATAGTAAAAGTTGTTCAGTTTGATGGCTGAAAATACCCCTGAAATTTTGAAAGTATTAACAAAATCACCCAGAACAACAGTAAGTTGGTTTTAACAAAATAAGAGGGTTTATTAATTTAATTTAGTTGTGTAAAATAATTGTTAAAGTCTTTAGGTATTTCTTTCAGTGAGCGATAATAATTATAAAGCACAGTATGTGCACAGATGAGCGCAGTCTGGTGCCGGCAGACCAAATAGCCCAGTGGTCTGGATTCTTTTCTGGTCACGAACTTGGCGAGAGGTCTGGAAAGAATTGATTAAAAATTACTGAGCAATATTAATTTTTTTTAAACAAGACTTAGTCATAGCGTGTAATTAGAATAATAATGAAACAGCTCAGCGATAGCGGCGGGTCTATGCTCGCGCGGTGTGCGGGGGACGGGGCATCGGCAAAGTCGGTACCGCGCGCAGGTAACTCGGTACTGAAACACGCTCCCCCCGGTCTCCGCCGCTTACCGCGCTCGACTGACCTGTCGCGACAGCCGAACTGAACCACTATTTTAATAACACTATGATATTTTTAGTAATAGCATGAACTATAAAAAGTAATGAACATGTTTATGACGTCACTTGTAAGTATTTAGTACAATTTTTTATACAAAGCACGCGTTGTCGTTTGATTACGAATTATTAATTTGACTACTTAGTTGTCCGTTCCTCTATCTACTAAATTTAATTTAATTCTGTATCTATTAAAACCGTCTGTATTCTGTTAGTCTCGTCCAATATTATAAGAGGTTGGTAGATAGCTGGTGTATAAATAAATAATGAAGAGCTCTTCAAAAGTAGTTACCTACAGTTAAACAAACTCGAGTCAAATTAATGGAATAAACAACACTGTTGCTAAAGATGCTTCAATTAATTCTCTCTCTAAACTCATTTTCTCTTAGTGAGACTCAAAGTGTTTAACTGCCAGTAAACTAGACATTTTCTGAGTAATTTTTAATTAAAGTACAAGTCGAGTAGGTACAATGAGGCACATTCATTTAAAAAAATAGTTCAGTTACACTGGATGGATGGCATTACAATCGTAAAATCATCAAATTAGAATATTTATTGCACTGCCACATTGTACGTAGTACATAGTTATGAATATTGTACGAGAGATCTAATTTCTACAATGTAGCACTCCGTCAGTGCATAACAATATAGAGATGCGATAAATTTACATAGTATCAAATGATCATAAAAAAAATACATCTATGACAAAGACAAACGGAAAATCATCAACGTTTCATACATTTTTGGTCCAAACGTGAAAGTGCCTGCCAACAAAACCTAATGCTATAGGTACAGAGTGTAAGTAAGGGACAGCCCTCCGAAGGCTGAAACGGTGAACTCGGACCATCAAACTGAAAAACTTTCACTATGCAGCCTACCACAGGAAAGGCGAAAAAAAATCATCTGTTTAATACTAAACTGCTGTACCTACCCGACGCAAATGTATGCTGCTTTTTTACTGACAAGTTCTAACGCAATACCTATCGCATTATTTTTTTTGCCGGCCCTTTTACATCTTGGACCAAAATGGATAATTTCTTTTAGCTGACAGATCGATAATGTTCCGTGTTTTTATTCTCCATTCCCCAACAATTTTAGTTTTACTAGATTTGAAAAACAACTCATTAAAAAAAAACTTACTTTTGTAATTAGTAAATAGCCTAGTATTTTACGGTTTGAGCCGGGACTAATTAATAATTGCCATTTTTTTTCGGTAAAATATTGAAGAGCCAATTTAGCAAGCCTAGAATTGTACAAAAATTAAAAAAAAAATCACGTCAGCAACAGTTCCAATTTTGAAATTTAGTTATTATCTCGTTCTAAAAAACTTGATGGTAAATTTTTTTTGCACATATTTAAGGCTCCATTATACATACTACAAATAAGGTGTGAATATTTTTGTCTATTTAGACGGTTTTGAAAAATACATTCGTATTTTCTCATATATACCTCATTTTTTAAATTGCAATGCCTATTTTGTAGCTCAAAAATAATTTATATTGTTAAATCTAAGTCAGTGATGTAATGAGTGAATTGATATTAATATTATTAATTTAAAAGCCTTCTGGGGCACACAAGTTTGATTTCTATGTTGCGTAGCAAATTTTTTTTAACTATGTTTTAAGATATTCTTTGTCACTAAATGGTGCCGGTTATAGTTTAGAAGTCCAATTAATAATTACTCCCTACCCCGCCTAACAAAACTCCGTAAAATGACTGTGCTAAAATGAAAAAAAAAAAACATAAATAAATTAAAAATTATTAGATAGATTTTGGAGATAGTTACTTACACAAATAATTAAAACTTACCTAAGCTCTGCATTTGGTGTTGGCTTAGAACGATGACAAAATCGTCTTCGTCTAACAAGTCCTCGCGCTCCATGATATCATGTTGTTGGATTACGTCTGCATGGAAATGAATGAATTTATGAAATAGGTAGGTCTAGTTAGGTACTTTATTTATACAAAACTCAACGATCAAGCCGAAAACAGAAGATAGGTCAGTTTACAACTGTTCAGGGAACGATTTTGATTTTTTTTATTGTGAAAATCGCCAAAACCATAGAGTATTGTAAAGAGTCGGTAAGTAGTTTGTTACCAATTTTAGACAAACGGTTTCATTTGTTAACACTTTGTGCATCTACACAATTTTGTTAGTAACACACAAACATCACACATTTATCTAAACTGATAACAAAATCCAGCCGAAACTGTACTAGTTTGCCTTAATTGTTTACCTGCTCTCAAAAGGTGAAGGAAAACATCGTGAGGAAACCTGCATACACCTTTGACTATTTATTATAAGGACTAGCCTTGCGGTAGCATTTCCCCTCTGCCACGGTATAAGATTAATTGATCATGTGCATTTACATTCAATTTTATACCTTATCACTAAACGAGACAGCCTATAATTGCGAAACAATAATTTCGAACGTTTGGGGTTCACACGAAACTTCTTCTTTCATGATTTTTAACGTTCAAAATTAGAATCTAAAGTTATGGGGAATAAAATCCAAAGTTGCGGATTTCGTGTTACCTCGCCCACCGCAAAAAGTGGCTGAAATGTTTGTTAGTAGAATTACACGTGTAACTAGTTCCTATATAAGTAGTCAAAGGCATACACTGAAGAAGAAATTTTTTTTTCTTTTTATTTATTTATCAATGCGTATGTGAAGTCTACCAATCCGCATTGGGCACGCGTGGTGGACTAACGCCCATACAGAGTGTATGGGTCTAAGGGTAGGCCTGTGCTGTGCCCTGCAGTGGAACGTATACAGGGTGTAACAACACACCCTAGTAATACTTAAGGGGGTGCTTCAGACCAGCAAACTGAACAACATTAACTTTGGAGCCAAGTTCGAAATCGCTTAAACAAAAATCAGCGGAATACACCCTCTCTGATGGTAGGCCTATGCCCTGCAGTGGGACGTATACAGGGTGAAATTGATAGCATTAGCATTCTTTTAAACTAAGAGTCTACCCATCAAACTGAAAAACTTTTACTACGGGAGCAAACCAATCGGAGCACCAAAAAAATCTGCTGTTGCATACATTTGAGTCGAGTCGGCACGGCACGGCACTGTAGTTTAGTATAGAACATCTGATGCTCCGATCGGTTTGCTCCCATGGTAAAAGTTGTTCAGTTTGATGGGTAGAATCTTAGTTTAATAGGATGGTAATGATATCAATTTCACCCTGTATATTATAGGCTGTGATGATGATTATGTACACACGGCGACACATCAAGCTATACAAAACCAACATAAGCTGAACGCACATAGGTCGAGTAACGTATAACGTCGCGCGGCCAGCTTATGTTGGTTTTATATAGCTTGATGTGTCGCCGTGTGTACATACACGAGTTAAAACAAAATGTAATAATACTCACACGGTGGATCTGAGACAGTTTTTGTACCTGTATCAACAGAAGACGTTGTGACTTGGGTTGTGGACGTTGTCGACGTTGTCGTTGTGACGAGTGCTGAAACACGACGTAGCTTATAACAACAACAACAATCAGTTAAGACTTTGAACGTCTATACAGGGTAAGGCGACAACTCCGGAAAACTCAAAGGGGTGAAAGTACCCATCAATATGAAGGACTTTTACTATGGGACCAACAGATAAGAATTCAAACTCTGAGCTAAGCAGTGGACAGCAATGCCGGATTTATATTTTTTATGAGTGTAGGCCACTTTATTTCCGGCGCCCCATGTACCTATCTAAAATAATAATTTTCCATTTGTATTAGGGAAGGCACTACAGTTAAATAAACGAATGAATTAGTCATTAAGAAAGAGCGTAAAAAAGAAACAAGAATTATAATTTTTTACGCGACTTTTTACGCGGTATTCTACGCAGTAATATAGAGAAAATAGGTACAATAACAGTAGGTACCATAATCAATAATTTTCGATAGGAATGAGTTTCTATAGGAACTTAACGTATTAGTATAAAAAACCATAAGATAACCAGTGAACTTGTTTGACTTTTATCCTCTGAAATCTGCCGCCTAGGGGACGCTGCCGCCCCTAGGCCGCGGCCTATACGGCCTATTGACAAATCCAGGACTGGTGGACAGACAGACAGAGGGACGGCCGCGGCGAAACTATAAGGGTTCCTTGTTGAAAAAATTAACTCACTGTAAAGTGTAACATCAATTGCAGCACTGAGGGAGTTTTCCGCGTGACAATGGTACGAGCCAATGTCTTCGCGCGTCACGTTGGCCACGCTCATAACACTCGTGTGCTTGTAGCCCTGCGTACTCATGCTCGCATGGTACTTCGATACTGTATAGTGTCATCCATCCGTCGCGGCGCGCCGAGAGAGTTTTCCGCCTGGCAATGGTACTACGAGAAAGACTACGAGCCAATGTCTTCGCGCGTCACGTTGGCCACGCTCATAACACTCGTGTGCTTGTAGCCCTGCGTACTCATGCTCGCCTGGTACTTCGATACTGTATAGTGTCATCCATCCGTCGCGGCGCGCCGAGAGAGTTTTCCGCCTGGCAATGGTACTACGAGAAAGACTACGAGCCAATGTCTTCGCGCGTCACGTTGGCCACGCTCATAACACTCGTGTGCTTGTAGCCCTGCGTACTCATGCTCGCCTGGTACTTCGATACTGTATAGTGTCATCCATCCGTCGCGGCGCGCCGAGAGAGTTTTCCGCCTGGCAATGGTACTACGAGAAAGACTACGAGCCAATGTCTTCGCGCGTCACGTTGGCCACGCTCATAACACTCGTGTGCTTGAAGCCCTGCGTACTCATGCTCGCCTGGTACGTCGATACTATATAGTGTCATCCATCCGTCGCGGCGCGCCGAGAGAGTTTTCCGCCTGGCAATGGTACTACGAGAAAGACTACGAGCCAATGTCTTCGCGCGTCACGTTGGTTACACTCGTAACACTCGTGTGCTTGTAGCCCTGCGTACTCATGCTCGCCTGGTACTTCGATATAGTATACTTTTTTTTCTTTCTTTTTTAATTGGCTTTGCCTTCGCATTAGCCATTGACCACTGTATAGTCTAATCCGTCGGTCGCGGTGCGCCGAGAGAGTTTTCCGCCTGGCAATGGTACTATGAGAAAGACTACGAGCCAATGTCTTCGCGCGTCACGTTGGTCACACTCGCAACACTCGTACGCTTGTAGCTCTGTGTACTCATGCTCGCCTGGTACTTCAATAGGTAAACAGAAAATATAACTCACTGTAAAGTGTAATATCATCAGTCGCGGCGCCGAGGGAGTTTTCCGCGTGACAATGGTACGAGCCAATGTCTTCCCGCGTCACGTTGGCTACGCTCATAACACTCGTGTGCTTGTAGCCCTGCGTACTCATGCTCGCCTGGTACTTCGGACCTGGTTGAAAGATGATTAAAAGCAAATTTTGAAGAAAAGCTAAATAAAAGTGGCATCAAATTTACATTTCCAGTTGTACACTTAATAATTAGCTGCGCTCAGTTGGGGTAGTTGTAGCATTTTTCTGTTAAGAGGGTACTGAGCCGACTGTGCTGCCCGCAGTCGTATTTTTGTTATTTCTAAACAATTAAACAACATTTCCAAAAAAACGAGAATGTCACATTGCAGTCCTAATTGGCTGTCAATTTATCGAAATATTACGAATTATTATGTTTTATGCTTATAGCTAGAATCGTTAAAACCGCCAAAAGTGGCCACTTATACCCGATAAATAGAAAATCAGCAATGACTATAATGTGACATTAATGTTTTTGGAAAAATTGTTTAATTGTTAAGAAATAAAAAAATACGATTGGGAGCAGTACAATAGGCTCGGTGCAGCCTTAATATGCCGAAGGAAAATACGTCCTAAAAGGTAATTTATTCTAAAAATAAAGAAGTATAAGGTGGTTCCTTGTTTGACTAAGAAACCCTAAAAATTCTATTCTCAAGTGTAAATTCTATTCACGTTCCATATTATAATACCTTCCACATTATCGAAATAATATGGTAGAACCATGTACCTATAATGTACATTCTAGATGAACTAATATAATCTATCGAAGTTTAATAAGAAACTTTAATGAGCTTCGTTAACAAAGCAAAATAATAGTGAATTATGTTTCTACTTCAAAAAGCAAAGTTTTCGAAGTAGGTAATGTACTGTATGCGATAGCGCTATCGATTATTATAAAACAAAGCGCTCTCCATACAAACGAAGTTTAATTATATTTTGGATATTAAACAATTAAAGAATATTTTAATGAAGATATTTAAAAAAAAAACATATAATCATCATCTGTGTGTCTGTGGTTAGTCAGATTTCCTTTAAATATACAGTTTCAATGCTAGTATTAATTTAACACGTTCCGGGACAGTGACCGCTTATAGCAGTGATAACAATAAAAGTTCTATTGTGTCTCGTTCACTGCCCCGGAACGTGTTAAGATATGTATGGTAATCATTGAGCCACTCATTACTATCATCTCAGCCGATGGACGTCCAATGCTGGACTGGACCTTTGAAACTATTTTTATTATTATGTCATCATAATACAAGTCCAGGTACTTTAAATGTGACTAGATAATTTGTGTGACAATGTCCAAGATATTTATTTATTTATTTCATTAATTTAATGAAACTCTGACAAATCACAGGCACAAAAATTAATGGCAAGCTAGGCAAGATTTTGAAAAACTCGATGAATAGTTTCTTAAAATTATATCTTTGCGTAAAAGATATAAAAAAACTAGAAAAAAACTCGACATACTCAAAATTCGAAAGTAATTTTTCTTTCATTGTTTGGCCCTTTCATTTGTATAACAGTCAACAAAAAGAAAACTTAATTACAAGCGGAATAAAGCTGAAATTACTAAAAGTAAATCACCATTAACCATCCGGTCGCCACCGGCACGGGTCCAGTACACAACGGGCGTCGGATAAGCTTCGATCCGGCACTGCATCGTTACTGAACTTCCGACGTAACCGCCGATCATCTTCTGAGTAACTTGCACTGATGGCTTACCTATTGAAATTGGTTAATGTTAGTTAATTTTACAGTAACAACAAAAATTATATAGAGCCAAGTGCCCAAGTGTAACATTGTATTGTTTTTAAGTACTCAAAGGATTTACGGTACTTATGATTTTTTTGTTAAAAAATATAAAACAGATGGTTTTAGATTAATTTGAGAATTCAGTACCTACCTACGCTGTAAATATTAGGTACAATCTACGCTAAATTGTAATGTAAAACTTGAACGGCTAAAACGCATATTGAAGGTACTAAACATAGGTAAAAAAATAGGCAATATACCAACAATATTTTATTGTAACTACGCAAACTCTCTGAGAAGTATTCTTTTGCTAACAGAAGGCGGTACCCCGTAGGAAGCTATGCACAGGAAAGCGCCGCTCGTCTCCTGTGTCACCGTCGTTATATTCAATACCCCAACATCTTGTAGATGGTACTTATAGAAACTAAAATACTTACAAAGAACCCGGAGAAGTATTCTTTTGCTAACAGAAGGCGGCACCCCGTTGGTAGCTATGCACAGGAAAGCGCCGCTCGTCTCCCGTGTCACCGTCGTCATGTTCAACCACTCCCCGCTCCACTTGCTGACTGCAGAGATAACTCGTGTCACAAACAGGAAATATACGAAAGTTTAGGCATAGTGTAATAAAAACTAATAGTGGTGAAGCTCAGCGGTCGCGACAGGCAACCGGGTGTGAAGGTTATGACACTAGGTTTAGGTTCGTGTGTTTAGCGCATGCTCTTAGTGTTAGACTAAGAGATAAGTTGCACTTCTAGCCGATAAATACCTTATAAAACCAAACCCTCAATAGCTACCTGTCTCCTCCTGAACAGTGATGGGGGCGGAATCCTCCCTCCTCCAGGTGATGGTGGGGTGTGGGGTGCCGGACGCGGCGCAATGCATCGTCACGTTATCCCCCTCCCGAACCATCACCTCCCCGCTGCTGCCCGAGTTGCCGATGTCGGGAGGCACTGGTGGCACAGATTACTACTTATAAATTGTAGAAAAAGAATAGAATCTAGACCTTACTTTAAATTAATAATAGTCGCGACAACTAGACAGGCATAAGCCTTTATACAGGGTGTAAGTGACAGCCTGGCAAATACAGAAATGTTGAACTCGGACCATCAAAATGAAAAACTTTCACTATGGTGCCTGCCTCAGGAAACGCGAAAAAAATTCTGCTGTCCCATACAAGTACCTACCGGACTAAAATGTATGGGACATCAGTTTTTTTGGAAAAGCGAAAAAAAATCTGCTGTTTCATACATTTGAGTCGGGAGGTAAATCAGTTTTGTGTGAAACAGCTGTTTGTTGTTCGCGCTTCCTGAGGTAGGCACCATAGTGAAAGTTGTTCAGTTTGATGGTCGAAGTTCACCGTTTCAGTCTGCGGAGGGCTGTCCCTTCCACCCCGTATAAGTCCCACTGCAGGGCCATGCCCAATGCGGATTGGTAGATTTCACATACGCATCAGAATTTATTCTTCAGCGTTTGCAGGTTTCCTCACGATGTTTTCCTTCAGCGTTTGAGAGCAGTCGGTATTACGTACATAAGCTAGAAAAACTCTTTAGTACAATACGACCAGCCTTGCTAGCATACCACCCCCGAGAAAACGACAAAAATCGAGATGTGCCTCCATCTTTATTATTTTACGTAGGCCAAAAAGAGCGCGCATGACGTTTTTCTCGTTTAAATGCTTTGTCGTGGGTGGCATGCTAGCTTGGCAGGAAAATAATTCCGCTCGTCAATCTTCGTTTGCGCAGAGCAGTCTGAAATCGGGTATTCTCTATCTCGCTCCAACTCGAATAACAAACTTATGGATGCTTCGGCACCGAAAAGGGCGCGAAAGCATATAAGCCAATAGCGGCAAGGTGTCACATCCTGATTGGTCAATATAATTTCGCGCGCTTTTAAAATTTGTCAACTGCGCAGGTCATCGGTAAGACTAATAAACCTGGTACTACTGTACATGGCATGTCGTCGTGCTGATTTGGTGGTGCAGATTGCTAAATAGTTATTTCTACTTGTGGTGCACGTTGCGGAGAGGTCACGAGGGTCTGGGTTTGATTCGAGTCCGCACGGACGACATGCAATGTACCAATGAACTTTTCAAACTTATGTACGCAATACTGTCTGCTCTCAAACGGTGAAGTGTGATCAACAAGCATAAATAAATAAATAAATAATAAATATAAATAAATAACGCTCACAGGCACATACATTGTAATGATCCCAAGCAAGCACTATAGGCTGTTTATTATGGAAACCATACAACAACAGCACAAACATATGGAGGTGCTACTGGGAATGTACCTCCATTGAAAAGGGAAGATCTTCCACCAGGCTATGTGTGAAGCCTGGGGACCGGCCGTGGTCCAACAGTTCTTAGTTGGACCTTTATATGTATCGAATCTCTATGATTATTTATCTTGCGCGATGTATGTCTTGCATTCGATTATGAACCTTATTTGTAGAGGTTACGAGTTTCGTATTCACGGTGAACGTTGTCTTTGTATCTAGCATATTTCCGAGAGCGACGGTATCGCCATCTGTTGGCATCTTTGCTATAATTTGTGGGTGCTGACATCTGTAGCAAGTCCCCACAAACATATAAACATCCATGACCGAACCGGGATTCGAACCTAGGACCCTGGTTTGGCAGTCCGGCGTGGTAATGGTAACCATTACACCAACCGGGTCGTCACTAAGATGTCACGTTGGGGGATGGTTGGGGATCAAATGCAACGGAATATGCGTCACGTAATTTATGGACGCCCAGTGATTCTAATCTAATCTAATAAGAAGTGGTGTCCTCAATAATTGGGCCTCTTTGTATTTGAGAGTTACGCGGTTATTAATTAAACTAAAATTACTTTAAAGGCTTCTTAACGTATATACTTAAACAATTAATAAACGCGCTAAGAACCCGTTAAAATGTTTAATATTAGTTGAAATTCGTTTCTGAAAATCGAGACATTGGGAAATTATCTTACCTATCTACTAAGTATCATTATTGTTATTTCGTATGACAATGCTGATCATAAACTGGAGCGATATTTATTTACTTCAACAGGCCTTTATAAGATATAAATAGAAATATGCTTAGATAAGAGGTGTTAAGAGGATATGTGAAAAAAATGGGATTCTTCAAAGCGTCAAATATCATGAAGTACTAACAGTAGGAGTATGATTTGCGGATATGTGTAAATTGAACAAATAATTGAAGTTTTGATTAGAGCCAAAACACGATTAAGACACATTTTCTCGATAGAAAAATAAGCCAAAGTAGCCTCTGTCTTTATCGATAAACGCTTGGAACTGCTAAACGGCGAATAATAGAAACACGAGACTTGATTTAAAAAAAAGAGATTGATATTTTATAAATTTTGATTAGAGTAGAATTGAACTTACATAAATAGTACAATAACAGTTAAATAAAGTTTGTTTTACGCTTGCGTCGTTTCAGGCGCGCGCGCTGCCTCATCTCTTTCTCTCGCATCAAGCAGTAATATAAGCACATCAGCAATATATCACACGCCCATTTCGCTTCAATTATATTTCGACATAGGCCCTTAAGAATGGTTAAAGAAAAGAGAAAAATTCTAAAAACAATCGAAAACCGGAGGGGAAGAATGATCTGACCCTTGATACGATTTCTTTAAAACCATACTGGAAGGGAAGATGGAGGGGAAGAACGAGACAGAGAAGACCTGGACAGAGTTATCTAGCCCAAGTGAAAGAAAAGGTTGATCTCGTGTCGTATCAAGAACTCAAGAGACTAGCGGAAAAGATACAGGATGGCGAATATTCCACCGACAAGAGCGTGGCCCTTAAATAAGATGATGAGGCTTTTATTAAATGACTTTATTATCGAATTTATGATCGTATGAGCAAATTAAAGAAGTGAATAAAAGCGGTCCCTATTTATTGTACATGTGCATCGTATCGAATCTACCTATTGTGTCATACATAATCATAACCATCATCATAAGCTTATATGTGTGATATGTAGTTTGCATAAGCCTCATTGGACATGGGATAGGACAAATTATATCCAATGAATAGTAAGAATCAGTATTGTCAGTCGGGGCAAGTGCCTCTACGGGGTATGTGCCTCCAACTTCAAAATTTCGAAAACTAGACATATATTTCACTAGGGATATAGTCATGAGCATATATGCTATTAGTTCCGGCTTTGACGTTTGATGGCGGTATGTCATGGATATACAGGGCCCTTCTTAATATGCTAACATTTTTTAAGGGGATGCTCAGACCGTCAAACTGAACAACTTTCTCTATGGCACCAACATCGAAATCGCGAAAGAAAAACTGTTCTTCCACACAAAACTGCAAGCAGATTTTTTTTTTGGCGATTTCGATGTTGGTCCCAAAGAGAAAGTTGTTCAGTTTGATGGTCCGATCATCCCCTTAAAAAGTGTCAGCAGTTTTCGAAATTTTGAAGCTGAAGCCTTACCTCGTAGAGGCACTAGCACCGACTGACTATATGCCCATTATCTTTTATTTCTCTAACTCAACTATTACCACCGTTTCGCAAGTGTTATGGCCATTGAACATCACTAAGAAGATTGAGAGACCATTCAAAGGGAAGTGTGTTTAGTCCTTATACTAATTATACCTAAATGATTTCTAAATTGTTATCATCATAACTCAAGATTTTACTAGCAGTAAAGTATTAGGGATGTTTTTTTCGAAGTTCTGTGAATGGTATAATTTTGCTTAATTGATCTTCTGACTGTGACACATTCCATAATGTTATTAATATATTATGATTTATGTTCTACAGGTTTTGAAAAACATAAAATGTACATTGGAACGAGATAACTAGAATTTGAACAGAACTTACAGTGTGACAACTCTATTGTGAACACACAAGTTTCTACTTTGATACAGCTTATGTTTGCACTAGAAGTTAGTTCTGTAAGCTATTATAAGCTATCTATAGTACCTACAAAGTTATCGTGAACTTTACATAAGTAATAAACACAAAGGGATTCTTGGAATATAAATCTATTATTCCTACGTAATCAAACATATACAACGTGGAATCGGGGTAGTTTTGAAGCTGGAACAGGAAACTGAACAACTTTCCCAAAGGAACATGGGTCGAAAAACAAGAAAAATTGTTGAACCTTCGATACAAAAGTGCGGATCAGACGATCGATTTTCCATTTTTTTATGTGGGCGAAAGGCTAGCCACCTCTCCCCATTTGACGTCATTCCATCCCGAAACCTAAATTGCTAAATGCGAGCATTGTGACAGCTACATTCTTAAAGAGAAAGTTGGTAGTTATGATGCTGATGATGAGCTCCTGACCGATTTCGGCCACGGCGACTGCTTCAGCTCCGATTTTGGCGCTCATGTTCTCGAATGTGACTGACGAAGCCTATTTTGAGTAAAGGTCCTCGCACATTGCGGACACGAGAGTACACCATTAATGTAGCAATAGCAATATGGTAGTTATAGCAATGTTTCTGACCACTCTGTAAGTTTACGGTCGTGAATTTATGTATGTATGTATGTACTAACCGAAAACCTGTAGAAGGTGTGTCTGGGTGATCATGGGCTCAGTATTAATCTGGCACATGTAACGACCACCGTCGGCCGGCCTCGCGTCGCGCAGTGTCAACGCCCACGACTGCTGGTTCCCACGGCCCACGCCCACGCGGTGGTTCTTCGTTATCACGTGCGGCCCGATCGTGAGGATAGTTTGCGTGTCAACTCGCAGCCACGCCACCTGTTCGCGAAAAGTGGTTTTAGCATTCTGTAAAAGGTATGTCCATACTGAAATCACGCGTACTTTAACTTAATTTAATTATTTAGGTACCTAGGTACGCCACAAAATGAATAGACAGGGTATTAGGCGCGCGTATCGCTCGTTGCATGGAGCCGGCTTTAGGAACTTTGTGTTGAAATCTACAAAATGAAATCAACACAAAAATAACAGTAAATAAGAATCTGAATGTTCAGAAAATAAAAACTTATTAGGTCGACGGCTTAAAAAACCCCTCAAAATATCAAGAACATTTTAATTTAATGTTCAAAATTGTTTGGAAGCATTGCAGCGTTTTAATATTTTATCATAAAGGTATTCTGAGTCTACAAGTGTCCTATTAAATTATTAAAATTAAAAAGCCTAATAATTAATTCTATCCGCCCAGATATCAAGTTTCTCAAACAATGTTGGTTTAAAATTTACCAATCTATCTGTAAAGAGAAATTAGTGTTACTAAGAAATACTACATTTTATATGTCGGTATTAAATTATTATTTTATTAGGGAACAATTTGCAGACTCGCCGCCAGTGCAAACGTGTAACAATTGGTGTGAAAGTAAATTCGGAAACTGTTGCAAATAAGTTATTACCAGAAACAAAAATAAATACACGAAACGAATGTTGGTAGTTAAAGCGATGTTTCTAACAACCCCGAAAGGAATTTCGGTCCTTCTTGTATGTACCTACACGGATACAGTCGTCAGTCCATATTACGCTTGACCTCTTCGGGAGAATCATAAACCCATCACTTGGTGATATAGAGGTCACGTACTTGACTGAGGCCAGAAACGCCTGGATAAGTGCCGCCGGTCCCAATAACACTGCCCCACAAGTCTGACGTCACAGAGGCTATGGGACGAGCCGCTCTGCATTAAGACACAAAAAAGTCTTATAGACAACGCCACCAGTACTGGAGAGAAAGCCCGCCTCCTAGCCTCAAGTGAGCCAGAGTCAGGATTCTGGCTAAATGCGTTGCCATCTGCAAACGTGGGCACGCTTCTGGATAGATTGGCAGTCGGTCTGAGACTCGGTGCCAGAACGATTGAGCCACATCGCTGCCGTTGCGGCGGGAACGTTAACGACCTCGGCCACCATGGCCTCTCCTGTCAGCGCAGTGCTGGCCGTCTCCCACGCCATGCCAGCTTGAATGACATCATCCGCCAGGCCCTTGTCAGCGCCAACGTGCCGGCCATACTTGAGCCAAGGGGCCTTGCACGAGACAATGGCAGGAGACCCGACGGTATGACCGTCATTCCTTGGAGGAATGGCAGACCCCTGGTGTGGGACGCTACGTGTGTCGACACTGTGGCGCCCTCACACCTCCCTGCCACTTCTCTAAGAGCGGGCGCGGCGGCGGCTGCTGCAGAGGGTCTCAAGCGGCGCACATATGCCACCCTGGGTGACGGCTACATTCGGCCGTGGGGGCCGGACGCCCGACAGCTCTTCAAAGAGGACAACTCTTTCGCGCTTGATTGAGGTGTCCGGTGACCGAAGGACTGGCGCGTACCTCGGGCAACGAATATCCATTGCCATCCAACGAGGTAACGCAGCCAGCGTCCTGGGCACCCTCCCGCAGGACGGTGGCCTCGAGCACGTTTTCTGTTTAGTGTAAGTCGAACGGAAGTCGTGCTCGATATAGTGGCTCATTTTTTCTTCGCCTACTTTATTTGTTTTATTTTAATTTTTAATTATAGCCATATTTAGCCATAAGTTGTACATAATGTTGTAATTGTAAATACCTATACCGTTAATAAAAACATTACCTACACGGAACGTAATATCAACAAATGTTATGCATACGGCGGCATATGCAAAGTTTTTGATCAATGATTGTATATTTGCAGTTAGATAGCCAACCCCTCCTAATAGATGAGAGCCGACAAATTTCCGCACAATCCCGAGACGCAAATGGTATAACTTTACCTTCATAATTGCTCTCTCAAAGGACAAATGTGGTGCTGACACATGCCTCAATATTTACGAGACCTTCCTACCCTTTATGTGTAAACGTTACGACGGTGTTGTGAATGGAAACGCATTACTGTGGGAAATGAGTTACTGGAACTATTAGTCTCTCTAACGGCGTTCAAGGAAACCAGAGTCTCACAGGTGTAATGTGCGGAACGTCTTGAGGCTATTTGTACGGTCAGTGTTGAAGCGATTTTTAGCTTCGTTGAGGGGAACCAAAAATAGCTTACTGTTGGAGCGGAGTCATTAAGTACCTATCTACCTAGGTATTTTCGTAAAGTAGACAAGGATTTAAAACGTTGTGTGGCGTGGTTATGGGTATGGGTTTGGGTAATATAGGTAAATGAATGAATGTTTTGTTTATGTAACATCAAGTTTTTAAACAAACATAAACGCGAACGGCAAAACTTGCAACAATCACAAGTGGTGAAGCAGCATCCTACCTACACAATAGCTGCTATATTCAATTCGGCCACAGAGACTAGCTTCAGAGTTTCAGCCAGGATATAAAAATATTATTTCTCTTCACAGACGAACAGAACGTGATTGAATAGTGAAGAGCTCCAAGCTTTCATTATGTAAGAAAACAATTGATTTTTTTGATCCTTTTATTAAAAAAATAGTCTATTCCACGGAATGCAAATAAACCAGGGTAGGTTTTAAGGGTTGAACCTCATCTGGAAGCACGGAATCGCATTTATTCATGCTCTATCCTTTTCTGTCGCTCAGGAACGTTATTTCCTTAAGCAAGAAAGATAGTGGGAATGCGGCAGCAGTGCTGCGACCTTTCTCGCTCTAACAAATGACGATCCGGGCTCTTTCTATAGGTAAGAGCGTGGAAAAATGGGATTCCGTGCTGCCAGATGAGGCTTGGCCGGAACGTGAAAAAAACTTGGATTTTTTTTATCTTAACCTGTGAAATTTTTTCCATGTAACTACGTGGTATCTCTTGTCTAACACAATTGTATTATACAAAGGTTTTTAGCAAAGCTATCTATATCGTAAGACTGCTTTATAAGCGATTTTTGAGCGCAGACGATGTCGCAACTAACTGGACCACAACGACTTACGATTTTTAAGCACAGGCGTTGTTTAAACATTATGACCGAGATACCACCGCCGTCGTAAGTTGTTCCGTTGTAGAGAAGATGCGGCCAGAAACTCTACATCTCTACTCACACCTATTTTAAACAAAACAAAATATACAAAGTACAATTACAAATACAACATAGTGTAACCAAAGTTTAACATATTTTCAATATAGCGTCGATAACATTATGCCAATGCCTTCGTTCAATCCAAAATCGCTGTGTTCGGCCCTAACATAAGTAAGTAATCATGTTTTATGACATGGTATCATGCAAGTTATAACCATGAATATAGTGATACTATGAACCAATTTTATAATACATAATTGCACGTGTATATCGTGATGGAGTAATTATGATAGTGGAAGTTACTTAGTTTAATTAGTTATATCGGTAATTTGTTTATATGAACTACTTTTTGCACGAGATTTCTATCGCTGTAGTGTAATTTATCCTTCTTCCAGCAGTCGAGTAAAAGGTATTGTTGTTTTAAATTGAACCATCATCGTCTTTCGAACGGTGGAAACCGCATCATAATCGATTTAGACATTTTCACGTGATGCTTGAACAGAGAGAAATTTTAAAAACTTACTTACTGCTTTTGGTTTCGGAAACGTCTGCTTAATCAAGCCAGAGTGTTTTTTTGTGGAGTCCTTCTTAAGGCTGCACCGAGCCTATTGTGCTGCTCACAGAACATTATAAGAGGGGTTAGAAGTGCAAAGTAGGCGTGGAACGTGTCGCCACAGGTTATGCAATGATTAGCATAACACCACAAAGCGCGCGGCGTGGTGCGAGCAAGAGGGCATGAGTAATTGTAGCAGCGTGAGCGGGAAGACAAGTGGCGACAGCCGTCGCCGAAGCAAAAGCGCTACTTTGCATTTCTAACCCGTCTTATAATGTTCTGTGGTGCTGCTCCCAATAGTATTTTTTTAAATTCAATATTTAAAAAAAAACAAGAATGTCACATTGTAGTCATTGAGGATTTTCAATGTATCGGGTCACTGCAGATTTATTTTTATAATGTTTGTAGTTATTATCTTTAAAACCGCCAATGGTGGCCATTTTTGGCGGTTTTAACGATGATAGCTACAAGCATAAAACATAATAATCCGTAATGTTTCGATAAATTGAAAGCCGATCAGGATTACAATTCTTGTTTCATGTTTTTGGAAAATGTTGTTTAATTGTTTAGAAATAAAAAAATACGATTGAGGGCAGCACAATAGGCTCGGTAGGCTCTTAATATGCTGTCAGTTTTTAAAGGATGACCATCAAACTAAACACCTTTCTCTGTCTGTGGAACTAAAAAAAATCGCGCATAAATCTGCTGTTCCAAACAAAACTTCAAATCTATTCTATCCACACAGGGGCAACAGATTTTTTATGAATGGTATGACACTCACCGCTAAAAATAGGGTTCTATTCTACGTCACATTTCATCTCCATGAAACTTTGCGTAAGACCAAAACAACTTACCTAAAGTTAGCTAAGTATCTTATCGTCTTGAATACAGTACGGGCATAACAGTTTGTCAGTGAGCTTAACTTAAATCATAGGTAAGATCATAACTTTTAAGTGGGTACCAGGGTACCTATAGAATAGAGCTTCCAGTGCTGCCCTTAATCGTTTCTTTTATTTCTTAATAATTATACAACATTTCCAAAAACTGAAAATGTCACATAATATTATGCTGCTGTCTCATTGCTGGTTTTAAATTGAGATTATTGATTGATTTGATTGATTTTTTATTATTGTCCTATTCACCTTCGCGGCACACACCGGACACTACCTACTATTTCTTACTCTGTTGTTTCGTGTGTGCCTTTAATGGTGAATAAAGATTTTTTCTTTCTTTCTTTCTTCTAAATTCATCCAGACATTACGCATTATTTTTATATTTGTAGTACCTAGGTACGGACATTTTTGTTTTTTTTGGAAATTAGGAAATCGGTACATATTAGTACCCCACCGCCATCTGTCGTCCTGTCAAATCTCAAAAATACTGTAGGGATTTTTGGTTTTCACAAATTTTGTGTTGGTACAGGGTGTAAGGGACAGCCTGCCAGGCAAATAATGAAACGAACCGAATCGGTCGAAGAGAAGAAGAAGTACCGCAATTTTGAATTGAACAGCAGATTTTTTTTCGCGTTGCCTGTTTTTCGATCCATAGTGATGTTGTTTAGTTTGATGGGCTGAAGCACCCCGTTTAATATGTAATGCATTTAAATGCAATTACTGTACCTACATTCTGTTTGCACAATAAATCTTTTTTCAATTTCAATTTCAAATCTACATTGTGTATAATGTAAGTCGTCTGGATGTAGATAACTTAGTGCTAATCTTGCGAAGTCGTCAGAAGATAAATGTTAAGAAATAAATAAAAATAGGCGATTGAGAGCAGCACAGGAGGCTTGGTACCCTTCAGCATAAAGTTATTAGCCCTTAGAATAGAATAGAAATACAATTATTCACACCAAATTATCAAATACATATATCTAAACTATTTACCTTGTATTTGTGTAAGTTTTCCACAGTGCAGGTGAGAACAGCATCCCTTCCAACTACCACAGTCACGTTTGAACTGTCTCCAATGAATGATGGCTTATCTGAAAAATGTTAAACTTCTGTAGGTTTAGTTCAACCCGTTAGGAATGGATATGGTCGGCGATTCGTATTGGGTAAGTACGAACATTGGAACCACCCCTGGAAATGTTGGCCAGTGATCCGAAAACAACCATGTAAAAGTTAGCTTCAACCAAAAACGGTAATTCGTGATGAAAATGATTTGAGATTTATTCAAACAAAAAAAAAATAGAAATAATTTTATTTCAGACACAGTCCATAGATTGATGGTATAGAGGGTGTAAAATTAAATGGAACACTTACTTCAAGGGGTGCTTCAGACCGTCAAATTGAACAACTTTCTATATGGGACCAATATCCAAATCGCAAAAAAAAATGCTGCCGTAAACATAACTCGACTGACATTTCAGTCGAGTATGTATGGGACAGTTTTGTATGGGACTGCGGGATTTTTTTTCGCGATTTCTGTGTTGCTCCCACAGTAAAAGTTGTTCAGTTTGATGGTCTGAAGCATCCCTTTAAGTAAGTGTCCCATTTAATATTACACCTGTATACTTAAAACGCTACGCTTCGTTGCGCTAAAATTATCTAGTGTGATAGGATATAACATGTTCTGTTTTCTGATTTGTACCTCTATCTGAAAATTTAAGTTCTGGTGTTCCTTTTTGTAGAGTTTCATTAATAGGTATTGAAACGTTTTGTATGCGTGCTTAGATTTCGCAGAATTGCTGAAACAACTCTTATTAAGCTTTACCTACTTACATACCATATTTCCCCATATTATTCTACTAACCGTGCCCGCGGCATCGTAAGGGCAGACCACTGAAAAAATACTGAAGGCATTATTTTACGTATCTATACATTTTTGTATAAATTATCTTGAATGATGAGCAAATTGCAATGAAATAAAAACTAAATGTTATTCCAAGTAAAGGCAGGATGATTTTTTTTCTCGATTGTGAAGGGCAAAGGATACCTCGCTGGAGTCCTTCGTAATTTCTAAACTAAACTGTTTGATTTAGAAACATCTCACTCATGTTATCTTAACTGTAAGACAAAAACCTATCTTCATAGCAAATGATGCTTAAAATTCACTCTCGTCGCTCTGCCTGACGCGGACTATTGAAAAACGTCCCAATTGGGCCATTTTCAAGTCTACTTTGCGTGCGCTAGTAACATATCTGCTTCTTTTTACCAGACTGCTCTAGAAGGAAGGTTATTTGGTAAAATATTATTCACAAATACTCAATAACAACAAATTCTTTTAACAAAATTAAAATTAGCTAGGTACACACTTCGTACCTTAAGATATTTTTCCCAGTCCACGGTCCGGCCGTGCTTTAGCAATTCATTCAGTTCGACGTGACCTGAATAAACAAGATATTGTATCTGAATAAATACAAATCTACCTTAGGCTCTTTCCTTTGCCAAATGGAACGCAGAATATTGGAGGTAGACGATTTCCGCATAAAGATTTATTGTTTGATCATATTCATACGTATAGAATATAGATAGATCAACAGTTTGATGTATTACCTGAGCTTATGACATAAAGTATATAGACTGCGATTTCTCGGTAGGTATTTATTTTCTTTATTGAGGGCAACGTATAACTTACAGGGTGAGATTGAAAACATTCGACAAACTTTTGGGGGTGGTTCTGCCGTTTTTTTTCTATCCATACAAATACAAAGTGGGCCTTTGTGCATGATGCAGTTTGTGCAGAAACTCATAGACAATACCTACCTTACAACACTTCTTGGGAAATTCAAAATTTTAATTCGATTCAATCAACAAATTTTAAACCATCTGAGTGTAAAGGACATCCGGCACATAATACCAAAAAATGTATAACCGTTCTTCTATTCTTATTATGGACTATGGAACACTAAAAATCAATAGCAGGCATCAGTTTATTTTATAACGCTTTATTAGTTTTTATCATTTTTATATCAAAAAAACATTGTGCTTGCATCACCTCGTATCAAACAACATTGACAGCCATTTTGGGGTTGCTGCTTTTTTATAATTTATTAGTAATAAATTACTAAATAACTCGTTAAATAAAAATAAATTATAAAATCTGAGTAATTTTTATAAAACCCCATAACTTATTACAAATTTTACTACAGTCAAAACTTCTATACATTTTCTGGTATTTCGTAAAGGGAATGTGCCGGTTGTCCTTTAGGTGGTTAAAAATTTGTTCGAATCATGATCAGACCATCAAACTGAACAACTTTCTATACTGGACCACCATCGAAATCACGAAAAAATACAAATACAGTTTACATCGAAATCACGAAAAAATACAGTAACAAAAACCTAGGAGGTGCTCGATCCAAATAAAGGTGTTTTTTTCTCGATGTTGACGTTAGTCTTTAAAGGAAAGTTGTTCAGTTTGACAGTTTGATGGTCTCATCATCTCCCTTTATACGGCTCTGGCCATATATTGGACACCATGTTTAGTTTCATGATTTCAAAAATATGCCGCAAATGTATCGAATGTTAGATTCTGTCGTCTAACAATTATTTTAAAATAAAACGTATAGGTAGTGCCTTGTTTTGCCGATTTTCATACATCCTAGGAAGGTTCTGTTCACATAATTGACAATATATTTTTTAATTAAAAAAAAAAACCTATTATGTCCTCTCATTTCTTCTGCCTTATAAAGGGTTAAAAACCATATTAAGAAGGACCCTACAAAGCCGTGAGCATGCCGTGCTATGCTTCAAAATGTATGTTTTGAGTCGAAAAATAATAAATCTAATAAACTTGAACAACATTGTTTAATTACTGTCAAAGTGTCAAGCTTTAGTTTCAGAGTTTAGCTGAAGTTAACGATGAAATGACAGGACGTCTAAGATATTAAAATAATTACCTTATTATAAATTGTCTGTCTGTCAGTCACGGAACTGTTTTATATGTATAGCTATACGTCAAAGAACAATTTGAAGGTTTTGAAGCGATGGGAAGGGTTGTTATACCTAAGTCAGAATTTTAGAGGTTTTGTGTCAGTGAAAATGCTGTTTTGTTATTTAGGTGACTATAGCACAGTATAGAAACAATATCTAGTGAGTAAATATGAACGCTGTGGTAATATTTATCTACAACCAGAAGGGGTATACGGCTAGTATACGGTCGTGAGTTTAGGAATAAAAACAAAGGGTATAAATGTGTGGGGACTTGCTAAGTTGCTACAGATGTCAGCACCCACGAGTTATAGCAAAGATGCCAACAGATGGCGATACCGTCGCTCTCGGAAATATGCTCGATACAAAGACATCGTTCACCGTGAATACGAAACTCGTGACCTACTACAAATAAGGTTCACAATCGAATGCAAGACATACATCGCGCGCAAGAGATATAATCACAGAGATTCGATACATATACAAGGTCCAACTAAGAACTGTTGGACCACGGCCGGTCCCCAGGCTTCACACATAGCCTCGTGGAAGATCTTCCCTTTTCAATGGAGGAACATTCCAAGTAGCACCTCCATAAATGTATATTTTATTTCTGGCATTTTTGTAGCGATCTATTAATTGTCTCTGCCTACCCCAGTAGGATATAAACGTGAGCATATACGTATAAAGCGTGTAAACTGAACAACTTTCACAATGGAGCCAACATCGAAATCGCGAAAAAAATCAGCTATTGCCTGGTTCATACAAAACTGCAGTAGTTACCAATTCGACTCGAATACATAGGACAGCAGATTTTTTTCGTGCTTTCGATTTTGGCTCAATAGTGAAAGTTGTTCAGTTTGATGGTCTCAAGGACCTCAAGAGCGGTGCAATTAAAGCTACGCCTATATAAAATGACTACGGGCAAAGAGAATGTACTACGGGCGGCTACGAATCTCGTAGCAACAACGCTACGCTACGATACTGTCAATGTTTGAAAACAGTTTTTTTTATTTCCGACACTAAAAGAGGGGTTTGAGATTGAAGTCTTTGTCTGTCTGTTCTGTTGCATCGATTCTAGTTCCAGGAGCTATTTTTGATGTCATGCTCCCCAGCAGAACCACTTATTTTTGAATTCAACACATTTTTATTCGTATATCGAAAATGTAATTTTTTTTCGCATACCTACATACCTAACCTACACAAATCAAGTAAGTATGCATGCTGTTGGGTGGCACGAATATGTTGTTTTTGATTCGTAAACTGAGTCGTATTTGGCATGTTTACTGTCAGCAAGCTGTCAGCTAGCTGTCAGCTAGTACAAAGAAGAGCTCTTATGAGCTGTTTTGGTTCGGCCATCTTTCGAACGTTGATTGTGAATTTAGTTCAGTTATAGGTATATAACACATCGATAATAATTACTCAAAGTCCGATTTAGGTATTTAAATTTATTTTTAACCGACTTCAAAAAAAGGAGGAGGTTCTCAATTCGACTGTATTTTTTTGATATGTTTGTTACCTCAGAACTTTCGACTGGATGAACGATTTTGATGAATCATTTTTTATTTGAAAGCTGGTGCTTCCCGTGTGGTCCCATTTAATTAAATTCAATATTAATTTGGTGAAGTGACAGCAAATCATCGGCGATTGAAACATTTGCTTCGTATCGATGTACCCTTTGTGTGTATCTAAACTATTATAAAACTGTACCTAGTAGGAAGTTTGTCTGTACATTGAAGATATTAACAAAAAAAAAGTTACGATATGGTTTTTAGGCGTCCCTGATTCCATTTCACCAATTTTTGGATTTTTTGTCTGTCTGTTTGTTTGTGTGTTTGTTTGTTTGTTTGTTTGTTTGAACGAGTATCACGCAAAAACTACTGAACCGATTTTGATGAAATGATGATTTTTTTGTTTGATAGCTTATGATCTGACTTAAAATCTGGTATATAATTTGTGCGGACGAAGTCGCGGGTTAACGCTCGTAAATGATAAAGAGAATGAGGACGACGACGATGACGTTCGTTCCGAGTTGAACTAATAATTCACCAATGAAAATTGTAAAATGAACAAAATTTTAACAAAAAATTAAAACCGTCTCAAAAAAACAATAATAATATTGCAGCCGATAACTTCTTTGTTCGCATCATAAGAAAATTAATTTGCTTTATCGAAGCCAATTATTTATCTTGGTGTCAAAGCCAAGCCAAAAAACTAATGCAAGCCCTGTCGCGAATCGTACCGGCTTGACAGCGACTTCGATAAGACAAATTAATGTTCTTATGATGCGAACGAAGAAGTCATCGGCTGCAATATTCTTTTTTTTATTTAGTATAATATACGCTTAGAATATACGAATATATTTATAAGTTTGTTATATACTATTTCATTTAGGCTATTTTATAGATACATTTTATGATCTCAATATTAGATCTTTATTTTACCTTTTGACTACTTATATAGGAACTAGTTACACGTGTAATTCTACTAACAAACATTTCTGCTACTTTTTGCGGGGGGCGAGGTAACACGAAATCCGCAACTTTGGATTTAATTCCCCATAACTTAAGATTCTAATTTTGAACGTTAAAAATCATGAAAGAAGAAGTTTCGTGTGAACCCCAAACGTTCTAAGTTCGAAATTATTGTTTCGCAATTATAGGCTGTCTCGTTTAGTGATAAGGTATAAAATTGAATGTAAATGCACATGATTCATTAATCTTATACCGTGGCAGAGGGGAAATGCTACCGCAAGGCTAGTCCTTATAATAAAAATAGTCAAAGACCTAAACACATTAGTTTTCCTCTTACTCAAAACTCTTTTAGAGTTAAGCTCGCCTTTGTACATCACGACATACTGTATATTTTTTAAATTATATTATTTTTGTGTACAATAAAGAATCTTAAAAATATTTTCGTATTGCGAATTAGAAGTCAACCAATGGCAATTTGTTTTTATTACAGCAGATTTTTTCTGTAAATTATTCTAGCGATGTTTGATTGAAAATCAGTTAAGCCGTTTTCAGGATGTTAAGCTTATCGATTTAAAATTGTTATTAGTGACTAAAGTAAAGTAAAATTTAAAATATTATTTAATTTTATTAAGTAAAAAAACAACAAATCGAAACCAAACTATGTACGTAAATTTTATTAGGTAGGCACGTATTAAAAATGTACTTAAGAACTAAACTATTTGATTAAGATTTTTTTCTTAATTAGTTTGTTTTGTTTATTATATTGTATACTGTTGTAAATCATTAACTACGAGTAAGTAAAATCTTGTAAAATATAAAAAATAAACATTTATGAGTTATGAGCAACATCATAGTAAGTTAGGAACCAAGGAAAGATAAGATAAGATTAGATAAATATTTTTTATTAAGAAGAAAATTAATTATTAATTATTTTTAATTAATTTATTTCTTTTTTTCGGAAATAAAGATGATTATGATCAAATGAACCTATAATATGGTTGTTTAATTTCAGTCCTAACATAATAATATACAAGTTCTTAAACTGTGCCTTATGGATGTGTCTGAAATAATGTTTTATTATTTTGATGATTATTTTTTAATTAAAAACGCTTTTAATGCGCGACACGTAGGCATCGTCAAACCAGAATCAGATTATCTTTTATATCCATTGCAGAAGTCGTCAATAATGGCAAGGCACAAATATAACACGCATGCCATGCAAGCTTTAATTGCTTAACTTGATTAAAACTAGTTTATAAACAAACCTTTAGCATAGATGACACTAAATAACAGCGCTATCACAAACAAATTTACCACATTCATTTTACATTAAAACACAGCACAATTCCTTTTGCTCACTCCAAGAACGTTCTATCGTCAAAATGTCACTTATTAAAGTACCAACTAAAAGTTTCGACGACTCAAGCTGAGGTGAGACAAGTCCGCAGCGCAGCGAATATTCCTTACAGAATCGCGACGTGGACTGGCTAAAACCCGAAAATTCAGACGAACATCAAAGACGGCGCACGCGTGAACTCTCTTAGTTTTTATTTTCTAAAGACAATATAAAGCATAGGAGGATAGGACATCCTGAACCTGAAGGATAGGACCTTCTGTACTATATAAACAAACAGAAATAAAATTGTGATTTGGAGTCGGGGGCACATAAGTTGTCCCCGACCCAAATCACAATTTTTTTTCTTTATCATCTATTTGTTTGTTTGAGCATCACGCAAAAACTACTGGACGGATTTTGATGTTTTTTTTTAATCAAACTTAACCTTTGCTATGCCGGAGGACGAAACAATTTATTTCTATTGTCTGTCATTTCGGCATTCTAGCGGTTAAATAATGGTAGGTGAGAATATATTTTATCTCTCTACGAAGACTGCAACTGCAATCTTCGCGGAAAGAAGTAAAACCTATATCAAATTACCTACTAATTAAAAGTAAGTAAGTATGCACTCTACAGATTCTACGAGTAATTTTTTCATGGTTATTGAAGTTCTAATACATCGATTTTTTCCTGCAAATAACTCTGTAACGTGACCTTCTAGGACCTTTATAATTTTTTGTTTGTACCTTTAGAATAGAAGGATAATTAAATACTTAAATTTATTTTCATTTAAATCTCATGAAATGAATGAAAGTATTTAGGTAGGTACTGTGGAGGCATATCTCAGATGGTAATTAAAATAGACCTTCCGACCCCCCATAATAATTAAAGCCCGCGCCGGGGTTATTCGACGTTCCAAATTTATTTCAAATAAAAACCAGCCAGCAAGCTATGGCTATACAACATCCTTACAGTACCTAATACAAATAGACAAAGCAAATGAAGACAAGTAAAATACGGCTCCAAGCCAAGTACTCAAGGTCTCAAGCTATCACGGGATCACAGCCCATTTAGCGAAGCCAAATGCAATGTTTCAACCAGGAGCGGTGCAAATGCAAACCCTAAATTTTAAATGAGCAAGATAAGGTTCTCTAGGCCCCCATGGCCTGGGGTACCTACTACTACCTACCTACTTTGGATTGCAGGCCAAATTTTATGATGGTAGCATAAAAAAACTGCGAGCTCAACATCAAGCATTTCATATCAGTATTATTAACATACATAGAGATGCTAAATAAAATCGTTTAGTAACAGAGCTCTGCCGGTTCCTATGTGAAATGGTACCAGCGAAATGGGCTCGAAATTTTAAACACTCACACTCAGTTGCAGAAACGGATACTAGAGTAATCCTCCATTAAATCTCTTGCTAGCTTTAACTACGTCAACAAGACAAAAAGTGACTTTGATGATGATTTAATGGAGGATCAACTTTAATTATCGTTTCTGCAACTTAGAATATATGCTTCGCCTATGGCCAGAACTCAGATAGTGCATGAACGTGGTGCAATAATTATCCTAGAGGGAGCGAAGCGAGAAGATTTAGCAGCACTATGATTCGCCTGTGGCTAGATGGCTTATAAATATTTTTCATAAGTTTGAAGAAATGCATAAACCTTTAAGCGCGAGGCCCCTCGGACCGCGAGTAGGCGGTCGCCCAAAACTTACTTCGCTTCTGGTTTCAACCATGCTTTTACAGTTCCGCACGTCTGACAGCAATTTGATAAGTTTATTGACGAGGTATCTACCCTAGATTTTTTTCTTTTTTTTATATTAACTTTTGAATTTTCTCTATTTTTTTCATGTAAATTATTTCGAGTTTTCAAACTACGTGTACTTTGTCCTTTTGAGAATATAATTATGTCCTTCTGATCTCTTCTTCTGCACTTATGCGAATAAAGGTACGGTTTTGAAAATACATTGAGTAGAACGGTAGGTATATGAAGAATGTCTTGATACTACTTTCTTTTTTCTAGATCTGGTATATAGGAACATAACACTTCATCTAAGAATTTATTAGGTACATTATATAGGTCGAAAGAACGGCCTTTTTTCTGACATTGCAATAAGAAGTTGGTAGGCCGTTGCCAACACAATTTGGCGGAGTGTCAGTTAAATAAAAACATTTTATTTTCATAGCTGTTTTATTTATTGCTATAATCATTTTTAAAAGCGCAATCTATTCTGTTGAAGGCCTGCTACATGCATCCGGAATTCCGTAACGGAATTTTGATTAGAAATTCTGATTTTGTTTGGGTTCAACACCTCAGTAATTCCGAACGGAATTCTGGAGGGGGGATAATCGATACAAAATCTTAATCCCGAATCAGAATTATGTGGTGGGCCTTAGACATTATAAAAGACGTTTTGCGTGACAGGGCGTAAACTTAAAATGCGTTACAGTAGTACCAGGTTTATAAGTCCCCCGATGTACCTGCGCAGTTGACTTGAAGAATGCCTTGCCACGATTGGCTAATTGTTTTCGCATCCGTTTCGCTGCTATCCGACTTTGCACCCTTTGATTACTAAACGACTTCGGGTTTTGTCGGGGACTCTGCGCAAACGAAGATTGCCGAGGTTAATTATTTTCCTGGTTGTACTGTACATAGGTATTTAACTTCTTCGTTATGCTTCAGATCGTCAAACTGATCTACTTTCACTATGGGCATGTCCAGATCAACCATCCTGGAATGGAGCTACATGGTCGATGGATGGTAGGTACCTACTGCAAACACCTGCCAGTGCCAGACCAGGGTGCTGTGCTGACTGTGCAGAAACCAAAAACATGATTCCTAGATTTGACAATTTTTGCACAAAAAAAAGAGCCAAAACATCAGAAAAGTCAATAAATAAACTAGACGACGCGACGCAATATTCAAAATGAAAAATCTAAAATGGACTTGGACAGGGCATACGCTAAGGGAGCGAAAGGAAAAGTGGAACAGGGTAATGGTGGAATGGGAATCTCCTCTTTTTCTTTTGATTCCACCAGGGAGGTGGAAACAAAAGAAACGATGAGTATATGACATCAAAGCAGTCGCAGGTTCTCTATGGACTAGACTCGCAAACGATAGAGTGCAATAGAAGAGGCTAATAATAATAAAATACCTATGCCCCAATTTCTATTCTACATAAATTGTGGTATTACAATTAATATAAGTAGGTATTCACACAGTTTACAAACAATACCAATGGGTGCATAATGTACCTAATGACGACGACATTTATATCTTTAAATTAATTCCTTAAGAAGCTGATATCGATAATATTTCTTCCACTGCAAATTTCCAATGTGAGAATCAGTAACGAGCAAACCCATCCAACTAGGAGTATTACGTAGCATCCTGTGTAATGTTCTATTTTGATAGGTGATCTAGTTTCTTCAGTGTCGGCATCAATTTTCAGTACAGGGCAATAATGTTTGTATATTTTCATTGTTATTCCGGCTTCGGTCAGTCGTCTCAGAATAAGGTTGACGGGAGCAGCTAGTGGCGAGAACTTCTTAAAAAAAATAACTGTAGGGCTCACGACGATTTTTCGCGGCAGTATAAACAAACCACCTTGATTTTTTGGAAGAAACGAAATTGCATGATCCATATTGACGGCAACCCCTAATTTGTCTCCGTTTGAAACTCGCTTGATACTAGAAAATATTTCACTAGCATTCATATCATTCCATCTATCGTAAATTTCGGGTTCGTCGGCGTAATATTCTTTAATAGAACCATCACCGCCGATGGGATATTTTGCTGTTATTAAATCTAGTACTGTCTCAAAATGTGAGTAATGCTCGTCGGTCTTTAAAGAACGTATGAGAGAAGCTTGATAAATCGTTCTTATTAAAAAACCGTACCATATCCAAATTAATACTATGTATAAGAGAGCCGTCTTTTTCGGTAACTTGGAATTAGGCATTCCCATGAAAATCATCCAGGAGTAGAAAACAAGGCTACTCCGTGGTAGCGCCATTTTCAATTTCCGACAAAATTTAATCCACGTTCTACTTTTCATGAAGACAGCAGATACAACAACGAAAATTAATGTAGTGGCTATGGCGATTAATGTAGATTTTTGGAAGGGACGTAGCAATTTTAATGAGGCCGGTGCTGTCTCTCTGGGGTGGGTAATCCACACAAGAGAGAGAAAATTATAATCAAGGGACATTTCAAAATAAGTGAACGTCTTATTTGTTATTGCTTGGAAGGTCATGGAGAAATTAGCGCGATCATTGTAGACATCGCCGAGAGATCCCGTCCAGTTTCCGTCTATAAAAGCTCCCCAGCCATCGCCTACTACTGGCGTCATCATCTTGAGGCTCGCGTTCAACGCTTCGGCTATTATAAGCAACAAATCACCATCAATACCTTTTGGTATACCATCTACAATCGTCATATACAGCGGCTGTATGAAAGTTGAAACTATTATCGGACACTTGTGCAAATTAAGAAATTTTGCATCAAAAATTTCACTTTGCTCCTTATTACTCATTTCGTTGCGAATGTCGAGGTTGTTTATTCTTACAGCTCGGCTGCCCCTGCAATCATGTCGATACAAATATGTGTAGCCACTTGTTCGTTCCCTTTCACTTTTCACGAAAACCACGTTAATAATTTTGTAAATCCAAAGAGTTTCCATAACTATATGTTCGTTGCATTCTTCATCTATCTCTGATTGACAGACAACAATGAATTTTCCGGTGTTGTCGAATATCCGCCCATTTAACCATTGCAATGTGAGTACTATATCTGTCACGCTGGTTCCAAAAATAATGTACTGGGGTGTATCTTCATAGGAGGACCGATCGTACTCTCCGTTGTTTATAATCACACTCTTGCCATACATCTGTATAAAGATTTCGATACCAAAAATTAAAGAATTGAAAATTAATAATGTATCATAGCGCCATTCAAAGTTATTAAGTGCTATTTTAGCGGCACTCTCTTCTAAATGATCAGCAACTGATATTTTTTTGGGTAAAAAAAGATTGAAATCAATCTCGGAATGAGTTGACATGTCAGCCATGGGTAAACGATGGGATGGAACACAAGTTTCGTGTGGTTTAACAATCAGATTGTAAAATCAAAATGTTCGGCTGCAAATAGAAAGACAGGTAATTATACCTAATAATCCAACCCTTAATACACTTCGAAATTATATCCACCAAAAGTTCTATAAGGCTGTGTTCGGATCATGAAACGGAACAACTTTGTACAAGGATTTTTGGGTTAAAAACATTTTTTTTTGGAGATCCTTAGGAGAACCAGGGCAGGGCAGACCCGATAAAAAGTACCTACGTAGCACAAACAATTGCTAAACTAATGTGGCAATGGTCTGGGCACATTACTGGCCGATGGGGCCGGAGAGTTCTCGAGTGGCGACCGCGTACCGGAATGCGCAGCATGGGTAGGACCACAAGGTGGAACGACGACCTGGTAAAGGAAGCAAGTACCTGTTTTGGATGAGGCAGCGCAAGACCGGTCGTTTTGGCTATGTACAGCCGTGGACGTTTATCGGCTGAGATGTAGATGATGATGGTGACGCCGGTTATTTCGAAGTGCAAAAGTTGTACACGCTAAACACAGATGCACTCTCTCGTTCTTACCCTCCTATGTCTGATGGAACGGGAGACCGATACGATCAGAGGGTGAGATGCAGTGGCTATAACTGGCAGCCACAAGGCCTGAAGGAATTAGTTCCCTCTTACGACACCAGACTGGGTTTCTGCTATTCCAGGCCGGAGACCACACGGCAATTGTTTATTTAACCGTTTCGATCGTTAGCAAAAATGCAAATGCTTTCGCTGGTATGAATAGATCCATTCACAAATTACGCCAAAATTGGTCGTTTAAACTAAAATTAATATTTCATATACAGGGTGCAAGGGACAGGCCCTTGCAGACTGAAACGATAATCTCAAACCATTCAACTGAACAACTTTTTTTTAACACCTGTCTCCCACTAGGGTAGGAACGCCCCTGCTACGATCCTGACAAACCTCTCTAGCTTCCTCCTCAGTCATTCGTCCTTCAGTCAAAATTATTCAATGAGTTACGTCAAAATTAGTCCCTGAATTATGAATCCGAGGAGTATGTATGATTTCCGGTCTAGTCTTTCCATTTATCTCATTTCTTTAGCATAGAGTTCCATGCCATAGACCCTTGCTACAACGGCACGGTTCAAAAGGCATTATATATTGGTATAACACCTAATAGGTACTAGATTTGATTATTGTTTTGAGTTTATGTAGCTACCTTTTGTGGACTACGCAATATACAAAGCCTTAAGTGACAAAACATTAATAAAAAATTCACATCGAGTCCATGTAATAGGCGTTACTAACGTTGATGGTTTTGTAATCAGGCGAAGGAAAATGACAGTTAAAAGAGTTAGAAATAATGACAGCTACTACATAACAGAGGTAGTAATTAGAGGATTCTAACGTAGGTAGATATGAATGTAGCAAGCCGTATCCCGTACCACAGATAAAATAATACTATACTAGCCCGTACCGAATGGAGGCAGATAGAAACGGAACCGAACGTTCGGGCATTCGGGACTTCGAGGCACCGAGCTTCCAGTGCTGCCCTCAATCGTATGTTTTTAATTGTTTGTAAACTTAAATGGGGTGCTTCAGACCATCAAACTGAACAACATTCATTATGAGGTCAAACTAGATTTCGTGAAAAAAAATCAGCTGTTTCATAAATTTTGCATATACCATTGACATTTTCAATGGAACAGCTGATTTTTTTTTCGCTATTTCAATGTTGGTCCCGTAGTGAAAGGTATTTAGTTTGATGTTCTTTAGGACCCCCATGAGTATGTACCTAAACATAGAGAAATTACGCGCTATGTACCTACCGCATTTAATTTTACACTGGTTTTTTTTAATGAATGTCCACGAAAATAATGTGTGTCAACGTCAACGCAAGAATGTCGTGATTTTAAGTACCAGTAACACTAAACTTCATCTAAGAATTTACTTGTATTGCGTCTTGCCAAATTTCATGATTCTGGATCAGGGGTAGCAAATTGGCCTCCCACAAAGTAAAAATCGGCTAAACGCATAGCAATGATTTGTTCCTATCCATGTATTCCGTGCCCTATCTTTGGATTGCGTCGAGTTAGAATAGAAGATTACATTTTTACACCTCCAAGGCACCGTCGATATTAATTTCAACGTGACATCTCTACCCGTTCCTGAGAAAAAGGGTCTTGACAGACGGACGGGCAACAAAGTGATCCCATGAGTTTTTTTTCGTTTCGAGGTACGGAACTCTAAAAAGAAATATTGGTAGGTCATTGCCAATACAATTTGGCGGAGTGTCAGTTAAATAAAAACATTTTACTTATTTCAGTAGCGGATTTATTGATTGCTGTTATAATTTTACAAAGCACAAATTATTCTACTTAAGAAATAATACCTACAAAGCTAGGAGACAAATGTTGCGCGACACCTAAGTATATCGCCTGCGTCATCCTGTGATGCCCCATATCATCCAGACATCTTGTCACGAATTCTTTTGTATACACCAGTGAAATTAAGCCAAGATTATTTTTTTTTTGTGCTTTGGATAAAAATCAAATTTTAGTCGTGTGGACTAACTCTTAAGGTCTAAGAGGAAGCTTTAAGATCGAACCAATAACTGACCAAATAAGTTAAACAAGGCTGAGAGGGTACGGTCACTTAATGAGATCAGACGATCACGTCCTTAAGACGTGCTTTTCTATTGCTACAATGAAGAGCGAAATCACCTGGTTGACGAACGTCCCGACTCCTGAGAGATGAAAGCGATTGGACTTCGCGAACAAGATGTCTACCAAAAAGGCCTGAATGGTTTCGCATGATTGGGAAAGCCGACCCCGTGTGGGAGAAGGGATGCAGAAGATTTAATAAGACCACAAAATTAAAAATTGAAAATATTACAGTGCGAAAAACATTTCATCTAATTACCTACTGCTAAAGTTTAGTTTACTTTTTCCCGCAAAGGAATTCAACGACAAACAAAATTATTGTTAATATATAGCCCAGTATCAATAGAAACAGACAACCGGTAAAATGTTCTAATCGAAGAGGTTCCGGGCCTTGGGTCTTCGACTGGTAGAACAGAAGCTTGGAGTGACTCACAAACCTTTGGTACAAGCGCTGGGTAAACCCACCTTCTAGGAAAGTCGTCAAGAAGTGGCTGATAGGACCAGTTAGATGAGAGTTTTTCTTAAAGAATATCACAGTCGGACTATTCACAATTTTGTCAGGAAGTATTTGCAAATGTTTTTTGCCACCGTAATGTATCAAATAATCAATAACGGTCTCTCTGTTTAAGGCTATAACAAAATCGGAGCTTCCTTCAGACATAAGGTCTAGATAATTGTATGCCTCAGTTAATCCAACACTTCTCCAGTTGTCGTAAATTTCACTGTCCTCCAAATAGTATTCTCTCAGCGTTGGTAAACCCCCAAAAGGATATTTACTTTTTAGAACATCGCCAAAACTTTTAAAGTTGTCCTCAAAGACCCGTAGTTTGAGGGAGCCTACTAGTGCCCCTTGATATACACCTCGCAAGACGAAACTAAACCATATCCAGCAGAAAAACAAAGACCTAAAGGTTAGTCTAGTAGGCGTTCTTAGTACTGGCATCCCGAGAAATACAGTCCAAGCATAAAACAGCAAATTCAATCTCAGAGGTGCAACTTTGATAGAACGTATTATATTATTCCAATAGGTAGTTTCTGTCAATTTATTCATGAAAATGATCCCAATAAATATGAATAGCAAAGCGATCCTTACGTAAAATGCGAAAGGGTATAAAAGTTTTTCCCACGACGGCTTGAGTGCAGGTAACCCAGCAGCCCAAACCATATCCATAGAATTGTAAGTGAAAGAAATTTGGAAATTGCCGTATTTACCGGTGGTCAGAGGTGAGGAGCACATAGAGCCGTGGGCGTGGCTGTTGAAGACGGCACCTAGTGAGCCGGTCCAGTTGCTGTCCTGGTAGTGGCCCCAGTCGGGACCATCGATAGGTGTCTTGATAACCAGGGAGGCGTTCAAAACATTCGATACCATACTCAGTACGTCGCCGTCTCCTCCACTGGGTTCGCCTGTGTCGTTGTTTAGATACATGAATGGCGGTTGCACAAATGTAGAAATGATCAATGGACATTGATATAGATTGTTAAATTTTTCCGGAAACAGATATTTGAAACATGTATCGTTTGTGCATTCATGAGTCATATACAATTTCTCAGGATCGCTGTTCCAGCATTTACCAGGTAGCATTGGATGAAAAGAGTAAGGTTCCACGTTTTCTTTATTTTCTGACACTTTCAGGAAAACAACATTAGCTATATAGACATTTGCTATTGTGTGAAAGAGCTCTTGTTCATCGCAATCATGGAGATCTGTTGAAGTGCAGACGATAATGTATTTAGCCGTATTATCATATTTTTCTTCCATTAGCCACTGCAGCAAATCGGCGATTTCATTTGAGTCTTCGCAAAATAAAATTATTTGTGATACGTGGACCCACTTTGGACGATTCTTTGGGATATACTTACCCTTTCTTATAACCACCATTTCTTTAAAGTGAATAAGAAATATGTCCCGAGCAACCAAATGTAATAAGTTGAAAACGACTAGAGTGTCAAAACGCCATTCGAAGTTATAGTAAGCTATTTTGGCAGCCCATTCACCTAACTTTTTTTCATACGCAAAGGAGTCATTATTCTGAAAAATACTGAAATTATTATACATCATGATGTATGCTTTCGATTGGAAACGCTAGCACAATACTTAATGAAAATCATGTGTGACTCTATCAAGTAATTTTCTACTATTACTTACATAATGTGCCCTGTTGTTGATTACTAGTTTACATGCAATTGAATTCTTATCTTTCCGGTAAACCATTACTTTACTTTGTTGATCGATTAATGCATATTGATTGATTAAGTAATAATTTTTCTAAAAAAAATTGCCATAAGGCAATTATAAAATAAGTTAAGTATCACACTTTATTTGTATTAATACACCTAGGTATTTAACATGTTTTCATTTAAAATAAATTTCTTAAGAAGTCGATTTTGATAACATTTCTACCAAAGCAAATTTCTAATTTTAGGATCAGAAACGACCAAACCCATCCAATGAGTAGTATTACGTAGCATCCTGTGTAATGTTCTAATTTAATAGGTGATCTAGTTTCTTCTGTGTCGGATTCAATTTTCAGTTTAGGGTAATAATTTTTGTATAGTTTCATTGGAATTCCGGCTTCGATCAGTCTTCTCAGCATACGGTTGATGGGAGCAGCAAGAGGCGAAAACTTCTTAAAAAATATAGCTGTAGGGCTCACGACGATTTTTTGCGGGAGTATAAATAAACCTCCTTGATGTTTTCGAAGAAACGAAATTGCATGATCCATATTAACGGCAACCCCTAATTTGTCTCCGTTTGAAACTGCCGTGATACTAGAAAATATTTCACTAGCATTCATATTATTCCATCTATCGTAAATTACGGGATCGTCAATGTAATAGTCTTTAAGAGAAGTGCCTCCCCCTATAGGATAATTTGCTTCTATTAAATCATTTACCGTCTCAAAATTTGAGTAACGCTTGTTTGTCTTTAAAGAATTAATCAGAGAAGCTTGATAAAACGTTCTTAATAAAAACCCATACCATATCCAAATTAATACTATGTACAAGAGAGCTGTCTTTTTAGGAAACTTGGAACTTGGCATTCCCATGCAAATCATCCAGGAGTGAAAAACAAGGCTGCTCGGGGGATGTACCATATTCAATTTCTGACTAAATTTAATCCACGTTCTACTTTTCATGAAGACAGCAGATACCATAACGAAAATGAATGTAATAGCTAAGGCGACTAATGTAGATTTTTGGAAGGGATGCAGCAATTTCAATGAGGCCGATACTGTCTCTTTAGGATGAGTAATCCACACAATAGAGATAACATTATAATCGATGGACATTTCAAAACACATAAACCTCTTGAGTGTTATCGCTGGGAAGGTCATGGAGAAATTAGCGAAATCATAGTAGACATCGCCGAGAGATCCCGTCCAGTTTCCGTCTATTAAAGCACCCCAGCCATCGCCTACCACTGGCGTCATCATCTTGAGGCTTGCATTCAACGCTTCGGCTATTATAAGCAACAAATCACCATCAATACCTTTTGGTATACCATCTGTAATCATCATATACTGTGGCTGTATGAAAGTCGAAACTATTATAGGACACTTGTGCAAATTAAGAAATTTAACATCAAAAATTTCACTTTTCTTCTTATCACTTATTTCGATGCGAAGATCGAGGTCGTTTAGTCTTACAGCACGGCTCCCCTTGCAGTCGTGTCGATGTAAATATGTGTAGCCACTTATTTGTTCCATATCACTTTTCACGAAAACCACGTTAATAATTTTGTAAATCCAAAAAGTTTCTGTAACTTCTTGTTCGTTGCATTCTTCATTTATATCTGATTGACATATAACAATGAATTTTCCGGTGTTGTCAAATCTCTGCCCATTTAACCATTGCAATGTGAGTACTATATCTGTTACGCTGGTTCCAAAAATAATGTACTGGGGTGTATCTTCATAGGAGGACCGATCGTACTCTCCGTTGTTTATAATCACACTTTTGCCATACATCTGTATAAAGAGGTCAACACTACAAATTATGGAATTGAAAATTACTAATGTAGCATAGCGCCATTCAAAGTTATTAAGTGCTATTTTAGCGGCACTCTCTGCTAATTGATCAGCAACTGATATTTTTTTTGATATTGAAAAAAGATTGAAATCAATCTCGGAATGAGTTGACATGTCGGCCATGGCAAGGCCTAAACGATAGAATGGAAAAAGTTTTGCGTGGTGTAACAATCAGATTGTAAAATCAAAATGTTCGGCTGCAAATGGAAAGATAAGGATCAACAGGTATATTAGCTGGAACACGCAGATTCACTTTTTATATCACTGTGAAATTACTAGGTAGGTAAGGCTTTACCACCTACTGTTACACAGCGCAGCGCTTGTATTTTAAAAAGTTCTTTAAGTGCTTTTCCTTACAACTGTAATCGTTGAAAACAGTTTTTATGGTAGATTTCCTTTTTGAGCACCAATAACCTGCCACTAAGTCATTCCATCCTAAAACCTTTAGTATGCTAAGTCACCTTTGCTGCAAGTGCAAGTTTTAAAAATAATAGTTTGTAACTAGTTGTAACAAGATTTTTTACTAAGGTGGAGTCTTGTAATTGCAACTACGGAGCAATTTCACTTATAAGAATCACCATTCAGTTCTTCTCTCAATAGACTTATGTTTAGTCATCTAGAAGGCAGGTGTTGGTATGAAGAGAAAGACTGAATTGTGATTCTTATAAGTGCAATTGCTCCATAGTTACAATTACCAGATAGTTGCAATTACAAGACTCCACCTTATCCTAATTAAACGATTTTATTTTTATTATAGTATTGAGTTTTACGATGGGAGCAAGCTTGAAATTGCAAAAAAGAAATCTGCTGACTAAACTGTAATACTCACTCGACTCAAATGTATGAGAGCTTATTTTTATTATTTCAGTTTTGCTCCAATGCATGGTAAAAGTTATTCAGTTTGTTCACCTAAACCACCCTGCAAATTTTGCTAACGACTTCATTATCACCCATCCTTAATAAATGTTGACGGTTTTTTAAGGGTATGATCAGACCATAAAACGGAATAAATTTCACAATGAGATTTTATTTAGAGATTTCGATGTTGGTTTCATAGAGAAAGTTGTTGAGTTTGATGATCTGATCATCCCGTTAAGAAACACGTTAAAAGATCAATGCCCTGTTAGCTAAATTGTTTTCACCAGTTACACAGCAGCGGTTAAAATGATGATTTTATGAATAGGGTATGACGTTTATTCCGTGACAAATAAAATAGGTACATTAAACCGCTATTGCAATGAGTATGTAAAACAAATTACAATGGTGTAATATTAAGGTTACATCTGTGAATAAAAGCAGCGATTGACGACTTTTCTAGAGTCATTAATCAAACTGACATTCCAATAAAGAAACCAATTACTGCAGTAAAGATTATTGGCTGATAAAAAAAAACTACTCGCATAGCTGAAAAAAATTATATTTTATGAGAAATTATAATTTACAATATTTCATACAGGCATCCATCTTCAGTCGGAACTTAAGCTAAAATTCTCACAATCTCACGCAAAAGGTAAAGCAACGTTAGACTATAATATAGTTTTAGCAATATTTTGTGTAGTCGTCGCCCAACCGTAAAAACATATAATGTAAGAACCACACCGGTACACGCCTTTCAGTCCATTCGTATTAAAAATACGAATTCGCGGCGATAGTGCGCAGGCATACACAAGACATGCAGCACGGCTTTATGATCAAAGATTTTCGGTCGTAAAATGGGAATATAGGAAAACTTTTATGACTATCCTTTTGGAAAGATGAGACACTGTTTATCATTAATTTTAAAAGCCTTAACATTAATCACGTGAGGCTAAAATAGAGGGAAAAGGAAGGGGGAGATTTCATGACATATCACGTGTAATTATTTTCGCGAAATTTAAATTAAATTTAAAAATTGTTCCAGAATATGCATATGCTCACTACTATATTCCCCGAGGGGGTAGTCAGAGTTATTCTGAAACCTCGGAACATCTACGTTTCACTAGTACCCAAAATCTGTCCAGTATGACGTGGAGTGAGCCCGTCGCCACGTATAATGGAAAGTGGGTACAATACATGACTCGAAACTGAAGCATGCAGGTTTCCTCACGATGTTTTCCTTCACCGAAAAGCCAGTGGTGTTAAAAACCGTACATAAATTCAGAAAAACTCATTCTTACGTGTCGGCCTGGACGGGGATCGAACCAATCAAGGTTACTCGCCACTGGACCACCACGGCTTTTAGAATATGTTCTACAAAAAATACGGCATATTAGATGGCGACCCCTTTAGTGTACATTTTATAAAATTGATTATTAATAAATAATCACATAGATTCTATGTAATAGGGGTGACTAATGTTAATGATTATTTAAGCAAATTTAAAAATAATGACAGTAACACATAACTTAGTGATGATAAGGTTGTAACTTTAGGTATAAACACTGTAGCAAGCCGTAACCCGTGCCGCATGGAGGTAGAGAGGAACGGTAAGCTTGCGCACTACGCGGCTGCCGTGCCTTCGTCGGGACTAACTAATCCACAATATTGCTGTACAACTGCACAAAACAAATATAGTATCTGTGTACATGGCATACACAGAGATTGCACTCCCGTGGGTAACATCAATAGAAAGTTCCAATATTGTGCGCTAAGTTTCAATTTCACATTATTTTGAGCATTTCAGACAGCTGTATCTTAATTAAAGCATATAGTTTTGCTATTGACAGTGTCAGAGGTGCTTAGCCTTTGATGAAATTGAAATGCTTAAAATTGTACAAGAAGTAGAAAATAAGGACACAACAACGAATAAGTTAATACAATAAGTTATATGTATATGTTCATAATAGAAACTTTGTTTCTTAATTTACATAAAATAATTAAATTATAACACGAAGCAACACACTAAATAAAGCAGCATAATAAAAATACTCTATATGGAAAACAATGATAAAATTATGTAAAATATATTCATTTGTGCTTCACGTTACAATAAAATATTGCCAATAGCAAAACTTGGCCGGACTGTCAGCTCAATTCACTCAGCACATTTAGACCCAAATGTACAATATATTACATTCATGTGGTAAAAGCTTTCGTGCTAAAAACATCGGTATCGGTTTTTACAATTCACGTTTCGCTTTATTGTATTCCTTGGGTTTCTAGTAAAAAAAGTTTATATCAAATGCATCAAAAATGTCCTTAAACAACTAACGTAGTAACTTCCTATACTTGACATACGGCTAGCTGAATGGAATTCTCAAACACGGAACACGGATAACATGAGGAAGAAACCAAATACACCAGAACCAGACCACTGCGCCTGCGTACAGTACACGAAGCCTAAGTTAACTTAAAACATTTTGCGCGAAGTCAAACGTTTCGTGTAGAAAAACATCTTCAAATATAAACAGCTTAAATAATAACATGTCCAAGTAACAAAATTCTAATGTACAAAAGTATATTTTAAATACAATAAATTTATAAATCTTCCAAGCTAACAGAACAAACGGTTATGATATATATTGATTAGGATCGGCAGACTGCCGACTCTCAAAGCTCTGGATCGATCGTTACCTCTACGAGACATCGTTTCATAACTTAAATAAATACGTAATAGTAACACGGAAGCGTCCCGATCGATACATTAGTAGGAAGTCCTGTCTCCAACTCTCGACCCACGAGGGTGATACGAAACACGCGTTAGTTCATTGGACTAGTTTGTTCAAATCCATCCGTCTGGACATTATAAAATGTATACTAATTGTAGAAAGATATTATGGCAACAAACTTTACAAAAATCCTAAAACAATGACTAAAAGCAGCTCATGGTAAGGCCAAGACTCACCATAACTTTTAAAATGCACAATTTAATATTCACCGATACAGACACATACATAAATTGTAAATAACTTCATCATAAAAAAACATGTCAAAAAATTTGACGCGTCGTGAAGCGATCCGTTCGGATCGAGAACGATGTTGTCCGACGGAGCGCGGGCGCGGCGCGGCGGACGACGGGCGCCGGCGCCGGCCGGCCCCCGGCTACAGGCCACCGGCCACCGGCGGCGGCGCCGCGCGCCCGGCCCGCCCACTCCCAACTGATACTAGTTTTTTGGGTTAAATGACTTACAATCTATCCTTACTTTCTCATTAAACATTTTAAGGTGAATAAGTTCGTCCATCCGACCTCAGTTCGTGAATTTACACATTCTGTCGTGAAGTGATGATGTTTAAATTATGTGTTATACACAATCACAGATTTGTGTCAGGACCACGTTGTATTCGCTTAGACGAGGTTATACTCCTTCAGGTTGGATTGTAGGATTGTGTCTTTGACTGCGGCGAACACGAACCGGATGTTCTCGGTGTCTGCAAACAACATTTACATCATCATTCACTAAATCTATTGTCGATTACCAATGGCATTCTATACATAATGACATCGCATCAGCGCGCTGTTAACGGGACCGCAAAATTGTGCTTAATTGTTTTACATTACTGCTTAGTGACCGAGGACATTTTAAAATGACTGGAATGTCACCGTCAATGTATGGCAGCCGAGCACAACTGAAGCTTACTAAGATGACATTAGAGACATGTGTCATTTTTGGGTTTGTTATTGTATGACGTGGTGAGTCCATGTGTATAGAATTTCATTGACGATTACCGTTAAATTATACAATTATAAATAACTGATATTATATTTATATGATCTTCCAACATTGAATAATCATTGCGATAATAAACTTAAATAGCGACCGTTGCAACTTTCTTTTTATTTTGATTATTGCTTCTTATGTTGACTCATGATCATGAAGGTAAGCATACACGTTTTAATATAATCTTCAGAAAAACTTCTTCTTAAAAATAACTGCACCTTTAAATCATTTCCTGATTATTTGTATTTTCTTAATTTTATATTTCTATCTTTTGTATGTCAGCGTGATATAGCGCTATCGTATCGCGCCTTCACTCTCTTTCTATTAGCGCGCGAACGAACGAGATAAAAGGCGTGATATAGCCTTATCAAGCGTATCATGCTACAGCCTCTGAAGGGGTTGTAAAAAGTTATCAAACAAATAAATACGTCACTAGGCGGTATGGTCATGTGGAAAGAATGAGCGAAAGTAGACTCATGAAATGTACAAAGCAAGTAGGAATGGAATAGTTGGAAGGGGTCGCTATAGACATACGCTGATCAAATCAGACTCGTGTCGTACTAAAGGGTCAAATAAAATGTATCCGGAACCGACGAGCAAGTATGAAGAGACTTATGGATGTTGAAGATGCGAAACATTTGTGTCAGAATTGCATGTGGCCATCTATTGTGTCTGCCTACCCCAGTAGGACATAGGCCTGAGTATAAAGGGTGTAAACTTATAAGCTTTACATATCATGCAGGATGCTTCAGACCATCAATCAAACTGAACAATTTTTAAGATGGGAGTAGGACCTTCTTCGAAATCGGCTGTCTCATACATTTTGGTCGAGTAGCTATTGAATTTTTTTATGGAACAGATGATTTTTTTTTCGCGATTTCGGTGTTAGTTCCATAGTGAAAGTTGTTCAGTTTGTTGGTCTGAAGCACCCTGTTGGATATGTAACGCATTTAATTTTACACCCTGTATACAGGGTGAAATTGATATCATTAGCATCCTTTTAAACTAAGAGTCTACCCATCAAACTTAACAAATTTTCCTATGTGAGCAAACCGATCGGAGCAAAAAAATATGTGCTGTTCCATACTAAACTGCACCCGCCACCGCTGCCTGCTCGACTCAAATGTATGCAACAACCGATTCCTTTTTTGCGCCGATCGGTTTGCTCCCATAGTAAAAGTTGTTCAGTTTGATGGGTAGACTCTTAGTTTAAAATTATGCGAATGATATCAATTTCACCCTGTATAGGTAATTCTTAATATGCTGAAACTTTTTTATGGGCATGATCAGACCGTCAAACTGAACAACTTTCTCTATGGCATCAACATCGAAATCGCGAAAAATATTCCAGCTCTTCAAAACAAACACTGCAAACCTAGTCAAGCCAGATGTATGGGACAGCTGATTTTTTTTCCCGATTTCGATGTTGTGTTGGTCCCATAGAGAAAGTTTTTCAGTTTGATGGTCTGATCATCCCCTTAAAAACGTGTCAGCATATTAAGAAGGACCTTGTGTGTACAATTAAGTAATAAACTGTCTCGGACACTGCAACGCTTTTTTATGTTTTATTTCATTAACGAGTAAAAGAAGCCTTACTGTAATAGTGTTATGGGATTAGACGTGGATTAACCTTGTACTCTATTATTTCTTGAGGGGCATACAGCAGTAAAACTAGTACAACTCCAAATTGACATTAATTTATATTGAGTTGCACTACACAAATAGAAGCATCTAATGTTATTTGTACTATTTACAGTGCCATTGCCTTAATGGAAATAAAGTTCGCTTCCGGATACCAACACCAAATTTTGGTATGTTGTTAGGTATGTTCTCTAGACCCCAAAACTACCGGGAGACAGTCTCTAAGGTGTCAGTGTCTCTAGTTATGATGTCATAAAATTTTTGTATAGGATTTAAAAAAAAATTGTTCTGAAACCTATCTTATGGGGTATCAAATGAAAGGGATCCATGAGCCGGTTCTAAAAATATACTACACTATTACCTTTCAGCCAATTGTTTTAAAAAATCCAAAAATTATTTTCAAAACATACCAAGTTTGGGCTCCTCCAGGTACAAAACGGCTGAATAAATTTTTGTAAAACGTACACCAAACGACTTATAATATCCTCATATCAAACGTCAATAAAGCAATTTCAAAAATGTAGTGCACTATTAAGCATAGAACGTGTTATAGCTATAGCATAGACATCCAGGCTAGTACAACGGAGACAGAAAAAAAAAAATGCCATGTGGATGCGTAATGTCATTTCAAATGCAAAGAATATTAGAGTATATATCATTAGAGTTCATCCACCATTAAATCTCTTGCTAGCTTTTACAACGTCAACAAAACAAAAAGTGGAAGCAAGATAAATAGACGATTAACTTTAATGAGCGTTTCTGCAACTTAGTGTAAGCCTAGCATGCACCAACAAGAATTTTGGCTTAAATGTATTTAGTGACGCTCTGTCTCATGCTCTCATACTAATCACAGTGACAGCATCATATTTAAACATATTTAATCCTAAATACTTTTTGGTGCGAGCAAGCCTGAGTGGACAGCTGATTTTTTCTGCGATTTCGATGTTGGTCGAATAGAGAAAGCTGTAAAGTTTGATGGTCTCATTATCCCCTTAAAAATTATTAAGTTAACCCTGTTTAAGTTGACCGTAATACAAAACTGTTATAATTCATCATCATCATCATCAGCCTATAAACGTCCCTTCAGGGCACAGGCCTACCCTCAGGGAGGGTGTATGGGCATTAGTCCACCACGCGTGCCCAATGCGGATAGGTAGACTTAACATACACATCAGAATTTCTTCTTCAACGTATGCAGGTTTCATCACGATGTTTTCCTTCATCGTTTGAGTGCAGTCGATATTACGTTACATAAGTTAGAAAAACTCATTGGTACATGGCATATTATCCGGGCGGATTTGAACCCGGACCCTCATAATTAGGTGTCCATACCTCTCCGCAACGCAACCTCTATAAAACTGTTATATATATATTTTTTTATTAAAAATGAGTTTGCTCTTGATATTTAATGTAACTTTAGTTTTATAATAATCAGAAGACATATGTTGCGTGATTTTTGTGTGTAACGTTGAAAGAGATCCAACGGTAACGAGAGCACGCTACAGACTTTATCTACGATTTCTTTAATGGATATCGATGTATAATGATTAATACACCATGTGAGTTACCTCCTAGGGTTCCATGCGGTATATTTTTACGTTAAAAATGCGTTGGGCCCATCGCACATCTAGTTCTTTAAAGTCATAAATGTCATTTTCAAAATTTTACAGCAGAGCGCTTTAAAGATTCAAGGCGCGTAACTTTTTTGACTAGAGCTATAATGAGAGTTGTGGTCTCTAACGCACATGTTGTTGAATTAAAAAAAAAAATCTTTTACATAAAAGGAAAGTTATGGCGTTGTTAACTCAATTTTGGATTTTTCTACATTAATGACTTTAAAGAACTAGATGTGCGCAATGTTAGTATGCAAGAAAAATGTATTAGACCTAGTCGGCATTATAATACGGATCAATCACCAGAAATAAGGTGAATGGTTAGTGAAAATGAATACTCTTGATGACGTAGGATACCGAATCGACTATGCCTCCTGTTCAATACAGGAAAGGATAAATGTTTAGTCAGTGCGCATACTTTTCTCAAACTGAGCAAATTTCACTACGAAGGCTTGAAATTCCGCTGACCCATACATTTGGATCCAGTAGTTTGCAGTTTAGTATCGCTGATTTATTTCGTGTTTTAATAGTTGTTCAATTTGACGAGCAGAATGCATGGTTACAGTATCCGCCACTGACTGACTGACTAAAAATTCCCTCTATGTAAAAGTTGACCTAGACATTGCAATATTTGTAATAAGCATTTTCGTTCACACACCAATAAGTATGGCGTTAAGCGTAACAAAATAGAGGCAAAATAAAACAAGCAGATGTTAAAAAATAAACGTTTAATTCGAGTTAACGGTATACAAGGTATCTAAAGTAGTTTACAAAGCATTCAAGCTAAATTGAACTCTTTAAGAGCTGATTGCATGATGGTATCTTTTACGGCACAGAACACGAGTTTTATGTTTTCAGTATCTTTAAAAATATCCAAGGCAGCATGCAATATTAAAAAAACAAATAAAAGACATGCAAAAGCAGATAGGTTAGAATAATTCATGAATAACGCTCACAGGCACATCGATTGTAATGATCCCATGTAAGTATTGTAAGCTTTTTATTCTGAAAACCAAACAACGGTACACACATAAAACATATATGACCGAACCAGGATTTGAACCCAGGGCCAGTGCTTTGGCAGTCCAGTGTGGTAACCATTACAAAAACCGGGTCGTCTAATGTTGGGATCTTTTTCATGCAACGTGCAAAGAAAACGTCAACGATATTAACGACGTTTTTATAAGGGCGTGTAGGCACTAAAAAAAGTAAAGAAACATTTGAAGCAAATTATTAAAATAATATTCCACACTACAAAACATCAAAAACAACGACCAGCTAAACTATAGTTACAATAAAGAGAGCATAACATGAAAAATAACAAAACGCAGAAGCAACTACACTCGAGAGCAATAAAAACGGGTCACCAACATACCTTAATATCTCGTGAACTAGGAATGATAGCTTATTCAAATAAAAAGTGTTTCATAGACTATTTAATACTTCTTAAATTAATTGATAACATTTTTAGTTTTCATTTGTTTGACTTAATTAAAATACATAAATACAAATGAATCAATTCTATCGCAGACCAAAAATTGGAAATAACCATTTTTTATCACAGTTATAACATTTCTCCATATATTTAATGTATGTGAGTGATAAAATTTACACATTAATAATAAATGTTAAATACTAAAAATTAAACTTTCAAAAAATAATTTGTTTAGGTTTTAGCCTTTTTTATTGGCATTTACTTTATAGTAACCAGAAATTTTATAAATTTAAGTAGTAGTATTAAATTGTCTATGAAATACTTTTTATTTGAATAAGATATCATTCTTAGTTCCTGAGATATTAAGGTTTATGTTCTTGGTGACCCGTTTTCATTGCTGTCGAGTGTATATACCGAGGAATATTCTACAACGATCTACGTAAATCGACAACTTACCAAAAACTTCCATTATATTAATATACAGCTATTTAACGAGTTGTTTTAAAGAAAAAAGTTAAAAGTGCAGTTATTTGCTCAGTAACTAGAGCTTTACTTACTTGAATGTAAAATTAAATTAATTTAATTTTGGTCAAAAAAATTCCAACGCCCGTCGAAAGGCACTCCGTGCATACGTTTCCTACTACGCCCCGCATACTGTGAGAAGCTACGATTCTGTATGGCGTGCGGGATTTTTCTATAGAAAAATTCTTGTGCGAGCGGCCTTAAAATGTTTAACACAAAACAAACATGTTTTGTATGTACGAAATCGCATGTCAAACACAAACTACTTGTTTTTGTTACACTATTGGAAACACCGTTTAAAATGCTAACATTGAAATCAGTTTAGCGTAAAAAGAAGCATAGGATATGCTCACGACTATATTCCCCGGGGGGTAGTCAGAGATATTCTGAAACATCAGAACATCCACGTTTCACTAGTACTGAAACTCTGTCCCCCGTCTGTGACGGGGAGAGCCCGTCGCCACTTGTAATAGACAGTGGGCACAATACATGCTTCGAAATTAGAGCATGCAGGTTTCCTCACGAAAAAGAAGTTAACGGGACGGCAAAAGTGTTCTTGATTTTTTTATGATACTGCTTAGTGACCGAGCACATTTGAAAGGACTGGAATGTCAACGGCAATATATGGCAGCAGAGTACAACTGAAGCATACTAAGGTGACATTAGAAACACCTGCCATTTTTTTAAATTAATTAAATGGACTCTTGCTTGTGCGTTAGCACTGCATTTCCGCCAGTATCAAGAGATTTGGGAGTATCTATCCAGTCTTAAGGATTGTTTTTGAGTAAAAACACAGCCGAGAAGGATTGCGGAGCGTCGTGGCAGGCTCAAACGTGAACCGCGCGAACACTACCCGAAAGACAAGTGCTTGCGGCAAAACCTGCAACGTGACTTGGGTTTTGTTATTGTATGACGTGGTGAGTCCATGTGTATAGAATGTTATAGATATAACTACATACCTGTCGCGCAAGTGAAGTGCGAGTATATGATTTTCTCGGCGTCAGGGTTGAGGTCGACGAACATTCGCAGGATGAACTCCCGCGCCGCGGTCGCGTCGCGTTGTGGACCTGCATTAGCGATATACACACACTCTAGCGTTACTACGATGGTATACAATAATAAACACTACATTTTGTCATAAAACCACACCTTAGCTGTCTTTTCATACAAATGGGTACAATTTACAAGATAAGCATGTGCGATACTGAGTGCGAGCGAGACAGGAATACGCCATTGCCTACACGCCCTATTGCCCACGTAATTGAATACATTAAGAGTAGGATATTTTTGTGTTTGTTTGTGCATCACATCACTTGAAAACTACTGAACCGATTTGGATGGGGTTTTCACAAAAGCATAGAGATGGATATCATTTAGGTAATATTTCATCGCAATCAGTTTATTCAATCAAAAGTTATAAGTGTTTAAAGCCAGTGGTCTGCGCGTACAAAGACGCGGGCGCCTAGTACAGTCAGCAGCAATAAGTTATAAACACTTTTGTTCTACGTCGTAGTACTAAAGTGTATACAGGTATTGCTGCTGACTGTACCAATCAAAAATTTACTTCCAGTATCGCACATAACTTAATATCTAACTCAAAATATAGACTAGCTCTCTACTCTCGTAGCAAATACTACAAAAAGTGTGTAATCTAGCTATCATCACAGGAGATATTCAACCTGTGGCCGTCGTGAAGTGGGAGTAGCACGATCGATCTGGATCCGGGTTCTCTTTCAGATATTTTTGGCAAATGTACTCTCGCGCTGGCACGGGATCCAATTTTGGACCTTATAAATTAACCAAGATGAATAAAATCACGATAGAACGCAAAGATAATGTAACTTACAACGTTTTAAGAGGGTACCAAGCCTCCAGTGCTCAATCGTATTTTTTTTATTTTTCTACAACTCTACAACATTTCCAAAAAACAAGAATGTTATTGTAGTACCAGGCTTATAACTCTTACTGATGTACCTGCGCAGTTGACAAATTTTAATAGCGCGCGAAATTATATTGACCAATCAGGATGTGCCACCTTCAATCATCATCATCATCGGCCTTTACATCTGTTGCAGATGGTTTATTGGTTTAAGATGGTTTTTCGAGAGGCACTTTTCACCTTCCACCACCCCCACCACCACCACCTTCAGTACCTTGCCAATATTGGCTGATTTTTTTCGCTGCTATCCGACTTCGCACCCTTTGATTACTAAACGACTTCGGGTTTTGACGGGAACTCGGGTCTGCTCTGCGCAAACGAAGATTAACGAGCGGAATTATTTTCCTGGTGGTACTGTACATTGTAGTCATTGCTGATTTTCAATTTATCGAGACAACGAATTTGTCCACAAAAGTGACCACATTCGGCGGTTTTAAAGATAGTAACTACAAACGTAATAGCTCGTAATATTTCGACTCCAATGTAACATTCTTGTTTTATGGAAATGTTGTATTATTGTTAAGATATTAAAAAAATACGATGGCAGCACTGGAGGCTCGGTGCCCCCTTAAGAATCAGTAGTGTCATACATTGAACCGTCCACGACCGACATCCTGAATGTATGAAACATGCATCAGCAATTAAAGGAATTACCGCATGTTTTTATAACAATTTTTTATTAGAGAGTTGCACAAGGCTGATAGAAAGTTTCATATTAGGTAAAAGGATAAATCGGAAATTAATATAACGTCTATAATAATTAACTATCTGCACATGTATTGAGGACAATCGTGTTACATCCTCATTAAATTGTCCCTAGTCATAGAGTTGAAATTCTAAGAATCAATATTCATTAAACCCGAAAGAAATGAACCAAAAAAGAAAGGAAACTACAAAATAAACTTATTGGACCTAACCGTCTGCTAAAATTAAAATAATCCTTAAAACCTATATGAAGCTCAAACACTGGGTCTAAAAATTATTTTACCATTTTGTTTTCTTGTTTACAGATAATAAGGCACTTTATTGAATAGTGATAATGTGATAGCGATGTCTTGGTGGCTAAACGCGTGTGCCTGTGTGTGGAGATGGTTATCTAAAACCGGGAGATTACAGGTTTTTTTCCCCTAAACGCACACATTGCGCGCATTGGACATTTTTGAAGGGTGAAGAAAATAAATGTCAACACAAAAGACCCTATTGGGTCGAAGTAATGCTGGCTTGCCAGTCCACATAGTAAAATAAGATAAGAATAGTAATAAAATATGAAGTTCTATTAAATGAACTTACCGTCATATTCGGGGAAGTAGTCGACGAGATGGGAGTACATGATCTTCTCCTCGAGCAAGTCCTTCTTGTTCAGAAACAGGATCACCGACGAGTGTTGGAACCACGGGTACGTTATGATTGTCTTGAACAACGCCTTTGACTCCTCCATTCGGTTCTGTAATTGTATGATATACATGATATTACTATTTCCGATAGTATGATTTCCGAAGGTTTTGTAAATTGTTTAATGGAGGAAAATTTTTTAAGTGGAGTAGGATATCACAGCAGGACCAAGTTCTACTCTCACGAAGTAGGGCGATTTCAAATTGGACGTACTACATCAGATCAGAACCTATGAATGCGTTGTGATTTTATACGGAGCGTATTAAATACGTTCCGCACTTCAAGTGTTGCTTCAGGCCATCAAACCGAACCACACTAAGGGACCAATATTGAAATCGCGAAGAAATAATTTCGTATTCTCGTTTAGTTCGATTTTCGTTAGGTTCTTCAAAAGTGATCAACCACTTTCTTGGTCCACTTAAAATATTAAGTTGTTCACCATACAATTCTACTGTCTTTCAGTCATTAATTACTAAAACAGCCCTAAAGGGAAGGTAAAATTATATACTTAGTCATAATACGCACCTCATTTTCCGATTCAAATAAAATTTGATCATATTCACTAAGAGCTACTAAGAATATGATTGATGTGACGTTTTCAAAACAGTGGATCCACTTCCTTCGCTCGGATCTTTGGCCCCCGACGTCCACCATCCTGTCAAGACACAGTATGTATTAGTTTTTCTTTGTGAGTAAAAACGATCGTCGAAATTAAAATACCGAAAATGCCAAAGTGACTTGTGGTGGGCTGTTCCATTCCATTCTTATCCGGGACATAGGTCCATACGAAGAATCCTATTAGTATCGTACAAATAGACTACGATAAGAGGTTTCTTATAGTGCATTTTTGGGTGTAAGGTTAGCCACCTGTCACCACTTGAGACGTCATTCCATCGTGAAACCGTCATAGATGATGATGAAGTAATGTAACGTTTTGCACCCTTACATTTCGCAGAGAAAACTAAGTTTCAGCTCCAGAGGTTGCCATGCACACACTTTCTCATTCGTATAATGACGAACACATAATTCCGAGAGTGTGAAGAACAGAATGGCTTTAACGAACGCTGTGCTGATTGTAAGAAGGTTGCTTCTTTTACCTCAATCTAATAATTATCTCAAACTGTCTATTCAATCCAAATAATTCTTATCAAACTTACCTTTTCTATAACTTAGAACATAATTTATTAAATAATGTAAAATAATAATAGTAGGATTAGCCAATGACGTTAGTAGGTTTAGCAGATCAACGAATAGTTATAATATTAGTAAGAATGCAGAAGCAACTGTTCTTGATTAGTAAAATATACTGAGACAAGTGTTAATATTTCCACCACTTCGGTTAGCAAAACAGCCAAATTGTTAACTTTAATGATAGCATGCAGGAAGAGAATTTTGCGATGATGAAATAAATGAAACATATCAAATGCTGATACTAATAAAAAAGCTTAAGACGGGCGTTTCAAAACTATGTGGAGTATTCGTACATTCTTTTTCAAATTATTTTCAAAAGTAGCGTGATCATAAAGAGATAAAAAATTATCATAATTTTTTTAATCTAGCCTTTCTACGAATTTTAAAGTTAAGGTTTTTGGGGTGCTGCTGAGGTGAACGATTTGATGCCTATCTTAATAGGTACATTACTATTTGATAAGCTCAATGTAGCATTAGGTGTAATTAGCTTAATAACAATTATGTCAAATACAGGGAGGCTTTCCATTGAAACTGTAACAGGATTATGGAGGCTAGCTTGTAGGGCTACGCGGGGGGTTCGGTTCATACCTAAATATAATTCCGTCAAGATCGAAAGGATACTCAAGGATGCCGGTGGTCGGCTGTCGAGCTCGCAGAATATCCTGCTCCGTGGCCAGGTAGTCTGGAGCTTCGATCCGAGCCAGATCGCTTAAATAGCTGAAATTAATTTCATGCACCTCTACTAAGCCCTATAAATACATGCAGAATAAGGATTCAGTGTCCTTTAAATACTAAATTGTCACAGTTAATTCTCAGATAATATAAAACAACTAACAACTGCACATAGACGCGAAGCTCGGACGTTTCAAACGCTCAGCACAGTTTACCTGTATATAATTTTTTCGTTTACTAGTGCTTCGTAGACCACAAAGGCATGCTCTTGGATGCCGGAGGTTGAAAGTCTGGTGCGAACAATATCCTGCTCGGATGGCAGGTAATCAGCACTTTGGATCCGTTCCAGATTGATTAAATAACTGAAATTTATCGTACGCCACTACTAACTAAGCCGGCAAAACATGCAGAAAATGAGAATTTACTGTGACAGTCACAAAAACTGGACACAATAAAATCTGTAATAAACATACACCAAAAGAAAACATACAAAAGATAGAAACAATCCCATGCACCTAGATCATATTGAAAAGCATTCACGGCCCCAAACACCACTGGGTTTTACCTAAATCGTATCTCCTCCAAGTCAAATGGGTATTCTATAATGCCCGTTGTGGGCACTCTCACGCGGAGGATGTCTTGTTCGGTAGGTAAGTAATTTGGTGCCGCGACGCGGTCAATCTCCTGCAAGTAGCTGCAGAAAAATATCTCTCAATATCTGAACCAATTATGAGAAAATTAAAAAAAGTTAACATATTGTATTTCTGCTTCAACTTCATGCATTAATATTGACTCAACCAGTCATCATCATCAGCGTATAAACGTCCCGCCACGCGCGTATGAGCGTTAGTCCACCACGCGTGCTCAACGCGGATTGGTAGATTTCACATACGCAACAGAATTTCCTCTTCAGCGTATGCAGGTTTCCTCACGATGTTTTCCTTCCCCGTTTGAGAGCAGTCAGTCTTACGTACACAAGTAAGAAAAAACTCATTGATAAAAGGCATGTCGTCGTTGTCGATTCGAACCCGGACCCTCATGATTGAGAGTCAATACCTCTCCACAACTTCAGCTCAACAAGTGCATACGACTTATTAAATAATCTGTGCTAATAGTTTCGGAAAATGTTTTCATAAACGTACATAAACATTGGCATGCTAATCTGTTTAGGTCATGATATTACATTTGATTTCTTAAAGAATGCCCAAGAGAAACAAAGGGCTAAGTGAGTGGGCTATCCATCCAATCAAGTTATTGATGTTAATAATACCATTCTACTTTATGACCGCACAATACCTAGACGGTGTAATTTATTTACAACATATTACTCATACTGAAAATACCATTATATCATATTACTATTCTCCATGAGCATGATTGAATGAGGCAAACATAACAATTATTAAATTTTGAACTAATTAATTACATTTTTTGAATCACAAAGGCATTCTTTGAAAATTAGCTTTTTTCTTTATTCATGTGAAGAAATTACTTTATAGAATTTTATCGGTTAAGAAATCGGTTTTAGAAACATGTTCTTCAATCATTAAAGATTTTAGGTTACCAAATGATACAATGACGGACAATTTTACTCTTTGGAACATGTTAAAAATACATTTCACATATAAACAGTTCATATAAGAAACTGAATTATTATTACCTATAAATTTTCCTTAACTTCCAAAACATACAGTCATTTCATCACGCTTTGCAATTTAAGAAAAATCCATCATGATCAGTTTCTCCCTTTGACTATTTATTATAAGGACTAGCCTTGCGGTAGCATTTCCCCTCTGCCATGGTATAAGAAAAATTGATTATGTGCATTTACATTCAATTTTATACCGTATCTCTAAACGAGACAGCCTATAATTGCGAAACAATAACTACGAACTTATGACGTTTTGGGTTCACACGAGACTACTTTTCATGATTTTTAACAATCAAAATCAGAATCTAAAGTTATGGGGAATAAAATCCAAAGTTGCGGATTTCATGTTACCTCGCCCCCGCAAAAAGTGGCAGAAATGTTTGTTAGTAGAATTACACTTGTAACTAGTCCCTATATAAGTAGTCAAAGGTTTCTCCTCATCACTAGTGATATCACCCTCGGGGAAAAAAAAGATCAACATTAATTTGAACTAAAGTTTTATTTTTAAATACTTACTATTTGGCAGAATCGGTGAGCTGGTACTCTCGCCTGCGGTCGTAGCACTCCTGGATGCCAGAGTCAGACCATAGCGCCTTGATAGCCTCCACGTATGGGCTCTCGAAAGTTGTTACACTTTCAAAATCGATCGCTGATATCAACTCCGCCTTTTCCTGAAATTTCCATTTCGACATTAGTATTTATCTTCTCCAGCGAGCTATGGAAATCAAATCAGGTATGAGGTGATTCATTAGAGAACTAAAGTGGTTGACAAAGCTAACAAAATTAGCAATCTGATGTGACCATGTGCTGCACATATCTGCCGAATAACTGACAACGGATGGGGAGTCCGAGTTCTAGAGTGGGGACCACTAACTGGGGCGAGGTACACCCTGTGACGACCTAAAATAGGTGGCGGGGAGCGAATAAATGAGGAAGGTCGAGAATAGAGTTATGTGGCGCGCCTTAGGAGAGGCCTATGTTCAGTAATGGACGATGATAGGCTGATGACGATGATGATTCATTTTCTCCCATCTACCATACAAGGTATTAAGAAATGATCGCAAAATCTTTAACTTAACCACAGTATAAGAAAGAGCATGGTACTACACCTCCCCTCCCGGGCAGGGACCACCAATTTTTACCTCACCCTCTTGTAGAAGACTGGCGGCAGAAGAAGGTAGGCAATGGTGTAGTCCTTTCTCACACACTCAGTATCGTACGTGCTTACAGTTTCTTATTAGTGACTAAACAAAAGATGACTAAGCAATACTTAATATGAAACATAGTATTTTAATTATTGAAAATGTTAATATGGATATTTTTTAATGTATTTTTAAGCTAATATTATTGTCTTTTCCTTGTATATTTCAACTATTAACAGCAGAAAATCATATAATGCTGGATTTATGTCAAAATGAAATGGAATTTAAACAGGATATTTATAAAATAAATTCAAACATACATAAATGATATGATATGGCTCAAATGGCTATAAATACATACGCGTTGAGCATTGACCACAATAATATTTGGAAACAAAATCTAATGTTTATTTTGAGAGGACTTTTTTTGAAGCCAGACCAGCATGGCTTGCATGCCACCCACGACAAAGCGTTTAAACGAGAAAAACGTCATGCTCGCTCTCTCTGCCATACGTAAAATAATAAAGACGGAGGCACATCTCGATTTTTATCTTTTTCTCGGGGGTGGCATGCGAGGCCTACAGTATACCTAATAGAATCGTTGTAAGTTTTAAATATGAAATTACCAATCTAGGTATTCAGGAGATTTCTTTTTGTGGGATCAAATTCTGAATGAGGTATTTTGTGGCGTTTGACATATTGATAAGGAATTTAAATTTGTATACTAAAGAAAATAATGCTCACCCCCTCGGATAAAGATTAGGGTAAAGCTGATGAACATATTGCATTGGACGGAATCCTGTATTGTATTTTATTTAGACATCAAATGTTACTATTAATAGTATAAAATATGAAATTAATCTTAATTCATTAATCACACTGAATCTTTTTTCCCATTTCAGTAAAGATAGAGAAAACTACTAAAATTAAGATAAGCTGAGCTCGCACATACTGGAAAGGAATAGAGATGTGACAAAAAATATGAAAAAATTTTTTTTTACTTAATTGCTAGATTTTCTGTGTAATTTCAACTACTTAAGTCAAACCAAAGTTATCGCAAACTTAGAACGATACAAACAACATAGGTTTTCTCTCGCTCAATCTTTGTAATTAGCTTTTATAAGCCTGTCTCGTTTTCGTGACTATTTTTATTTTAAAGTCATACATACACACATACATAAGCTCACGCCATTGTCCCATGGGGGTAGGCAGAGACCACGGACCGCCACACGCTACGACTCTGACACACCTCTTTAGCCTCATTGACATTCATACATCTTTTCATGCACTTCTGTCGATTGAGGGTGCCACGCACTTGTCCTTTTTGGAAAAGATCATTGATTTGATCATGGTATGTTTTCCTCGGACGGCCTCTCCCAACACTTCCGCTAACCTTTGCTTGATAAATTTCATTCGTAAGTCTTCTTTCATTCATTCTCTCTATTTTAAAGTCAGTTCTATATTATATTCTTTTTTTTTTCAATGAAACGGTTCTTATTTCGTTTATAGGGCTCCGTACCCATAGGATGCCAACGGGCCCCTATTTTTATTATATAAGTGTTCCCGATATTTTGTTACAATTGTCAACTGTGATAAGGGCGTAACATGGTTTTATAACCAATATGTGCAAATCCTCCTTACAAGCATTGGAACACGAAAATTGACCATGGTGGTCAGTAATGTTCGTCCTTCTTTCGTGCGTGTCCGTCGCCGATGTTACTGACTTTATGTTAGTCCCTTTCTATAAATTTTTGTCGTTGGATTAGAAAGGGAAAAAGTTGACATCGAAAACCACGACAGAAAAGACATTGTCCACGTGACAAAGTGTATTCGTTTCACAACTAACGAATGATCATGATCAAAGAACACATACAAAGAGCATGATAGCTAAAATTATACACAAAATTGGAGGAATATCATACTTCCCAAGGAAATGGAAATTATCTTTTTCTATCGTGGCATTTCTCATAAAAATCAAATTTACCAGTTTTGTAGGCGATACGGGATTGGGCGATCTTCTTTACAAAAGAAGGACGAACATTACCGACCACCAAGGAGTACACCTCAAGTTTTTTGTACGTATGGTAGTTTCTGGTTGTTTTTGGTATTGGAGGGTTTCCATTTTTCAACGCTTGTAAGGCAGTCTGTCCTACAGGTATAGACAATACCGATTCCAGCTTCCTGGGGCGTAACTTTCAAAAAAAGAAATCGTGAGTTAAAGACGCATCTAAACTTACTGAATTGGACGGAATCCCGTATTGAATTTTGAGTAGATCCATAGCGCGTATCATACTCTGCATCGCCATGAAGATGTTCTGGTAGACGAGCTTGATGAAGCCGCGCTTGTCATCGTCGCTGTAGCCGGAGCCGTGGATGATCCGCATCTGCTTGATGAACGTTGACTTGCCTGACTCCCCAGTACCTGTCACCAAGGTACACTTTTATAATATTGTTTTATTTTCTTGATTACTGGTAAGGCTCTGCACATAAATCATCATCAAAATCAATCCATAATTGGCGGAGTAATCGCGTAAAAAACATGAAAAAAAAACAGACGGGTCGAATTGAAAACCTCCTCCTTTTCTCGTCGGTTAAAAATCAATAGAAAGATATGAATGTAACTTTTAGAATTTGTTTTGTACTGTGGATGGATGGATGGGTGAGGTTTACTCTGATGGTTTAATCATCCCCTTAAAACACCGTTAGCATATTAAGAAGGACCAAGTATTTTTTTTTATCTCGATTAATCTGCAGATTATTAAAACAGGAATATTTTTATTTGATTTAATTTATTTGGTAAGACTACAGCCAGAAGAAATATTGATGGTCTTTGACATATTCACCGACATTACATGGTCTTATGCATATTGCTCAACTAAGTAAAAAATATATTTTTTTTTACCCGCAACAGGTCAAAGCAACTAAAAGGCAAAACTACTTCCTACTAAGATATCTACACCTAATTATTCATAATGTACCTAAGTTTAAATAATTCTGATATCAAGTTTTTATCTTATGTTTACTATATGTTGAGTTCATAAACAGTATAATGTTTGCTCCTATTGGACCAAAATTCTCAGTAAAGCCATGTCTACCGTGTTGTCGCCATTTTCAATATACGAAATGTAAATGTACAACAGGTTCTATGAAATTTGCTACGTGCGATAAGTGAGTTTTTTGGGCCATGACTTTTGTTTATGTAAAATCATCGTACATAGGTCCGATTGGTCTGAACTGAAGGGAACGTGCCCGCTGTGCTATGGGTTGCGGGATCGAATCCCGTAAGTGACAAATATTTTTATGATGAATATGAATATAAATAAAATTAATTATACCCGAGTCATGGATCTTTGTATATAGGTACAGGGTGTAACATAAAATGGGAAAGTTACTTAAAGGGGTAATTCAGACCATCAAACTGAACAACTTTCTCTATAAGACCAAATAAAAAACATCTGTCCCATACATTTCAGTCGAGTTACGTTTGCAATTTTGTATGATAGATTTTTTTTCGCGATTTCAGTTTTGGTCCCATAGTAAAAGTTGTTTAGTTTGATGGTCTGAAGCACCCCTTTAAGTGACTGTCGCATTTTATTTTACACCTGTATAATATAACGTATAGTTGTCTAAGGGTTGAACCTCATCTGGCGGCACGGAATCGCATTTTTGCACGCTCCATCCTTTTCTGTCGCTCAGGAACGTCACACAAGGATAAAGCGTAAAAATATACGATTCCATGCTACCATATAAGGCTCAACCCTGGGTCATCATAATACAAGTCCAGGCTAGATTCTGGTAAATACTTTAAATGTGACTAGATAATTTGTTTGATACCTGCCTAAAAAACCTTGTACCTGCTTTAATTTTTTTTTTTTAAATAAAAAGCAAGCAATGGATGCCAAATCAGGATCTGAAATTCTGAATTCAGAACAGTGTTATTAAGTACAAGTGGCAAAAGAAGTCAATCACGCTATGTTTACTGGCCTGTATAAGAAAACATCAAATTGTCGCTCACACGACAAACTCTCGCATCTCAAATATGGTACGATATCGTCGCGATATCGCCGCGATATTTTTTGAGATAAATCAGTGTCGCGATGTAATCGCGGCGATATCGCTCTGTTAGCGCCTGTGCTTAAAAATCGGGGCGAATCAGATGCGACGTAGCGGCGGTGCAGTTGCGATATCGTTGCGCCTAAGCTCAAAAATTAAAACCGTTCGTCTCTGTACGCAAATATTATCACAATTGAAATACGGCAATAATGCATGACTAATGAGGAATGGCAATGACTCAACATATTGAAACGATTAGCTAACTTTATTAATGTTGGTTATCCTGAAATGAATAAGGACAACTTGCGCCAGACTTTATGACTACACAGATCAATTTACAAGTATACAGATACAAATATTTTCTCTGTCCCAATACGAGCACTCCCTATTAACTTGTTAAAATGTTAAGAAGTGATAATTAATATAACAAGAGTTTTATTTTTAATTCTTAGTGCACCCCTATATCCTCTGTAGAATATGTATTCCGAATTTCATGTTTCTTTTTCCAGTGATTGGCTGTTTGTTGTCTGTCAGTCAGTCTGTAATTCAGTCAGCCGCAGAACTTTTTTATAAGTATAGATAGATATAAGATAAAATTTTTATGATCTGTGTGGAGTTAAATTCAACATCTTAAAGTGAATGACGAAAATAGGCCTCTTAATCTTAGTATTTATTAGAAATGTTAGAGTTGCCTTTTACCCTTTTTTTGACGTAAATTAATAAAATACCTACTGACTGATATATCTTAATACCAGGTTATAAATGATACCGGGTGATTATGGCATAATACAGGCACAGTATAAGAATGGGTACTTGCAATATGGAAACTCCCTGTGCCCCTCATTCCTACCTCACCCCTCTCAGTCACCATCAGTACACGTCAGCAGTGATGCAGTCCTTTCTCAGTCTCACTCAGTCAATATAGCATATGATTCTTTTTTTAAGGGTGTGGTACAGGGAATGTTTGTGTAAATTATTAAGGTGTGATTGGTCATGATAACTGATAACGAAAAATCTTAACTAACACTTCAATAATTTATATAAATTATTTATTAAAATGACAATAAAGTGTTTAAATTGCTGGTTACTTTTGACATTAAACAATATGACGTGTCCTAAAATTATCAGTAATGTATCTCAAATTCATTTTCAATACATGATATGAATCGGAACAATGTTCATGTGCTCCAGAGAAACAAATTATAATATTAGGATTTATTAAATATTTGTTCATTCTTTTTAAAAATATGGGAAGCTTAATGGGAAAATATTATTTATTATTATATCTTGGCAACAAGCTCATGGTAATCAATGTAACTATTAAGTAGGAATTAAGTATTATAATACAATCCAGATTTTGATTGAAGTAAACCTTGACCTAAGACATTCTAAGTGATACTAAAGGTCATGTCAAATTCAAGACCTACTCTAGACAATAAAAGAATAAATTAGCTAAAAGTACAGCTACTCCTTACGCTGTCAGGCTTGTCGAACACCTGGCTACTAAAATATAAAAACATCACTTCAGAACCATTGACACGAAAAGAAGAAGAAAAAGCTAAAAGTATTATTGTACTTTTAGCTAATAGCCCAGTCATTTTACGAGTTTTGTTAGGAGAGGTGGGAAGTAATTATTAATTGGACTTTTAAAGTATAACCGGCACCATTTAGTGACAAAAAGACTATCTGAAAATATATTTAAAAAAAAATCGCTTCGTAACATAGAAATCAAAATTGTGAGTCCCAGAAGGCTTTTAAATTACATTTTACGCCACGATCATGCCGGACAGGTAAGAAAGTGGTGGGTGGCAGGGAGTGTCCGTACTGTATGTTAAAGATACTGTTTTTTATAATATGCCTAGATAGTATAAGGGAAAATGTTTCATTTTTTATTGACTTAATTTTTCGTAAATAAACCGCATTGACACCCGTCTATTCAAAAAGAGTTTTTATCCTTCGTCCTGAGATTATATTCTCATTGTTTCGAAAAAATAAAACTCTAGTGTGTCTATCTCGACAGTTTGCCACGTAGAAAGAGAAGGTACTAGAATGAAGCATGTGTCGTGTCATATTCATCAATAAGAGATGCACATAGCAAATTCCATCTCGTTAAAAAAGGAGATTGCTACTTAATGCTTGATATTTAATTTTTAATTTAATTTATTGCTGTCTATCGATGTAACCACTTTTTTGTACTACGACGGCTGTCTGACTCCGGAGTCAGTCATCTAGCTTCATATAAATTGTATAGGATTCTATGACTATCGCTGTCTCATACATGGTTACGTTGTGGTTCAGTCTATCAGCGTAAGTGAAAAATTATATAGTTGACAAATTTTAAAAGCGCGCAAAATTATATTGACTAATCAGGATGTGACACCTTGCCGCTATTGACTTATTGCTTTCGCGCCCTTTTCCCCGCCGAAGCATCTATAAGTCTGCTACTCAGGTTGGAGCGAGATAGAGAATACACGATTTTGCACTGCTCTGCAAACGAAGATTGACAAGCGGAATTATTTTCCTGGTCGTACTGTAATAGCCTGACCGGCTAATTTACTAGTTTATTAATAAAACAATTAATCTGCAGCACGGCTAGCATGCCACCCACGACAAAGCGTTTAAACGAGAAAAAGATCATGCGCGCTCTTTCTTGCATGCGTAAAATAATAAAGATGGAGGCACATCTCGATTTTTATCGTTTTCTCGGGGGTGGCATGCTAGGCCTAGTGTCCTTACACTGCATTCCTATGTAGTTATGATTGAAAATATTACAGTACAAAAAATAGCTTGTACACACTTCACTTTATACAAATGGGTTTGCAATGACAAGAGGTAAGCACGATACTGAGTTAGAGTGTGAGAGGACTACACCATTGCCTACTATTGTCTTCCACATGGGGGTGCAGTAAAAATTTGTGGGGGCAGGAAGTGTCCTTACTGTATGCAGTAAGTTCTAGATACTCTTTCTGTAAGAAAGAGTTTCCCCCACCTCCTACCTCCCACCAATTTTTTACCTCACTGGCAGGATCGTGGCAAACCATAGACGAAAAATTTTTCACTTACGCTGATAGACTGAACCACAACGTAACCATGTATGAGACAGAGATAGTCATAAAATCCTATACAATTTATATTAAGCTAGATGACTGACTCCGGAGTCAGACAGCAGTCGTAGTACAAAAAAGTGGTTACATTGATAAGGACAGCAATAAATTAAAAATTAAATAGCAAGCGTTAAGTAGCACTCTCCTTTTTTAACGAGAAGGAATTTGCTATGTGCATCTCTTATTGATGAATATGACACGACACATGCTTCATTCTAGTACCTTCTCTTTCTACGTGGCAAACTGTCTAGATAGACACACTAGAATTTTATTTTTTCGAAACAATGAGAATATAATCTCATACGAAGGATAAAAATTACTTTTAATATAATAAACCGCATTGACACCCGTCTATTCAAGACGGGGTGTCAATGCGGTTTATTTACGAAAAATTAAATCAATAAAAAATGAAACATTTTCCCTTATACTATCTAGGCACAGTATAAAAAACAGTATCTTTAACATACAGTACGGACACTCCCTGCCGCCACCCACCACTTTCTTACCTGACCCCCTGGCATGATCGTGGCGTAAAATGTAAGCAATTGCTTATTCCTTTCTCGATCGCACTCACTCAGTAAAGAACAAGCTTACGTTTTAATTTTAAATTTCCTTGTTTTATGAAATGTTTTCACCCTTTGGGTATGGAACCCTAAACCAGGCTCATGCAACTCTTTAACAAAAAAACGTTACATGAAACGTGTACCGCCGCCATTAAATTTTTTGAACGGTTGCACACGTTTCATACATTCTGGATTATCGGTCACGACCAGTTTTTAGTATGCAAGTCCCGTCTCTTATAATGTTGTGAGTTACATTCTCTTTGCCCTAAACATATAAATTATCAATGAGAGTTCCATTTGGTTTAAATCTGATAAAGCACTTGGGAGATACACAATAGAACTCCTCAAAAGATGACAGCAAATCAGTGGCGATTAATGTAATTGGTTCATGTCAATGCACCCTTGTGTGTATAACTGATATCTGAGTCGAACCAACGAATTTCACCACTGTAAATTGTGAAATAAAAAATGTATAAATTATAATTTTCAGACATTTTTGTTTTAAAATTGGTTGAAACTTTTTTTAGAAAATTTCCTTGTTTTTGGTTGGTTGGGTGTAACAATCCCTTTATGTCCAATCTAGGTACAAAAATGACATTGAAAAATTGCCCGTAGATAGACAGTCAATTTTATTTCTGTAATTCCATAAATTCTATGCCATGATTTAAAAAAAATTATGAAGAGACAAACACCATAGATAATATCAAAATTGAAACATAGGCAGAGATTAAAACTTTTCACACTAAATTTTGATTCTCAAAACATCACTGTTTGTAAAATGACATAAGTATCTCACATGCCACCCAGTTGGTGTAATGGTTACCACGCCGAACTGCCAAACCAGGGTCCTGGGTTCGAATCCCAGTTCAGTCATGGATTTATTTATTTATTTACGTAAAACAATGTTTATATGTTTGTGCCGTTGTTGTATGGTTTCCATAATAAACAGCCTATTAGTGCTTGTTTGGGATCATTACAATGTATGTGCCTGTGAGCGTTATTTATCACATGTACATCCTAGACTGTATGATACTATGCTATGTATTACAGCTGCTTTATGTTGCAGCATCTTTATCTATAGCAACATAATTAAGTTATAATTTTTATGGATGATGATGGATTTCTAGTCAATTTCTTCCACGGTGACTGCTTATCTTTACAGGAAAGCATTCAGGTACAAAGGATATTTAGAGGTACATAACTGTATGTGCTAAACACTGTACACCCTTTTCTCGTTGCCCTTTCACCCTGAGAATTTTTAATAGTACCTGTACATAAGAACTATTAAAAATTGTATGTGTACAATATTTGTGTTTAATTGTCGGTATTATTAATGTAGGAAGTGTATGCTATACTTGCCTCATTTTGCAAACTAAGACATAATAGGTCTATGGGAATATTATCATTTTAGAGATTGAGATCTTCGTTCAATTTTTCCTTGTAATGTTAAAAATTTTGTTTTTGTTTGAGACTACATAATATACTAATTGACATTAATACTAAACTCCAAGTCTCATATAAAATCTTAGCAATTTTTTGTCTCAATTGACACAATAAGCCACACGAATCAAGTATGCAAGCTGTTGAGTGGCACTAATATGTTGTATGTGATTAATAAGTTTAGTTGGAAGCTTGAATGTTTATCTAGTTCTGTTATAAGATTTCAATGAATATACCATAAACATACTATACTACACTAGTATATAGTAGGTGTATGCAGGGTATATACCATAAATCAGGATTCGAAAGAATAATTATCAATGATAATTGATAAATATGTAAATAAAGTATGTAAATATACATTATAAAATTAATTGCAAAAACAAAAAGCTTATGCTAGCAATGTCACACCATGTGATATACCATATTTCGCGAAAAGAGAAGCACACCATCATGAAAAAGTTTTGCTCTGTGTATTCTGTTGTTTTTCTCAATCATTTGTCATTCATTGTGATATGAAATGAAAATGTCATAAACTGAGAAAGAAAGAGAAGAAGGAACAGAAGTTCTGGTTTGTCTGGATACAAGTGCATTGAAGTAAAAACCTCAATTTTAGAACTTTGAGGCCGGATTCGACCAAACTTTGATTTATAGAAGAGTAACTATACAAGGAACAATTTTACTCTTAGCGCTTACTCTGAAATAACTTCATTTGTCTTCTACCACACTAAACCCATACTAAAAGAACGAATGTATATGTATAATCCACCCAAAGAAAGAGGTTGATGTATCAGTACTTATTGCAATATGAGGTTATACAGTTTTAATTTGTTAGGTTTCTTTTTATTACATTTCTTTTAATTTTGTGACATTGACATTTCATTAATCTCGGTATAAGCTTTACACCGTAAAAATTGGTCATCTCAACAAAGTTCGCAATTGGTCAAAAAAAGTCAAAGTCTATTAATCTCAGATAGATATACCAACATCCATCCATTTATTTAGAACAGTGCGTGAACAGTGCGGGCCACACGCGGCCCGCACTGCACTTTCTTGCGGCCCGGTCAAAATTTATGAACAGCTTCCTGATGCGGCCCGAAAGCGTTCAGACTTTTACAATTACTAGGTTCTCATATTATGTAGATAATACCACACCGTTTTAAATCATAATGACGATGTGAAAAATTTAGAAAATTCTCACTTTTTTACACTGTATACAGAGTAGAGACAAGGATCCCGAAAATGTAATAAGTAGGTAATAAAAAATAATTTTTCTCAAATTAATTTGGAAGTTCCAATAACTCTAAGCTTATTCTAGCTACGGCCTTGATTTAGATGCAGTTTGGAAGTTGATTTCTGCACATAGAATTACCCTCAACACGAATAAACTTTTTTTTTGTTTCTCAAATTTTATCTGCAATAGGCCAACGATGGCCATAATCAGATGGTTTCTATGTTCTTGCTCATGAGTTTAGCCTCATGCCCATTTTTTAATTATCTAGAATATGCCTATTATATCACCTCTTAAGCCGCATCTTCTGATTATGATTGCACAGACTTCTGGCCAATCTATTTGTGTGTCCTTTGAGCCTTTGAACTTTTTGACCTCCTCCTTGATAGTTGGGATTTCCAGGTATTCATGTATTTCATTATTCCTTGTGAACCAGGACTGAACCGAATAAACTAACACATTCCTGGGAAGATATTGTATGTTTTTTTTCAACTGACAAAGTTTGTTGTGGCCCGCTGATTGTACTATCATTATGCATTCGGCCCACCACTGACTTTGAGTTGACATGCCTGATTTAGAACATTTATGATAATAATCTACCTAGTTCATCACAGTTTTATCACACAAACCACAATCATTTCACTATCATTTTGGTTATCTGACAATGCATACCTTCAAATTTAAGATAGCTACAACAATTTAATCAGTTTTACAAAATCCCATGTGCATGTGCAATGGAATATGAACACACTGTAGGCTTGATAATTTATCTATATACTATTATAAAACTGTAACAGGAAGTTTGACTGTACATTGAAGATATTAACAAAAAAAAAGTTACGATATGGTTTTTAGGTGTCCCTGATTACATTTCACCAATTTTTGGATTTTTTGTCTATCTGTTTGTTTGTGCGTTTGTTTGGGTGTTTGTTTGTTTGAACGAATATCACGCAAAAACTACTGAACCAATTTTGATGAAACTTTTTTTGTTTGATAGCTTATGATCTGACTTAAAATCTGGTATATAATTTGTGCGGATGAAGTCGCGGGTTTACGCTTGTAAGTTTATAAAACAGTTCCGTGACTGAATGAGTAACAGACAGACAAAACTGCTGCTGATAAAGAAAGAAGCTAATTCGGAATGAATATTCTATGGGTGCACTAAGAAAGAATTTTTCAATATTTTAATTTCACATGGACACCAACCTTCATACAAACAACTAGCCGCAGTAAAAATTGCCTAATTTACTATGATATTTGTCATATTGCAAAAAACTATATCTGGAAAACTATTGATTTCTCAAGTAGAAATTTTTATTTTAGCTATAAGACATTTTTGGAAAATAAATAGAACCCTGTACTCGATGGTAACTACAGAACAGTCCTTCCTGAGAAAAGCTAGTAAAGAACAAGGCAAGAACTTACCAAGCAGCAGCAGTTTGAGTTCTCTCCTCGCATCGCGTTTGTCCTTCCGCAGTTGCCGCTCTATCTCCTGATTGATTCGTTTCTGTTCTTTGGCTTCTTCTGACATGCAACACTCCATGATTTCTCAGAGCGGAGAGCCGCAATCTGTCCTCGCGCGCGGAGCCCTGTCCCTTCGGCAGGCCTTTCAACCGAGGCACACCACTCCTAGAAATTTTAAACCATTACACACACTGCACCAGCCACGGTTCACGATTCACAAGCCACGGATCGTCGCCGACACCAGGATCCCGCACTAAAACACCTACCGACGCGTCGACGCGCGAACAACCATCCGAACTATAAACTATCAAATACTAAAACCGACAATCCGGTCACTGGGTGTGGTGACTTATGATCGGACATATACATATACGCTTCTGTCAACTGCCGACATAAACACTTCGAAATCCGTTTATATACGAGTGTGGAACCTTGCGAACCGATCGTATAATCTTGTTAATGTAACTAGATTCAAGAAACCTATGGCTATTCCCCACACGTGTGTATTAATAAGATTAAAACTGTGAGCAAACAGCGGGTTGATGATACCTAGGTAATCTACTGATAACTAGAATGGCCTGTCTAGGTTACGATGTGATTTCACAGGGCTCACTGCACATGAACAGACGTCTCGTGTATCCTTTTTCTTGAGTATTACGTACCCAAATGTATATCCATAGGGCACGATCAAATGTTCCACTTCAATTTATTGCACTAACCACGATTTAATCACTCAAGTCATACAACGTCCGCCTCTCAATATGGCGCTGGGAGATTTTGGGCGAAGGATGTTCTGCGCGTGCGTTGTGCGAGTATTAGCAAATAAAAAATAGCGGACTGAACTTCAATTTGAGCATTACGAAAATACATAAATAAATTAAATTATTCAATACATTTATTTAGTTTTACTATTCGACATACTAATAGGAAAAAAAAGATTATAATTTTCATGCTCATCAAACTTATAATGACAGCTTCATTCATTCATCTGATCTGTCAGTCATCAATCTGTCTGTTATCTTGCTTGTTCGTCAGTTTCTATCTTATTTGTGCAATAAAGATAATTGTAAAGTAAATCATATAAATTAAAATTTTTCTGGAATAATTAAGTCGAGTTTTGATTTGGATTAATTTTGAAAAACATGGTGGAATGCGTATTGTACCGTAGTCTTATTTCAGTAATAAAAAAAAAGTTTTGTCTATACTTCGCCCCTAGAATGTAACTGTAACATGGTTCGTAGTATCGGAACGGAACTAGTATTTGGTAACTGATATTTCATTTGGTATTTGTTTTTATTAGGCCGATACACGGCTACCAACCGACGACCGATAGAGGTCCTTGACCTTGTTGGTTTGGAACCGTGTAGACAGCGGTTTGCAACCAAATTTGATTTGACTTTCCAAGTTTCGGGTTGGTTTCGGGAGCTGTGCTAGCCAGGTGCTAGCCACCAAGGGCGAGTAGATAGAGGGCGTTGGGTAGGCGGCCGACCGTGTGGACTGCGGTTGCCAACTGCGAGTATGTCAGTCGCTAGTCGCTGTGAATCGTCGCGTTGGTCACACGCGTTTCTATCATTGTGATGATACAGCTACAAGACGTGCAGCCTAGCTATCATGTTGCGCGTGATACGGTAGAGGGTAAAGTGGGGGGGTTGAGACGGGGTTAAGTTGGGGGGGTTAAGGACAAAAAGCAATCGGTTGAAGTTCAAGATGGCGGCGGCCACTTTTCTCAAATCTGACGTCGGATCCGTCGACGATGACGGAATGTTTGTTTTGCTATCAAACCTGAACGTGTAGGTACACAAAATGGCAAGCCAATGATGTTTACCGTTGAGGAGTTCCCTCGTACGGAGACATTCCTGGCTTCAGCAACATCCACCTACCACCAAACATCAAATGGCTAATGTAATCATTCTTTACTTTCGAAAAGCATACAAAAAATACCAAAAATAATCGTTACCAAAAAAGTTATTGAGTAATTGCAATTACCGATTACAATTACCTACAAATTGTAATTGTTAATTCAATTACTTTTCAACAATTACGAGTAATTGTTAATTGAAGTCAACAATTGTTGACTGTTGTTATTGTTACAATTTGTAATTGTAATTGTTAATTAGTAATTCAAGTACATTTTGCCCATCTCTGTTGTCTATACCTGCGGGGCTAGTACGCCAACCGATATAGCGCTATCACGCTTCCGCTCTCTTTCTATTTGCGCGCGAACGAACGAGATAAATGACGTGATATAAATGGATATAGCCGTATCACGTGCAACGTGCTAGCTAGGCTGGTACGGTGTGCTTTGGCAAGTTAGCTGTACATTGACAATTCTATAAAGTTAAATAGTAACAATAACTTTACAGACGAGTCGATGTACAGCGAACATGCCGAAGCAAAAAAACATAATATTTGAAACATCGACGTACGAATACGAAAGAAGGTTGAACATTACCGACCGCCATCGCCAAGGCCAATTTTCGTGAATCCATGCTTGTAAGGAGGATTGGTATCCTTTATCATTCTACATACCCACCTATGCCAGATTCCTCTTCTAAATCCATAACTCCTATTTCTAAATGCAGCAAACACTTTTTACTTCCTAAAAATATCCAATTTTTTTTTACATAACGTACCTAACCTACCTACGTATATTTAAGCTACACAGAACATTATAAAAGGGGTTTAGCTACAGTACTCTACTACCTTACCTACCAAATTCAGCAATGTTACACCTCGTGTCTCAAAGTTCATACTGAACAACACCAGGAGCAAGGCTCGTGCCATAGTCGGAGCCCTCACTGGGCACTACGCCACAGGCACGATGATGCACAAAATGAAACTCACCCTGGACCCCAGCTTCCGAGCATGCGGAGAGGATGAAGAGACTATGGAGCATGTTCTTTGTGACTGCGATATCCTGGCGGCAAAACGCATGAGCCTCCTCGGAGATGGATACCCAAAACCAGGAGATCTTAGGTTTCTTCCCCTTAATGGTATTGCCTCCTTCATTGACCATGTATTTGAAGGGTGAAGAAAAAAAAAAGTATTGGGGCTAACACAAAAGATCCCACTGGGTCGAAGTGTTGCTGGCTTGCCAGCCCCCACAACAAGATAAGATAAGATAAGATACCTACCAAATTGACCTACCAGTATCAAAGTTAGTCGGCAAAGGTTGATATTTTTGCAGTTGTAAGAACGATAATACACGATACACGGGTTGATACTAAAAAGTGTAACTAGTTACCTAACCATAAATACCTTCAATATACCTAAACCGTAGCAACAAGCTGTTTACCAGAAGGTTAATCCTCATGTCTAGGACAAACTCGTGAGTCGTGACATTGTTCCACTACACCAGACGTTTGTAAGGTTTCCTACAACGTAGGGTAGTCATTAAATCTCTGTTGTTACATGAACAGGGTAAACATTATCCTTGAGTTTGTATTCAAGTAGACTTTGCAACTATAAATCATCAATCATCAGTTTATCATCAACATCATTTCAGTCGAATATGCCCATAGGACTATGTTCTAGTCAGTAGTGACAGAAATTTTTTTTGTGTATACTTGGTTCTAGTGAACATTCTACAGGGTGAAATTGATATCTTTAGCATCCTTTTAAACTAAGAGTCTACCGTCTACCCATCAAACTGAACAACTTTTACTATGGGAGCAAACCGATCCAAAAAATGGCAGTCTCTCTAATCTCATCTTTGTATGCGTCAGTTATGCTTAGCTGACATACATTGCTGCTGATATTCCAGTCCTTTTAAATCTTTCAAATAAAACCCACCTATCCAACTGGATACGTGTCTGGTTTGAGCCGGGACTAATTAATAATTGATTTTTTTTTTCGGTAAAATATTGAAGAGCCAATTTGAGCCTAGAAAGGTTTTTTTTTTCGCTCCCTTCGGAGCAGCCTAGCTAGCATGCCACCCCCGAGTAAACGACAAAAATCGAGATGTGCATCCATCTTTATTATTAAGCTTTTATACCTTATTCCAGGTCTATTATTATATTTGAGAGCGGCTTACTTGACTTCCGTTTCCGAGCGAACATTACCCTAGTAAAGCGCCATCTGGTGGACACAATCAGCAGCCAGGCAGTGGGGGGCACGGCCAATGAAGCCGGTGCCCGCCATTTTATTTTCATTGGCGTTTTGAATTCCTACTGAGCGGACATGTAACGGAAAGCGCTGCCTTCCCGTTACCGCCATTTTTAAATATAAATTTTAAATTTCCTTTTTCTTAATATCGATTTGTTTTTCGATGGTTAAATGATTAATTTGCATAGTTATTGCATTAACAAGTGCCCTTAAATAGTAAAGTGCGTATTTTCGTCGTCGTGTCGTCGGGTCGCAGGAGTGATGGAGTCTTCGAGGGTGGACAAAGACGCGTTTGTTGCAGAAATCTGATAAGTAGACGTCGAGCATATTACTTATAGATTACAATTTCCATTGTTCGTATGGTGCAGTATGCTGAACATTTCCAAACAATTCTGAATGTATGGCGGTTGCATATTTCTGTGCATGAACCGTTAAATGTTACACTGCAGAGATAAACATTCCTAAATCGTTTTCGTCTGGTTTAATGAATGTGATTGAGTGGCAATCTATATGTGTGTCGTTAAAGCTAACTAAGATGTTCGTAGTATTATTTTTCCTGTGTTTCTACCCCCGTCCAGGGAGGTATTTGTAATGTGTCTATAGGAACAGGTCTGCTGCGGATGAAGCGCAGAAGCGAAGACATTCAAGACTTAATATCCAGGCTTGCGCTGTCCGTGCGTAACGACAGTTCACCAAGCAGGTATCAGGTTAAGGTACGGTAACATAAGTGGCCTGGGGTCGACACTCGACGATTATCCCACCGTTTGGTTACTGTAGTATATAAAGAAGATTAGTAATGTCGTCGCATTGCTATTTTTCTGCCTGTGTAAAGCCGATACTGGACAAGCTACCGACCCGGTACGGCACTCCCTGCCGATGTTCGCTTAGCTCACTGGTACCATGCGGCGGGCGATCTCCCCACGCACTACCATTACCACGATGATCTGCCGTCCACGCTCCTGCTGGCTGCATGATACCGTGATGATCTGCCGCCCACGCTCCTGCTTGCGGCATAATACCGTGACCTGCCGCCTACATTCCTGCTGGCGGCATATTACCGTGATGAACTGCTGCACACGCTCGTGCTGGCGGCGTAATTCCGTGATGACCTGCTGCCTACATTCCTGCTGGCAGCATAATACCGTGATGACCTGCCGCAAACGCTCCTGCTGGCGGCGTAATACCGTGAAGACCTGCCGCCTAAATTCCTGCTGGCGGCATAATACCGTGATGACCTGCCGCACACGCTCCTGCTGGCGCCGTAATACCGTGATGACCTGCTGCCTACATTCCTGCTGGCGGCATATTACCGTGATGACTTGCCGCCCACGTGCCTATACTGGGGGCTCAACACCACGACGACCAGCCGACCACGTGCCTACTGCCTGGTGGGTCGGTATCCCGCGTGGCATCTAGCATCGGGAACCAAACACAAGGTAAAAGAATGGAGGGAATTAAGTGTCCCGGTACCTATCGGACATTAATTGCCCCCAATCTCCCATGACATACGCAGAAAGCCATTTCCATAAACTTTTTCTTTTCATGTTCTGTAATGGTCATCAAATTTTATGTCTGAAACTTTCCAGCGTACCGACTGCTACCTGGTCATCGTTTCTAGATGCGCCCGTATCCACGGAGGACTACGTAAATTTGAAATTCCTAATAAGATTAAAGACATTCATGATTTCGCGCAGGAATCGGAAAGCATTATCACGCTGTAATCACCGTTCGTGGTTTTTATTTGGATTCTGTCGTCTAAACGAGTCCCTTTTTTGTTTTAACAAGCTTTTATTTAACTTGCCCTGTTAAATGGGAGGATTCTTTGTTAAATGTGGGGTACCTACCTGCAATACCCACATACTAATCTAAATAAGACGATCCTAATTCGAACCTGTTGGGTGGTCCTCTTTGGTAAATATTACATTCAGTGAAAACAAGATTATGCAGAACTTATAAATCAGGATGACGTTCCGGTGCTCGAAATAATATATAAACTATACATAAGTGCTTAAGGGATCCAGGCTGTCCGTTTAACGAATATTCACTTATAAAGTTGCAGTACAAAGATCGAAATAAAAATGTTTACAGAAGGTCACGTAACTCTGTTCTTTCTGGCAATCCAATCCAGAATTTAGTAACCCTACGTTTGGTAAAGTTCAGTTAATTATTGGTGCCTTCTCCAAACACCAACATTTTCTATTTTTGCAAAGGATTCTAATCATTTCAATCGGAGCAGGAGTATCTGATGGTTACACAATACACGTTGGACGAATACCCAAGGTTGTTAATCAATAATTCTATATTTTGGTTTGTAATATCATGCAAGCAGTTTCAGAAAGTCACACATTTTCTGAAGTGCATTCTTTCAAAAATGCATTACTTTATAAATAATATATAATTATATCTACCTACTTTATGTAATAAAATAACTGATAGCTAAGCTATCTTTATATGTGGCTTGATGCGTCGGTCTGCTATTCTCCCACACAATTTTGTCCCATTAAATTGTTGCAGTATTAGCACCACGTAATAAATAATGTATGCACGTTACACAAAAACTGCAAAGAAGGAAGCTGAAAGATAGCTGCCTATAAGGTGTGTTCTTGGCATATCAATTATACCGCCGAAGGGTTCTATTCTATCCGATATTTCGTCATGCTTCGTATTGTGACTGTCGCTTTCTATATATTTAAATACTTGAAACCTGAACTGAAAAACATATGTGATGAAATCACACATAAATAAAATCCCTTTTACGAGGGTAGTTCAACATTTTTGTGATGTCGTGCCTGCGCGATAGGCTTTTGTGAAATGCATTCTTATGACCGTGACCATGCCGTGACTATGTTTTCCTGGAGGATGTTCCGAATCCAGTCTATACGCTATACGCTCATAATGTTTCTTATCTGTCATGTGCGTGTTGCGTAAGGTTACAATATTTGAAAAGCCGTTATTGAAAGACAATAGGTTAAAATCTTATACTTGAAAAGTTAGTCGTTTTCGTTTTTAATACTAATTCAGTATAAATTAAATAGTACGATTGAATCTTTTATGTGGAGTGAGCTACCAAAACATGCTATTCAGCTTGGGTTGACAATCGTTTTTTATGACATCATTTTATCAACTATCTTAATTTATGCTAACCGAGTGTTATCGGTTGACTCGGCATCTTTCAAACATTCTAATCGCTTGTTACATACCTACCTGACCTATATGCATAACTTAGGTAATATCCTTATTTTATCAGTTGGTGTTTTTATTATGCTGAATGAAGTCTATTATATTATTTGCTGATCAATCATCAAAACTTGTTCACGGTGACCGGTGGCTTGAGACCTGTTCGTACCGGAGGGAATTGATTCCTGCCGAATAATGACTTGCAAGAATTTTTGCCTCACCCTTAGGCCTTAAATGTAACCCAGAGCCAAATAAATAAAGCTTCGTTATAACTGCTAAGCTATTTGTAATATCTAGGTGTTATGAATGTCCTCTGCAAGGAGACTACGGATATGTGCATGTATGCGAGCAGAATTCTTAGATGAAATACTAACTTTGTTATATTGTCGCTATCGACATTCATACAAATAACAGTGACAGTTTGTGTATTTTACATTTGAAGTTTCTTTCTCAGTCAGCTTGTCACCCATTAATTTTTTATTACGTCCTACGGTACAAATCTACCTAGGTTTGATGATGAATTATTATTGTCACGCGTCGTATTTCTGGATTCATCAGAAGTCTGCAAAGCGAGTCGGATATTTGCAACTGACGGCTGACGAACCATCTTGTTGTAAAATTCAGTTGAACCTCATGAAACCACCACTCTCAGCTGAATGAACCCATTCACTCACTGCTATTCTATACGGTGCTGTACGGTGAAGATGAAGTCCGTTGAGATCAAGTCACGGCTTTGACTGTCGTTGCTCCCTACATTTATCTTTTTATCGATGTCAATATTACATTGTGCGTTCCTATGCCATTGTCAATGGTATTCTAATATCTTGTGATTGCAGTTTTTATTAGTATCAGTTTGAAATAATGTGGTTCTCACACGAAACCACTCAAATTCAAAAACAAATTTGGGTCACGCACCATGCCAACCATATTCATAAAGAATGTTATATAAACTTTTTTGGTTTTCGCACAAAGCAAACCAATTTGAAATAATCAATGAACTTCGTATAAATCACATTGGCGTCAATCCAGAAGCAATCCAGCAGCCGATACCAAACACTTCTCAAATATAATAATAGACCTGGAATAAGGTATAAAAGCTTAATATAACAATTTTACCTGTAAATAAAATTATTATTAAGCATACTTACCTTATTCCAGGTCTATTTTGTACACCTGTCTGCTGTAATATCGTCCTTCCAGATCTTAAAGAACGAAATCATAAACTATTTTTTAAGGCATAGCAGGATATGATCGTGCTGGCGTAGTGGGATAGTCGTGCTCGCTCTCTGACACGGTCACACCTACACTAGTCGTGTTGTTTGCTCGCATTCTGCAGCACGATCACGCTGAACGCTAGCTGAATTCAAATCTTCAATGAAAATAAAATGGCGGGCACCGGCTTCATTGGCCGTGCCCCCCACTGCCTGGCTGCTGATTGTGTCCACCAGATGGCGCTTTACTAGGGTAATGTTCGCTCGGAAACGGAAGTCAAGTAAGCCGCTCTCAAATATAATAATAGACCTGGAATAAGGTAAGTATGCTTAATAATAATTTTATTTACAGGTAAAATTGTTATATTTTACGTAGGCCAGAAAGAGCGCGCATGACGTTTTTCTCGTTTAAACGCTTTGTCGTGGGTGGCATGCTAGCTAGGCAGGCTAAGGTTGATGACCCATACCGCCTTTTCTTCAGTAGACCTAGAAATGTACCAAAATTAAAAAAAGATCACGTCAGCATCAGTTCCAATTTTAAAATTTAGCTAGATAATAGCTAATATATTTTAAAAAACATGATGAAACATTTTTTTTGCACCCATTATACATACTACAAACATGGTGTGAATATTTTACTTAGAAGGTTTTAAAAAATACATTAGTATTTTCTAATAAAATAAATACCTAATTTTTTAAATTTCAATTCCTATTTTATTCCTCAAAAATAATTTATATTGTTAAATCTAAGCCAAATGAGTGCATTGGTGTTAATATTATAAATTTTAAAGCCTTCTGGGTCACACAATTTTGATTTCTATGTTGCGTTGCAATTTTTTTTGTAATATGTTTTAAGATAGTATTTTTGTCACTAAATGGTGCCTGTACTGTGTATTATTACTGTGGGATGCGGCACGGGTTTGAATACCACACCTATGTCGAGGAATGATTTGTTATACTTATTATTAATTCCTAAAAAGGAAAAATGGGAAAAGGCGGTTAAAAACAAATAAATACACCTACAATAGGAATGTAATTTATTTTTTATTTGAAAATTCTTAATTAGCGTGATGTATTACGTAAGTATAAAATATTCTACAAATTGTAAAGGTAATAAGGCGTGATAAAGAACTTACGATTACCTATTAATACAATACCTACCTGTTATGAACAATGTCAAAAAATACCTTTACTCTTGAAACATATTTAATTTATAATCATATTTACAGATTTTTAAAATCACTTAAAATATCAAACAAACCTGCACGGGAAAAAATAGTATAGTAAAAATATGTTACAACTATTTATTTTAGTACAATTACTAGAAAAAAAAATAGCAGTCTTCACAAGAAAATTGATCTAATTCTGTTACATTTAATTAAAATCTACATCATCATCATCATCATCTCAGCCGATGGACGTCCACTGCCGCCATAACGACCGGTCCTGCGCTGCCCTCATCCAACGGGTTCCCGCCGCCTTCACAAGGTCGTCGGTCCACCGTGTGAGAGGCCTACCCACGCTGCGCTTTCCGGTACGCGGTCGCCACTCCAGAACTTTTCGGCCCCATCGGTAATCGGTTCTGCGAGCAATGTGCCCCGCCTACTGCCACTTTAGTTTAGCAATTCTTTGGGCTATGTCAGTTACTCTGGTTCTTCTGCGGATTCCTTCATTTCTGATTCGATCTCGCAGGGAAACTCCGAGGATAGCCCTCTCCATTGCCCTTTGGGTGACTTTCAGCCTTTTTATGAGGCCTTGAACGAGCACGTGTTTGTTTCATATGTCATCACTGGCAATACACTGATCGAAGACTTTCGTTTTAAGACACTGCGGTATTTGGGACGTGAAGATACTACGTAGCTTCCCGAACGCTGCCCAGCCGAGTTGGAAATTCTACATATAACAATAAATTGTCCAGTAAAGTCTGCTAAAATAAATAGTTGTCACATAAACTTACTCAACACTCATCTCATACGTAGAACTCAGCAGTTGAAAATGTATGGAGATACGGATCTTTCTACAGTTGATTTGACTTTCCAAAATCACATCCCTGGAGTGTGAGATGACAAAACCTGAATTCATCTGGAGCACCCTGAGAAGTTAGCCTCGATATTATATTATTATTATTTTGGGGTTTATTGGTACCTACCTAATGGTACCAATAATGTTGACTGGCTAATCTTTACACTGAAGCATGAGTAATTGTCATGCTATAGCTCATGCTGACATAAAAGAAGAATAATTTAGTTTTCTAATTACTTAGATTCACATTTTTGGTCCCATATTATTTGCATGGAGCACGATACATGAAGTTTCGCCTTAATACTTAGTTTCCTACCTATTCATATTCGAAAAGTAGTAAATTTCTTACTGAGGCACAGTTAACAACAAAAATCAATGACTAAAGCTATATTGTACGAAGTGTACAAGTCGCGGCACGAATCTCTAGCACTGACCTTGATTGCGCTGACCGTATGTACGCACGGCGACACATCAAGCTATACAAAACCAACATAAGCTGGCCGCGCGTAGGTCGAGTAACGTATAACGTCGCGCGGCCAGCTTATGTTGGTTTTGTATAGCTTGATGTGTCGCCGTGTGTACAAGATGCTATGCACTATTTTCGTCTAAATACACTGATTCGAGCGCTAGGCGAGGCATAACATGAAAGAGCGTCAAATTTAATTCACCTAGCACGAATTTAACATCAGATAGGTAACTATTTTTTATAATTACTTTCGTCAACATTTACTCTTGATATTGATTGTATCTAATCAAAAACAAATTCATTCTAAGCAGTCTTTATGCTGGTAAGTTCTTTGTTTGGCGGTACCCAACCACCGAACGCCTTCTCGAATTCCTTAGCTACAGCTATAGTTAGATGGTCATTACATTTGTTCCCTACGATCTGTATTCCAACTGGAAGTCCTTTTTCCGTAAGTCCTATAGGGCAGGCGGTGACTGGAAGGCCTAGAGCATTGAAAATAGTTAGATAGCCGCAATTTAAAAACTTATAGTAGACCCTGTAGTGCAGATGCGCCGGGGTTGGGTAAGCGGGGAAGAATAATACTGCGTCATCCGATAACACTTTCTGAAATTAAGAAAATTGTTATATTAGATAGACTGTAAAAAAAACACCTAACAAAATGCCAATGTAACAAACACTAGCTAGTAAAAGACAACGGTTTTAGAAGTAGTTGAGTATTTGGTCAGTTGCGAAGTAGTCACTCACATTGAGAAGTAGTCAAAATGAGAAATGGATAGCTTTGAAATATTAAGTAGGTACTATACAATTTTAACATTTTTGTTGGGTAGTCGAAATGAAAAATTCGCTATTTGCGAAGCACTAATCACTTTGAAAAGTAGTCATCACGAGAAATTGGTCATTTCCTGGAGCAAAGCGACAAAATACTGGACTATGCGTTTGTCCTAATTAGTTTTGAAGTCCGTTTTTTCTTTTTTCCAAGGTTCTTTCCCTATGAAGCAATCCCTATCAGTTTCATCTTTTTTCCATGCCAAGTCTAACTCAACGACAGTACGACAGGCTATTGACTCGAAAACGACAACGACGACAGGCTCTGGTGGACAAAACAAAGAGCGCAAACGGTTGTCTAGTCTAGAATTAAAACTTACATCAAATTCAACTTTGATTTCTTCGAAGATCCTTAACAAGTTCGCATAATAACTCTTTGGTAAGGCATCAAAGAACTTTTGCAGGGGTCCGTAACACACGCTAGTGAAGCTGTGGTTAGAACAGCCAAACAATTTCTTGAGCACCTCTGGCCACACCGACACCCACTGCTCCCTCTTCTCTGGGTCCGTGTAGATGTTACGAACATTCCTTATGTTAACAAGAACTCTCACGCTGATTTCCCACATATGCTCCATGTTTGGAATTTTTAGCTGTAATAAGGAAAAAGTGGATGTTTAGTAGGAAGCAATTATTATTGGTATGGTATAGCAGAGAGAATGTAAATCACTACGTTATAAGAGTCGGGACTTCCATAGTACAAACTGGTCGTGACCGATGATCCAGAATGTATGAAACGTGTGCAACCGTTCAAAGAAATTTAAGAGGCTATGTGAAAAAAATAGGATTTTTCAAAGCGTCATATATCATGAAGTACTAACAGTAGGAGTATGATTAGCGGATATGTGTAAATTGAACATATAATTGAATTTTTGACAAGAGCCAAAACACGATTAAGACACATTTTATCGATAGAAAAACAAGCCAAAGTAGCCTCCGTTTTTATTTATAAACGCTTGGAACTGCTAAACGTTGAATAATAGAAACACGAGACTTTATTTAAAAAAAAGAGATTGATATTTTACAAATTTTAATAAGAGCAGAATTGAACTTACATAAATAGTAAAATCACAATTAAATAAAGTTTGTTTTACGCTTGCGTCGTTTCAGGCGCGCGCACCGCCGCATCTCTTTCTCTCGCATCAGGCAGTAATATAAACTATCACACGCCCATTTCGCTTCAATTATTTTTCGACATAGGCCCTTAATGTTAGGCTTGCACGTGGCTCCGCCATTTTGTAAACTCTTTTGTGTTTTAACTATAAAACGATAACTTGAGATTATAATAAACTACTTGACATTGGCAGAAATGCTACTAATCATTTTCCTACGTGTACTCTCAACTCTCCACATAACGGGACATTGGCACAATTGTGATAACGCATCGGACGCCATTAAATAAAAATAGAATAGAAGTCAAGTTTATCCGCTCTCTATTATGTACGAGCGTTAACCCGCGACTATGTCCGCACAAATTATATACCAGATTTTAAGTCAGATCATTAGCTATCAAACAAAAATGTCATCAAAATAGGTTCAGTAGTTTTTGCGTGATGCTCGTTCAAACAAACAAACACGCAAACAAACAGACAGACAAAAAATCCAAAAATTGGTGATATGGAATCAGAGATACCTAAAAACCATATCGTAACTTTTTTTTTGTTAATATCTTCAATGTACAGACAAACTTCCTGTTACAGTTTTATAATTCTTTCTTTCTTTCTTATCGTGTGGGCAGAGCTTGAGCAGAGCCCTGGTGTCAGAGTTTTTTCAGACCGCCTTACGACCTCTGACGTGGTTTTTATGTAACGACTACTACCACCAAAGATAGTAGCCGGGACCAACGGCTTAACGTGCCATCCGAAGCACGGAATCATTTTCCTTTTCAGAAAATCAGGTGATTCAGCCTGCAATGTCCTAACCAACTGGGGAAAAACGCACAAAGTGACATATCACTAGGTGCCCCCCGTGGGAATCGAACCCACGACCTCCGAGTCGAGAGCCAATGCTCTTAACCATTAGACCACAGATGCAGGTATTTTATAATAGTATAGATAGATGACAGAGACAGAGGCTACTATAGTAGCTAACTAAAAATTTTTCATACAAAATATTAAATGAAAGTATCCATTTAAAACTGATTAAAACTAAAAGCACCAGGTACAACCTATCCACAGTATTTGAATAATTACGAACCTCTTGAACTTCAGTGTTGTAAGTATCCTTTATGTAGGACTTGGCTTTGTCCATAGCATTTTTAACGTCTGAACCTATTTTGTTCGTGACGTTACTACCATCATCGTACATGTAGTAAAATTTCAGCTTCGATACGTCTACCTGAAATTACGATAATTTGTGATTAATTAAAAAAACACATTTGGTCCCATGCGTCAACCTAGGACAGCAGTAAACTCCAGGTTAAGTTGGTAACCCAAGATTTTTTGTATAGAAAAACAACTGAGTAATTCGCCACCGTCGAAGAGCTGTTAAATTTGACAAGAGATAAACAGGGATATGCTGAGCTGACTGACAAGGCCAGTTATTATTAATCGTATGGCTTTTTTCTTTTCATTCCTGCGGAGACTACAAGTCCAGTAATGGAGAGGAACCCTTAGAAGAAGAAGTGCCAGCAATAAACTCCTGTAGGCCTCGCATGCCACCCCCGAGAAAACGACAAAAATCGAGATGTGCCTCCATCTTTATCATTTTACGTATGCCAAAAAGAGTTTTTCTCGTTTAAACGCTTTGTTGTGGGTGGCATGCTAGCTAGGCAGGTTAAGTTGGTAACCCAAGATTTTTTTGTATAGAAAATCAACTGAGTCCCACTTGCATCAACCTGGGTTAGCAAGAAACTCCAGGCTACGTTGGTAACCCATAACTTTTTGTATAGAATAACAACTAAACCCAACTTACGTCAACCTGGGTTAGCAATAAACTCCGAAGCAATAGTTATAATTTCTTACTGGTTTATCCAAAGGTACATCAGGACCACTGGACTGGCGTAAAACCTTGAGAAGCAATGTCAGATCCTCCGCGTATCGTGTTATCGGCCCCAGTGCGAAGTACTCTTCGAAGTCCGGGTCCAGGCAATCTGGTACGTGACCTGTGGACCGATTGCCGTACACATTTATAATTTTACCCATATAGCCAATTTTGGTAGCCGTTATCGAAACATTAGTGGTGATTTGTTATTGAAACATTTTTTTGGTCGGAGACTCGACAAATGTTCGTAGCGTCGCCACTACCAAAGATAATTCAATTAAATTTGCCACTACTGAAAATGGGGAAGAGTCGACACAGAAAAATGTGGTCGCACAGTTACACCGCCGTGTTGCAACATTGTAACCAGTTATCACAAAAATGACGTAACGTGTGGACACAACGACCACACACAGCTATTGAAACTTTTTTGGTCGGATAGTGAGTAAACCGTAACCACACATAGAAATCAAACCCCACACAGTAGGCAACCATGTGTCGTAGCAGTTACGAAACTGCGACATATGTAAATAATTTTCGTGGACTTCGATAAATTAGCGATGGAAAATGGCTAAATGGGTAACGTTTCTGTATATGCTACAGGTACAGATACAGATACCGGTGAACCCCATACGTGTATATCGGAACGTATGTATGATAGCTTCGCATTTTCGTTTACTCTAATACATGTGTAGAAATATTCGTTGTTCTTACCTTCGACGGATAACAGTCTTGGTGTGGGCTTGTGTCCAAATATGCCATTGAACATGGGGGGTAAACGCAGGGAACCTGCAATGTCGGACCCTACACCCATGATTGAAGCTCCAGCTGAGATCAGTGCTGACTGAAAATAGAATAAAGTCGTAATTAATAAATGTATAAAATAAAAACAAAGTTCGGTAAAGATTTAAACTGAAGTAAATATAAGGTCTAACAAAATTAGGTGAAACTATTTTAAGGGTATGCTCAGACCATTAAACTGAACAACTTTCTCTATGGAACCAATATCGAAATCGCGAAAAAAAATCAGCTGTTCCATACAAACCTACTCGACCTAAATGTATGGGACAGTAGATTTTTTTTTCGCGATTTCGATATTGGTCCCATAGAGAAAGTTGTTCAGTTTGATGGTCTGATCATCCCCTTAAAATAGTTTCACCTAATTTTATTAGACCTTATAGTGTCACTGAACTGTGACCAGATCTTCGAACCGGCAACAAAAGTACAGGTACTGTACAGAATCTTAGCGGTTGTAACTGGGTACCGGACGGATACTAGTACTTCGCCCAAGTACTGACCAGCAGGCCTAGCATGCCACCCCGAGAAAACGATAAAATCGAGATGCGCCTCCATCTTTATTATTTTACGTAGGCCAGAAAGAGCACGCATGACGTTTTTCTCGTTTAAACGCTTTGTCGTGGGTGGCATGCTAGCCGTGCTGTACCCAATTCAGGTACCTGCATCTGTTATCTCACTCTAACTAACTTCAATATTTGTTTGGTATCGGTATAATACCGATCCTTATTAGGAATTTAATAGTATAGGAACTACCGGTACCCGTCTAGAGCCTGTAACACACCAAGGCCAATGGTACCGGTTCCTAAAAATACCCGTATTTTAAGCCCTGACTGTGACTGAGGTTAATACGTTTTTATTTGACCTTGTTTCTAATTATGTGTGCGTAAGTAAATCCCTATGTCATATCTAATCACGCATGAGCAGTACATTCAGAGTATACACACGAAAAATTTGATTAACCCAGGATTAACCTGATAGATTCTTGTTTAGTTGCTTAGACTACTGCTTGCCGAATTTATTTGAATCATCGTTTAACGGCGTTTCGGTACTAGTGAATCGTGGATGTTCTGAGGTTTCAGAATGTCTCTGACTACCCCCTCAGGTTAGTCTCAGATATAGTCGTGAGCATATGCATGCATCGTTTTTCAAACAACCTCCTACTTATAAAGGTATCTGGTTTTTCAACTATGGGATGGCAAAGAGTGCGTGCATCCTTTGGATTGGAACTATGGAGAGAGCTATGCTCGGTGTTTCTCTGAGAGATCACATCAGAAATGAAGTGATACGTCAGAGAACTAAAGTGGTTGACATAGCTCCAAAAAAGAAGCAAGCTAAAGTGGCAATGGGCTGGTCATATTTGCCCAAGAACGGTCAACTGATGGGGTGTCAGAGTTCTAGAGTGGAGACCACGAACACGGCTTAGTGTGGGACGCCCTGCTGACCGTTGTACAGACGACCTAAAAAAGGGAGCCTGGAGCGACTGGATAAGGAAGGCCGAAGACAGATTTTTGTGGCGCGCCTTGGGAGAGGCCTATGTTCAGCAGTGGACGATGATAGGCAGATGATGAATCAATTGATGGATGTTATGAAGCTATTTATTAACTATAATTGTTGCCAAGATCTTTTGCATTTTTGTTTAACCTTAGGTTACTTATATTCATAACCGAGATACAAGTTAGGTAGGTATTACGTAAGGTAGGTAGGTACTTTACATGCAAAAACTAACGAATGGAATATTTAAATATTTTGAAACGTAAAGAGGTAATTTTAAATCTTTTAAGTTCGCTAAGCAAATGCTTTTTATACGGGGATTAAATTTTCAACATTATATCGGTACTGAAAATTAAATCCTATACCACAATCTATGCTAAAAGTATTAACAATTATAAAACGCAAGGCTTAAAAAGGCAGTTTATAATTGCAGCAAAGTTTCTGAACACTCCAAAATGGATTAGTATCATGACACTAAAGCACTTCAAAATATCCTTCGTACCTCACTGCTTTTTACAGGGTGTGACAAAACACCCTTAGTAATATTTCAAGGGGTGGGTTTACTTTCAGTATGAAGATCGCCATAGGCGTAGTCGAAAGCGACTATAGGAATAAATCAATCATCATCATTTACATAGAAGCATACCTTTAATTTTGCACATGACCTTAATAAAATTTAGGTGAATCCAAAAGAGGAAGTATCTAATCACCACGCTCCTGCTCAACTATAGTCTGTGTTTAATAGACGCACCAAGTCGTGCCCACCTCGAGAACACTGACCGACTTGCAAATGCCACTTTGGCGTTGCATTGCATTGGCATTTATTTCGGCATCAGTGCACAATTCTTGCTTACGCAAGATCCATAAGTTTCTTCATACAAGCTCGTCGGTTCCGGGTATATTTTATTTGGCCCTTCTTCAGTACGCATCCGATTTGGTCAGCATACGTGCGACTAGGGCGACCCCTTTCAACCATTCATACGTCAACCTACTTTCGCTCATTCTTTCCACATGGCCAAACTACCTCAACATACCTTTTTCAATCCTAGTCACTACTACTAAAAACTAACTATTAACCTGAAGAAATAAACGAACCAACTCTTCACTTACCTCTCCGCCAGAAGAACCTCCAGTGGTCCGTTTCTGATCATACGGATTCATGGTCAAGCCAGTCACATTGTTATAAGTTTCCCAGTTCATGCAAAGCTGTGGTGTGTTGGTGACTGCGATCGGTATTGCTCCCGCTGCCCTGGCAAGCCTGACGATGGTCGCATCTTGTTTTGCAGGGTTCCTGTATGGAAACACGGTTCCGCAGTCGTTGCTCATGCCTGGAAATTTAATAAGGCTAATTAAATTTTAAGTCACGACTCATGAGTGGCCTTCTAGATCTAGTGATTTACCTATTACTTAATTCTTGTGAGGCTAATCGCAATAAGTTCTATCCGATATAAACATATCTAATACATTTATAATACATTACATATATAATATAATAAAATTATATATATAATATATAATACATTTTATCCAAAATTAAAAAAGAAATTCGTTTCTAGTAGGTAGTTATTTTGACAGCTGTAATTAGTAAGCTTGACTTTCAGGCGATTTACCACTCAGAATAATTTACCGAGATAAACGATATTTATATGATGATTTTTTAAGGGGGTGATCAGATCATAAAACAAAACAACTTTATGGAACTAACATCGAAATTGCGAAAAAAAACTGCTGCCGTTCCATACAAAACTGCAAACCTACTCGACCCAAAATGTATGGGACGTTGATGACTTTTTTTGCTATTCTACAAACCTTCATTGCAGGTGTAATTGACGTACTTTGACTGAACAGTTTAATGAGTAGGATCTAATGTTTTAATTAACAGTTAATTTGTATGCAACGGATATTGTGTTACTGGTCATGCTATGCTATACCTACACCCAATTAATGTATTCCGATGTTTCAAATCAAACCTTGCTATTGTTTTAATTGAATAACTTCATCGACAATATTTATATCTCTTTTCTGAACAAATTTAATTTCGTATTTTTATTAGCCTATTTCATCCCACTGCTGGGCAACCTAGCCTAGCTAGCCTCCCCTTTTATCCTCCATGCAACCCTGTCCTGAGCCAGTTCCATCCACTCTTCGTCGAATGTATTTTGCACCCGGAAAGATGGGCCAAAGTCTTAACATCTTGGAACAAATTTAATTTCGTATGGAATAAAATTAAGTCAGTACCTTAGTGCTAAGAAATGATAAGTAATTATACAGGGTGTAACAAAACGCCCTAGTAATATTTAAAGGGGTGGTTTAGACCAACAAATTAAAGAAAAATCTTATAAGTAAGTATTTCATACGAAACTGTAGGTACTTACTCGTCTCAAATGTATGGGACGGCAGTTTCCTTTTTCGATATTGTCGAAATGTCAATGACATCTTAACTTAATCTTATGTACACCGTACATCCCTAGTTTTAATTAGGTACTAACAACAATTTAAGGGTGTGTTCAGACAGTGAAACTACACAACTTTCCCTAAAGAACATGGGTCGAAAGACGAGAAATTTTGTTGGATCTCCCATAGAAAATCGATCGCGTGATTCGCACATTTGTCTGGGAAAACCAACAAAAAATTCTCGATTTTCGACCCATATTCGTTAGGGAACGCTGCTTAGTTTCATTGTCTGAATACACCCTTACAATTTTTATAGTAATTAAAAACAAGTTGTGTATAATCTGAGCTTAATCAATCAATCAATCAATTATACTTTATTTGACACCAAAACAGAGTATGGAGACAGCAAACAATCAGGAAAATAAATCAATCTTAATCTGAGTTACCTTCGACTGCGATACTTTCTTTGACAGTCATCGGTACGCCCAGCAGTGGGTACTCCTTCGCCAGGTCATCAGGGCTCCTGTCATTGGCAGCTATCATCTTATCGATGACCCTGGCTTCCTTCAACGCCATGTCGTACCGAGGCTCCACTATCGCGTTGAGGTATGGATTGACTTCCTTGCATCGCTCTATGTACGCTGTGACCACTTCTTCTGATGTTATCTGAAGATTCGAAAGTCGTATTTGGTTAGTTTTTGTTCAGGTAAATTAGTAAATAAAAAATAAAATAAATAAAAAATAATTTATTTCTCTCCACATACAATAATAAGACAACAAGTGGTTTAGGTATAACTGGACTAGTATTAAATACATTATTATAGTAATGTGGAGACTGGTGCCTGGACTAAGTTCACCTTGCGGTGAGCTTGAATAAGGTGTCACAGGACACCAGGCCTCCACCCGCACGGTACCTTTACAAGAAATTTGTCTAGGAGAAACCATAGGAGAAATTATAAGTAATTCTAGTACGTACGTAAATACGTTAGGTACGATTATTATTTAAATCATCATCATCGTCTCAGCCGATGGACGTCCACTGTTGGACATAGGCCCCCATATTATTTAAATAATATGACATAATACAGGGTTCAACAAAACTGCTTTGCAGGGCTTTGAAAAGGGGTTTGAAGGCTTTAAAGGGCTGGTTTAGACTACCAAGTGTTTACTATGGATTCAACATCGAGAAAAATAATCTGCTGTTTCATACAAAACTGCAACCACTCGACTCAAATGTATAAAACATATGATTTGTTTATTTTTTTCGACGTTGTCTCCATTGCGAATGTTGATCAGTTCGATGATTGATAGTCTGAAATACCCGTTTAAATATGACCAGACCTTTTGTTACACTTTCTATAAAATACCTAACAGGTAGGAAACTAACATTTCCAGATTATTTTGCGGGAAGCACGAAGACGAGTGTCTGGTAGAAGAAGGACTTCCTGGCTTAAGAACATGTGTGAATTGTTCGATATACACCATATACAGATGTACACCTCACTATACAGGGCTTTAGTATCCAGGGTTAGAATAGCCCTAATGATAGCCAACCTTCGATAGGAGAGTGCCCCATAAAAAGAAGAAGATTATAATTGATGATAACTACATCTTAAAGGTACAAGTTTCTACGTATACAAAACACAAAATCAATTAAATACATCTTCAATTTGTCTTATACAACCAATAGAAAATGCATTCGAGGCTGTCGTGCAGGAGAGTGCCCAGAAAGTTAGTAGTAGTAGTAGTAGTAAGTTCATTATTTTATTAAAGCCTTCTATCATATATCTGGCATTCTCGTAATTCCGAAACATAAATCATCAGTAGAAATAATAAGTATAGACCAACCCATGCGAATCTGACACGAAGGTTCAGAGGGCATCGTCTGCAGCTGCAGGCCGCTTATCTATGTGATGACTGTCACAATGCATATCTCATTCCAATAGAACAGGCTTGAAATGTTAACAAAGGCTGAACCAAAAAGTTAGAGTCTGGGCCAAACCAATTACTTGACTTTGGTGCCCCTGCCCACCAAGCACGTAGTAAGTATTTTTTTCCAAGGGGCCAGGGCCAGGTCTCGCTCGAGATTTGCGATATGATTAGCTAGTTGCAATATTGTCTAAAACTGGAACGAATTCTGCACTACGACGGTCTCAATACAATAAAAAACCCGTAACGAGCTAAGCGAGCTCGAGATTTCACTGCATTAATAATAAAATCATTGCAATACGATCTAAAACCAGGAGCGAGCGAAGCGTTCTCGAAATTTTTGGGCAATATTTTCAAGACGTTGCAATATTTTTTTTCAAACACTTAATTTTGGCTCCCCCTTAAACTGACGCCTGGGGCGCCGGGCGTGGGCACCGGTTCGCCCTCCCCCAGATTCGGAGGTTCGCGTAACTCCTTCTAAGCACTCTAAGCTATGTACGGATGAATCTAATAAGCTGATGATGTTCCCTTAGCATCGCCATTACTATGATTTATTACAAAAAAATTGCGCTAGGTATTATTATTATTGTTAGAAATCGTGATCTTAGTTTACCTACTAAATGTATGAAATGATTGCGTTTACACACGAATGCATTTGCGCAAGTATCATATAAAATACTCACGCGTCAGTATGCAAGGTTATCTTTTTATGAAAGTTCTGCTACCTACCTAAGTAGGTATATCTAGACAATTGATTAGAATTAGAACGCAGATTTTATTCTATTGCAGCACCTTATTTAAGTACCTACAGTGCTTGTTTCTCTTGTGACAGACCTAAAAGACTGGGACTGGCAATGACCACTTCAGTACATTGAGAACAGCAAGAACAAATATGAGTCGGCAAGTGCCAAATATTGCGTTTCATCATCTCATCCGACAGACGTCCACTACCGGACATAGGCCTCCAGGATCGCCACAACGACCGGTCCTACGCTGCCCTCATGCAACAGGTTTCCGCTTCCTAAACCAAATTGTCGGTCCAAGTAGTGGGGAGCCTACCGCATGCAGCTGCGCATTCCGGTACGCGGTCGCCACTCAAGGACTCTTCGGCCCCATTGACCATCGGTTCTACGAGCAATGTACCCCGCCCATTGTCAAATAAGTTTAGCAATTCTTTGGGCTATCTCGGCTACTCTGGTTCTTCTGTGAATCTCGTCATTTCTGATTCGATCTAGCAGGGAAACTCCGAACAAAGCCTATATAGCCTCTATTGCCATTTGGGTGACTTTCAGCCTTTTTTACAATGTATCAAATGTTAACAAACCTGTTTATTTCTTATCATCATACATAGCGTAGTGGCGGATTTGAACAGTATCGGATTGTTCGGAGGAGGACACTTTCGGGTCCGTTTGATGGTTAGGACGTAGGTGAGAGGTCGGACCCCGATCGCCAGCAAGGAGACCAGGAACCTGAGGGACCATCGCATGAACCCGTTCAGCATTGCCGTCTGGAAGAGAAAGAGAGGTAAAGGTTTGTAACTAAGATTGAAATGGTACAAACAAAAGAAAACATCTTTTAAAAACCAGCTTTCTTTATATGGGACCAAATATGAAAATCGCTTGAAAAAATACTGTCCCATAAATTTGGGTAGAGTAGGTTTGGGTGCGGTTTAGTAAGGAACAGCTGATTTCTTTTTCGCCATTTCGACATTGTTCCCTTAGAAAAAGTTGTTCAATTTGATGGTCTGACCATCCCCGTTAAAAAGTTTCCACTAGTTTTGTTAGAGCTTATAGGCACACCACTAGTTTTTAATTTTTAACAATTTTTTTTGGAACTCTCGTACAAAAGTACAGATCGATATAGTATAGGAGGTCCAACAATTTTTTAGTTTTTCGAACCATGTTCCTTAGGGAATGTTGTTTAGATTAAAATATTGGTATTAATTAAAAACTATGGTGATAATAATAAGTAATTACAAGGTGGTCCAGATTAGATCGCTGACTTAAGGGGCCCATTCACAGTAGTTCGTCTTGCAGTCCTACACCAATATCGGATCGTGAATGGTGTTGCGGTCCTGCATGGCGTCCGACGACCTTCAGCAAAATGTATGAGTAGTCCTACTTGCCGGACAGTGTGTGGGCTTGCAGTCCTGCATGTAGGACTACTGTGTATGGGCCCCGTAAGAAACCTACCAATACTAGCTAAAAAAAAATCGGTCCCCACCAAATTACAAGAAAATATTTTTTTATTATCTCTATCTTGAACAATAATATTTTTTTTTTATTTTTCAAAGACAATTTTTGAAAATTTGTATGCCATTTCTTTACTTCACAATATATCAACAACAAAAAAACAGTCTAATTGGTGTCTGATTAGTTGATTTTAAGTGTGCTAATTTTTAAATTTATCTAAATAAAAAGTTTTCCTGGCGTCCGCAAGCCAGCAATCTAAAAAAGATTTTATTGTTATCTAGTCTGGAGTGGACCACCCTGTATAATAATATAATCTTTATTGCAGCATAATAAACAATACTAGGGCATAAAAACATCATTACAAGAAAATTACCTTAATAGCTATTATCCTGAGTACGTAGCCCCCGACACCAACCACATAACATTGACACTTAGCCAATGGCCCTTCGAGGTAAGGCGGATAAACCAAATTATAACTATTCAAAAACACTTCGCCCAACACAAATCCCTGATAAATACTTGCACTCAACACAATCAACACACAACGAGTAACAATATTCAAACTTGTATTAACACATGAACTGCACATATTAAGAAATATCCCAATCATTTTATATTTAACAATACGTGCGCATAAGGAACCGTCCCCTGTCTTTTGAAATCGTAGATAATAGTTATCTGAAAGCATTTATACAGTATTCGTTTAGGAAGTAGATAAGTAATAATAATGTAGATACATAATATAAACAAAAGTACAGATGTCAGTGGACATGTGTTAGTTATCGCAACATTTAATGAACTTGTTATCAGGCTAAATGACTGTAATGATTTAACTTTAACCTCAAAATTACTTGTAACACGTAAAGATAGGTACGGAAGGGCCAGTAAATTTAAAAGAACTAATGCAAAATTTACCGAGATTCGGTAGTGATTTTCACTGATTATGTCATGAGGGAAATTGTTTCTTCTTTTTTTATTGATCCATCTCTCACCAATCTCAGCTAACCGGTCCGTCGTGTAGTCCCAGAAACGCCCAATGTCGAGATCCTGGTCAGTACCCTTGGAGTGCCCTTGGGCAGGATGCAAAATTTTTTTTACTAACTCGATTGACCCTTGATGCTCATTGAGTAATACTGTAATTGTCGCTTCGAAAAAATGATCTAGGCTTTACGATATTTGGATTCTGTTACATGCTTACTTACAGCTCTGAACAAATAGTTAGTGTTCAAATCGAACCATTCGCATAGGTTTTTAGGTTTAAAAAATAGCTTTTTTACAAAACCTATGTCCTCAGCTAATTTAAAAATATCTATCTTCTATACTATCTATTTACCGAAGTAGGTATTCAAGATTTTATTTGCACTTAAATACTTTGACACGAATAAAAAATAAAATATATTTTAATGAACGGAACCCAATAAAATAGGAAAAGGGATAAATTCCATTCGAACTTCATTGTTTTTAACTTTTATTATTTGATCAAAATAATTTATGAAACCATGTGGACCTTCTGTATTTAAAGTACTTAAGTAAACACATAAATACTATCGATACTTAACAATATTACTACCCGCATAAAAGATTATACAAATTATCAATTACCTAGACAAAGCAACTAGAAAAGTAAATAGGTAAGTTTTAGGGAACTACTGTAGGGCAAAGGCTTTTTTCTCAGGAATATAAGGGTGACCATGCTCCACAAAGAGTGCGGATTGGTGGAGGCATAAGTTAGCATGATAAGGTAGGTATCATAATTATACGATATCAAATGTATAGAGATACGAGGAGGAGAAGACACATCGACATGTGTATCCTGCCTATCCTAACCTACGGTTACGTGGTGTCACTGAGTCTGAAAAGTACGAAAACAAGATTTTTTTTTAGTATAACTAGGTGTTAAAAGAACGGATCGTATCAGAACATAAATAGCCGATTACAATTGGATTGACCATGTCAATATTGAATGTCTTTGGCCATGTCTGTCGAATGCGTCAGGAAAGAGGGGCAAGAATGTTCACTCCCTGGATCCCAGAAAACGGTCGTCGGCTTCCAGGTCGCCCTAGGAAGAGGTGGCGGGACGACCTAGATGCTTTCGATATCGTGTGTCTAGAGCATGACCTGGAGTGTGACCATCACACGTTCAAATCAGCATCAGCAGTAGAAAGATGCATGATCTCCTTAGTAATTTTTAACCGACTTCAAAAAAAGGAGGTTTTGACATTTTCTACTGCTACATGCACTAAGTCTGTGCCAACATGTGATGTTCAAAAATCGCACGCCAGCGCGGCTAGCATACCATCCACGACAAAGCGTTTAGACGAGAAAAATGTCGTGCGCGCTCTTTCTAGTAAACATTAAATAATAAGGTCCTTATTATTTTACATATGTCAGAAAGAGGGCGCATGACGTTTTTCTCGTTTAAACGCTTTGTCGTGGGTGTCATGCTAGCCGTGCAGGACAGAAATCGTAGGAGAATTAAATTGGAGGCATTTACCCAGCAGTGGGATGAAGTAGCCTAATGAAAAAAGGTACGCGGAGGACGGATGTCACCGGTAATTAATCATATTTCCAAAACGTGATGATAGTCAAATGAGACAAGATTTGGATACTATCAAATCGAAATTATCTATCGATGCTTGATAACGAAGTGTATAGCTAATAAAGATTGTGTAATATTACAAAACATACCTGGGTATTATTATCATAATTCAAGTGCATTCATAAGCAAGTGGAATATTTTTTTAGCTTTCAATACAAATATAAAAAAACTAAAAAACTTGTATAAAATTTATAAAAATAAAAAATTGAAAATTTTTATTCGCTTCGGTATAGGCCCGATTTTCAGCGAAAGTGCGACATCGCCCTGGTGTAGTGGTTGGTCCCATAGATAAAGTTGTTCAATTTGATGGTCTGACCATCCTCATATAAAGTATGTTCAGCAGTAAACGATGATATGATATCATTCTTAGTACGGGAAATAGGCTAACATAAAAATTTTATATGTAGTATAGTTGGCGTATAGTTATGGAACTCATGTCGATCTGATAGAGGAGTGTCGCGTAATCGCAGTTGGCGCACATCTTGTCTTGGTAAGATATGTTGGTTTTTTATTTTTATTTTCGTTCTAACATCTAAGACGTTCCTATACACGCATTGCTTTACATGAAGATTCTCAGAAAAAAAAAGTCATAACGGTGCATTTTTTATGTTTATTTCAAAAGTCCGTTTGCATTTGTGCCTAATCTTTCGTCCTATCACTAAAGTAAATTAAATAAATTTTTTTGGAGTTTTTACCATCAATAAACGTAACCGTTTGTGGGCCTACTAATAATTGACTCCTTTCAATAACAACTTTGCCTAAAAATTACGTAGAAATCATCTACTGACTGTACACACGGCGACACATCAAGCTATACAAAACCAACATAAGGGTATATGTTACTCGACCTATGCGCGTCCAGCCTATGTTGGTTTTGTATAGCTTGATGTGTCGCCGTGTGTACCTATACATTCCATGGTGTTAAAACAAGCAAACACTTTAAGTTAAAACGGGTTACGGTCATCTACTAGCTCAATATTAATATTCATAAAATTGGTCTTTATGACCATTGAAATAGAGACGTGGCTTGGCCAAAGATGTGTGTCTAGTAGTTACGCAAAGTGTAGCAATAGCGCGAATTGCTAATATGCGTGGTTGACCAAGCCAAGCCCTGTTCTTTGCGTAATTTAATTTCATACATGTCCGTTTGTTTACGTATACTATAATCGTAGGTATGTCGGTAATATCGCTTTCGTTGATTTAAACGACAAAGGGGTCTGGAGTGGAATTTTGTGCAAATTAAATTAAATAATTTGAAAATCATAATGATGCAAATGATGCATAATCTCAACACTTTCTACTGCTTATTTGAACGTGTGAGTTTAAAAAATCGCACCCCCGAAATTTTTTTATTATGGAGATCGGATCAGCTCATGATTTGATTTTTCAAAATTCCCTGGATAATCGATAGCTACGCCAATACAAACAAGAAATATTATGAGGCCAAACCTTCTCGATCATACATACAAGCAACCAAACTAAAACTTTGAAATGTGACGCTATCCCATAGAAGGGTCGAGTAGAATTGCAGTTTTGTATGGAAAAGCTGTTTTTGCGCGATTTCTAATTTGGTCCCAAAGTTGTTCAGTTTGATGCCGTCAGCATATTAACAAGGATCCTATCAATCAATCAATCAATTATACTTTATTTGACACCAAAAAAACAGAGTATACAGAGAGCAAACAATCAGGAAATACAAAAGGCACAAAAACAGGCGGTCTTATCGCTAAAAAGCGATTTCTTCCATACAACCTTAGGGTAGAGGAGGGAGGTCCTATACAGGGTGAAATTGATATAATTAACATCCTTTTAAACTAAGAGTCTACCCATCAAACTGAACAACTTTTAGTATGGGAGCAAACCGATCGGAGCAAATAAAAAATCAGGTGTTCCATACTACTGCAATGGCGACGCGCGAGTGCGCGACTCAAATGTATGCTGATTTTTTTTGCTCCGGTCGGTTTGCTGCCGCAGTAAAAGTTATTCAGTTCGATAGGTAGACACTTAGTTTAAAAGGATGCTAATGATATCAATTTCACCCTGTATAATCGTTGCGTTGGTATTGGTACGTCCTGTAAGTGACCGTGTAACTTCTGATCAACCTGACCGATTGAGGTCATAATTTCAATTTGAATATTATTATTATTCAAACAATTGCTGATGGTTTATTTTAGATGTAGAAACAAATTAAAGGGTTACATATACGACCTTGGTTACTTTACTTACTGTTTAAAAAAAATGCATGCACAATATCTTAGAATGTTTATCAAATAATCATTGCGACCTTGGCAGGTTAAAAATAATTTTTACACGTCAGTAAAAATATACTTACAATTATGTTTGTAGATAATTTAAATAAAATTAATAATAATAAATTAATAATTAATTAATTTAAATTAATAATTTTTATTATTTATTTAATTAATTATTTATTTATTTAAATTATTTTTTTTATTATTTTAAGTTGTGGATCTCTAGGTCTGTTTGTTTATAAGTTCATATTTGACTGTTTGTAATCCCTAATAAATAAATAAAAAATGCGATATAAACGAATTTTTTCATTAAATGAATGAAAAACTTAATCTTGGTTCTGCAATTATTAGCTCCATGGACTTATTAATGGCCAAGAAAATATACACTACGCCTAATGGTAAGGTAAAGTAGGAGACTTTGAAATCTATTATCTGTATGGTATATTTCTAAAGTGACCTTCGTTTTTTTTAAGGGAATGGTCAGACCATCAAACTGCACAACTTTCTCTATGATATTATGACAAAACTGCAAACCTACTGGACCCACATGTATAAAACAACAGTTTTTTTATATTTAAATGTTGCCGTAGTGAAAGTTGTTTAGTCTGGTGGTCTGACCTAAAGTAATGCAACACATTATGTTTACACCCTGTATAATGATAAAAATAGACCTGCCAAACACATACGGAATTCCGAATCAGGATTACGATTTCGTATGGATTTTCCCTCTCCACTATTTCAAATCCTATACAAAATCACGATTCTGGCCCTGTACCCTGACTTTCGATTATCGATATATCGCGACCGTTTCGGTCCGAACTTCATAGTAATAGGGTTGACATTGGAATTAAAAAGGTCACGCAATTGCGAAGTTCGAAAATTCTGGATCGGAATTCCGTATGTATGTGGCGGATCTTATTACATTGATTGTGCCTTTTTTAGCGCTTCGTAAATCTATAGGTTGTTCGGGTACCAGTTGCATTACTTTAAGTGGTGATTGTACCCATGATACTGAACAACTTTCTCTGAGAAACCTATAGGAAATTCGCAAAAAAAAAATTGGACTTTCCATACTAAATGCAATCAGCTGATAGAACGTTTGTATAAAACGTCGAAACATTTTTTTGCCCTATAAGTTTCTTAGGGAAAATTGTTCAGTATCATGGGTACAATCACAAGTACACATTACATTACATTAAAGTAATGCAACTGTTTACCCTAACACCCTGTATAAACTCACTTATCACTAAATAAAACATGAGTACAACAACAACACGTCAGCGTCAGACTTTGACTATTTATTATAAGGACTAGCCTTGCGGTAGCATTTCCCCTCTGCCACGGTATAAGATCAATTAACCATGTGCATTTACATTCAATTTTATACCTTATCACTAAACGAGACAGCCTATAATTGCGAAACAATAATTTCGAATTTAGAACGTTTTGGTTTCACACGAGACTACTTTTCATGATTTTTAACGTTCAAAATTAGAATCTAAAGTTATTGGAATAAAATCCAAAGTTGCGGATTTCATGTTACAGCGCCCCCCCGCAAAAAGTGGCAGAAATGTTTGTTAGTAAAATTACACGCGTAACTAGTCCCTATATAAGTATTCAAAGGCGTCAGAGGATATTTACCTGTCAGCGCGCTGCATCCAATCGTAAAAAGAGGGGTATTAAAAATTTGACGCCTCTGTCGGTCTGTATGTGGGTCTGTCTGTGGGTCTGTCTGTGGCATCGTAGCTCCCAAACGAGTGGACCTATTTTGATGCGGTTTTTTTTAATAGAACGCTCATGAAAATCGGTTCAGTAGTTTTTCAGTCAAATATTATTTTTGATGTAAGCATTTACTTTTCATAAGGTACATATTTACCTATTGACCAATTAAAGGCAATGAATAATTTAAAATTAGTATGGAAGTCTTTGCACCACAAATATATAAATTTTTAGGGTTCCGTACCCAAAGGGTAAAAACGGGATTACTAAGCTTACGTTTTCCGTCAGACGGTTCGTCCGTCTGTCTGTCTAACCTACATATTTAGGACTGCAACTTTTGAACCGTAATAGCTAGACAGTAGACTGTTAAAATTTTCACAGAATGTGCGTATTCTGGCGGATTTGCTAACAATTAATAAAAATGATAAAATGTTAAGGGGGGTGGGTGGTCCTCATACAAGAAACTAGTTTTTATCAACGTTTTTTCTTCTCGCTCTATCGTTAAAACGGTCATACATACAAGCGTCAAACTTGGTGTGATTATAGAGTAAACTTTACAGTATAACAACAAATAATAAAAACCGGCCAAGTGTGAGTCGGTCTCGCGCTAAAAGTACCGGAGAAAAAATGTTTTTGTAAGTTAATATGTTGTGTGGTGGTGTAGTACGGAACCCTTGGTGCGCGAGTAGCCCGACTCGCACTTCACCGGTTTTTATTAGATTGTGTTTACAAAATTTCAATGAATTAAATTGGTTAATATTAAAAATAGAATTTAACTTAATATGGAGCGCACTAACGGGTATAATAACCTCTTAGAGATTACGCGAGCTCGTAAATCGTAAAAAGTGAAATTAGTAACGTAACAATATCGTTGATTTGGCAGGCCGGGCGGCATAACGCACTTTCTATTTACGTTCATAACTAAATGGAATATTTAAACAATTTGGTTTTATAGATTTTTTCATGTCTTACTATGTTACAATTACTATGGTTATCGGTAATGCTGGAAATATTGAAAATTTTTGTCACTGTGGATGTTTTTCGAGCATTATGTTTTATGATTTTACCTGCGACTTTGCCGGCACCGGCTGCGGCTTCCGTCATCTTTAACTAGATAAAATACAGGGTGTAAGTGACAGCCTAGCAAATACTGAAACGGTGAACTCAGACCATCAAACTGAACAACTTTGACTATGGAGTCTACCTCAGGAGACGCGAAAAAAAATCAGCTCTCCCATAAATTTAAGTCGGGTAGGAACAGCAGTTTTATATGGAACAGCTGATTTTTTTTCGCGTCTCCTGAGGTAGGCTCCATAGTAAAAGTTGTTCAGTTTGATGGTCTGAGTTCACCGTTTCAGTATTTGCTAGGCTGTCACTTATACCCTGTATACAGGGTGAAAGATATCATTAGCACCCTTTTAAACTAAGAGTCTACCCATCAAACTGAACAACTTTTACTATGGGAGCAAACCAATCGGAGCAAAAAAAAATCTGCTGTTGCATACATTTGAGCCGAGTAGGCACTACAGTTTAGTATGGAACAGCTGATTTTTTTTTGCTCCTATTGGTTTGCTCCCATAGTAAGAGTTGTTCAGTTTGATAGGTAGACTCTTAGTTTAAAAGGATGCTAGTGATATCAATTTCAACCTGTATACCTATCAATTCAGTTTTTATGTCTAATCATAAGATTTAAAGACAAAAAGATTCATTAGAATTGGTCCAGTAGTTTTGGCGTGATGCTCGAACAAATATCTTATAGTACCTACCTATAAGAGATGAGAGGAATTTCGATAACCATTAGCTGCATGATGCTGCAGCTGCTGATATTATAAAATATTATTTCAATGTTACTATTGTTTTTGAGAGTTACGCGGTTATTATTTAATCTGGAATGCCGAAATATCGGGAACTCAAATATACCGAAACGCGGACGGTCCGTCCGTTAAAATCTTTGACTATTTATTATAAGGACTAGCCTTGCGGTAGCATTTCTCCTCTGCCACGGTATAAGATCAATTAATCATGTGCATTTACATTAAATTTTCTACCTTATCACTAAACGAGACAGCCTATAATTGCGAAACAACAATTTCGAACTTTAGCCCAGACATTTTACGGAGTTTTGTTAGGCGGGGTAGGGAGTAATTACAAATTGGACTTTTAAACCGTAACCGGAACCATTTAGTGACAAAAAGACTATTTTAAAGCATATTAAAAAAAAATCGCTACGCAACATAGAAATCAAAATTATGTGTCCCAGAAGGATTTTAAATTATTAATATTAATATCAATGCACTCATTTGACCTAGATTTAAAAATATAAATTATTTTTGAGCAATGAAATTTAAAAAATGAGGTATGTATTAGAAAATACGAATGTATTTTTCAAAACCTTCTAAGTAGACACAAATATTCATACCATATTTGTAGTATGTAAAATGGTAAAGCCTTAAATTTGTACAAAAAAAAAATTTACCCTCAGGTTTTTTAGAACAAGATAATAGCTAAATTTTAAAATTGGAACTGTTGCTGAAATGTTTTTTTTTTAATTTTGGTACATTTCTAGGCTTAAATTGTCTCTTTAATATTATACCGAAAAAAAATGTTAATTACTAATTAGTCCCGGCTCAAACTGTAAATTGACTGCGCTACTTAGAACGTTTGGGGTTCACACGAGACTACTTTTCATGATTTTTAACGTTCAAGATTAGAATCTAAAGTTATGGGAATAAAATCAAAAGTTGCGGATTTCATGTTAGTAGAATTACCTACACGCGTAACTAGTCCCTATATAAGGTCTAACAAAATTAGGTGAAACTATTTTATGGGGATGATAAGACCATCAAACTGAACAATATTCTCTATGGGACCAATATTGAAATCGCGAAAAAAAAATCAGCTGTCCCATACATTTAGGTCGAATAGGTTTGTATGGAATGCTGTTTTCCGCGATTTCGATATTGGTCCCATAGAGAAAGTTGTTCAGTTTGATGGTCTGATCATCCCTTAAAATAGTTTCAGGTAATTTTGTTAGACCTTATATAAGTAGTCAAAGGTTAAAATTTTTAATTCTATTTCATTCTTAATTTTATACTTATTTAGTAAGCACGAAGCAGGTATGCTTACGTTTTGTGTCTTGTTTTCTTTTTTATGTTGCATAAAATGATACAGGGACCTATTTTAAGGACATCGTCATAGGCCTTTACATCTGTTGCAGATGACTTAAGCAGTGTTTTTGGAGAAGCACTTTTTCTCATGGCTGTACAGTCCTATACGAGAGAATGTCTGGTCAAAATGTCTAGGCTTGACAATGTTACTCTATGTAATGCAATATTGTATTTTAATTGTAGGTACTTTGTATATTTTGTTTTGTTTAAAAGATGTGTGTTGTAGAGTTTCTGGCCGCATCTTCTCTCAACGCAACACCTTCCGACGCGGTGGTAGACTCAAAAAATGACGTCAAAAAGCTATCTATGTGATATTATTTTGAATAAAAAATTTTTGAATTTGAATTTTGAATTTGAGAACATCAAATAAAACAATTTTTCTAATCTTAAAAATCTAATGTCCCACACATTTGGGTCGAGTATTCCTACCGACCCAAAGAGAATGGAATCACTACGTTTTAAGAGTCGGCACTGCCTAACTAGCTTCGAAATCCAAAATAGTATGAAACTAGGGTATTAAATCTTTGGAGCCCATACAATCTAGGGCATGTCATACGATTTTGTTCTGAGTGTCGCGACCTAAGAGGCTATTATAGAGTTTACTGTTTTGTATGGATAGAGAAATTTGTTTTTTTTAATGCTCCTATCAACTCTGAAAGCCGTCAGCATTATTTATTACTCACCCAGTAATTTTTCTCTAAAAAATATGTACCTATGTTGTATTGTAGCGGGCATAATATAAAAAAAAGTACAAAAAACAACCTGTGCCAGGCTTCGTCAATCAAAAATACAGTGAGTAATTATTTTTCTATCATTCATCCACAAGCCCTTTAAAACATAGTTTATTATATTTTTGAATAATCTATAGCATACAGGGTGAAATTGATATCATTAGCATCCTTTAAAACTAAGAGTCTGTCTACCCATTTTTTTTACTTTATTTATTTACAAAACTGCAACGCCTACGCGACACAAATGTATACAACAGCTGATTTTTTTTGCTCCGATTGGTTTGCTCCCATAGTAAAAGTTGTTCAGTTTGATGGGTAGACTCTTAGTTTAAAAGGATGCTAATGATATCAATTTCACCATGTGTACGCAAACGCATAGCATTAGCGGTTTTTATTAAATAAAAATTTCACTCACGTTTTATTTCAAAACTCCACAGTCTCCCACAAATATATCACAGACAAGAAAATAACTTTCAAAACTTTTTAAAAACCAACCGTAATTCAAAATTAGAACGTCTAACCCGCGTGCACACCAATCCGGCGCGCTCAACCGACTTTGCGTCACGCTAGTTTGCAACCGGCAAGCAAAAGGCCGCCGTAGACGTTGCGGCACAAAACATTGGACAAGCGGATACATGGCCGGTAAGTTATCCATTATGCGGGTGCAGTGAAGAGATAAGTAGGCAATGCAAGAACCGAGCTACAGTCTGATAGAAGTCGATCTAAAATAAGTTGACCGCAACGAAATCGGCGATAAAAAGTTACGATAACAAACTCATTTATACAGTTTTAAATATTATTGAATTATTAACATGTAAAAGCCATGTTGTGCTATTTTGGGTTGAGGAATTTAGTTCTCTAACTTAGTAGACTCGATAGCTTAATTAATTGAACAAAAGCAAAAACCCGGTTTGGCAGTGTGCGGGTTCCATTCCTGGCCGAGGCTTGATTTTTTTATCTTTTATTTGTTAATTTAGCCTGAGACTGCACGTTCAATTGACTATGCAAGATGATCCGAATTATATTGTAAGAAATGTATGACATACACGTTATACATAGTATGTATGTATGTGTATGACATATACATAGTACGTAACTAAATGGAAGACCCGTTTGCGAACCATGGCGGAGGAATTCATTGTTCAGATGCCAGCTGTCCATAAAATGCGTGCCTACCGCAACGGATCCGTATGATTGGAAAAAGGCCCTTAGTCATCTGGCAAGCACTCGTATAGCATGTCGCGCTTGAAACAAATAACTCAATGGAAGATCCGTTTGTGAACATTCGCGGAAAAATGCGTTGTTGAGATGTCAGCTATGTCCACAAAATGCGTGCCACCCGCATGCAGACCTGCATGACTGAAAAAGGCCCTTAGCCATCTGGCAAGCACTCGTATAGCATGTCGCGCTTGAAACAAATAACTCAATGGAAGATCCGTTTGTGAACATTCGCGGAAAAATGCGTTGTTGAGATGTCAGCTATGTCCACAAAATGCGTGCCACCCGCATGCAGACCTGCATGACTGAAAAAGGCCCTTAGCCATCTGGCAAGCACTCGTATAGCATGTCGCGCTTGAAACAAATAACTCAATGGAAGATCCGTTTGTGAACATTCGCGGAAAAATGCGTTGTTGAGATGTCAGCTATGTCCACAAAATACGTGCCATCCGCATGCAGACCTGCATGACTGAAAAAGGCCTAAGTCATCTGGCACATACTAGTATTGCATGTCGCGCTTGAAATAAATAACTCAATGGAAGAGCCGTTTGTGAACCTTGCCGGAGAAATTCATTGTTGAGATTCTGAGTCACTTAGTGAGTGAAAGTTAGACAAGAAAGTGGGACTCAGCGAGAACTTATTTATTGAGTGTACAATTTAGTCTTGTCTGACAAATTAGTTACACGTTAATAGGTAGGTATACTGTACTTAACATAATATTTTTATGATTTTTCGAGAAGTAAGAAACAATTATAATCGATTATACTATTTTACTCAAATCACATCCCCTGCCTCTTAAATTAAAATTATTTAATAATGCCCTAAATTCTAATCAATAAAATAATCTTTGGATCAACGTTTTCCCTAACAAACAAATATATTAAACTAATAGTTAAACACGCCAACGGACACCTATCACATTTGTAATTACAATTAGGTAGGTAGGCTATTTGTTGATTTACCGATATTATAATGTTTGACCTTATTTAAATTGTAGTTAAAAGAGTTAGGTATAACTAAGAACTAAGCGCTAGAGACTAATCACCAATCCTATATTTTAATTTAATTAAATCAAAGTTTTAATTTAAGTTCCAGCATGGAATGACGTGGCATGTAGTCAGAGGTGGCTAGGCTAGCCTTTCGCCCACATAAACACTGCATAAGATGCCATGAAGGCTGGGCCACACAGAGTGCAGGCTGGCTGCGGAACGGCTGCAGGCCGGCAGTAGTTTTAAACTATAGAATTATATGTGAGGTGTCACACTGCGGCTACCGTTCCACAGCTGTTCCGCAGCCGCGCCGGACTGCATCTAGTGTGACACCTCGCATATAATTCCATAGTTTACAAATACTGCCGGCCCGTAGCCGACCTGCAGCCGTTCCGCAGCTGCACTCCGTGTGGCCTTTAATCCCTTAGCCGCCTCGTTCGATACCCACAGGAAGAATTGGGGTGGTCCATTCTAAGCCACACCACCGGAACCACACGGCGGCGGCCAAATGGCACACGGAACCATGAAGTAGGTATTTCGGTTACAAAATATTCATACCGCGGATTGACTTCTGTATTGTATTCTTGAGATCACAAGGAGTCAAGGATTTATAGTTTTCGATCTTAAAATATTAACTAAAACTATATACTACTTTAATACTACTAACTTAAAACATATACTACAGCATTATATTTAAGCCACATATTTTCTAAAAATCAAAAATCATTTTCAAAACACACCAAGTTTCCAAACTGAGCAAGTTTGCAAACTTGGTCTGGAGTGCGATTTTTGAATCTCATTCGCTGAGCTCAGCAGTTGAAAATGTCAAAATTACTATGGAAATATGCTTTTATCGTTGAAAATGTATGGAGACACGCATCCTTCTACTGCTGATTTGACTTTCAAAAATCATACTCAAGGAGTGCGATTCATTCATCATTTTCAACGATGAAAGATGCATATTTCCATAGTAATTTTGACATTTTCAACTGCTGAGCTCAGCGAATGAGATTCAAAAATCGCACTCCTGGTAAAGAAAGGGCCGAATAAATTTTTGTTAAACTACGCCAAATGGTTCTTTATATTAAATATCATCATAATTATCTAAAGTTAAGAATGAAATGTTTAAAAATACAAATCACAATTTACGAAAATTTCAATCTATGAACTCTTAGGCTTATGCAATGCACTTATAGCTCGCGTTTGTTGCAAATGTCGAAGTCTACTTGCTAAGTACATAAAACGGTAGATCGGTCTGGTTAGCCGGCATTCTTTCCTTCAATAAGTACGTTTTATAAATAGTTGTTAGACCAGTTAAATAAACCTATGGGCCTAGTTAAAGTTAACCATTTTATACGTAGGTAAGCTATATTTAAAAATAAAATAGAGACAAGTGGAGTCAAACGTTATTTGAATATTTGAATTAATAAAATAAAAATCTTTATTTCAGACTTATGTCCATAATTAAGAAATGTAAGTTAATTTACATACAGTCAGCAGCAAAAGTTGTATGCAATTTTGTTCTACGTCGCGTCGCGTCGCAGTACTAAAGTGTATATAACTTATTGCTGCTGACTGTACATACTAAACTCACGACCATAATAACTTACGGGGTGGTCAGAAACATAAGCTTAATAAATTAAGTTATAGCCATCCTACCAGCTATAACTTAATTATCTAAGAATTAGTTCAATACAATTCGAATAAAAAGAGGTTTCTTCCAGCAAATCGCAACTATTATATTATACAGGGAGTAAGTGACAGCCTAGCAAATACTGAAACGGTGAACTCAGACCATTAAACTGAACAACTTTCACTATGGAGCCTACCTCAGGAGACGCGAAAAAACATCAGCTGTCCCATACAAAACTGCTGTACCTACCCGACTAAAATGTATGGGAGAGCAGATTTTTTTTCGCGTCTCCTGAGGTAGACTGCATAGTGAAAGTTGTTCAGCTGCTGAGTTCACCATTTCAGTATTTGCTAAGCTGTTACTTACATCCTGTATAGGGTCCTCCTTAATATGATGACACTTTTTTAAGGGGATGATCAGACCGTCAAACTAAACTTTCTCTATGGCAACATCGAAATCGCGAAAAAAAATCAGCTCTTTCATGCAAACCTACTCGTACCAAATGTATGGGACAGCTGTTTTTTTTTTTGCGCGATTTCGAGTTTGGTCCCATACACGTCCCATAGAGAAAGTTGTTCAGTTTGATGGTCTGAATATCTCCTTAAAAATTGTCAGCAAATTAAGAAGAACCCTGTATATTTCATGGATATAACAATTTCCCACCTCCGTTATGGTGACTTTATTTAATCACAAAGTAAAGCTACTATATTCCGCCAGGCGGCGCTGTGTCTGGGGGTAGTAAAAAAATTTAGTAGACAGGTACTCTATGATAGAGTACTTAATTTTTTTACTACCCCACGGACACAGCGACGCCTGGCGGATTAAGTACTCTATCATAGAGTTTTAATTTTTTTACTACCTCATGGACACAGCCAAAGAATCACAGCGTCGCCTGGCGGAACATATATAGTACTTTGTGATTAAATAAAGTTTGCAGAGCACAAACGTAGCTGGCTGTTTGAGTGCCTATGAGCGTTTTACTTTTGGTTTTCTAGGGGATCGATAGATGGCGCTACGGTCTGTGATAATAAAGGTCAATTTAAAATAATGAAGAGGGAAAAGATGATCAAAAAGGTGCCCACGCATCTTTTGATGCAATATTTCATTATTTGCGAATAATTTTGATCGAAAACTTGAACCTGTTTACTTCTGACATGGTTGTATGGGTTCGATCCCTTGGCCTTAAAAATATTGGAGGCACAGTTTTGACATGATTTTGACAGGATCTCGCGTACGTCTCTATGGAGCAATAAACATGCCATCTGTCGAGTTTTTTAGAAACTAAAATTAACAAGAAAAAAGAAAAACGCTCATTTGTTCTAATCGGTTTCTCTGAATGACACTAGATGGCGTAAGCATAAAATCATAACAATTAAATGTATTAAGATTAAGAAGTAGAATTTAAAAATGCAAATGAATGGTTATTTAATTAGAATTTTTTTATATTAGTTTATTTCTTAACTTTGTTTTCAGTTTCACGTTTTAGAACAAATTAATTTTAGTTTCTCTACTCCATACAAGATGGCGCTAAGAGTCAGTCTTATGCGCGATGTTATTACTTATTTTGTGGACTCTGGTATGTGTAAGCATGGTATAAGTAGTGCAAAATAGGACACTGGAGTTAAATAGAGAATTAAAAAAAAACAACAATTTTTTTACAAATGATATGGCAGATTTCGTTAGATATTTATACAGGGTGTAAACTTAAATGCGTTACATACTTAAAGGGGTGATGGCGGTTCTATAGAAAATGCCCATAGCTACTCGACATAAATGTATGAAATAGCTGTTTTTTCTCCCGCGATTTTTTATTTGGTCCCATAGTAGTTGTTCGGTTTGATAGTCTGATAAAATTCAGTAAAAATCGCGGCGATTCAGTTTTGGTGCAGTTGCGAAATCGTCTACGCTCAAAATTGGCTTGTCTGATAAGATGAGGGTATTAACCTAACAGACTTATTCAAACAAGACCTTTCATGCACTACAAAAGAGGAAACGGAATAAAAATCAGTTAATGACAAAAAGCGGGGTTCGTACGGTTTCGCCTCGCGACATGTTCCCATAAATCAAGGGGGAGGGTGGCCTCCCCTCCCACTCCGGGAAGGATGATCTTTTCCCTAGATCCTACATTTTTATAACGGCCATCTACGCGCCTTTTTCCAACGTAATATGGGACGGTGTATGTATGGGTGTTTGTGTTTTATTTTATTACTGTAATATGTTAGTGCACACAGTACAGAGGATTGGAAAGAGACCGAGAGTAGGCTTTCTCAGGTAGCAAATCTTGGTCCTAAACCTAATGACAATTTTGACCCTAAATAGACCTTAGAATGTGTGCATTTTTCGTCGCTGACGTCAGATTGCTACCTGGGTTGCCCCGTAGTGGAACGCTAGGCATTAATTAGACAGAAAACATAATTTAATAATGTAGTACCTAAATAGGTGGTTTAATGACAAATTAGTTGCTAATAGTTACAAGGGTCTGATAAAAATCACAACTGTACAAGTTTTATTGTATTTTGAAAATGAAATTACCTACTGCTAAATTAGTCAACTAAATTAATGCTAAACAAATGTAGGTATATTTTTTTGTTATTGTCGAAAAATAACAAAACAAAAACTTTTCCGAAGATTAAACGTCAATAGGTACATAATTATATTGCCGTATATTAAACTGTAGTCTTTGCATATACCTACTTACGGTACCTACCTAACTAGAATCGGTTTTTGAAGTACCTAAAACTTCTTTAGGCGCGACTAGGGACTAGAGAGTAACCATTTTCTCTATGGGAGTAACTCAATTTTTTTTTCTGACGGAAGTAACGCTCAGTTTCCGCTATTCAAAAATACAAAACGTCAAACGTCAAAGAAGTTTTTCTTCAATCGCGCGTAAAGGTTACACGCACACACTTTTTTTTTACAAAACTTTGCAGAAGATTTTTGCAGGAATCGAACCAGCTACGAGTAGTTCTTATTTAGCGGTGGCGGAGGCGCGGGTAGGGTTGCCAGGCGTCCGGTCTTAGCCGGATATGTTTGCATTTGAAGGTCCTTTCCGAACAAATATAATACAATTCCGGCTTTTTGTCATTAAAATTAACATGTAACTATATAACTAAATTCGAACGGAAGTTCGAATGTAGGAAATCGCGAGGTTTCACCGATTTTTATGAAATGTCATATAATGTTTTTCTTATTATGCTGACGGTTTTTAAGGAGATGAATGATCAGACCATTAAACTGAACAACTTTCTCTATGGGACCAACATCGAAAAAAATCTGCTGTTCCAAACAAAACTGCAGACAGACTTGACTAAAAAAAAATGGGACAGCTGATTTGGATTAAAACTCAAATACCAACCCAAACCTATTATTCCGTTTGACTTTAGAATGTATGAATTTTTCGTCGTTGACGTCAAATTGCTACCTGGGACAAATGTACGATTTTTTTTTAATGGCTATGATTATGTCCGGCTTTCCGGAAAAACCGCATAGCAACCCTAGGCGCGGGTGGTATACGCTAGATTACTCCGCAGCGTCACAGATTAGTTAACAGTTGCCTAAGTAACAGCTTCTGAACTTTGTACAGTCAGCAAAATTGTTCTTACCATCGAAATCGTTTCTGCGTTTTTTCTTCTACAGTGTTTTACCGTGTAAAGTTGTAAACCATAAATTCTTCACATCCTTTTGCCTTTATCCTATTTTATTTAGGGTCTGCGCAATAGTCATGTCCTGATATTCGTAAAAATTTAAAGCGGTGTATTCAGATTATAAAATGAATGAACTTTTCCGAAGGAACATCGGTTGAAAAACCAGAACATATTTTGGACCATCCATACAAAAGTGCGGATCAGCTCTTCGCTGCCGCACGAAGCGAGGGGAAGAAACGTTGATCTTACGACACCCATGTCGTAAGAGGTTTAGGTTTGTAGTGTTTTGGTAGCCGAAAGGATAGGGAACTATGTCTGTGTGTACAATATAAACTAATCTAAAACTAACTAAACTTTGTAATTTAACTATGTATTAAAGCTTTTCTTCAATAAAATTAAATGACATAATTTTATTTAAAAAATTACTTTCTTCTTCTTATCGTGTGGGTAGAGCCCTGGTGTCAGAGTTTTTTCAGACCGCCTTACGGCCTCTGATGTTGTTTTTATGTAACTACTACTACCACCAGAGATAGTAGCCGGGACCAACGGCTTAACGTGCCATCCGAAGCACGGAATCATTTTTCTTTTCAGAAAATCAGGTAATTCAGCCTGCAATGTCCTAACCAACTGGGGAAAAACGCACAAAGTGACATTTTACTAGGTGTCCCCCGTGGGAATCGAACCTACGAGATTAGACCACGGAGGCAGTTTTAAATTACTTTAATACTTAAATATGAATAAATTATTAACTATACTGTGTGAATGTGTTTGAAGGAAGAAAGGGGAAAATAGGAGAAGGATAACGGAAGGGAGTTTGCTCATTGTATTGTCTCCACCACGTTATCACTGCAATTGTTATTTTTCACTTTCTCATTTCTTTTATTTTACTTTTTAATTTTCTAAAATATAATAATAAACAGTACCTAAGTTATTTGTCATCTGAGGTCAATGTTTCTCTTTCATTGGCTGAAACGTTCTGTTTTTTTCCTTTTGTGACTGTAAATTACGCATGTTGTGTTCACTTTTAAGTGGTTATGCATTTAGCTTAAGACGTAGTTAAGTATCACAATGATTGTATGAGTGTAATAACTGTAAGTGAATCAAATAAATAAAAATAAAAAATAAAAATAAAATAAATGTTAGTTAACAAAATATTTTTGTAATTTTGAGTCTCGTTCGTGTTATTAGCATGCGTTACTAATTTGTCTAATTTTAATGTAACCTAGAGTTTTGTCGCGATGTCGTAAGAAATAGAAGAGTGAGTGATTTTTATGAGGGTTATGTTTTTCGTTTTTCAGGTATGTAACCCTAAAACGACTCGTTTTATCGCACAAGCACAGATTGTCCCACCTTTCAAATAAGCACAAATAAATTACCCTAAATTTGGGTATTTTGCGCCACGCGGGGCTCATGACGTGTGTTGTGAAAAATTAAATAATCACGAGTAAATCTTTGTGGAAATTGTGTCGGAATTAAACACTCGGTCATTAAGGTTCCTACTGTTTCAGGATAAGGATTTGTATCGCATTTTGTACTTTGTTTACTTTAGCTTTTGGCCAAGTCATTTTACGGAGTTTTGTTAGGCGGGGTAGGAAGTAATTACTAATTGGACTTTTAAACTCAAAAGGACTATCTTAAAACATATTTAAAAAAGATTCGCTGCGCAACATAGAAATCAAAATTATGTGTCCCAGAAAGATTTTAAATTATTAGTATTAATACCAATGTACTCATTTGACTTAGATTTAACAATATAAATTATTTTTGCAATGCAATACAATGGGCAATAAAATTTTAAAAATGATGTATTTACTAGAAAATACGAATGTATTTTTCAAAACCCTCTAAGTAGACAAAAATATTCACACCGCGTTTGTAGTATGTATAATGGTAAAACCATAAATATGCGCAAAAAAAATTTACCATCAGGTTTTTTAGAACGAGATAATAACTAAATTTTAAAATTGGGACTGTTGCTGAAGTGATTTTTTTTTTAATTTTGGTACGTTTCAAGGCTCAAATTGGCTCTTCAATATTACACCGAAAAAAAATTTCTATTACTAATTAGTCCCGGCTCAAACCGTAAAATGACTGGGCTATTTTGCGCGTTCGGGCTAAAAGTTATCGCATTGCATGCACTTATTTGTTAACACCTCTAATGCAGGATGTAACAGTTATTCAGCTTGACGGTCTGATCATCCCCTTAAAAAAGTGTCAGCATATTAAAAAGGATCCTATACAGGGTGAAATTGATATCATTAGCATCCTTTTAAACTAAGAGTCTACCCATCAAACTGAACAACTTTTACTATGGGAGGAAACCGATCGGAGCTAATAAAAAATCAGCTGTTGCATACATTCGAGTCGCGAACTCGCGCGTCGATCTTGCCGTTTGGTATGGAACAGCTGATTTTTTATTTGCTCCGATCTGTTTGCTCCCATAGTAAAAGTTGTTCAGTTTGATGGGTATAGACTCTTAGTTCAAAAGCATGCTAATGATATCAATTTCACCCTGTATAAGTATTTCTTTTTAAAATACTGAACCATGTTTATATGTTTGTGCCGTTGTTGTATGGTGTCCAAAATAAAAATCCTATAGTGCTTGCTTGGGATCATTACAATGTGCCTGTGAAGCGCTATTTAAAAAAAAATGGAATTATACCTTTACCCAATCGGAATCGGAAACAAAGCATAGTATCGAATGAACAGTACATTTAATAAAAAACCACGTTTGGCAATCAAAACTTGCTTTTTGTTGGAAATCATTAATGTACTCTGTGGTTTTGTGGACTCTCGCGGACAAATACCGACAGTGTTCATTCAATAAAATAACACTACCAATGGTCCATGTCACTTACTCGAACGAAAATTTATTCCATAGTAAAATTGTACTCACTCGTTTCTCGAACGACAATTTATTCCAAAGTAGAGAAAAGAACGAAATGATCAATCAATAAAGCAAAATAAATCACAACACAAACAAAATACTAATTAATTTAAAATAAGATGGCCGTATCGTTAAAAAGCGATCTATTTGTTATTCGACGAAAGATGAATTGGTAAAAACACATACGAAACACAAAAACTACAGTAAAACAGGTATTTGCATAAAGGTACTTTACTTCCAAATACCTCTAATGATAAACAATCTCCAGTAGGAGATCTACCAGGAAAACAAGACATAAGTCTTGGATAAGTTATATGTCAAGATTGATAGTCCAAGCTACGAAAACGTAGAAAAAAATTGCAACCAGTACTGGCCGCTAAACCCTATCCATATACACGCACACAGACATAATTTGTATGACGCCTAACGCACACCAACCTAAGAAAGTTGGTCCCTTTTGTTGTATACGGTAGAAACGTGATACTCATTCTAGACATATACTTTTTCTAAGACAGGTGTAAGAAGGATAGAGAAAAGATAGGTTAGCGAGAGGAGAGTCTAGTTTTCTATCATTCTCCCTCACTTTCCTTCCCAGGGTGAGTAAGAATAAGACAAGAGAATAAACATAGTAAAAATCACGCTACAAAACTACTATAATGAAATACATTTATGGAATACCTTATACATTGTATAGTACAAAGTTACAGAATTACAGTTATCAAAAAGGCGACTCTATCGACTTTTAAAGTCCGGGTAACCATCATGGCTCGTTTCAGAGGTGGATTCAGAAAATTGAGATGACAGAAAAGATGTAAAAAGAAGACTATTATAGCAAGAGACAAGTTGTTCAATTAATTCAATAATAACAATTAATAACCGACATTTAAAAAAACAGTTAGTTGGAACTCGATTAAGAAACATGCGAGCCTGAATCTTCCGCGTGCCCTACGCGGCGATCCGGCCCTAAGTACCTGAAAAGGTGCCAATAAATAACCTAACCAGTAACGTCCCAACCGCCAGTGCAATACACCCTATATTCAACTTTATCTCTTTACCTTTAGAGTTTAATTCTACGTGGCAAAAATTGTTAGTTTAGTACATAATTTTTATGAGGGTGGAAGTTCTCGAAGAAACAACGGGTTTTCCTCTATGGGTCACCCTGGGGAGAGGGGAGGGATCCCATCTAAATCTCCCGAACGAGGGATTCTGAGGCGAATCACCAAAAAGATGTTTTGCCCTAAACTTCCTGATATTTTCCAAGGTATTGTGTTTATCTGAATTTTTATGTTATTGTTTGTTTTACTTATTTTTAATGTCGTCATACCTACTTGCTTATCGGCAGTTCACGAAAATCTTATTTTGTCAATAATCTAAACTATTATAAAAATGTAACAGGAAGTTGATCTGCACATTGAAGATATTTAACAAAAAAAATTATGATATGGTTTTTAGGTATCCCTGATTCCATATCACCAATTTTTTAGATTTTTTGTCTGTCTGTTTGTTTGAACGAGCATCACACAAAAACTAACCGATTTTAATGAAACTTTTTTTGTTTGATAGCTTATTATCTGACTTAAAATTTGGTATATAATTTGTGCGTACAAAGTCGCGGGTTAACGCTCGTGTAATGATATAACTGTAAACAAACAAAATTTCCGAAAATAAGAGTACTAGTACATGAAGTTTATCATTGACTTAATTTGACTGACTGCCTCCGTGGTCTAATGGTCAAGAGCATTGGGCCCTCGACACGGAGGTCGTGGGTTCGATTCCCACGGGGGACACCTGGTGATATGTCACTTTGTGCGTTTTTCCCCCAGTTGGTTAGGACCAATGTCCTCAGGCTGATTCAACTGATTGTCTGAAAAATAATGTTGATTCCGTGCTTCGGATGGCACGTTAAGCCGTTGGTCCAAGCTACTATCTCTGGTAGTAGTAGTCGTTACCTACATAAAAACCACATCAGAGGCCGTAAGGCGGTCCGAAAAAACTCTGACCCCAGGGCTCTGCCCACACGATAAGAATAAGAAGATTGACTAAAAATTGTTTGTATGTATGTTGATGTTTCTCTAAAATTTACATGGGGTACTAACATGGGGTAGCTTTTCTAACATTTACACATTTATTGCTTTTCTTACGGTTAATATTCGCTAAGTATATCGCTAGTTTCACTGACAGATATACTTTTGCGACATTTTTTTTTGTGTCAATCAAGTCATTATTTTGCGGCATTTTAGTTCTACCCTTTGCCTTTTTTCGCGCCAAACTTTTTCAATATGGCGCCCGGCGAGGGCCACGCGCTGCCACCATTAACCACCGATACTTCACCGTTGCTATAAACTCACAAATCATGAAACGTTCCATCGCTATCATGCCATGCGATTCTCAATTTAACTGCAACAAGAATATGGCTTACTTTACCATTTCAACTCCAGACTCAATCGCCAGGAACAAAATCGTTCCGCCTAACAAATTATTTTGAACCTTGAAACCGCAATGAAGAAAACTTATTTTCAATTAATCCCCACGGGAAATTGTGGAACGAACAAAGAGAGTGCGAAACGAGGCCAACATTCGTTAATAATGTAATGTATTCGTCTACAATAATTTTTAGTTGTTGATGTCAGCTGTAGTACCTAGTTTGATTGTTTTACATTAATTTACTGGAGATAGAATTGTTATTAATCGTAATTTTCAATTATTTTAATATTTATAACATAAAGTAGGTACAATTTTTTAATAATATATAACTGAGTGCAAATATCAAAATTTACCGTTTTATTTTATCCGGTTTTGACTGCCGGCTGCATGGTACGCTGCATCTAAAGTACGCTTGACGCAGCGACTCTCGTCTCTCCCAATTTGTGAAGAATTTCTCTTTCGCCTCATGTTTTCTGTTGGTTTAATTAATGTTGATTTTAAACTGAAACAAAAAAGGAAATAAAAACGGTTATTAAGTGTTTTACACTTACTCAGAATTTGTTTTTCTGTGCGGCCTAATTTATATGGCATCGGGTGTTCCGCATCTAATCAATACACGGGTTTGTGTGTACCGCGTCGCGGCGCGCTCGGGAAGCATCGGGAGCAGTCGGGAGCTCTCGGCCGGGAGCGGGATGCCCTCGTCAAAAGTCGGGCGTTCTCGCTTCAATCGTAATTCCATTTTCCGCCCGCCTTGGCAAATTGAAATGTCGTAACTCTTGGGGGAATATCGGCTTTCTGCCCAAGAAAAATATTCTGCTAAGGCATTGTAACGACGCTCCTGATATTATGGAATATTTCCAGTCCATCATATAGCTACGATACGGGGTGCGTCCCCTCGAATGGTAGTAATCGGGAATCTGCCGGCACTTGGCCGCTCGTTGAGACTGCGGAGGTGTTGTGTCCCCTTCACTTTCGCTGTTCTGATTATCTGAACGTTCATGACATTGGAAAAGTTTGGTACTTATTTGTCATTACATTGTCATTGAAAGAACCTGTTATTAATCATATTATTTAGTAAAACGAAAGAGCAAGTTAATGAACTCTACAGTGGGGTAGGTCGTGAAAAAGTTTCACCATGCAAGCGTCGCGAAATAAAGCCGTGTGAAGTTCATGCAAAGTTTTACCTTGGTCTACATTTTTTGAGGAACTTTGTGAATACATTTAATAAAGATTACTTGTTTTATATGATCTTAAGGTGGTTTGAGTCCATACAAAAGTTTGACGCACGATACGCGTATAGACGGAATTAATAAAAGTAATATTTTATATATGGAAAAATTGTTTAGAAAATCTAGTTGCCGCGTAACAAATAACATTTGCAATTTATAATATTATTACGAAGATATAAAGCTTTTAAAATTTTATATGAAAAATTGCAAAGCTTTATATCGTCGTAATTATATAAAAATTGCAAATGTTATTTGAGACGCGGCATCTAGATTTTCTAAACTATTTTTCCATTTATACAAAGTTACTTATATTAATACCGTCTACGCGTATTGTGCGTCAGCGTTTTGTAAGTATAAAATTTACCCCTCTGCTACCACCTTAATACTAATTTTAAGTTTCAATTCTCGAGTTACAAATAGTATATAAGTTGCACAGTCGCCATCAGATAGATAATATAGTAGACAAGGTAGTCAGATATTTCTTAGCAGTGTTCATTTTTGATTAATTCTTGACTGTAATAAAAATTACCATTAATAATAATAAAATATGAAACTGAACTTGAAAGTAAATAAAATAGAAGTTAGCTATGATATATCTGATGGCGATACTGTTAAATTTATTTATTTATCTTTATTGGTTATCAAACAGCAAATTACTTAATCTCTAATACAGCAACATTTAAATTTTACAGCGCCAATTACATGATAACACGTTAGATCGTTCTCTTTTTTCATTCACTTTATGATCCTTATCGCGAGAATCGCGAGCCCGTCTCACACTTGACCGGTTATTATTATTTACAAGCTTTTAATTTAACGTGTGTTGCGCGTACCGGAAAGCGCAGCGTGGGTAGGCCCTCTGCACGGTGGACCGACGACGTGGTGAAGGCGGCGGGAACCCGTTGGATGAGGGCAGCGCAGGACCGGTCGTTATGGCGATCCTTGGGGGAGGCCTATGTCCAGCAGTGGACGTTCATCGGCTGAGATGATGATGATGAACCAAGATGTCCTCTCTTGCCGTGTTCGTCAAAGGCGTTATACAAGCAAGGCCCAGTAGGTCAGATAAATTGAACCCTCCGTAGTGTTGTGTTCACACGTAAATAACATGTAGAATTCGGGTGGAGGCGACCCGCGCGGCCCGTCCTCATCCTGCAAAACTTACCATCTACCTCCAATTATCAACCTTCTCCCTTTGCAATAGGGTAATCTGTAACAGCAAAATAAAGTTGTCTAAACGAACGCCTAGGCAAACTTGAGTTTGCTGTCTGTAAATAAGTCTTTCGTGACATAGAGAGTCTTATGGGGTAGTAAAAGGGAAAATTTAAGAGTTGTGCGAACGAGGGGCAGAATTGGGTGACGGAATGGATTTCTTCGTACACGCAACAGAAGTAAACTTCTGTCACGGTTTGTTAATGTTAACGCTTTTATAGTTTTATGTTAATTTACTTTTAAAAATAATGTTTATGAAAAATTTGCAACAGAGAGGTGTAATTGAAGCGGGTGGCGATCAATGGTCTCAGCCCACCCAAATGAGACATAGTCGTAATCGTAGGTATACACGGTATAACAAAACAACATAGTAATATTTAAGTTTAACTTGCAACTGTCATTATTAAAAACAATAGTACCTAACAAGATTAAAAATAAATTCAAGGAAGACTATACAAAGTTATTCCGATACTGTAATGTACTAAGCATATTTGATAAAATTAAACTACTAATGATATGTGAGGATTTTGAACTACTGCACACATTAAAAGAAAAAACCAGTCCTAAGAATTTACGTCACTTAACATACTTACCAATGTACGACTTACCTGCATATATAAATGTATATGGTCAACGTACTAGAGAATATATGCTTCCCAATATTCTAAACAACTTACCAAAGGAACGTACATAAAATATTACAATGTAAAAACAAAAAACAATGTAAAGATATTCTTAAATCTCATCTTAGTATGTAACTCATAAGTATATAAAATACAACACGCAGGTACGCTGTGTACAGCGACTCACCTCCTGCGATTAAACCGATTAAGGTTTGCAGTAGGAAGGTTTTTAGTTGGTAAAAAAATATTGTAACTTTTTTCTTTGTAAAATAAAGAAAAAAAAAGCGGTTGTTTAGAACTTTAGACCATCAAATTGAGCAATTTTCACGATGGAGACAATAGCTGTTTTTTTTAATCCGCTTTCCTATTTGAATCGAGTAGGTACTGCAATTTTGTATGAAACAGCAGATTTTATGGGTTCCGTAGAAGGAACCCTTATACTTTCATCCATTCTGTCCGTCTGTCTGTCTGTCTGTTGTACGCCCTGTCTCAATTACTCTGTCCTGATAAGTTTTCATAATAATAACTAAGGAACCCATTCAAGGGCGAGTCCGACACGCTCTTGGCCGTTTTTTCAGCTTTGTCTTCATAATGAGTGCTTTGTGTTCAATTTGATGGCCTAAACCACAGTTTTTTGTTACACCCTGTGTTTCTGTAATGTAAATTAACAAAGAAACGAAAGGCTAATAACATTTTGAGTCTCTTCGAAAAAGAATATTAAACTTTTACGAAAAGGTCACCGTTAAATCTACGAAATTTGTGTAACCTTATTTTTTGGAATTGTCCTCTTTTTAAGAAGATATTGCCGGGTTCAAGTTGAGGAGGCAGGGGGTGTTTTACCAGAGGTTAGGGGGCGGAAAGGGTGCGCGAGTTTTGCATTAATAATGTTGATATCGGTCTGCCTTCCGATTAATTTGATTAGTTGACTTGTGTTTGGGATAGTCGAATGGGTATTAACAAACTATATACTAAGTTATCTTAATCACGTATTAATAATGATTTAATATGACACCAGTTGACTTAAGAAAATTAAGTGTCTACGAAGGATGCGAATGCTACGTTTTACCCCACACTCCCCTATGGAGTTGTTTGAACCACTAGGGGGGGTTGGGGTAAATGCTATATGATACGATTTAATAGTAATTTAATGCAATATCAAACTAACTCCATGTATGTGTAGCAATATAACTATTGCTACGAGGCTACGAAAGTGCTACGACAATGTATCTACACTATGATGTTCGGTATGAAACGGTGGCCCGAGCATTACTTGAGTTACTATGTCGTTTGAGTTCTTTGACTACTTATACAGGGTGTAAGTGACAGCCTAGCAAATACTGAAACTGCGAACTCAGACCATCAAACTGAACAACTTTCACTATGGAGCCCACCTCAGGAAACCCGAAAAAAAAAACAGCTGTCCCATACAAAACTGCAGTACTTACACGACTGAAATGTGTGGGACAGCTTTCCTGGTGGTTTCCTGGTTTTTTTTTCGCCTTTACAACTTTCACAATGGAGATTTGATGGTCTGATTTCACCGTTTCAGTATTTGCTAGGCTGTCACTTAAACCCTGTACAGGGACTAGTTACGCGTGATATTCTACTAACAAACATTTTTGCCACTTTTTACGGAGGCGAGGTAATATGAAATCCGCAACTTTGGATTTTACTCCCCATAACTTTAGATTCTAATTTTGAATGTTAAAAATCATGAAAAGTAGTCTCGTGTGAACCCCAAACGTCATAAGTTCGTAGTTATTGTTTCGCAATTATAGGCTGTCTCGTTTAGTCATAAGGTATAAAATTGAATGTAAATGCACATGATCAATTGTTCTTATACCGTGACAGAGGGGAAATGCTACCGCAAGGCCAGTCCTTATAATAAATAGTCAAAGTTTGAGTTCAGATTAAAGTTTAGGGTAACCATACATTCAATTGGTAATAAAAAGGTATAATACCCATCAAGCCCTTATTACAGGGTGTAAGGAAAAGTGTCATTAACCTTTAAACCACATAATCTACCCATCAACCTGAACAACTTTTACAATGGGAGCAAAAAAAAAATCGACTGCAACTACTAAACTGCAATGCCTACAAGACTTGTATAAAAGAGCAGATTTTTTTTTGGTTCTGGCAGGTTTGCTCCCATAGTAAAAGTTGTTCAGTTCGATGGGTAAAGTATGTGGTTTAAAGGTTAGTGATACTTTTCCTTACACCCTGTATATCAGACACAATACATAATTTCTTCATAGTAAACCGTCAGTTTGAGTACTACAGCATCTTCTTAAAAGTATTTAACGCATTTATTGTTTACGATAGTTTACATCCTGTATACAATGTTATTAAATACTTTAAAAGTCAGTTTAAATTGACAATCCTGCAGATCCTGCTAGATTTCAGACAGCGATAAATGTCGTTTATTAATTAGGATCGACATCCGTTATTAATAGGGGTCGACGTTACGGTTGGGGCAAGACATGAGCGGGGAGCGGGAGTTGTTTCAATCAATCAATCAAATCAGTCTCACATTTACACACTGAAGATAGGCCAATTGTTTATTGCGTCATATGTCTAGGCCAAACTCGACACCAAAAATGTTGTATAATAAATTAATATAAAGGGTGTCCAGCGGGAATTTTTCAAGTTTAAATTATCGTTACTCTTTTATTAGCGTCATCTTTGCGGATTTGTTAGTAACCATGAGCACAGAGTACTTTTTTATGTATCATACCATGAGTCACTGGTCGGGAGCGCATCGCGCGTTTGCGGTGGAGCAATATTTAAAGTGTGGTGAATTGTTGATTCGAGCGCGTCGTGCTTTCTGTTCCCACTTTGATATTCGGCGGTTAAACGATGGCCCGAGCACGCAGCTTATATGGTCGGGGGTACAAAGATTCCGACAAGAAGGGACAATGGTTAATAGGCCGCACCCAGGACCGATCTCGTCAGCGGCAACGCCAGAACGTGTGGCACAGGTGCGTCAAGAAATCATTAGAAATCCAAGAAAATCAGTGAAAAAATACAATACAATATAAAAAATACAAAATAATACAAATAAATACAAAATAGTACAATCTTCTTGCTCGACACAGTCATGGTGGCACTTTAAATGGCGTATTTGGCAAATACGCACATAAAAGAAATGAAATAGGCAAATATGCAACCAAAAAATTCCCTTGGATCCACGTTTTTACAGTTTTATTGCCTTTTGCCCGTGAACTGCCACCATCACAATGTCAGACGACTGGAAAACTGTGATAATACACCCCACCCCACCCCACCCCCCATACACACACACACCCCACCCCCCATACACACACACACACCCCATACACACACATACACCCCACACCACACAGTTACAGTCATTCCTACACATATGCTGCATGCACAAACCACAGTGACCACAGATTCCGTATACCTTGTTTTATTACCTATTATTATTTTATATTACTACTAATATTTTATTATCTATTTTATTACCTTAAGTAATATTTTTGAGTAATTTGATTTAATTAGTTGTTCTTTGCTATCTGTCGATTTATTGACTCATTAATGAGACTATGATGGACTTAACTATGAATGACGTTTTGATACTTTGAATTCATCAACTTTTTATGCAGTAAATGTTCTTTTATGTACCTATAGCAAATAGCTTTTTGTTTTACTGGTTGGAAAAGATCTCATTGAAAATTTGTATTCTCTAATATTTCATTTTGGCTAAAGTTTGTTTTCTCAAAAATGCATATACCTAAAAATATTCGTTGTACAAACCGATTTTCTTTTTTTATTTCTTTTTATGTTTCGCATGTTCATTCAATAGCAAACTAGCATGTACTTCCTACTAAGTTCAATTGTTAAACTGGGGAAGTCTCTGGTTCCTGAGTCACAGTACTACTACTTGTAGTATGTACAATATCGGGAGACAGGGACTTAACAGTAAATGCAAAATGGTTGTAACATATTACCTATGTCGTATATTACTACGACGTAACATATTACCTATGTCGTATATGATACGACGACCCGGTTGGTGTAATGGTTACCACGCCGGACTGCGAAACCAGGGTCCTGGGTTCAAATCCCGGTTCGGTCATGGATGTTATATGATCGTGCCGTTGTTGTATGGTTTCCATAATAAAAGCATATTGTGCTTACTTGGGATCATTACAATGTATGTGCCTGTGAGTTATTTATTTATTATTTACTGTTAAGGGAAATAAATAAATATTATATTATATTATATTATACTTGTTTTGGAGCATCTCTCCTTTTAGCCAAGAAACTTGTATACTATTTTAGTTAATCCGTGGCGGAAGTTATTTCTGATAGAAATAAATGGAAAGGCTCTATGTGTTATAGTAATAACCGTCAAACAACTTGGTAAAAATGTTTTTTTTTCGAATTGACCAATACAGCATTACTCAGGGAGCATCGACTGCTTATTACTGCGGACTATGGGGGGACCACACCAGTGACGGCGAAGCGCCCTGGTAGGTCTACCGAACCAATGCATGAGCTTAAGCAACCTGCCCAAGGAGCACCCCTAAGGGGTACGGACCTCGGCAATGGGCGTTGCTGGGACTACGCGGGCTACGGTTGGGTAGTGCGGATCGGTGAGATGGTAAAAATGTTGACTGCGCAGTACAAAAGTAGGCGAAAGAATTATTCCGCACACTACTCACAATGTCAAGTTGTTAGTCGCTTGATGTTCATCACGGTAAGAAGGTATTGAGCGTACATTTTTTTTAGGTATATTGTAGTGGCGTAGTTCCACAAAAAGCAATGCAATGCAACTCATAGAAGCAGTAAAACATACATACCTACCTATACATTATAAACTCAAGACCTTTTTCTTTTTCAGGATGGTCAGAAACTTTAAAATAACAACATTCCAACTTTATAAGTGCAGCTTGGATGAGTTTATCGATTGGTGGTCACTATGGGATATGTACTCGTGAACAGACAAAAACATCCAGTACTGAATTTTAACATATCTCTCCAAGAAGTCAAAACCCGCAGAGCGTACAGCAGAAATCTTGTGACTTAAACCACATGTAGGGATTGTTGGATAGGTACAATAATTATTTAACTTTATGTATGAGTGTTAATGAAAACTGAATATCTTTAATGTTTCTATAAATATCTGATTGGTGAAAATATTAAATATATCTACTAGCGGCGCACGCGACTTCGTACGCGCAGACCGCTGACTTTAAATACTCATAACTTTTGATTGAATGATCGAATTGCGATGAAATAAACCTAAATGTTAATCCAAACTAAGTTCTACGCTTTTGTAAAAACCCCATTAAAATCGGTTCAGTAGTTTTTCAGCGATGCGTGCACAAACAAACAAACAGACAACAATTTAAAAAAATGGTTTCAATGCATTCCAATTACGTATCCTACCAAAATTGGCAAAACGGAACACTTATGGAATTACTTCGGTATCCGTCCGTCCGCCCGTGTGTCACATGCATTTTTCTCGGAGACCGTAATACACGGAAGCTGCACCTGCTAAAACAAAACTTGTCACAAATACTTGATGTTTTTCTCCGTGTACCGTTAGTCTGATTGTGGTGAAACTTTGGTGGGTTGCTGTGCGCATGATCACAAAAAAACCGCATTCCATAGCACTTACTGGCACAGCAGTGCTAAATAAAAAAAAAAAGTACAAGCATTGTCTATCTTTAGACACTTTACACAAGTGTCAATCAACAATTAAATTATTTCCAAGCTTGGTTAAAATAATGTTGGATAAAGCAATACTTTAGTGAAATTCGGGAATGTTCGGTGGGTGGCTCCCTCTGGGGGATCTAACCTTTCCTTAACTTCCACAAGTGAGATTGAGTACATAAGTATATAGAGCAACTTTAATTAAGACGCCTTGCTGTTCCGTTAGCGTGCATTGTTTATGAGACCAAATAATTAGGATTTGCTTGGAAACGTTGTTTCGTTTTAGGTAATTTTTAGGAGCTTATTTTTCATAGCCCTACTAGTTAAAAGCACTGAGTTTTCTGAACCCGTTGACAAACTTCTGTACAAGTTTTAAAAACTTTATACAGGGTGAAATCGATATCAGTAGCATCTTTTTAAACTAAGAATCTTCCCATCAAACTGAACAACTTTTACTATCGGGGCAAACCGATCGGAGCAAAAAAGAAATCAGATGTTGCATACATTTGAGTCGAGTAGGCAGTGGCGGTGCAGTTCAGTACGGAACGCTTTGCTCTAATAGGAAAAGTTGTTCTGTTTGATGGGTAGAATCTTAATTTAAAAGGATGCTAATGATATCAATTTCACCCTGTATAGGATCCTTCTTAATATGCTGACACTTTTTTAAGAGGATGATCAAACCGTCAAACTGGATAACTTTCTCAATGGCACCAACATCGAAGTCGCGAAAAAAAATCAGCTGCTCCATACAAAACTGCAAACCTACTCGAGCCAAATGTATGGGCCAGCTGTTTTTTTCGCGATTTCCATGTTGGTGCCATAGATGTTTGTGCCTTTTGTATTTCCTGAGTGTTTGCTCTCTGTATACTATGTTTTTTGGTGTCAAATAAAGTAGGTATAATTGATTGATTAAGAAAGTTGTTCAGTTTGATGATCATCTCCTTAAAAACTGTCAGCATATTGACGAATCCTGTATACAAGTCAGTTCTGAGTTAGGTTAGGTTAGGCAAACATTATATTCGTTGATGACGTACCTACAATAATGTTACCGAATAAAATGTATGGCTAATCTATCCACATAGATCTTTACACTAAGGCACGAGTGATTGTCACGCAATATACAGGGTGGAAAGTTAAGATGGGACACAAAAGGCAGCTACCAAGAAGCATTACAGCTACAAGAAATCGTTCTTAGTAGACTAACACTAACTTTTGGAGCATTATACTTCCGCATTCACAGATTTTGAAAAAAAAAAATGTACCTAGTCATCGAGAAAAACTGAAATTTTTAATGACCTTCAGGACGCTGTTGGCTGCCCCGCATACTGCGCATGAGTGAGGCGACGCGGCACCGCACCGCACAGCCATAACTTTTCCTTCGTACAGCTAAAGATGGAAAATGTTTGTAGTATTTAAAAATGTCACACCAAATTAATAGATAGCAGACACAGTAAGATCTACTCTAAAGGTATATTCTCAGAATCTCGTCTTGATCTAAGTTCGACTGCGGAAAGGAAAGTTTCGACCGATGAGGCGATGTAGACAAAATGGCTACCTACATATATACCGGGACAGCCTTTATTAGAGCAGCCTCCCACGAGGTGGGGGTAGGGTTAGCAACAAAATTAGTCAGGTTTCCAACTATAAAACTTTGTTGTCTGGAAGAAACCTCTTTTTAGCGGTATTACCGCCTTATTTTTATCTTGTACTAGAGTTAACCCGCGACTTTGTCCGCGCAAATTATATACCAGATTTTAAGTTAGATAATAAGCTATCAAACAAAAAAAGTTTCACCAAAATCGGTTCAGTAGTTTTTGCGTGAGGCTCGTTCAAACAAACAAACAAACACCCAAACAAACACACAAACAAATAAACAGACAAAAAATCCAAAAATTGGTGATATGGAATCAGGGATACCTAAAAACCATATCGTAACTTTTTTTTTGTTAATATCTTCAATGTACAGACAAACTTTCTGCTACAGTTTTATAATAGTTTAGATGTTTTTGGTGCGCAATGAAAAATAATTAATTGGAAAAATTTGGGGGCGAATTCCAGAACTTTTATCACAGTATTAGGTCCGCCAAACAAAGACGGGATTGCAATCCGGAGTCCTGATTCAGTATTCCGTGTTGTCAACTTTGGTTACAAAAAAAACTAGAGTGCTGTTTAAAAAATTCCTAAAATAGAAATGTATGAAACGCCAAATGAATGACAATAATTACATTTTTAGGTATTTATTAAACAATACAAACGATTTCTATACATGATAATTACTATCATGTGATGAAGTCATGACGTTATGAATGTTACAATGATTATTATTATTTGGTTATAAGGGCTTGGTCGATGACCAAATAGCTACTGCGACCTAGATAGATCTATTGTAGCTGTCACCCTAGACCTAAAGGTCATTTCCTAGGCCCATGGACTTCATGAACCGTGTTATGCTTTTGGAGGGGAGGTCCCTGATGTCAGTAGGTGTTATTATGTATCCACCTAGATGGCGACTCCTGCTGTGAATGAGCACTTCGCATTCGCAGAGGAGATGTATGGGCGTTTCCTCTGCTTCACAGCAAAATCTGCAAGTGGGTGAGTCTACAAGCCCCATTCTGTGTAGGTGTTTGTTTAACTTGCAGTGTCCTGTTAAGGCTCGTACTAAGAGCCTTAAGTCGTTGCTGTTTGAATTGATGGCATCTGAGGTATGTCTGTTTGAAAAGCCGGTCACAAGTTCTTTCGCATGCCTCAGTCCTGGTGTATCCGACCAGAGCTTACGGCTTTGGTCCACGGCCCATTCCTTTAGCACACGTCTAGAGGTGTTGCGGGAGATGCCGCAATAAGGCTCGGGGCCTATGGCGTCCTCTTCCGCCCCTCTTCGTGCCAGCTCGTCAGCAGCCTCATTTCCATCAATACCGCAGTGTCCGGGCACCCAGCCTAGGGTGACAGAGTTTGTCCGTCCTAGCTGGTTGAGTGCTCGGGCACATTCTAATGTTAGTTTCGACTCTATTTCGTCAGATCCTAGCGCTTTTAGAGCAGCCTGGCTATCTGATAAAATAACAATATGTTTCCCCTTTGGGCATCTTTTCAGATTCTCATGTACGCAATCTATGATAGCGTACATTTCAGTCTGGAATACTGTGGCATGCTGTCCAAGGTGAATCGCCTTTTTAATTCTTGGATTGCCGCCTCATATTCCAATGATGGTTTGTAAATTGTATTCCAATATTAATGCAACTATATCAAAAGACTATCGATAGTTTTAACATTAGACAAAATCTGCATACAAAATGGCATGAACCATTACCACACAAGCGGTTTTTGAGCATAGGCATAGGATTTCGCAAATATGCCGCAACGACGCGACGTCGCAACTGCACAGTCACGAAATGGTATCGTTCCATCAACGCCTACGCTCAAAAATCACTTTAAAATATGCCACCTAAGACATAAAAAAATCACTAGATCTAGTGAAAAAGTATCTGAAAGCGGCAACACACAATACGGAATCTAATTCCGAATCAGGTTTATTCCGGATGTATGTGGCGGACCTTAGGGTTAGTTGACGTATGCAATAATTTCATTTTTACTGTGTATAATTTAAAGTAAAAATTTCGCAATTGCATTTAAATTAGAAAGGACTACGGCCAAGCATAAAAAAAATTAAAAATTATATTTACAATTTTACAAGAACTTTCCAAGCGATCGCGAATCCTGAAAACTATTTTGATCAGAAATTTGTAAAATGTTACATTTTATTTCATACAATACCTATAGGTACTGTTTTGAAATTCGACAAAAGATTTATCAGTTTATAGGTTAATCAATCAATCAAATCAGCCCATATCAACCCACTGCTGGACATAGGCTTCCATTTTATTACCGGTCCTGTGCTTATCTGATCCAATGCAATCGATAGTAAAATAAAAATAAACAATGTAAAAGCAACGACCTCTTCCAAACATGATTTGAAAATGTTTCACATATTTTATAAATAAGTCATTTTGTGTTGCCAACCATACCTACTAATTTATGACTTTGCTAACCATACTGATGACATGAGGCGGGATACAATTTCATACATTCTGGATAATCTGTCACGACCAGTTTTCAGTATGGAAGTCCCGACTCATAACGTAGTGTGTTACATGCTCATTGATAACATGAATGAACGATGAAAACGAAATGTCATTGCCAAAATAAAACAAATGAGACAGACAAATACAAAGAGATGTAGTGTGAAAGAGACGTGCATATATTATATTCATTCATCATTAATTTTTCATATTTTGTCGGATTACATAAACTCTATGGTCATTTAGGATGTTGCCAGCGAAAGATAGAGAACTGTCAGGTTAGTTAACTATGAAATAGTTTTCATTGGCGCAAGACAATCTTCGATAACACTCGTTCGATCTTTATAGGTCGGTGCTACTAAAGACGCAATTTAACTCAGCATTTGGCGCAAGTGGGCCTTAGAATATAATAGTTAAGTAAAGCCAGTGTTCACCTTTACAAATACTCGACGCTTTCCAACGAAGTGCCGATGCCGTGTCGTAAAAATCTTTGCCGCTGTCCCCGTGAATAAATTATAATGATAAGACCCCTGCCTTCGCAATATTGAAGACGTTTTGATCATTAAGCCTGTCCTCGCCCAGGCTCGCCCCCACTTCAGACTGCGTTGCCAGACTTACGGCTAAATCCCTAGATCTACGGATTTTTGGCCAGGTCTACAGATTTACAGATATATCAATGGTAAACCTACGGATTTTTAGTTATTTTCCAAATTTCCTCCCTAAAATATAAAAAAATTAAATAAAAAGTAATTTATTGACTAAAAAAACAATGTTTAGTAGGGACTTAAGGCTAATTGGTACATTATTGGTTACTTAACACGTTCGCGGACAGTGACCGGCTATAGCAGTGATAACAATAAAAGTTCTATTGTGTCTCGTTTAGCGTCCGCGAAAGTGTTAATTGAAGGACCTCTGGTCTCCAATCTAAATTACCAAAAATAAATTGGTAATTTGTCGTTTGGAGTACATGTGTTCCGACGTACGTGTATATAAAGTGTAAAACAATAAAAAACGAACGTCAATTTTCTGCACGTAAAAGCTCGTCGTGCACCTTATTTCTACTTTCTGTCCCTATACAGACAATACCTATAGCCTGCATAAAATAAGAATTAAACAGCATGCTACCAAATTGATGCTATGTAGGAGCGTTAAAAAATTACGAGGAAACAAACAGACAGAAGAAAAGAAAGATGGGCAGACTGACACAGAAATTTACCATCAATCAATCTAATCAGCCCAGATCAACTGACATCAACGCACTGCTGGGCATAGGCCTCCTTTTTATTGAGCCACTCCACACGGTACTGTGCCAATCTGACCCCATGCCATGTCCGACCCGTATATCTACGAATTTTTCAAGACCTAAAAATTACGTACCTTTTACCAATGAGTTTTTGAGAATTAATGTACGATTGGTAACACCACTGGCTTTTGGGTGAAGGAAAATATCGTGAGGAAATCTGCATGCTTCAATTTCGAGGCATGTTTTGTACCCACTGTCCATCACAAGTGGCGACGGGTTCACTCCGGGTCACACTGGGAAGAATTTCAGTACTAGTGAAACGTCGTGGATGTTCTGAGGTTTCAGAATGTCTCTGAATACCCCCTCGGGGAATATTGTCGTGATGCTAAAAATACGGATTTCTACGGATTTTTCAACATGGACCTACGAATTTCTGAAAATCTTATCTGGCAACATTGACTTCGGACAACAATTTTTGCTTTAGTGGAAAACATGAAAAGGTTTGCTTCTTATCATTCGTTTACTCTGTTAGCTATCGTTTGACTATTGTAGAAATTGTAGAAAAATAGATTCGTAGAAATTATTGTTTTTATTTGAAGTTATTTCTGTATGGTCGTTGTTTGAGGTGGCAAGGGCTACACCCTCTCTTTTGCAGTAGGCGGAAGGCTAAGCCACCTTTCACTAGTCAACACGTTATTTCATACAAATAAATTGAACTAGATTTCCTTCAATTTCTTCGTCCGCACTGTTTCCCGTCGTCATCGTAGCGCGATAAAATAGCTATAATACCAGCAGCAGTAGCATGGCAGAGTGATATTATAACGCTGTATCGCGCCTTAGCTCTCGTTCTATTTGCGCGCAAACGAAAGAGATAAAAGGCATGATATAGCTTTATCGCGCGAATTATGCTACGGTGGCAGTTTTTAAGCTTCTTTTAAACACAAAAAAAAGTCTTCAAAATCGGTTCAGTGGTTTTAGCGTGATGCTGGAATAAACAAATAGGCAAACTTCTCTTGCAGTTTTTTTAATAAGTAAGTAGTGTAGGTAGAAGAACACTTTTCTTCTTTTGGTGCCAATTGTTTTATTTTTTTAGTTCTTTTGTTTTTTTTTTGGAGTTTTTAACCCTGAGGTTACGTCAGCCCATGTGCCAATTGTTTTACTATTGTATTTTTTTCTATATTGTATTGGCCAGATATTCGGCGAGACTGACAGCGTCTAGCTTACAAAGATAATAATAGAACTGCATGCTTATAAAGATAGGTATGTAGACACTATGTAGAAGAGTTTCTGACTTACTCGAAAGTGGTTTAGTTGTAAGTATATAAATCAATCAAACATGTATTTCAAGTAACATTGATTCATTGACCATTTAAAAAAAATTATGATGCGAACGAAAAAGGCATCGGCTGCAATATTATTTAAAAATTTTTTTTTTTTTTTTTAGTTTTTTTGAAGGCGGTTTTAATTTTTTGTTAAAATTTTGGTTATTTTACAATTTTCAGTGGTGCATTCATTAGTTCAATTTAATAGTAGTGCTTTAAATTAACAAACACACTAGCCGGCACTACGATTTTCAAAAGTTCCCCTCGATTTCTCTAGGATGCCATCATCAGATCCTGGTTTCCTTATCATGGTACCACCCTTGGGATATCTTCTTTCCAACAAAAAAAGAATCATCGAAATCGGTGCATAAATGACGAACACACATAAAAAAATATATATGTATATATACGGTCGAATTTAGAAACCTCCTCCTTTTTTGAAGTCGGTTAAAAAAATATATTTATTGTTGTGATATGATTAAATTGATGGTGTTGGTGGAACAGTAAATCAAAGTTTTCGTGATAACAAACTCGTTGGATATCATTTTTCCTTTTCAAGATTCACTTTACCTTTTCTTCACCAAGGCCAAGGCGTACCTAAGTACTCTTGAAGTTCTTTCATCTTTTGGTTTGTAAGTTATCCAAAACGCAAAATGATGGTCGGGTCTTACGATTAAAGGAAGCGACTGAAGTGTACCCTTGGATGTTACCCTTAGGGGATTGTGATATGGAAAATATTCAGGAATAATAATATACCTCCCTGAAAGTTAGAAATACATACATACATAAACTTACGACCTATACAGGGTGAAATGGATATCATTAGCATCCTTTTAAACTAAGAGTCTACCCATCGAACTGAACAAATTTTACTATGGGAGCCAACCAATCAGAGCAAAAAAAAATCTGCTGTTGCATACATTAGAGTCGCGTACACACGGCGACACATCAAGCTATACAAAACCAACATAAGCTGGCCACGCGACGTTATACGTGACGCGACTTACGCGCGGCCAGCTTATTTTGGTTTTGTATAGCTTGATGTGTCGCCGTGTGCACTCGCGCGTCGAGATTGCAGTTTAGTATGGAACAGCAGATTTTTTATTTACTCCGATCGGTTTGCTCCCATAGAAAAAATGGTTTAGTGTGTAGACTCTTAGTTTAAAAGGATGCTAATGATATCAATTTCACCCTGTATATCCCCTTCGGGGTAGTCAAGAACATTGATGCAGCTACCAACATTCTGTTCAAGAGTGTAGTTGTAACAATGCTCAGATTTTATGGAGTGTCGTGTCAGTGCCGGATTAGGCCTGCGCGGGGCCAGTAGCAAAAGCGTACAAGAGGCCCTTGGTTCGGTCTCTCTATAAGGACTTCCCTCGATAATGCTCAGGTCAGGAGTGCGATTTTTGAAACTCATTCTTTGAACTCAGCAGTTGAAAATGGCAATATTACTATGGAGATATGCATCTTTCTACTGCTGATTTGACATTCAAAAATCATACTTCAGGAGTGCGATTTTTGAAAGTCTAATCAGCAGTAGAAAGGTTCGTATCTCCATACATTTTCAACTACTAGGTATGAGATTCAAATATCGCACTCCAGGTCTCTAATTCAATCCTAGGCCCTGAACTCAGGTCCAGGACCCTGAACTGAATTTAAGATAGGGCAGATAAGGAAAGGGCTTCAGCTCATAGTTCAGCAATACAATTTTGTAAATTCGTATTTTTAGGTACTAGAAGGGCAACATTTTTGGCCCTCGTAGAAAGTGCTTCATATTTATTCCTACATAAAAAACTAAGCGAGCGAAGCGAGCTCGAAATTTTATACAGAAAAAGGCGCGGCGGACACCATTCAAACACTGGAGCGAGTGAAATGAGCTCGTCATTTCTCAGCACTGTAACAAACTGTAATTTAGATCTAAAAAACCAAAAGGTAGAGTGAAATAAGTGAGCTCAAAATTTCTCTTGACTTGGTTGCGATGTGGCCATATCTCTGTCAGTTTTAACTTGAATAACGAATAAAATACGCACTAGCGAGCAAAAAAACCCAGGTTTGCGACTAGATTCCAGCAGTAGAAAACGTTGGTGCATGGGGCCCCCAAATGCGCGGGGCCCGTAGCATTTGCTACTCTTGCTACGTGGCTAATCCGGCACTGTGTGGTGTCAAGTGGTGAGAGGTGGCTAGCCTTTCGACAAATTGAACACTGCTTAAGAAATCTTGAATCTCTTAGTATGGCACGCACGGGAGGAATTGGGGTGGTCCATTCTAAACCGGGAACCTAGAATTGGTGTTAAAATTAAATGCGTTACACGAGGCTCTTTAGACCAACAAACTGTTTGCTTAACATGCCTTTCGAAGCATGTAGTCGCTCGAGATGAAATACCACTTACACGGTAACCTATCTAAAGACCGAACCTGATGTTGCTTACTTCTGTAATTGTTTCCAATACCGAAGCAGGTATCCTTCATTCGTAGGTACGAAGATCAGCACCTACACTTCATGGCACATCGTAAGCAATCCACTTGTTTGATTTCTGCCACTCGCTCTAGACGGCAATGTCGCATACGTGTCGCGCGCTGTACGAAGTAATAACAACAATGAGTCAAGCTTCATTCAATAAATTTTTGCGCGTCCTGTCTGGTAGTATGAAAATAAAGCCTGGAAATTTATCGTTTTCTGAGGAAGTGATGTATCTGTTAAACAACTAGTAATCTGTGACTGAAGATATTAAGCCATGCCATAGAGCGTCTCTGTATTTTTTATTATTCAGATTATCGTCCAGACAGATCAAAGTAAGGGAGGAGAATGAAGAGAGATCGATAGTTGTGCAGTCACCTCATCGTCTGCTGCAATGTCACCTTGGATTGACCACTTTGAGAAAACTTTCTACATCCAAATTGGAGTACTTAGAACTGTGGATGTGACAATATAATTATTTTATTTCAGATTTAGCAATGTTTCTGTCAACCCCGAAGGGATTTTGGTCGTGATTTTATGTATGCAAGTGAGATAAAATATTTTAATGAAACTCCATCATAGAACTTACGCTGGTAGAAATCATTTTCAGTAATAATCGTGATTTTAAGGGACTTTTATATAAAAGTGAATCCACTTAATAATGTAACAAAATCCCCTCACAAATTTTCTACCTCCATATGTTTAGGCAATAAGAGACTTAATACCAGTGGAAAATTCATAGTTTATGGATCCTAAAATATAAGGTTTCCACCCTTATTCTTGTCGCAACAACTTGGCAGTCGAGTGCAAAAAATGTTGTATGACATAGTAAAAATTTTCCAAAAGTGAGATCCCATTTGTGAGAAAAATAATAAAAATCAGTCCAATTGTTTTTGAGTCAAACTTTCACATTCGCACGACCAAACCAACGTAGCAGCTAGCAAACCCTCTGTTACGATGGCAACCAATTTTAGATTGCACTTTTTTTTTTACCTACCTACCCTACCTGACAAATTTTGCTTCAATTAAATCTATACTTACAATTTAAAATGAGTGTACAGATGAACGGGAACGGGAACAACGTGCTTGCACCCGGCTGGCAGCGAGTTGCGATGTGACAGACCTATGGGTTTTAGGATCGTAAAACTTAGACCTTTCCACAGAAATAATGTACACCTATCAGCCTAAACATTTTTCTTACGTAGCCTGTTCAATGTCCCACTGCTGGGCAAAGGCCTCCCCTTTTACTCTCCAATCCTCTCTATTGTGTGCAGCCCAAACATTATGAGTCTATAAAACATGTAACTGGATCTTAGTCTATAAGTTGTAGGATGGAAGTCTGAATACGGTTTCAGTGCGTCGTCTAAGAAACTTGGGTATGTTCGGACAGTGTTTCTCGTGAATCTAGTTATCATCATCAGCCTATCATCGCTCGTCCACTGCTAAACATAGGCTTTTCCCAAGCTTAGAGGAGCTCCCAAGGCGCGCCACAAACCGCGCTACCTTTTTTTAGGTCGTCTGTCCAGCGGGCCGCAGGGCGTCCCGAATCTAGTCAATAAGTCTAAATCTGAGCATTATAAGTCACCCTATAAATAATGTTAACTTTGTAAAAGTCACCTCGGTGCCTTTGTGACTTCATGTAGACCGTCTGGCGGGCGATGGGTGCAGTGCCAGCAGATAACCTAACGAATTTTATTTGTTTTCTAATTTAGAGTTACTTTTGTGACCGTTATTTGTTGCTCTTCTCCAAGTTATTAGGTTATTAAGGATAATTGAGTATTGATTGGGTAAACTTCAGTTATTTAAATGACTAGAGGGAAAGAAACAGAACTACAATGTCGTTTTAAATGCATTATTATTATTACTGTAACGTGTTGTACGTGTGCAACAAAACATCATGTATTTATAAAGAGTGAAATGAAACACCCTAGTAATACTTAAGTTAAGGTCGTAAATATTAACCACTATCGGGAAAAAAATAAAAAAATCTGCTGTCCCATAAAAAACTGCAGTAACTACCAACTCGACTAAAATGTATGGAACAACAGATTTTTTTATTTTTTCTCGGTGTTGGCTCCATAGTGAAAGTTGTTCAGTTTGATCTAAAGCACCCCCTTAAGTATTAGTAGGGTGTTTTGTTACATCCTGTATTTACAGGGGTGGTTTAAACTTTAAACCATCAAACTGAACAACTTTCACTTTGGAGAAAACGATGTGCGAAAAAATGTTCTGTGCTTATCTATCTGTAGGTACCATTTCGAACTCGCAACCCTTACAGTGTCGTCTTACCAACTTTGGTGGTCTGCCTACAGATCTCCTTCTCTCCCTGGCCACCATACCGATAACTGCCTTAATCATCATAATCATCATCTCAGCCGATGGACATAGGTCTCCCCCAAGGATCGCCATAACGACCGGTCCTGCCCTCATCCAACGGGTTCCCGCCGCCTTCACCATGTCGTCGGTCCACGCTGCGCTTCCCGGTACGCGGTCGCCACTCGAGAACTTTTCGGCCCCATCGGCTATCGGTTCTGCGAGCGATGTGCTCCGCCCACTGTACCTTAGTTTAGCAATTCTTTGGAGTATGTTAGTTACCCTGGTTCTTCTGCGGATCTGCCTTGATCATGACATTAAAAATATTATAAACAAGTGACATCATTCAACCAGCCCACGCAGAATACAAAGGTTTCAAGCCCTTGAAAAAGCAGAGAGGGTGGGAGGGTTGCCAGATGGCCGGGAAATCCGGGAAAGTCCCGAAAATTTGTATTTGGGCCCGTGTCCATTGATGTCCCACTTTACTGACCCGAAATTCCCGAATACTAAGTATAAATAAAAAAACGAATAAAATAAAAATTAAATAAAAAAGATGTTGATTTACTAGGTCTAAGTTTATAAATGTAAGGTTACATACCATACCTAACTGGTAAGTGTAGGTAATAATACGTATTTTTCTATCGTGCGTTCGACAGTTGGAGTAGGAAGTCGTACTCCACCTCCGCTCGTAACCCCAGAAATGTCCAGGATATCATAAGTCTGTTTCTGGCAACCCTACGTGGGAGTGATGCTGAAAATAAACCAAACGTGACCTTTAGTCGGGGGTCGTAAAGTCGATTGTCGCAATGACTGCTTGGGTAGTGTTTATTTATTTTGAAGTATTTGTGTGGTGTGCTGGAGCTTCGGCACATCCTATCCTAGTAATCTATATTATTATAAAACTGTAACAGGAAGCTTGTCTGTACATTGAAGATATTAACAAAAAAAAGTTACGATATGGTTTTTAGGTGTCCCTGATTCCATTTCACCAATTTTTGGATTTTTTGTCTGTCTGTTTGTTTGTGTGTTTGTTTGTTTGAACGAGCATCACGCAAAAACTACTGGACCGATTTTTATGAAACTTTTTTTGTTTGATAGCTTATGATATGACTTAAAATCTGGTATATAATTTGTGCGGACGAAGTCGCGGGTTAACGCTCGTACTATTATAAAACTGTAACAGGAAGTTTGTCTGTACATTGAAGATATTAACAAAAAAAAAGTTACGATATGGTTTTTAGGTGTTCCTGATTCCATTTCACCAATTTTTGGATTTTTTGTCTGTCTGTTTGTTTGTTTGTTTGTTTGAACGAGTATCACGCAAAAACTACTGAACCAATTTTGATGAAAATTTTTTTGTTTGATAGCTTATGATCTGACTTAAAATCTGGTATATAATTTGTGCGGACGAAGTCGCGGGTTAACGCTCGTACTATTATAAAGCTGTAACAGAAGTGTGTCTGTACATTGAAGATATTAACAACAAATAAGTTACGATATGGTTTTAAAATCTGGTATATAATTTGTGCGGACGAAGTCGCGGGTTAACGCTCGTATTATATAAACGCGAAAGTTTTTAAGTATGGATAGATGTTTGTTACTTTTTCACGTAAAAACCACTCAATGGATTTTAATGAAACTTTACAATAATATAGCTTACGAGCGTTAACCCGCGACTTTGTCCGCACAAATTATATACCAGATTTTAAGTCAGATCATAAGCAATCAAACAAAAAAAGTTTTATCAAAATCGGTTCAGTAGTTTTTGCGTGATTCTCGTTCAAACAAACAAACACACAAACAAACAAACAAACAGACAGACAAAAATCCAAAAATTGATGATAAGGAATCAGGGATACCTAACAACCATATCTTTACTTTTTTTTTGTTAATATCTTCAATGTGTGTGTTTTGTGCCTCTTGTATTTTTATTTCTGTATTTTACTGTTTATGTTTTGGTGTAAAATAAAGTATATTTGATTGATTGATTGATTGATGTACAGACAAACTTGCTGTTACAGTTTTATAATAGTTTAGATTAGATTAGATACATCAGAATAACACATAGGCTACAATTTATAAAGATATTGTGTGAATTGGCCAGACGAAGCGCAGACGAAGTCGCGGGCACCAGCTAGTATTCAATACTATTATTGGAGTTTAGCATCGGTGCACGTCTGTCGATTCCATCTCGAGCGCCTCCGTGCTTTGGAAGACACGTAAGGCTGTTGGTCACGGATACGGTAAGTAGATGGCTGTACCTATTCGTTATGTCAGAGGATTGGTATAGTCGAGGCCTTTGTAGCAGATACAGTCAGCAACGAAAAGATTAATGCACTTTTGTTCAACGTCGTATTAGTACTAAAGTGTATAAGTACATCTCTTCGTTGCTGACTATACAATGAAATAAACGAGATACCTAGCAGCTGGGCTAGCATGTCACACACGACAAAGCGACAAAACGATCAAATCATAATGCGTAATCAATCAATCAATTATACTTTATTTGACACCAAAAAACATAGTATACAGAGAGCAAACAATCAGGAAATACAAAAGGCACAAAAACAGGCAGACTTATCACTAAAAAGCTTTTTGTGCATAAAATAACAAAGATAAAAGGGAAATCTCGATTTTTATCGTTTTGTCATGGCATCACACCCACGCATAATCAATTATGACAAATATTATTGTTTTGGCAAAATTCACAACAATAGCAAGTCAACAACTATGAAATGCCATCGACTCGATAGAAGACGAATCAAGCCTTTCTGCAATGCAATTCCAAATATCGGTTGAAACATCGGCGAGGTGACAATTCTGTATTCGCTATGGTTATGTCGTGTGTCAAACTAATATAAAAACTGCCTCCGTGTTCTAATGGTTAAGAGTATTGGCTCTCGACACGGAGGTCGTGGGTTCGATTCCCACGGGGGACGCCTAGTGATATGTCACTTCGTGCGATTTTCCCCAGTTGGTTAGGACATTGCAGGCTGAATCACCTGATTGTCTAAAAAGAAAGATAATTCCGTGTTTCAGATGGCACGTTAAGTCGTTGGTCCCGGCTACTATCTCTGGTGGTAGGTAGTAGTCGTTACATAAAAACCACGTCAGAGGCCGTAAGGCGGTCTGAAAAAACTCTGACACCAGGGCTCTGCCCACACGATAAGAAGAAGATAAAAACGTTGACGATCTGAAGGATGCAAGAAGGATGTTACAGTTTTTGACAGCGATTTGACGCTTAATGAATTGCACTCCTGTGTCAAGCTAAATATCTCAAGCGAACCGAAGCTTACGTAACTAACTACCAGTGAATAGTAATCAAATCAGTCACCGCCAGTGTTGCCAGATCGAGACTTAAGAATTATCCCAGATTGACAGCAAAATTATCGTGTTTTTATCGCATCAAAAATTCCAAAAATTATCGTATCTCGGAACCTAAAAGAGTGTCAAATGATGCGTGAAATTCAATCATTCTTACCTATATTGCATGCTACTATTTAATGTTACCTATTTATAGGTAGGCAAGTACGAGGTTTTTAGGGAATTTTAGTTAAAAGTAGAAACGAGACAGTGAGGAAATATTTTCTTTTTAAATTTTCCTCATTAGAACTTAAATTATAGCAATAGGCATTTGAAAACAGAGTTACGCGATACTTAACATCAAAATGATGTATATTATTGGAATTAGACTGATACTATGGTTGAAAATAGTGATTTAATACACAGATTTCATTAAATTACAAAATTATCGTGGATTACCCTAGGAATTTTTGTGAATTATCGTACGATACCCAAATTTTTATTTTCTATCGCATGCCCCTCAAAAATATCGTGGATCTAGGATAATTATCGCACGCAACACTGGTCACCGCGGACAATGTTGGGCAATACTATCGATAGATTGACGGATGCACAAGTCACTATCGATAGCCGTGTGTTTACAGGTGTGTTTGTATGTGTGTTGAACTGCGCATATGGCGTCGGGGGAGTAGGGAGGCAGAAGGTAGGGTATCCATACTTTCGGATTCGTCCGGACGGTTAAGTCTTTTGTCAGGATCGTGGCGGGAACTTTGTAATTGAGATTCTAATTATTTACATAATTAATACAATGGTGTAATGCAAAAGTTCTTAGCGTGGATATTTTAGGTGATATTTTATTTTAACAACGTCGTTTGAAATAATATTTTTTTTTATCTGGAATCAGATGTTGAAAAGGAATGATAGTGTATTAGGAATTCAGGACCTGGCAATATGCCTAATACTGCGGTGTTATGTAACATAACACAACAAAAAAAGATGTTATACACTCATGTATTTAGGATCTTTTTTGACTCTATTTGAAACAATAAAATTAGATTTTTGTATTAAAATAACATAAACACATCGCATCTGACACCATATGACCCAACTTTACAAAAACTGTTATGCAGGTTTAATAATATATCTGTATAACGATAAACGTAAAGTATCTATTTTGTGAGTTTTTCAGGACTTTCCATTATTAGTTATAGTTTTAGATATCTGCATAATGTACTGTATTTTGAGAGGATAAAAAAAAGATTGTCGGACTTTGAAGGATGTTGAAGGACTTTCCATTGTAAGTCATGGTAACCCTGAGTGGGAGGAGTGGAGTAACTGCTCAGGCTTGTAGCTAGCTCGGTACATTTTATTGTAGCTCGCGTCTCTGGATACTACTGACTGGAGTAGAGTGCAGCTCTTCACGATTTATCGACATCGATAAACTTAAAATGTGCAGAAATCGGCAGTTTGAAATGTCAGGAGATCAATAAAAAATGAATTTGCAAAAACTGAATTTGCAAGAGATGTTCCTACGTTTTATTGAAGCTGAAAAATATCCGCTGCTACAGATTATAGGCCTCTTTCTAAGTTACCGGTTATGTAGAGGAGCTTACATCTTTCGGCACTCTGCAACCTTCACCAGCTCGTCATTATTCAGCTTATCAGTCCACCTTTTGCGTTCCATCTAATAAAGCGTATTCTTGTCCAAGGTGTTCATTTAAGAACCTGATTTCCCCACGATTACATCGATCCATAAACGACGTTTGATTATATTTTAAAATGCCTTTGTGGTTCTCTAATCTCTACTAGGATAGATACCTCCGTCCTCTCTGATATGGTTTCTAAAAATAAAATAATCAGTTTTTTTTTTATTCTGACTACCTAATAATGATTATAATAATAAGTTAAATAAAAATGTTTGCATGTATTGCATATTTTAGTATTACATCAATCAAAAAATGTTTCCTAACCATAGTTTCACATAAGAGCTTTTTCATTTAACAAAGATATTTCCTTTAAAATTACCGCAATTTTTCACAGTTGAATTTTGATAATTGTAACAGCTGTAGGTTCAAATCATTAAGATTCTTTGAAAGTATCACTAACGTTATATTATTGTGAACCAAGTAACCCAATAAATGCGTCAGGGAGTCCCGTTGCAAGTTTGGCCACGAGCCGTTTGCGTTTGAGTTTTACACGAGGCGCAACCATCTCTTTTCTCAAATGTGTTTTTGCTCAAAAAATTACCCTTATATAGATTGATAGATAGATGAACCCCTAGATTGGAGTAGATAATACCACAAACTACTTGACATTGGCAGAAATGCAGTGCTCGGTGCAAGTAAAATGCAATTAATTAATTTAATTTTATATAAAAAAAGAAAAACGCGTTAGGTAGTCCAATTTGAAACGAACTTTTCCTAAATCTAGAACATTGATCGAATTCCTAAGAATAAAGCTATAAAACAAATAATGGCGTGCTGTTATTTTTCTCATTGTATGCAGGTTATGTTATTTCCCGGATCGTATAGCTGAGTTTAATGTTTGAACGCTACGCTTTAAGTTCCCACGTTTTAAGGAATTACTTTTTGGAATGTTTTTAAAACGCAGGCGTTACTTATAGAATGTGAATTCAGTAAAATTTTTATTGCATGTAATTAAAGCAAACATTTACCGAAAAGGTTGATATTTGAGATTAAATAATTTGGAATGAGTGACGAGGTTAAGTTAAATGATGTAGATTAAAATTGACATAAGTGAGAAAATATGAAGTCGTGGAGCGTGATTTTTGAAAGTCACATGTTAAAATCATGATCCAATGATGCATAATCGCTGGAGCTGATTCATGGCTGATTTATCGTTTGGCTTTCAAAAATCGCTTTTACAAAAATGAATAGACAAATTCATATTCTTCTGATGACGTATAGAATATGACAGTCATTTGCACTCTTACATTCTTTTTATTTTGTTTTTGTTGCTGTAAATTTTTCGTGTGCAAATAAAGAATATTTATGTTATTTTATGACTTATTATCTTTTCGGGAATTTGTTTGTTCTATAAAGAAGAGATGATAGCATCACTTTAATTATCATTTGTGCATTTGCCGGTCTGATTTGTCTCAGAATAAAAAAAAAGGATCTTGAGCTAAAGCACGTTTTTTAAGACTGTTAGGTAGTTTTACACAAGACTAGGTACTCTACCGCAGAGTAGCGCAATATGATAGATTTCGACAACGTATGAAGTGCTCTAAATCATTCATAAGTTCTCAGAGATATCAATTATCGATATCGATAATCTATTCGTGGCATCTCTAAACAGGTTAACTCGTAGCTGGGGCGTTGCCTGTTGCCCTGTGTGTGGCTAATAATTTTATTACAAGTTCATTAAGACACCCATCGCGGTCGTCTTCTCTTCATATTCTATTAGGTTGGTATGCGTTGGGATAATCAATCAGAGAGTTTTCAGACCTTTGAGGTTTATACGCAAAGCTCAACTCAAAGTCAGTCAAAGTCAAAAGTTGTTGAAATTCTGATGTGTATGTGAAGTCTACCGATTCGCATTGGGCACGCGTGCTGATCCTGGCCATACACCAGAGGGAAAGCCTGTGCCCAGCGGTGGGACACATCTATCTTCATCATCATCTAATTTGTCAATGAAAATGACAATAAAATTAAGTAAGGTATCTAAACTATTATAAAACTGTAACAGAAGTGTGTCTGTACATTGAAGATATTAACAAAAAAAGTTACGATATAGTTTTTAGGTGTCCCTGATTCCATATCACCAATTTTTGGATTTTTTGTCTGTCTGTTTGTTTGTTTGTTTGATTGAGTATCACGCGAAAACTACTGAACCGATTTTGATGAAACTTTTTTGTTTGTTAGCTTATGATCTGACTTAAAATCTGGTATATAATTTGTGCGGACGAAGTCGCGGGTTAACTCCTATAAATATAAATCTAGGTCTACAATAAAACAGCAGATTTTTTTGCTACGATTGGTTTGCTCCCATAGTAAAAGTTGTTTGATGGGTATAGACTCGTTGTTTAAAAGGATGACAATTATTTCAATTTAACCCTGTAGAGTCTGTAGAGTAGTTTGTTTGTTTTAATGATTTGCTATATCTCTAAATTTAGAAATTGAAAAAAAAAAGCGGTTGCCTCTATTGAGTTATTCATCTTAAACTTTGTTCTGCGAAACTAATCTTTCAAGCATTCATGTAAGGAGCAGTAGTAGGGGGGGGTGTTGAAAGGGAGATCATGCTATTATTTAGAAAACCCGAACGATCTTTTTATCCCTTCCATTGCGCTTTTGTAGTTGATTAAGAAGAAAAGATTCTATACTGAACTCTTCTTGTTATTCCAAAATTGGGTCAAATTTCTTGAGCGAAGATTTATATAACAAATTGTTTATATAAGGTCTAACAAAACTAGGTGAAACTATTTTAAGGGGATGATCAAACCATCAAACTGAACAACTTTCTCTATGGAACCAATATTGAAATCGAGAAAAAAAATCAGCTGTTCCATACAAACCTACTCGACCTAAATGTATGGGACAGCAGATATTTTTTTCGCTATTTCAATATTGGTCCCATACAGAAAGTTGTTCAGTTTGATGGTCTGGTCATCCCCTTAAAATAGTTCACCTAATTTTGTTAAACCTTATCTATACTATTATAAAACTGTAACAGGAAATTTATCTGTACATTGAAGATATTAACAAAAAAAAAAGGTACGATATGGTTTTTAGGTGTCCCTGATTCCATTTCATCAATTTTTGGATTTTTTGTCTGTCTATTTGTTTGTGTGTTTGTTTGTTTGAACGAGTATCACGCAAAAACTACTGAACCGATTTTGATGAAACTTTTTTTGTTTGATAGCTTATGATCTGACTTAAAATCTGGTATATAATTTGTGCGGACGAAGTCGCGGGTTAACGCTCGTATAATATATTTATATAATAAACCTAACCTAACCTACCTTCTTTCCTAATCTGGACATAAAGAAGTGTCGAATAGTCTGTGCTCAGAATTTCTTTTTTTTCTTACAAACTTTAACCTCTGTGATTCCTAAGGTACCCTACTGTATTATTTGTAATTTTCACCGTTATAAAATAAAAAGAAAAGAATTATGACGGCGTAAAAAGTGTTGGAACCTCCGGCGGGCAATTAAAATTCGTAATAACTCGAAAGCAAAGTCAACGTAAGTTAAACAAAGCGACAAAAATAATTAATCGCTGACACGCTGGAGCAGTAAAAATGTCGCCCGGTTCAGTAAAGGGCTACACGCGAAATTATTTATGCGTAAACCTTAACGAATACTACAATGAATTTACTACCTGAATAAATGATAACATCGCGGTGAATTTGATGTCAATATGTGTTAACACTAAGCTATTTAGTTCACGACTCGGACCCCTTTTGCCACCCCGTTTCAGCACGCACACATAGACCTAGCCTCCCCACTCATACCCCTTTTGCCTCTGTGTGCTACACCTACATAGAGAAAAGCAATTTTTCACAGGTTACACAAATGCACACAAAGATAAAAATGTGTGTGTAGTGAGTCCCTTGCCCCACGATAAGTTTTGTAGTAGAGAATTTGTTCACTAGTTGTGTCTAGACATGCCATGCTTTTAAGTTAGAGGTGAATCCTTGGAGACTTATTTTATGAACTTGCAAGAAAATAATTTACATTTTTATTAATAGAAAATTGATGTTGGCTTTTTTTGACATTTGAATTTAGTATCGATAACTTAATTGGGTGTTTTATCACTGCATTGTTTGTCCATAACATAAAGATGTTTTTTATGTTGAATAATTTTGTCTTGACCTTAAATAGGTCAAGACAAAATTATAATTTTATTGGCATCCCTGTTGATTAAATATCAACAGGGATGCCACTGTTATTTTCTAAATATTATTGTTGTATTTACATAAGGAACTAAGTAGTAATCTAATTCATAAGAATTTATAGCCAAACGTGTAATTTATTTATGAACTAAAAATTATAAGTCTACAGTACATTGTAAAACTTAAACAATGTGTAAAGTACATATGTAAAATATAGTGGAGACTCTCCAATCTGATCAAAATTGAACTCCATTGTACCGAGAGCTATAAAGGTAAAATAGTAGAACGCGAGTGCCGCGGGAAAATCATGGCAAGGGAATGCATCGAAAATGATTATGGAATGTGCCTGAACGGGACGGGGATATTGCAGCCAGACGCCGTTCAGTCGGTTAGACAGAGATCAAATATTGAATATTGCGGGCGTTGGGAAAACGAGAAAAGTTGCCGGCTCCACCAGAGGGAAAATGTACCATTTGCGGTTGAGTTAAAGTGGAAAATTTGTTCGTGTTAGTTACAACATAGGTTGTATCGCTCTATCGGCAACATCCAGCGGGGCGGGAGGCTAGGTGGCTCTCGACTGTGGCAGATAATCAATATCCGCTTGGCTTGTGGACACTATAATAATATACGTTATTTTATACCCGCACTCCTCTGGCAAACAGTTTCACAATAAGCTCCGTCCCGTTCGCACCATTATCTAAAATGGACAGTGGCGTAGATTTGGTAAATGATAAGTGTGAGAAAGTATTTATCACGACAATGAAGCGTGATATGTAATTATATAACCTATTTGGAGTATAGTGGCGGTATGTTTAGGTGGAGGGGAAGGGGGTGGTTAAGGGGGGGAGGGGGTTGTTAGTGATATATTTATTTTATTGACGGTGGTATTGAGGCGGTGTTTGTTTGGCCGCACGCGATGCGGACTACTTCTTCATCAGGTTCAAATTGACTACTCGTAGCTCTCTATCGGCATTTAATGGAACTAATTTACTTGAGGTTAGCCACAGATTATTTAATAGTTATTACGTTATCTCGTAATAATATGTTTGAAACAAGACGAAATGGGAATTCTCATATTAATTATTCTTGACGATGACATAGAGCTTTCAGTGAATATAATTTTCAACTTTGTGATATTTGTTTTTTTTTATTTGTGTTTGCCATTATTGTATGTTATTCTTGAGGTTACCTTTGTGACACAAGCTTTTTATAGGCACTTACCCATATTTTTGTTTTTATTGATAAATTAGCTTTTGCTTGCGACCTCGTTCGCGTGAAAAAAGAATATCGAAAAATCCTTTCTTAGTGCAACCCTACATCCTCCATAGAATATATTATATTCTAAATTGCATGTCTCTATCTTCAGCGGCTTAGGCTGTGCGTTATCTGTCAGTTAGTCACGGAACTGTTTTATAAAGCATAAGCATATGCGGCTATACTCCCCGAGGGGGTAGTCAGAGATATTCTTAGAACATCCACGTTTCACTAGTACCGAAACTCTGTCCAGTGTCATGGGGAGTGACCCCGTCGACACTTGTAATGGACAGTGAGCACAATACATGCCTTGAAATTGAAGCACTGACTGTTTTATAAGTATAGATAAATTAATTGGTTGTAAACAAAGTAGGTCATCATAATTTGTTTAGAATGAGGAGTTTTCAGACAGCTAGTCAAACGTAGCTCAACAAACCGGCGATAGATGGCGTTGACCAGAGGTCCAGTTTCGACGTGGTCCGAAGACGAATATTTTAGGCTAAAAAGTAAACAAAAATGCATGCACTGAGTCAGACGCATCCATTGACGAAATATATGTTCATATTTCGCTGTTTACTTAAAAACACAAATTCTTACTATTTCATTTTTATTTTACTATCTGCAAGCCGCTCACCCCTGTCTCGTCAGCGCCATCTATAGAGCCATTAGGAACTTTCCTTACTTTTTCTTTTTTAATGGCTTTTGGAAAATCCCTCATTGATAGAGCGATATGCCTTTAGTGCTCTAGTTGTTACCTAAAGTCTTATATTTTTCACGTATGGTAATCTCCAATGTTGGCTAGTAATCTTGTATTTCAGGCAAACTGTCATTATATACAACTTGAGCAAAAGATGTGTGCTAAGGATATGAGGATTCCTACCTTTCATGGCATCAGTTGTACCTACCAATATTCCTAGCCTACTATTTTTAACATTTTGTGCTTTATTATTTTATTAGAAATCCGTCTGTAAAATGGCTTTTTGTGGATTAATAAATATTATTCTTATTCTTATAGATATGTGTAATAGGGATGTGTGCTATGCTAAGGATGCGTAAGAGTTACGAGAAGAAAAGAACTATTGGGGATATTTAATTAAGCTAGGTAACTAAGCTAAGCTAAGCTAAGCAAGCTACATCGCTGTTATCTTCCTCGCATAGCTTTGGTGAACGCGGGTATATAGTTTCATAGCTTTCTACGCATCCTCGCACAGCTTAATTTCTCTGTGGCTACATCGCACATCTCTGGTGGAGAGCCAGCCTAAAAGAGACTATTCGAATACTTTTATTTTTAATTACTTCTCTTCTATGCCTGTTTTATTAAATTTTTTACTGTTCCCATCCTCCTGACTTCATTGTCTAGTATTTCCACGTATAAATATGCAAGGTGTTACAAAAATACAAATAAACATTTAAGGGGGCGTTTTAGATCATCAAACTGAACAACTTTCACTATGGAACCAAAATCTATATCGTGAAAAAAAAATCGGATGTTCCATGCTAAACTACAAATCTACTCGAGCTAAATGTATGGGACTGCAGTTGTTTTTTTCGCGATTTCGATATTTGTCCGACGGTGAAAGTTGTTCATTTTGATAGTCTAAACAAAAGTTAGTCTTAAAAGTTTTAAATGTTTATTTTTACTTATGTAACACTTTGTATATGGCCTCGACCCCCGATAAACTTTTATAGGTACTTACATAACATTATTTAGATTTATTATTATTATTGCACATATTTTTTTAATCCGTTTTTAATTTGATTGCCAAGCATTCGTCATGACCTATTCTGAAATTATTTAGTGGAATCTTAATAACTAAAAATGTCAAAGAATAAATCCTACTAAAATTATAAACGCGAAAGTTTGTAAGTATGGATGTTTGTTACTCTTTCACGTAAAAACTACTGAATGGATTTTAATGAAACTTTACAATAATATAACTTATAAATCAGAATAACACATAAGCTAAAAATTTATAAAGATATTGTGTGAATTGTCCAAACGAAGCGCAGACGAATTCGTGGGCACCAGCTAGTAAAATATAAAAACACTACTAATGAACCATAGGCACGAAAAGAAGAAGTAAACAAAATGATATAAATGTCGGTTAACAGATATAGTTAGGAATAATCCGCAAACCGTTTAGAGAGCTACACTGCAGTGCACACCCCAGTTAGTGCAAAGCGTATCCCCAAATAATAATGGAAACATAACTCGATTGGCTCCCGTCTGTCGATGGATTTGGACGTAGATTAATACTGAATGCGTCTCCATTCAACATAAATTGTATTGAAACTGAAATACTAAGATGGCATGACTCTGATTTGTATAGCTTCTTCTTCTTGTGGTGCCATCTCCTCTCGGAGGTTGGCTATCATTAGGAATTCGGATCCTGGAGATTCTGTAATGTAATGTAATAATAGGGCTGTCCCTGAATTGTAAGGTGGTGTTCATATCGAACATGCCTGCCTGCCTCAGAAATACCTGCTGAGATATATAATAATTTAAATTTGAAGGTAAATGTTGTAGTGCCCTCAGATGGTCTGATGTTGTAAAGAAGGAAATGGACAGCTGCGAGCAGCTCTCCGTCGACGATGTTCAAAGATAGAGTGAAGTGGAAGAAACAGATTAGAAAAGCAGACCCCGCTACCCAGCGGGACAGCAGCTAGGAAGATGATGGTTGTAGTGCCCAACTAAGTTTCATGTCTGGAACTATTTTGAACCTATGTGCGTACATGCGTACATGCAACCAAGTAAATGAATAATTATTATGAATATGAATAATAGTCTCTTCCAGTTTGTATTGACGCCATGGTATAGCAATGTCGCGTTTATATAACAAAGTTATGTAGATACATAAACATATATCTGAATTAGCGAAATTGTCTATGTATTTCCGCATTTTACAAATCAATGCAAAATCTAAAAAATATGTACGTGTATACCGATTATGTGTTCAGAATTTATCAAGACTGTATCTTATACATACATACATACATATTCTCACGCCTGTCTTCCACTGGGGTAGGCAGAGACAACGGAACGCCACCTGCTACGACCCTGACATACCTCTCTAGCTTGCTCCACATTCATAAGTCCTTTCATGCATGCTCGTCGGTTTCGGGTAGATCTGACCTGGCCCTTTTTAAGCACGTCGCCAATTTGGTTCGTATATGTACGTCTAGGCCGTCCCCTCCTAATAAGGGTCTAAAATGAGTCAACATACTGTATCTTATTGTGACGAGTTTATCTTCATTGTATACATAAATGTTTCAATGAAACAGAATTTTACTTAATTATTCATCGATTACTAGTCTGACAGTCCCTATCATCGTCAATGACTATTAAGTATTCAGAGAAGGTGAAAATCGATTCGATTCGTTTATTTGAAGGTTTGATATCAATTACAAAAATAAATCATTTTAGTTTAGTAATAAGTAGTTCCTTTATTTGAGAATGTTCCTACTTTTCTAGCTCAAACAAGATCTAGAAGCTAATCTGTGTCTGTATTTTGACATATTTCCATTAAAATATAAAGTTTCAAAGTTATACGTGGCGGCACGGATCTTCAGTGCTCGAACGAGTGTATTTAGTATTAAAATAGTGCATTGTACCTTGTACACACGGCGACACATCAAGCTATACAAAACCAACATAAGCTGGCCGCGCGACTTTATACTTTATGCTACCTACTCGCGGCCAGCTTATGTTGGTTTTGTATAGCTTGATGTGTCGCCGTGTGTACATAAGATTCAATAACGCAATTAATCGTAGCATAGAAACTACAAATATTTTATAAGAAATCTGTCAAAATACAGACACAAAAATTCATTAAGTATTAGATACTTAGTGTTTAAAAAACGCTATTTTCTTTAATTGGTTAATATTGAAAATAGGACAAAACTTCGTTTTTATACAGTGTGCTCGGGCGCAGACGCAGTTATATTCTCTTAAATTCATTTTTGGTTTTGTCTATTTTTGTTTAACATAAAGAAAAGAAAGAAAGAAACATTATTTATTTGGATCTCCGACACACATTCAACATCGGTTGACATTATAGCTGGCTTTTTACTGTATTGGATACCTTTTCACATTTTTTAACCGACTTCAGAGATTTCTCAATTCGTCCATATAAACAGGGTGAAATTGATATCATTAGCATCCTTTTAAACTAAGAGTCTACCCATCAAACTGAACAACTTTTACTATGGGAGCAAAATAAAAAATAAAAATCAGCTGTTCCATACTAAACTGCAATATCGACGCGCGAGTTCGCGACTTAAATGTATGCAACAGCAAATTTTTTTTGTTTCGATCGGTTTGCTGCCATAGTAAAAGTTGTTCAGTTCGATGGGTAGACTCTTAGTTTAAAAGGATGCTCTTGATATCAATTTCACTCTGTATATATTTTTTTACCTATGTGTGTTCTCGGATAATTTCGTCGTTTATAAACCGATTTTGATGATTCTTTTTAGCAAAGTGATGAGTGATGAGATGACAAACTCTATGTAATTTATACATTAGGTAAACAGTATCAATTCGAATTCGAATTAGAATGTGTGATTTAACAAAACGCATTCTATAACTTTTTTCCTTCCACTACCAAAGAGGATGTACCCCATGAGGATGGAACTCATGTCCACTACTGTGGTAAATGGGCACTCTTTGGCATTATTATTGGTTGAGCTGGCTCATTTTCCGCACCACGACATCGTAGGCGCCTATTTTGATTCAGGCGGGAATGACTACTCCTGCCATCCAAGCTCCTCCTGGAAGCCGGCTTGGTAAGGCTGCCGAAGACTTCTGAAAGAGTCCCTGGTGATCCGAGGTGTTGTAAGAGAACTCGTAGAAAGCGAACCAATTCATTTCATTCAACTATTAAGCCGGAACAATTCGAAGCTGCATCAACCCGAAATTTACATTAGTGACAAGAGCTCATTGGCATTCGATCGATAATGCACCTGTGAACCTTGAGTTTTACTTACGAAGTCCCTCGGATCAATCTATTTGGATACTTATGATATAGTTGGTAAGAGTTCAATCACAGCACTCTATTAGTGGATTGAACTATAGCTTTGCAGGTAATGTATGGATTGATGCAGATTTCCCTAATATTGTTTGTGGATTACGTGTCTCTCTAGGTTTCTATTATGCACATAATATCACAGGCGCATCGAATACGTATTACAATAATATAGTTAATTAATAGCGCATGGCCGCTAATTGAGTTATGCCATTTGAGACAATACCAAAGTATATTATAACATAATAGTAGGTGCGCTTCTAGGAACCGCGCGACACGCCCGCGATGCGGCAAGATGGCGGCCATGCTAAGGGTTGTAACTATCATGTTCAGAGGATATGAAATAAATATAAGATAATCAATATGAAATAAATCTAATCATTTATTATTTTATATTAATTGGTAGTGATCATAATACCTACTTAGGTAAGTATTTATTTTTGTTATGAACTATTCGGTAATTATGTTATGAACTAAACGAAATATTCACGTTTTTAATTCAACGTTTTATAAGAAAAACACATTATTTTTCAATTATTGTAAAAAACAATTATGTAGCAGCGTAGCTTACCTATTATATACAGGGTGGAAAAAAAAGGCCGTGGTTGGAGGGAAAGTACCCTTAATATTTATGATGGCAAATTTTACTAAAAGGAAACATTCCTTTATTTTCAAATTTATTTAAAACTGCATTTAAAGATTTTTGAAAAATCATCTGCTTGAGCCGGGAATCGAACCGGTGAAACGTGAAAAAAAACATCCTGTATTTTATGATACCAACCGAAAGAGTCATTCATAAGGATCAATATCTTTTAAACAACATAGTATCTTAAATTAAAGAAAGACCAAGAAAAAATGTTTTTTTTATTGTTAAACTTACTATCTAAAGAAAATTCTTTCCTAACTGATAAATTGCTCAAAATGAGACCCATTTTCACGTATGCACCGACGTATTCTTCGAATAAATTCGCTACGTGTCGCCTTTTGTATTGAATTATGGTGAATATTTGAAATAATATTTTGTACTTCCGTTTTTAATTCCTCTACTGACCTGTAGTTTCTTTAAACACCAGATTTTTTATATGACCCCACAAAAAAAATCTAGCGGCGTTTAGATAGTGAGTAAGTTTAACAATGAAAAAATCATTTTTTCTTGGTCTTTCTTTAATTTAAGATACTCAAAGTATATTATGTACTGTGATTGATGTGAGTATGAATGACTCTTTCGGTTGGTATCATAAAATACAGGATGTTATTTTTTCACATTTCACCGGTTCGATTCCCGGCTCAAGCAGATGATTTTTCAAAAATCCTTAAATGCAGTTTTAATTATTTTTGAAAATAAAGGAATGTTTCCTTTCAGTAAAATTTGCTATCATAAATATTAAGGGTACTTTCCCTCCAACCACGGCCTTTTTTTTCCACCCTGTATATTACCTGCAGTTTTAAATGATAACTTTAGTAAAAACAAGAAAGTTTCAAATCGCGAGAAAAATGTTTCAAACAACTTTATATCCAACAAATCTTTATTTTGATTAAATGTGGAATCACACCCGACCACAATACAACCAGTTCGAAGTATTGTGGTACGTGCGCGCTCGCAAGTTTAAATTTTGACACTGCTGCCGGCGAGTACCCCAAGTGTCAGTTGATTTACGGAACCGCGCGCAGGCAGAGGGGCCGAGACGCGCTCCTCCCGCGCCCCGCACCCCGCGCACAATAGACCTGTAGCGATCGCTAAGCGCGCTTACTTTTACGTTATTATATACTTTGACAATACAGAGTTCCCTTGAAAGGGTATAATTACGGCTTTAATATGTATAACCGAAAAGATCCGTCGCAAATTCACAATAACAGGATGTAATGTAAACTGAAATGCGTTACATACTTAAGGTGGTTTCAGTCCATACAAAAGTTTGACGCACAATACGCGTAGACGGAATTAATAAAAGTAATTTTTTATATAATTGGAAAAATGGTTTAGAAAATCTAGTCGCCGCGTCACAAATAACATTTGCAATTTATAATATAATTACGAAGATATAAAGCTTTTAAAGTTTTGTATGAAAAATTGCAAAGATTTATATCTTCATAATTATTTTATAAATTGCAAATGTTATTTGTGACGTGGCATCTTGATTTTCTAAACTATTTTTCCATATATACAAAGTTACTTATATTAATACCGTCTACGCGTATTGTGCGTCAAAGTTTTGTATCAAATTGACCCCTCTGCAACCACTTTGCAGCAGTTTGAGACTAAGAGCGGTAAAAAAAATAGTATATTAAAAAAAAAAATGCGATAGTAGCATAATGTAACGAAATTAAAAGGAAAACCGCTAAGTAGGCTTTACAAGTTTACGAGTAAAAGTCGACCAACTTATAACATGTACTTTTTAAACTTTATTAAACCGTAGTATAAAACAAAAAGGCCCCTTCTAAGTCCGTATATTGTGGGTAACTACCAAACCCTACCCTGCGCGTAGCCCGACACGCACTTGGCTGGTTTTTTTTGTGTACACATACCTATCTATACTATTATAAAACTGTAACGGGAAGTTTGTCTGTACATTGAAGATATTAACAAAAAAAAAAGTTACGATATGGTTTTTAGGTGTCCCTGATTCCATTTCAACAATTTTTGGATTTATTGTCTGTCTGTTTGTTTGTGTGTTTGTTTGTTTGTTTGAACGAGTATCACGCAAAAACTACTGAACCGATTTTGATGAAACTTTTTTTGTTTGATAGCTTATGATCTGACTTAAAATCTGGTATATAATTTGTGCGGACGAAGTCGCGGGTTAACGCTCGTACTATTATAAAACTGTAACGGGAAGTTTGTCTGTACATTGAAGATATTAACAAAAAAAAGTTACGATATGGTTTTTAGGTGTCCCTGATTCCATTTCACCAATTTTTGGATTTTTTGTCTGTCTGTTTGTTTGTTTGAACGAGTATCACTCAAAAACTGCTGAACCGATTTTGATGAAACTTTTTTTGTTTGATAGCTTATGATCTGACTTAAAATCTGGTATATAATTTGTGCGGACGAAGTCGCGGGTTAACGCTCCTGTTATATAATAGTGTACCTACACAATACAGTGTTATAATATAAATCAACGTTTTTCAATTACGCCGGACACACTCACAGTATTTTTTCACCGGATTATGGCCCCTCTACACGTGGTTGCACCCTCACGAGACATATTGCTCCCTTCCACCCCTCCGAGAACTGACCTCTTTGTATTGAGGACCTAGCCCGTGTCACTTTATTCAATTTAGTATTGATTGTAAATCTGATTTTTTTTTTAAATTTCTACTAAGTATGATGAAATTAAGAGCGTCGGTGGCGCGTTGCGGAGTGGCATGGACACCTATTACAAGCGCTTCATCCACAACCGCCACACGTCTATAATATTATACCTACTCACATCTATCCATCTATTTTTGTATAACGTACCTATAGTAACAAAGTTACAAGTATATTGTATTCTAAATATTTCAAGATGCATTCTAGCGGGCGCGGCGGGCCCTTAGCCCGACCCGAGGGCAGACTGTTTCCGTACGCACTCGGCGACACATGTGACAGTGAAATTGTTGTAATACTGAATATAAACAAATTATGGAAGATACAGTTTAAATTTCAATAACCCCGTCACACACCCAATTATGGGGGCCCGGGTTCGAATCCGCACGGACAACATGCCATGTACCAATGAGTTTTTGTAACTTATGTACGTAATACCGACTGCTCTCAAACGGTGAAACCTGCATACACTGAAGAAGAAATTCTGATGTGTATCTGAAGTCTACCAATCCGCATTGGGCACGCGTGGTGGACTAATGCCCATACACCCTCCCTGAGGGTAGGCCTGTGCCCTGCAGTGGGACGTTTATAGGCTGATGATGATGATGATGGTGTTGAAATTGTAATGTCAGCTTTTACTCAAAGTGTAGGCGTTTTCATTTTTAAATTTTTCAGTGACACTGGATGGATAGAAAATCTTTAAAATGTACCTGTCAGATCCATTTTAAGGAGAAATTTCTGAAAACCAATGAGTTTTTCTAACTTATGTACGTACCTAATAGTAACTGCTCTCAAACGGTGAAGGAAAACATCGTGAGGAAATCTGCATATGCTAAAGAAGAAATTCCGATGCTTATGTGAAGTCTACCAATCCGCATTGGGAACGCGTGGTGGATTAACGTCCATACACCCTCCCTGAGGGTAGGCCTGTGCCCTGCAGTGGGACGTATATAGGCTGCTGATGATGAATATGTCGATAATGTTTTGTTAAGATTAATTAGGCTTGCACCAAAAAGTAAATACGATTCTGTCATAGTCATTGGTATGAACAGTTTGAGATACAAAGCGACGTGTAAGCCAGCAAAACCAACCTTTGAAATTGAAAAAGTTGGTATTTAGCATGATCTCTCACCATGAGTTCTCAATCCAGTGATACCTACATGTTAAACTGAAAAAAATATCAGGGCCCCATAAACATGACAAAATTGACAACATTTCATTTAAGAAAGGTACCAAAATTAGAAAACCATTTGGAGATTATGTGATTCAAAGCTTATAATCAAAATTATCAGATTTTTCTATCCATTTTATTCCTTTGCCTGCTTGGCTTTTCTATTGTATTTAACAATTTTTATTTTTAATTTTATTGCGGCCAAGGTAGTATAACCATTCATCCTACGTTTTTTCAGAAAATTCAAAAGTAAATTAAAAATAGAAATATCGGTCATAAACTAAATCGGAAAAATACGTATCTCTTACTTGTTAACCTAATTTTCATTTAAAATAGTTGGTTAAATAATGTAATGTTGTCAATTGTAACTTACAATGACAATTCAGGGTACATTACATTGCTGGTTAGTGGTTTCTAATGTAATGACGTTAAACATTCAGTACGTAATGTATCACTAACATTCTATTCTCAGCAATGAACCGGTTTCGTATATCACGATACAAGAATTATGTAGGTAAATATAGTTACCTATTGATAGGAGTTATAAAATCTACCAAAATAGAACACGGAAATTTTTGTTGGGAATACAAGATGTTTTAATTTTGAATGCGGAAGCGAGACGGATATTTTTACTCAATTACCTACAAAAGGAAGGACATTATGGTTATAATGGACTTTATTGTCCGTATCATAGAGATGATCATAATAGACAACGTTAGCTTTAATATGAGATTTGAATTTAATAATGATAAAAATCTACTTTTATCTTTGACTATTTATTATAAGGACTAGCCTTGCGGTAGCATTTCGTCTCTGCCACGGTATAAGAACAATTGATCATGTGCATTTACACTCAATTTTATACCTTATCACTAAACGAGACAGCCTATAATTGCGAAACAATAATTTCGAACTTAGAACGTTTGGGGTTCATGCAAGACTACTTTTCATGATTTTTAACAATCAAAATTAGAATCTAAAGTTATGGGGAATAAAATCCAAAGTTGCGGATTTCATGTTATTTCGCCCCCCGCAAAAAGTGGCAGAAATGTTTGTTAGTAGAATAACACGCGTAACTAGTCCCTATATAAGTAGTCATAGACTTTTATGAACAACTTTGATTCTTAATGAGATGATTATTATAATAGACAAAGTTAGCGTTGATTATGTTATAGGGATTTATAATAATACAATTTTATTCACTTGTAAAAAACTTCTCCATTGCCCTTTGGGTGACTTTCAGCCTTTTTATGAGGCCTTGAGTGAACGACCACGTCTCTGTTCCATATGTCATCACTGGCAACACACATTGATCGAAGACTTTCGTTTTAAAGATTAAATTGATACACTAAAGTGGCAGTGGGCGGGGCACATTGCTCGCAGAACCGATGGCCGATGGGGCTGAAAAGTTCTAGAGTGGCGACCGCTTACCGGAAAGCGCAGCGTGGGTAAGCCTCTCACACGGTGGACCGACGACCTGGTGAAGGCGGCGGGAACCCGTTGGATGAGGGCAGCGCAGGACCGGTCGTTATGGCGATCCTTGGGGGAAGCCTATGTCCAGCAGTGGACGTTCATCGGCTGAGATGGTGATGATAAAAAACTTCGTATCTGTTAGCATTACACATTCGAACTAACTACATCACTTAGTGTATTATGTATGGCATGCCTACATAGATATACAAGGGTGTAAACTTAATGTGTATTCATACCATTAAACTGAACAAGTTTCACTATGGGATCAATATTGAAAACGCGAAAAAAAATCAGCTGTTCCATAGAAAACGTCAATGGCGACTCGACCCAAATGTATGGAAAAACGTGTTTTTTCACGCGATTTCAAATTTTAAAAATATTCGTTTGTATGGAGCGCGCTGCAATCACTATCCTCTTAAAAACTAAGATATAAATTAATGGGAATGGGATTTCAATATTTATGACATGTAGGTATGGATTAATTAAATTTATATGAAAATTTCTTACAGAATCTAAAATATGAGTATTTCATCGCATCGCTATCGTATTGAATCCGTCAACATAAAAATTTTTAGCATAAATAATTATTATGAATTATGAATAATAGCTCAAGGGGCAAAGAAAAGCAGCTCTAGCTCAGCTCTTTAGAATTTTTATAAAAAAATAAACATTCAATACGATTACGATATGGCAGTAAAATTGTGCTAGCTGAAAACACGACAATCTACAAATCCTTATTAACAATTTGAATAACACGCACTGGTTCCACTAACCCTACAGAATCCATAGAACCATCGCTCGATCGACGACCATTGCAGTTAGTGAAGCATGAATCTCCTATACCGAAATTTTCACCGTCCTCCAAAGTCTGAGGAAGTTTTCTACCAAGAGTCTCCGGTAATAACAACGAAAAGGATCCAAACAAGAGAGACAGTAAACCAAAGACTATTGTAGGAATCTTCGGATTGAACGAGTCTAGCAATGTAATCAACGGCGATAATGCAGCCGACAAACTAGCACACATCGTTCCAAGGCCTACTCCTGAACTGCGAACAACAGTTGGAAACAATTCCGCCGAATATTTGTAAATGACACAGAAAGACCCACTAATTATTGACTTTCCAATCATTGCTGCTACGGTTATAGACGTAGAATCGTAACGAAGAAAAACTATTATCAAACAAGACAATCCACTTAATATCATAGTTGTACTTAAAATAGCTCGATGGCCAGCTTTTTGAACTAAGTACATAGCAATACCGTATCCTGGTAATTCAACAAATCCACTCAAGAATAAGATTAAGTAAGGGTTCCCGTTTAATTTTCCAGTATTGAAAGAAAGTCCGTAATAAACTACGGATACAGCAAACCAACACCCACAAATGATTAGAGATTTCCTCAACATATTGGGAGTTCTGAAGAGATCAGCTATTCCAGAGGAAGAAGTATCTTTTTCATGGTGTAATGCTTTGTAATGAGTTACTAATAAAGGAGCATCAACTGTTTCTTTTGATTTATTTATTTTCAATGCTTTTTCTACAATAGCAGTCGATTCTTGTGGATTACCATTTGCCCATAACCACCTCGGAGATTCATCCAAGAGAAACCAATGAGGGATCAACAATGCCGTATGTAAACCGTAAACAATTTGCAAATACAATCGGTTATCTATCAGATATCCCCAAACGCCGACGAGCATTACACCAGTACCAAATAGTAATTGAAACAGAGCACCACACACAGCTCGCTTGCTAGGGCCGACCAATTCTATCGTCAGCACATAACCAGCTTTGAATGGACTTATGGCGAATATTCCATAAAAGAACCGAACGGCTATGAATGAGTAATATGTTGTGGTAAAAGCTACTGCTATAGAGGAGATGAGTTGAAAAAGTGCGGCCCAGAGAAAAACTGTTCTACGTCCGAATTTGTCACACATTGGGCCCAGTACCAGTGAACCTATGACTACTCCAGTCATGAAGACGGCTTGGGCTACAGCGCCCATCCACCGGCGAGTGCACACGAAGTTCCATTCTATGCCTCTTGACGATGTATAGTGCTGAGTGTCGTATACCCATGAGTTGCAGTCCACTAAAGTATCGTTTTCTCCCAACAACTGGCATGAATCCAGTTTACCTTGTCTGTTCAAGGGTATTGCAGCAGACACAAATGAAGAATTCCACGGCTCTGTATGATTAGAACTATCCAGTCCATTTATTGCGCATCTGAAATTCAAGAAAAGTAATGTTTGAAGAAAGATGGCTGTTGCGACTAGAATGGATGAAATAATTAAAAGAAAAGTATAATTATTAAATCTATTTGGTCACGTTAAATGAAATAGAATGGTGCAACTACCAACTATTTTTTCAAGAGTGTAACTGTATGCTTATCTTTAGCATATTGAAGGTTAATTTGTGAAAAGCAACAAAAACGATGCATTAGCCTTATCCCATCGTCCCAGTCGTCTTGTACAACGACTAGAAGATATGAGGTGGTCAATTCCAACCTGGGTGGTTGTAGGTATAGGTATCATTTGATTAGGTAGGGAGTAAATCACCCAAGTGGTTTAAGTTGAGCAGACTTAAAAAGTTTTTGTTTGTTTCACCAGTGCATAAAAATAATTCACCCAGGTCATTTCTACTTGACATAACTTTGGAAAAATGTACGCACCTGTGTTCAGGAACGGCAGCGACTGTGACCAGTGAAAGCATATGGATACCAGTGGGCAATGCTGCGAGGATGTGAAGGAAACATTGGAAACGTTGATAACGACCGAAGTCACCTGGAATTTGAAACAAGACATACGTTTTTAAAATGGAATAAAATGGTAAATAAATAAAGTGCACATTCCTATACTATGGAAATCAGACCACAAAGTCACACCATTCATAACCGAATTAGAATTCGAAGTGAAGACCTTGATTTGGCATTCCGTCCCAACAACCGGGTCTTCAAAATGATGATATCTAGTAGTGACAACACTTTACTAGAAAGTTTGTTGTGGTATATTGTGTGGTATGTCGATTTTAGTTAAATCTATCATAATTAGATTTATAATTACAATATATCTAGTACCTATACCTCTAGTTGCACGTAAATTAATTAAATATAATCCTCCATTTAAATCTCTCGCTAGCTTTATTATGTCAACAAAACAAAAAGTGAGAGCATGAGATTTAAAGGAGGATTATCTTTAATGAACGTACGTGCAACTGGCAGTGTCTGCTAAAATTTTTAATTTTCCCATATTTTACGATGGATACTACTCTTGATTTATTTTTCTATGTTATAACTAAGTGGGTCGTAGTCGATTTGCGTCAATCTCACACCAAAAATTTTGTAATGGTAAATCACTATAATTTTTTTTACGAAACTTAGTTTCAACACTGTTAAACACTTAGAACTTTTAATTACTTTTCTATGCGGCTACTTTGATTTGAACACAAGAATTTATTTAAAAGTTTAACATAATTTTATTAAACTCACCAAGTTTCCCCATCAGTTTTTCTAATCCATCGTTCCTGTCCATTTTGGTATATTTTTAAAATCTTTAGTTTTGTCGAAGAACACACTGTTTCAAAACCAATTTTTTTTCATTTCCTCCGTTATAATGTCAAATTTTGTAATGCAAGACCGGCATTGCTTCGACCATTCGATCTTGTAGTCAACTGAATCTGAATCTAAAATAAACGTTACAATGTATCAGGAAATCTAAATAAGTATTAAGTATAGAACACATTTGGCTATTAATAAAACTGTTGAAATGACAGTATACCACATGGAAAATTACGACAGTATTTTATACAATATAAGCAGATGCAGTAGTTTTTTTAGTACAACTGAAGTAAAGTACCTACCTAGCATAAAAATGTGACTAATCTGTTCTAAATAAGGTTTAAATTATCACCGGTACAATTTTAAAGATGCCGCTATAGTGCCATGGTCACTGGTCAAATCAAACTGGTTTTGTGTTCTACAAGAATTGATTTATATACTAAGTTCGAGCTTGTAACTTTTTTTTTATATTCGGTTATTTATTACCAGTTTTGTCGTCATTCGTTAATAATATACGAAGTACCCGTCTCAAATGTCAATAATATACAGCAGTTTTTTTCGCGTTTCCTGAGGTAGGTTCCATAGTTGTTCAGTTTGATGGTCTGAGTTCACCGTTTCAGCTTTCAGTATTTGCTAGGCTGTCACTTGGCGCTCTTACAGACGAGCGACACTTTGCGATCGCCGTGAGTCGCAGAGAGTCGCGCTCATAATAGACTAAGAGATAAGTGTACTTTTTGCAACCATCAGCTGTAAGGCTGATTCAGTATTTATTAGGTGTAGAGCATCACTGTGATGGGGATGGACCAGGTCTGCCTGCATAACTCCAGTCGGTTTAGAAGTTATGATGTTTAAAGATCAGTAAAAAATTAACGATCAGCTGCAAGGCTGATCGTATCATATTATTGTAGTATGCACTGTAGCTATGTGAACAGTAATAAAACTGACATGGTTCATCAGTCAGTTTAGGAGATACAGCCGTTGAAAGGTCCGACCTTTGAACGGCTGTATCTCCTAAAGCGACTGGCAGTTCATGTAAATTTTTGTACTGTTCACATAGCTACTGTGCACACTACAATAATATCATACGATCAGCCTTGCAGCTGATCGTTAATTTTTTACTGACCTTTAAACGTCTGTAACTCCTAAACCAACTGAAGTTATGCAGGCAGACCTAGTTTATCCCCATCACAGAGATGATCTACACCCCATAAACAGTGAATCAGCCTTGCTGCTGATGGTTGCTAAAAGTAGACTTATCTAGTAGTCTAAGTAGTCTATAAAGTTTACGGTCGCCGTGAGTCGCGCGACCGCAAAGTGTCGCTTGTCTGTAAGAGCGCTTACACCCTGTATGGTAAATGTGACCACCCCCTTAAATATTATCAGGGTGTTTTGTTACACTTACTACACTTACTGAAACTAGAGTCAGTTCAACATTAATGTTTGATCAACTCGCGCGCATAACAACGTAAATAATCAAAATTCTGTAGTGTTTAGAATGTTACTTAAGATTTATGTAAGCTTTTCAGAATCATTATTAAGTAGGTAGGTACAAGGTTGTACCTAACTATAATTTGAATTGGTACTCATCATCATCATCATTATAGATCAATCCCCTCTACCTCTCATTCTCACTACTTATTACAAAATTAACAAACTTTTGTATGAAACTGTCAAAAACACAATGATAAAACAAAATACTTACTTTGTAGTTTATAATTTCAACTTAGATCACATTAATTGTCACTGTACCACGTTTTAATCAAATATTTATGTTGAACGAATTGCAGCCGGCCGGTATAATTATGGTCAAAACAACCTTAGAACGAAATCGTTCCATAGTTTCAACCACTACCACTACAGTAAGAAAGAACGATACTGAATAGCATAGTGCCGATAAGTACAATAAAAAAACTGAGACAGATTAAAACATTCGCCTCTTGCTGTCTCTTTTACTCAAGATGGAATGTGTAGTTGGTGCAGGTACTGCCATAGATTTATTTAAATCTCGACCTTAAGTGGAACCTGGTATGATTCGTATCTGATCAGCTACTTTAGGACAGTTTTGTTAAGTTAAATTATATCACTGTTTTGACCCCGGGTGCTCAATAATAAGGCCATTAAGAGTCCTTTTACAGTTCAGTGACGCCCTCATCATAATATTAAAGATTTCACAATAAAGGAGGCCTAAATTTAAAAAGGTGCTACTCCAATACACTACAAAAGCTTAAAGCAATTTTTGTACAATACTTTTTAGGTTTTTTATCGTAACATACAAAGACAAAGAAAAAAAAACGGTCTCTTTTACTTTTATTTCCATATTCTTAAAAGAGAAGTGTTTAGTATAAAACCCATAAAAGTATGCTGTAAAAATAGCTTCATAGCCCAGTCCTTTTACGGTTTCAGCCGGAACTAATTAATAATTGGTATTTTTTTCGATATAGTATTTAAAAACCAATTTGAGCTTAAAATGTTTTAAAATAAAAAAAAATCAGCAACAGTTCCAAATTTTAAATTAGGTATTATCTCGCTATAAAAAACCTGAGGGTAATTTTTTTTGCACATATTTAAGGCATTACCATTATATATACTTCAAACATGGTGTAAATATTTTTATCTACTTAGAAGGTTTGAAAAATACATTCGTATTTTCTAACAAAAACCTATTTTTTTAAATTTCAATGCCTATTTTATTGCTCAAAAATAATTTATATTGTTAAATCTAATTCAAATGAGTGCGTTGGTATTAATATTACTAATTTAAAAGGCTTTTGGGACTCACAATTTTGATTTCTATGTTGCGTAGAGATTTTTTTTAAATATTTTTTCAGATAGTCTTTTTGTCACTAAATGGTGCCGGTTACAGTTTTAAAGTCCAATTAATAATTACTTCCCACCTCTCCTATCAAAACTCTGTAAAATGACTGGGCTATCAAGGCTTTTGTAGTTTGTAGTACTTAGCACTTTTTTAATTTAGGTTTTTATTGAGAAATCTATAATATTGTGATGAGGGCGCCACTGAACCGTAAAAGGAGCCTTAAATAATATGTTTTCCGCAATCAAGACGACATGACTTTATCATAAGCTTTTTAATTGTGCTCACAGTACCTAGACCTACATCATCTTCTTATGCGGGCACTACATTCTCGCCGAGAACAGCAGAGAACGAGAGTGTGGATGCCCTTCATTGTTCTCGTGGCGTCGCAAGCCGTAGTAATTTTCCTTGAAAGTTCTCGCCGAGGATCCTCACCGAGAAGTTCTCGCGAGAGAGAAGTGTCTGCTTGAAATAAGATAAGTACATAAGCATAATCATAATAAAGATATAAAATATACCTACAGGATGTAACATTTAAATGTTGCTTCAGATTAAAATCATACTGAACAAAATTCACGATGCGACGCAGACGGAGCCAACATTCTTTTTATCGTGTGGGCAGAGCCCTGGTGTCAGAGTTTTTCAGACCGCCTTACGGCCTCTGACGTGGTTTTTTGTAACGACTACTACCACCAGAGATAGTAGCCGGGACCAACGGCTTAACGTGCCATCCGAAGCACGGAATCATTTTTCTTTTCAGACCATTAGGGGATTCAGCCTGCAATGTCCTAACCAACTGGGGAAAAACGCACAAAGTGACATTTCACTAGGTGTCCCCGTGGGAATCGAACTTAACCATTAGACCACGGAGGCAGCCAACATTGAAATCGTGAAATAAAATCTTCTGTACATTTAGGTACCTAATTACCTATCTATATAAATATGAATGTATTTTAAAGCTTTCCGATTTAAAATAAAATGTAATTCACCTCTATAGCAATAAAACTATTTAAGTAGGTAGTTTATTAATAAGCAAATAATTTTAATTAGTCGTAAATTAAGCTAAAGGTGGCTAAATGTAATTTGATTTAATCTAATAAAGTTATGGGACTATGAAAAACTGTTGCCACGATCATAAAATTAATTTTATATACTTGCCCTTAAAACTAAACATGCACATTAAACAAAAATTACTGAAACCAGAATAGTCTTAAATAAAAAAAAAACTTTTTAAAACGATTTTTATTATGAAAAAAAGTATAAAAAAACTACTTTATCCTATATTATTATATTCCTAACAGACAAACAACTTTAAATAGGTAACTTCAAAATAAACTATGTATCAATAAGAGTTATTATGAGTGAAAAATTACTTCGATTTCAACGGTACATTCGCTGTATTCGTATTTGTAGAACTACAACTAGTTTTTCGACGCTTGCAACTCGAAAAATAAGTATCACCAATACCGAAATTTTCACCATCTCTCAAAGTCTGCGGAAGAATCCTTCCAAAGGTTTCGGGCAAAAGTAAAACGGACGACCCAGATACTATAGCTATGATTCCAAAAATGACAGTCGGAATGTTTGGGTTGAACTCGTCGAGCAAAAGAATAAGAGGAGTCAGTGCTCCTGAAAAACTAGAACACATTGTGGATAGTCCAATACCTGAACTGCGAGCAACCGTCGGGAAAAGTTCAGCTGAATATTTAATAACTATTGAAAAGGTTCCAGATACAATCATTTTACCGAGCATTACGATGGCTACAATCGCCGTTGAATCTTGAGGAAGCATCACAACGACTAGACAACAAGTTGCACTCAAAAACATCATTGTACTTACTAAAGTTCGATGACCGACTCGGTGTACAAAGAACATCGCAACTAAAAACCCTGGAATCTCCACCAAACCTATTAAAAATATTAAAAAGTAAGGGTTCCCTTTGAGGCTACTACCAGCAAATAAAGTAAGCCCAACGTAAAGAATAGAGTTGGCAAACCAACAGCCACAAATAATCAATGTTCTCTTAAGAAGGTTTGGAGTTCTGAATAGATCAGTTGTACCAGCTTTAGGTTCTTCTAAATATTCTTCGCGCATCAGTTGGTTTCGAGATACCATAAAAGCAGTATCCAATGTCTCTGTTGATTTGTTGACCTTCAAAGCTTTCTTCACAATAGCAATTGATTCACGCACGCGACCTTGCGCCCAAAGCCATCGCGGAGATTCATCCATCAGGAACCAGTGAGGAAGCAGGAGTGCGGAGTGTAAGGCGTAAACTATTTGCAAGTAAAAGCTGTTATCGATGAGGTATCCCCAAAAACCTATGAACATTACTCCCATCGCATATCCGACTTCGAATAGAGAACCGCAAACGGTTCGTTTACCTGGACCTATTAGTTCTATCGTCAGTACGAATCCAGCTTTGAATGGACTGATGCCGCACATACCGCAAAGAAATCTGATTGCAATGAACGTGTAATATTCTGTGGCGAATGATGCTAGAATGCTGAAGAGTAATTGGAGGACCCCTGTCCCGAGGAAGATAGTTTTTCTTCCGAACTTGTCAGCTAGGCTGCCCAGTACCAGGGAGCCGACGATAGCACCAGACTTGGTAGCAGTTTGCGCGACGGCGCCCATCCATCGGCGGCTGCATACGAAGTTCCACTCGATCCCGCGAGATGACGTGTAGTACTCTGTGTTGTATACCCAGGAGTCACATTCCACCGTTTCGTTGTTTTGATATATGTGGCATGAGTCCAATTTGCCATTTTCGTCAATAGGTATTGATTCTAATACTAATGAAGAATTCCATGGTTCTGCGTATGTTTCAGTGTCGACACCTTTTATAGCACATCTAGAAAAGAATAATTTCGTTATACTAAAGCAAACTGCGTTTTCTCATTTGTCAAGTTTTTCTTATCTACACATTTACTGACACCACTAAAGTTTAATTAGTAACAATAATTTAAGGGTGCATACAGACCTCATACAGACAATGAAACTAAACAGCATTCCCGGAACATGGGTCGAAAAATAAAACGAAATTTATTTTTCGACTCATATTTCCTTACGGAAAGTTGTTTAGTTTCATTGTCTGGATACACCCTTAAAATATTGTTAAGCAGTACGTACCTCATAAAAAACTATTAGTGTATTTGCGAAAGGTATTAATAGTATTTAACCAAAACTGGATCAGCTTAGCGATTGCTGTCAAAAGCAATGATAAATTTTATTAAACAAGACGATTGCTACTAAAATCGTCATCATCATCAAAATTCTATTAAAAAAATCTCAACAGCTTACCTATGCTCAGGCACAGCAGTGACGGTCACCAACGAGAGTAGAATAATACTAGCTGTTATAGCTGATATGATGTGGAGGAAGAACTGGAACCGCTGATATCTGCTAAAGTCGCCTGCAAGCAGTAAAAAGTGATATTTAAAATAAAGCATCATGTATAAAGGTAGAACCTGCTTATTCTTACTTGTGGTATAAGAATGAGTAACTACTATTATTATAGTATGATGGCTACTCCATACCCTGCCAAATCTGTTCCCCCGCTGATCATGATATAGCCAAGGCCAGTAGTGATGCTTTGCCGAATAAAGAGCTAATGCGGCTAAATGCTAAAAAAAGTTGTTGGGACCTACCTGACCTGCACGGCTAGCATGCCACCCACGACACTGCGACAAAACGAGAAAACCGCCATGCGCGCTCTTTTTGGCATACGTAAAATAACAAAATTGTTTTATCTCGATTTTTATTGTTTTCTCTGGCATGCCACCCATGCCAGGCCGAGAATAGATACTCTTTCTTATACTGTGCCTGTGGGTCCCGGACAATTGTTTTGACATTGGAAATGTCTATTCGTTCGCTCCAGTATAAGCTCCGATTTTACGAAATAGTGCGATTCCCTTATATCTCGGAGAGTTGTGAGGATATGATATTCAAGAAGAGCTTAAAAGACACGTATTTACGAGAGCTGTATCGTGCAAAAAGAGTGGGTCGAGAAAGTCAAAAACGAAAAAAGTTATGGCCGAAATAGAAAAAAAAAAATTTTTTTTTTCCGAATTTTTTATTTTGGCGCTCGATATTTTGGAAACGAGGAATGATATCAAAAATTTGAGCAATACTCCTCTGGACAATTTAGTCAGCTACAATTTGAGTCTAAAACAAAGACGATCGGATTAAGGGTTTGCCCTGTACCTTTTTGAGACAATATTTTTTCGAATTCCTTAGATTCATTTCCAATGTGGTCGATAGTCGTGTGAGGCACGAAATCTGTGAATTTTTTATGTGTATTTGTAAAATGCTCAATCTAGTAATTTGCATAGTCTAATTTTATGAGGGCGAAGCCGGGGTCAAATTAATTCTCTCGTTACTAAGATTTACTTACCGATTTTGTTCATCATATCCTCTAAAGGATTTTCTTTTTCATCCATTTTGAAAAAAATATTTCACTTCACTTACGTAACTTATCTGCAAAAAATAATTTAGTATTTAGATACGGTGTTATTCACTATTTACTACCTAGCACGGCAAAGAAAACCCTAGCACTTGCTTTGCCGAAAAGAGTGAATCTGAAATACGACGGTGACTCGATGCAGAATTTAAAATTAAAATAATTATAAATATTTAAAAATTAAAAAAATAACACCTACATAATACAGAAGGTTTCACAACGAGTTACAAAACGTTGAATGTCTTAAAATTTATAAAAGTGATTTGACAAATTTTCTGAGTTATCTACACCGAGAAAAAAATCTAGTCGCTTTTAGCAGGAACTTGATAATTCAACTTGATTTTTTGTAGTAGGTATACAGGGTGTAACAAAACACCCCAGTAATACTTAAGGGGGTGCTTCAGACTATCAAACTGAAAAACTTTCATTATGGAGCCAACTTTGAGAAAAAATAAAAAAAAATCTGCTGTCCCATACAAAACTGCAGTACTGACTGGACTAAAATGTATGGGACAGCAGATTTTTTATTTTTTCTCGATGTTGGGTCTATAGTGAAAGTAGATCAGTTTGATAGTGTAAACTAAACCACCCCATTAAATTGTTAATACTAGGGTGTTTTGTTACACCTGTATGATATACTAGAGTTAACCCGCGACTTCGTCCGCACAAATTATATAAGGTCTAACAAAATTAGGTGAAACTATATTAAGGGGATGATCAGACCATCAAACTGAACAACTTTCTCTATAAGACCAATATCGAAATCGCGAATTAAAAACAGCGGTCCCATACATTTAGGTCGAGTAGATTTGTATGGAACAGCTGATTTTTTTCGCGATTTCCCCTAGAGAAAGTTGTTCAGTTTGATGGTCTGGTCATCCCCTTAAATTAGTTTCACCTAATTTTGTTAGACCTTATACCAGATTTTAAGTCAGTATCAAACAAAAAAAGTTTCATCAAAATCGGTTCAGTAGTTTTTGCGTGATACTCGTTCAAACAAACAAACAAACAAACATACAGACAGACAGATAAAAAATCCTAAAATTGGTGATATGGAATCAGGGACACCTAAAAACCATATCGTTACTTTTTTTTTGTTAATATCTTCAATGTACAGACACACTTCTGTTACAGTTTTATAATTTAACGAGCGTTAACCCGCGACTTCGTCCGCACAAATTATATACCAGATTTTAAGTCAGATCATAAGCTATCAAACAAAAAAAGTTTATCAAAATCGGTTCAGTATTTTTTGCGTGATGCTCGATCAAACAAACAAACACACAAACAAACAGACAGACAAAAAATCCAAAAATTGGTGAAATGGAATCAGGGACACCTAAAAACCATATCGTATCTTTTTTTTGTTAATATCTTCAATGTACAGACAAACTTCCTGTTACAGTTTTATAATAGTATAGATAATTATGTTAAATAGTAATCTGAAACTATCAGTATCTATGCTAATATTACTAGTTCACTATGATCGCATAAATTATAATTATAATAAATATATATATATATATATATATATATATATATATATATATATATATATATATATATTAGCAATTTCGACGACGCATGTTGCTGAAGCAGATTATGTTACTATTAATTTCATTTAATAAATACATCTGACGTATAATAATAAAAACTATAAGTATAATAATCATACAATCTGGTTATATCGTTACATATTTTTTTTCTCAGTTTAAATAAAGATAAGAAATAATTTAAGTGCGTGACGAAATCACATCTGTTTCTTTTAATAAATACAATACCTGTAATCGCTCCATGGTGAATAGATTCATAAAATAAAAATTATATGTTATTTATTTAGTTGGTGGCTAGGTCGGTGGCAAGATACAGTACGGAGTAAATAGTAGATTCAACCAAGAAGTGGGGCGTTTTACAAGGGCAGTAAACATAAAAATTAGCTGGTGGCTTAGACCATTTAACTATGGACGATTTACGCGTGTAATTCTACAAACAAACGTTTCTGAAACTTTTTGCGAGGGACGAGGTAGCATGAAATACGCAACTTTGGATTTTATTCCGTTACTTTAAGAGTCTAATTTTAAATGTCAAAAATCATGACAAATAATCTCGTGTGAAACCCAATTATACCCAGTGTTACGCAATTATAGGCTGTCTAGTTTAGTAATAAAAGTATGCAATTGTATGCATATGTACATGATCATTTGATCTTGTACCTTGGCAGAGGGGAATGGTGATGTAAGGCAGGTCCCAGCTGGTGGCGGTAACAAGTATGTAAGTAGATATTACATTTTTGTTTAGGAGGGTACCGACCGAATGAATAATAAAAAAAAATGAATGAAAAAAATGAACTAAAAATAAAAAACAAACGAAATATAAGAATGAATGAATTAAAAAAATAATAATAATTAAATTCCGAATTATATCCGACTATGACTATGACCCTACAGTGCTGCCCTCAATCGTATTTTTTATTTCTTAATAATTATACATCATTCAAAAAAACAAGATTATTTTTAATTTATAGAATCATTACGGATCATCATCAGCCTACAAACGTCCCAGTGCAGGGCACACCCTCAGGGAGGAAGGAACCCTTATGGATGACTATGTTTTATGTTAGTTATTATTTTTAAAACCGTTTTAAAGATAGTAGGTAAATTAAAAAAAGGTATGAAACATTTTTTGGAAATGTTAAGAAATAAATACGATTGAGGGCAGTACCGGAGTCTCAGCGTCCCCATAAAAATGTTGTCACAATACCAAATTAAATAATAGTGGTTGAGATTTGAGAACTCTTTTCATAACAATCTGTATAGTTGGTGGAAGACTGTTGTACGGAATTAAACAATTTTTATTAAGTATTTGAAAAAAACATTCACCTGCTTTCAAACAATAAGTACCTACAAAGTACCTACCTTGATACCATACTATCTTGTAATTAGTCCGTAAGTTTTCCAAAAATGAATAAAATAAAATAATAATAATAAAGAAAAGCAAATACTGTACAAAAGTGATGAGCGTGTCAGTAGCTTCTTTTGTTTCTTTATTTTCATACATATTATTGCGGCAATTTTTTCTGGTTGGTAAATTATGTTTATATGCAGCGCGTTGTGAAGTTTCACTTTCAATTAATCTTTTATATTACCTACCAATCTCATTAATTTTTTTAATAGCACATTAACACATAGAGGACGTCGATTTTCAGATTTAAATTCAAAAGATACAACAGAGCTATAACAAATTCGTAAAAAATAATAACAATAAAAGCAATGTTGGCACGGACTAAGGAAAACTAAAAAGCTTCAATTAGAAAGCTACGCATACTCAAATTAATCCATAACATATAGGAGTAAGTACGTATGGTAAACGTCGGCTTAGCCCCCCGTTTCCACAGGCTCGTCAGCCGTACAAATTTGCATATTATTAATTTACATGGCAACACAACCCTTAGTTGGTAGTCTACGTAATTTTGATGTTTAGAAGTGCTGTGATAACGCTTCATAATGTTATGTTTATATTGACATACTTCCATACTGTAGGAGAATATAGAGGATTATAATTTCCTACAGCGCTCCATACAAAACAAAGTTCCGTCCTAGTTTGAAGTTTAGCACTTAAAGTAAAAAATTGTGAACATGATCTAGAAACTGGAAACATCTGTGTCGGTACCTTGTCAGATTTCTGTTATAATATATAGTTTTAAAGTTATCGTGGCTCAAAGATTTCCATACAAATCTTAAATTAATCCTAGCATTGAAACTAAATATTTAAATGAAAATCGGACACGGTAGGTACAGACACAGATATTGGTTCCTAGATCGGGTATAAATTTTATTGACATTTATTACCTAATATTGAAAATAAGATGGAACTTCGTTTGGATGCAGTGCGTTCGGACGCCCGACGGCGTCTTTACAAACCAAGTTGTAAGTTGTAACACCCGTTTCAGTCCGGATCAGTACCATATTCGATTAGGGTGTTTTTGCGCAAAATCGTGAAAAAACCTAGTCCGTTATAGTATCGGACTGAAATCGCATAGGGTTTCTTATCGATGAGTAGCTAAGTAACACTAACAAAAGGTTACACGAAAGAAGACGAAGACCTATTATTATTCTAGATTTTTCATGTTTATGATTATAATTCGACTAGATTAGAATAGAAGTTTCTAACTTAAATACAGTTTCAGAATACAATTATTACTTTCTTTTCTATGCTGTAATTTAAACAAAATTCTTCTTAAGCACTCTAAAACTTGCAAAATTAATGATTTAAAAAAATTGTTCCTTTGCTTCCCATGCATTTAAAATTAGGAAATTGTTTTGTCTTGGATTGTTTTGACTATCTACCTAAAGTAGATTCATAGATTCATAGATTCTTTATTGTACACAAAAACATAATTATGAAAAAAATTACAATAAGTCGTGATGTACAAAGGCGAGCTTAACTCTAAAAGAGTTTTCTTCCAGCAAACCGTTGAGTGAGAAGAAAACTAATATGAGTACCTACAAATATGTTTCAAAAGAGTTAGTTTCAGTGCTGCTGTAGGCCTCTGAGATGCAACAGCTCTAGTGTTATCAAAAAACTTGACGCCTAAACTACGAGATGTTATTTGACTTTCAGGAGCAGGAAGATGGTGGGTCCAGAAACTTGTGTAGCTTTCCGTCCACTATAGGTTTTAAGAACAAAATAATGTACAAATTTTGGCAACAGTAAACACAGTTGAAACTATTTATATTTTCACCTCGTTGGCTTTGTTTCTTATTTTGAAACAGAAGCTAAATCAGCGTGAATGATTACAAAAGTAAACAAACGAAGTCCTGTAGGGGAGAACGGCCCATATTTTTGACAGTGTCGTCAAATCCGGGGTGAGAGACTGTTTTGCATCCCCATTGATTCATTCTCCATCGAGTCGGAATGAAAAGTAGTGGGTAATATCTTCCATTTGCATATTTTAATTGTACTACGAGGGCGCCCCCTGCTGTGAGAATGTGGCATAAGTAAACGATTTGCATACAGATCGGCATAGCGGCAACAAATTGCGCTATCACCCGTCATCGGTAGATATAGACACGCTCTTTAGAACAATTACTGTTTTCCAAAAACATCAAGACATTTTATTTATAATTCGAAATGTCTATGTATATGGGAAATTATAATGTATCTCTTCTCTAAGGAAAACAAAGTCTGTATCTCATCTCTGTTTACCATTTCTGTTTCTCTTACTTCATCAAAACCACGCAACGGTTCGTATACGGTTTTCAGGGTAATTTAGAGAACTTTTTCTAGATGGTTTATGTGTGTTATCTAAACTATTATAAAACTGTAGCAGGAAGTTTGTCTGTACATTGAAGATATTAACAAAAAAAAAGTTACGATATGGTTTTTAGGTATCCCTGATTCCATATCACCAATTTTTGGATTTTTTGTCTGTCTGTTTGTTTGTGTGTTTGTTTGGGTGTTTGTTTGTGTGTTTCTTTGTTTGAACGAGTATCGCGCAGAAACTACTGAACCGATTTTGATGAAAGATATGGATTTTTTGATTGATAGCTAATGATCTGACTTAAAATCTGGTATATAATTTGTGCGGACAAAGTCGCGGGTTAACTCTAGTAACTTATAATATAATAAAATCACAAGCATTTTCTAGGCCGATTCAGATGATCATTATGTTCTTTTGGTGGATTAGCTTCTTAGCGATAAGACCGCCTTATTTTATGCCTCTTTTATTTTTTCTTTGTATTTTACTGTTTATGTTTTGGTGTAAAATAAAGTACAATATTTGATTTGATTTGATCCACATGCGGTTAGAGTCTTCGATCAAAGTAAGATGAATGTGCGAAACAACATTTACTTGATAGACTAAGAGATAAGTGTACTTTTTGCAACCATCAGCTGCAAGGCTGATTCAGTGTTTATGGGGTGTAGAACATCTCTGTGATGGGGATGGACCAGGTCTGCCTGCATAACTCCAGTCGGTTTAAAAGTAACTGATGTTTAAAGGTCAGTAAAAAATTAACGATCAGCTGCAAGGCTGATCGTATGATATTACTGTAGTGTGCACTGTAGCTATGTGAACAGTACAAAAACTGACATGAACTGCCAGTCGGTTTAGGAGATACAGCCGTTCAAAGGTCGGACCTTTGAACGGCTGCAACTTCTAAACCGACTAATGAAACATATCAGTTTTTGTACTGTTCACATAGCTACAGTGCACACTACAATAATATCATACGATGCAGCCTTGCAGCTGATCGTTAATTTTTTACTGACCTTTAAACGTTTGTAAATCCTAAACCGACTGAAGTTATGCAGGCAGACCTGGTCCATCCCCATCACAGAGATGTTCTACACCACAAAAACACTGAATCAGCCTTGCAGCTGATGGTTACAAAAAGTACACTTATCTCTTAGTCTATGAAGCACAAACACAAGCTAATTATGTTACCTTTATAGAATATAGCGGAAAATTGTGCTGCGCTACGGCCGTCTTGCTAGTAGTATTGCTTGACGCGAACTATTGAAAGACGTCCCAATTGGTTCGTTTTCGAGTCTTCAGTTTGCGCGCGCTAGTAACATAAATAGACCTGGGGTGCGATTTTTGAAACTCATTTGTTGAACTCAGCAGTTGAAAATGTATGGAGATCTCATCTTTCTACTGCTGATTTGACTTTCAAAAACCCCAGGAGTGCGATTTTTGAAACTCATTCTTTGAACTCAGCAGTTGAAAATTTAATATTTACAATATACCATAAGAATAATTAATATAGTTATTCTATGATATTACTACGGAGATATGCATCTTTTTACTGCTGATTTGACATTCAAAAATCATACTCCAGGAGTGCGATTTTTGAAAATCTAATCAGCAGTAGAAAGATGCGTATCTCCATACATTTTCAACTGCCGAGTTCAACGTACGAGATTCAAAAATCGCACTCCTGCTTCTTTTTGAAGCACATTAACTAGGCACCGGCTTGAACTTGGCCTGCGAACCTTAGATTGCCATCTTGGTACGTATTTAAAGTTATACCTGACGTTTAGTTCGTCAAAGTAAAGACAATATTGACTAGCAATTGTTTTAAGAGGCTATGAGAAAAAAATAAGTCTTTATCGATAAACGCTTGGAACTGCTAAACCGTGAATAATAGAAACACGAGACATGATTTAAAAAAAAAGAGATTGATATTTTACAAATTTTGATTAGAGCAGAATTGAACTTACATAAATAGTACAATCACAATTAAATAAAGTTTGTTTTACGCTTGCGTCGTTTCAGGCGCGCGCGCCGCCCCATCTCTTTCCCTCGCATCAGGTAGTAATATAAGCTATCACACGCCTATTTCGCTTCAATTATTTTTCGACATAGCCTTTTACGTACTTTTCTCGTTTGAAATGTTCGCGTGGCTAATCCATTCATTTTACTTTGAATGAAGACTAGATAGAGTACGTAACTAACGTACGTACCTTATAATATTTTTGCATTCTTATCATAACATTTACTATCGTATGCTACTATAAGATTAAAATACGAATATACTTTTGATAATTAAGTTGGATCATAACATTGATAACTTATATACTTGGTAACAATAGCGAGATTGTTAACACAAAGAACCTAATTGTTGTAGAAATCAGTTATCAAGAATAAAATTGCTGCTGCAGTTAAAATAAATCTTAATCACGTTTATTTTAATGGTCATTTAAAGTAAGTACTAGTAACAAGAGGCTCCTTTAAGAGTTCTTAACTTATTCTATACAATAATGATTACATGTTCAAAGATACTAAGCTTTATGCCCGCGGCATTGACTTCTTCTCAATCTTTCATTCAATTTGGTTCCGTTTTTTTATGTTCATTCACGTTGGTACCTAACATATTATACAGGGTCCTTCTTAATATGCCGATGGTTTGTCAAGAGGATGATCACACCATCAAACTGGACAACTTTCTCTATGGGACCAATGACGAAGACAATATAGCGAAAAAAAAATCTGCTGTACCTACTAGATCAGTCATTTTACGGAGTTTTGTTAGGCGGGGTAGGGAGTGATTATTAATTGGACTTTTAAACTGTAACCGGCACCATTTAGTGACAAAAAGACTATCTTAAATCATATAAAAAAAATTCGCTACGCAACATAGGAATCAAAATTGTGTGTCCCAGAAGGCTTTTAAATTAATAATATTAATTGGTTTAGATTTAACAATATAAATAATTTGAGGTATTTATTAGAAAATACGAATGTATTTTTGAAAACCTTCTAATTAGACAAACATATTTACATCATGTTTGAAGTATGTATAATGGTAAAGCCTTAAATTATGTGCAAAAAAAATTACCATCAGGTTTTTTGGAATGAGATAATAGCACAATTTTATTTGGGTATATTTCTAAGCTCAAATTGGCTCTTCAATATTATACCAAAAAAAAATATATATCAATTATTAATTAGTCCCGGCTCAAACCGTAAAATGACTGGGCTATACGTACAAAACTGCAATCTTAATCCTGGGTGGATTACCTATTATGTATGCGACATCTGTTTTTTTTTGTGATTTCGATATAGGCCCCAAGTTGTTCAGTTTGATGGTCTGATCATCCACTTAAAAAATCATCGGCATATTAAGTTGAATCCTGTATTATGGTTGCTAGGCTGTTTTCTGCTCTAATGACATAATATAGTCAAGAAAATTAGTTACAGACTTACAGTGTATTGTACTTAGGACTTTCAATTAGCTGAATCAATGACAATTAGAAGTATGACTATTACTTTATAAATGTATTTCAGCAGAACTGACGCATTGACTTGACGCTGAATAGATGTAAACAAACCTATCTCAACATTGAAAATGTTTTTTCGATCACTTCAGTAGGAGTCTCTGGTGTTTTTCCGACGCATATCGACAAGGGCTATATAAGACGGTGCAATTTTTTTTTTTTTAATTTGAAATTTTTTTGTATGAAATCGAGAAACACCGCTGAAAAGGGTCCTTTTTAGAGGGTTTCTGAAAAGGTCACTTTTTAACGCATTTAAATATTAATTTTTAAAATTGTTATCAATATAAAATAATTAATTCATAAAACGGCCAATTTAACAAAAAGTCATTTCCAAAAATTGAAAAATCCCGCCTGGTATTGAATATATGAAATTGTACAGTAAAGAATTGTTTTTACTGTACAATTTCATATATTTAACAAAATTAAAAAATCTCGCCTGGTATTGAATATATGAAATTTTACAGTAAAAAAATGGTTTTTAATTTCATATATTCAATACCAGGCGGGATTTTTAAAAAAAATGGTTTTTACTGTACAATTTCATATATTCAATACCAGGCGGGATTTTTTAATTTAAAAAAATTGTTTTTAATGTACAATTTCATATATTCAATTCCAGGCGGGATTTTTTAACTTTTTGATATGATTTTTTGTTAAATTGGCCGTTTTATGAATCAATTTTTTTTTGCTTTATCTTATTTCACATTTATTAAGTTCATTTTCATCTTCGTTTTTTTTTTTATTTATGGTCGTGTAAAGCACGAGATCTTGAGTGCGATTTTTGAACATCACACGTTGTAATGAGCAGTAGAAAATGTCAAAATTATTATGGAGATTATGCATCTTTCTACTGCTGATATGATCGTGTGATGTTCAAGAATTGCACTCCTGTAATTTCTTTCTACCGCCTTAGATAATTCATGAAACTACAGAAAATTTATTATGAAAAATATTATTTCTTTCACGTTATTTTTATATAGAAGGGTTCAAGGGTATGATAAGAATGTCCCCAGTATATCGCTAGTTTTAATTTGGAACATCAGAAGAGTATTTTGAAGCTAGCAGTCTCCACACAAAATTCAAAAACGTTTTTTACTTTCCTAAAATTGTATACTGTAAGTAAGTATTTCAATTTTTTTTATATACTGTATATGTAATATTTTTGTATATAACATCTTTAGCAATATTTTCAAGGGTGGTTCAGGTGATCAAACTGAACATCTTTTACTATGGGAGCAAGCAAACCTGAAGTCGAAAAAAAATTTGTGTTCGAGTACCTGGGGCTGGCCGTGACAGTTAATCTATCTAAATCTAATCTAATCTAATCTAAACTATTATAAAACTGTAGCAGAACGTTTGTCTGTACATTGAAGATATTAACAAAAAAAAGTTACGATATGGTTTTTAGGTGTCCCTGATTCCATTTCACCAATTTTTGGATTTTTTGTCTGTCTGTTTGTTTGTGTGTTTGTTTGTTTGTTTATTTGTTTGTTTGTTTGTTTGTTTGAACGAGTATCACGCAAGAACTACTGAACCGATTTTGATGAAACTTTTTTTGTTTGATAGCTTATGATCTGACTTAAAATCTGGTATATAATTTATCTCGCTACGTTGACGGGAGCCGGAGATATAAACATATAAACGCAAGTGCAACCAATGTACGGTACCATTTCAATTTCAACTAAGTAACACTAATTAAAATTAAAAGACTTGTAATAAAGTAAGCTAATTCTGAAGACTGTTTGATTTATAAATAACGAAAATAACAATAAATTACAAAATAAATACCAATAATTATAAATTTTATCATTGTCCAGTGCCGATGACTGCACCGGTATAACATTGTTTTTTCTTTTTGGCTATAAAATCTTTCAAACTCCATGGAGAAAACCTTTGCATAACAAAAAAAACCTTAGTACTGGCCACAAGAAAACAAGATTCGAATTACAAATTTCTTGACATTTTGTAGAAGTACAGTGCAAACAAAGCAGTAGTAATTATTAAAAAAAAAACTGCTCGCCAATTTCAAACAAAGAGAATATAATCATGATTTCAAATCAGCAGCCGAAAGATGTCTAAAACTCGATTTTTAATTCGGAATGTTTTTATTTACGGTGTAATCACACAGTTACGCAAGACTGGATAATAGCTAATATTTTAAAGCAATTACAAGACAGGTAAAGAACTATTTTGAAATACCGTAAATTATTACTAAAATACAAACGAACAACTCTAACAAATTAATAAGGGTCGGTTTTTTATGCCGCCGATGCGATGTGCCGCCGTGCATTTTGCGCATTTTTCTACGGCGCTCCATACAAAACGAAGCTTAGTTTGAACATTTAGTAATTAAAGTAAAAAATGAATGGTTTTAAAACAATCTAGAAACCAATATCTGTGATTTCCTTTTAAATGTTTAGTTCTAAAGTTATCTTGACTCAAAGTTTGTAGTCCGTCCGTGTCGTGTGTCGTCCACCATTTGGGCTCTCTCTGAGGAACCTGCCACCGCCATGCGGACTGTCGCTTGATATGAGCTTTACATAAATTAATGTAACATTCGGCAATAGCCGACTGCGTCCTTCCGGACGAAATTATTCGCTGGAATCCAGGCGCATACGTGCACCTCAGCCGTTGTTTCAAATGCACGCAAATTGACAGCGAGTGCTGACCAGGCGACGTTGCAGTGGTTTGCGACCGTCACCGATTTTGCACGCATCTGACCGGATTGCAAGATGTATATGGTCCTTCTTATATGCAGACAGTTTTTTAAGGGTATGATCAGACCATCATACTGAACAACTTTCTGTATGGGACCAAAGTCAAAATCACGAAAAAAAATCATCTGTTCCATACAAAACTGCAATCCTACTCTACATAAATGTATGGGGCAGAAGATTTTTTTTCGCGATATCGATGACAGTCCCATAGAGAAAGCTGTTTGATGGTCTGATCATCCTCTTAAAAAAGTGTCAGCATATTAAGTTAAATATATAAAAAATAAAGTAATATATATATAATGCGCCCCGACGCGTTCCGTTCAGTGATAATCATACTTAAAAAATAATGTTGTATCTGCCAGTACACTTGATTGTTTTCAATAATGAAAAATGCCATCACGAAGAAGAACTAATAATCTCACTAATATTATAAACGTGAAAGTTTGTGACGATATTTGTAAAGTTGTAATGTTGTATGTTTGTGGCGCAATCACGCATAAACGGCTGAATGGATTTTGATGAAATTTGGCACGCAGATAGAATGTGTTCTGGATTAACATATAGGATACTTTTTATCCTAGCAATGGGTTCCTGTGGGATAAATTACAATGTTTTATCATGCTGAAACATGTACCACGTTTTTATTCTATGCTCACTAGCGCCAATTTGACGCTGACAGATGCATTTGTGTAGATTGCAGTGATAAAAATATATTTACTTTTTTCAACAGTTTTGACAACAGCTGTGTAGTATATTTGGTATATGGTTAGATTTTCGTGCATGAGGTGGAGGTTCGATTCTTGGTCGAGAATGTTTTTTTTATTTTTTTTTTTAAATACATTCAGCGACTATATCCATTTTTCACCGGATTAGACAGAAGCAGTTAGGCTTGATATGTTAAGGGCCTGACCTTCAATCATAATAATATCTTGAGATCATATCAGATCTAATATTAGCGCAGGATGTTTTATTTTGGTTTTTTTCTAATTTTAATCCTACCATCCTACCAGGTATCTCACTAATATTAATATTATGTTTGTGGTTCTATCATCAACACAAAAAATTCGGTTTTACAGATTTGATTGTATAGGTACTTGGCGAATTGGAAAAATAATATTCTTCTTATCGTGTCGACTTCAAATTCTGAACAAAGTCGCTAAATAGTAGCTTGCCTGAATCAGGCAACCAATACTGCACCGTCGCTAGCAGTCATGAGCTCCTCCTGCGTGCAGATGTTAGGGCACGCAGGGCACGATGTGAGATGGGCCATCGTTTGTGGAGTTCCACACAAGCAAGTCACATTTTGCGCATCCGAGTATCCCCACCTGACCATGTTGTCCTTACTGCGACCGACCTGGGTTCGAAGTCGGTTTAAAGACTTCCAGGTCGCCCAAGGCAAGTCATGTCTAGGCGTGAGGCTCTCAGACGGCGACACAAATGGAGTTGGGAGGGACACTTTTTGTCGCCATAGAGTACACCTTGCTTGCGCTGGGCCAGTATTCAGGGGGTCGACACACTTCATAAAGCTGCGTCGGCTTGGCAGCCTTTGCGGCGCAGGAATAAAGCCATGCATAGGATGTCGTGTGTCATCCACCATTTGGGCTCTCTCTGAGGAACCTGCCACAGCCCTACTTACATCTGGGGGCGCTATGCCAGCCAGTGGGTAAAGCAACTGTACTGGAGCCGGTTTCAAGCAACCAGTTATAATCCGACACGTTTTGTTTAGTGCCGGTATCCACCAGCTTGGCGTGGGCAGATCGGCCCCACACAAAAAACAAATAAATAAATAACGCTCACAGGCACAAACATTATTTTAATTATCCCAAGCAAGCTTTATAGGCTTTTTATTGTGGAAACCATACAACAACGGCATAAACATATAACATCCAAGACCGAACCGGGAATCGAACCCAGGACTCTGGTTTGGCAGTCTGGCGTGGTAACCATTACACCAACCGGGTCGGCAAATACTAAAAATCCTCTTTCTTTTAACCTTTTCTAAAGTTGGTGTTCATAATTTTATCGTAGTATTGTTTTCATCTTAATAGATGGAGTTGCGTGTTTTTTTGAAGCAAGTACCATACTCAATTCACGCTCAAGACATCTCAGATATTCGGTCTTACAGATTTGATTGTATAGTTACTTACCGGCTGAATTAAATAAATAACGCTTACAGGAACATTGTTATGATTCCAAGCAAGCACTATAGGCTTTTTATTATAGAAACCATACAACAACGGCACAAACATTTATAACATCCATGACCGAACCGGGTTTCGAACCCAGGACCCTGGTTTGGCAGTCCGGCGACGTAACCATTACACCAACCGGGTCGTCAAATATTAAAAATCAAGTGTTCAAAAATTTTATCGTAGTATTGTTTTCATCTTAATAGATGGCGTTGGGAGTTTTTTTAAAGCAAGTGTGCTACAATTATTAATTCAAAAACCTAGCTATAGCAAGAGCTTACAAATTTAGTTGATTATATTATCGTTGTAATACATCGTTGTAAGTATATTGATTGTCTGAGTCCAATCTGAGCCAATGCTACGGAATGATAACCTTATTTTACAGAAAGGACGAATTTTGTTGCAGTAATTCTTGCCAAATTTTTGTTTTGTTTGATTTTCGGTCTCAATTATGATTTTTTGAGGGCTTGTGCAACTTAACTATAGAACATCATTCTACCACAACGTATAAAAAGGTACCTACGTATCTAAAAGTTCCTTATAATATAACACCACAGGTCGGTAATGTAGCTACTTACATAATTGAAAATCTTTTTTAGCAAATTGACCATTAGCTTGCTATAATATTATCGTTTTAGCTCTTGCCTTCACCATTTTACAGTAGCCCGCGTGGAAGAGTATCCTCTAACGCTTATACGTGAGTGGAGGTCTGCGACCCGCAGTGGGTCGTAAGATGATTATTATGCTGCTCGACATAAATAAAAAACTAATAAACGACGAACAGTAGAAAAATTAAAGTGATGGATCCAGTGAATGACTTTTAAATCTGATACCTACAGAATTACTTGGGGTACTTTCTGATTTTGATTTAGCTTAAGTTCATGACTTTCTTATCTTATTATGGGAAATGGCAAGACAGCAACACTTCGACACAATGGTATCTTTTGTATTGAACCCTACATATTATTTTCTTCATCCTTGAAAAACTTGGAAAATGAAGGAGGCAATAGCGTTCAGGGTAAGAAACCTGTAATGAATAACCATCTCTCAGGAGTCACATACGTTTACCCACCAAGACATCGCAGTCACACAGTACAAATGTTCCATGGTTTCCTCCTCCTCTCCACACGCTCGGCAACCGGGATCTAGAGTGAGCTTTATCGTGCCTGTTGCGTAGTGCCCGGTGAGGGCTCCGACGATGGCACGAGCTTTGCTCCTGCTGTTGTTCAGTATGAACTGTGGGATTCGTGGTGTTATATTGCTATTATACTCTGACACCAGGGCTTTGCCCACACGATAATAAGAAGATTGCTGATGAATTTCCTGCAGTGTTGCAGACCCGAGAGGCCAGAGCATTCTAGCCTGTGTCTTTTATCAGCCCATTCCTTAATCGCCATTCTAATGTTACATGCCAGGATTCCTAGACTTGGTTCGGACCATGACCTTCATGACCTTAGACGAGACATTAGACAAAATTACATGTCTACGCAGACGAAGTCGCGGGCAAAAGCTAGTACTATTATAAAACTGTAACAGAAAGTTTGTCTGTACATTGCAGATATTAACAAAAAAAAAGTTACGATATGGTTTTTAGATGTCCCTGATTCCATTTCAACAATTTTTGGATTTTTTGTCTGTCTGTTTGTTTGTGTGTTTGTTTGTTTGTTTGAACGAGTATCACGCAAAAACTACTGAACCGATTTTGATGAAACTTTTTTTGTTTGATAGCTTATGATCTGACTTAAAATCTGGTATATAATTTGTGCGGACGAAGTCGCGGGTTAACGCTCGTTATGTATAAAACAGCAGATTTTTTTTCTTGCGTAACCCCATACTGACCAAAATGAAATAAGTTTTGCCTCAAAATACATAATTATTGAATACTAGACTTAACCCGCCACTTCGTCAGCACAAATTATATGCCTACCAGATTTTAAGTCAGATCATTATTAGCTATCAAACAAAAAAAAGTTTCATCAAAATCGGTTCAGTAGTTTTTGCGTGATGCTCGTTCAAACAAACAAACATACAGACAGACAAAAAATCCCAAAATTGGTGATATGGAATCAGGGACAACTAAAAACGATAACTTAACTTTTTTTTGTTAATATCTTCAATGTACAGACACACTTCTGTTACAGTTTTATAATAGTTTAGATGATTTGGAGTCAGGGACGCACTAAACTCCATATCGTGACCTTTTATAATAGAGTAGAATAAACAGACTTATCACTGGCAAGGAAAGGTTTGTATAATTTATTATGTTGAAAAGAAATTTGACCTATGAATGGTGCATTTGAAGAGGACCTTGACCGTAATTTTATCAAGAGTTAGACAAAACATAAATACGACACCCATCTTGATAATTGGAGGAGAAATACAAGACCGGTCAAGTACGTATTCGTACTCGTACGCACGCATAGTACGCGGTTCCGTAGCCATTTCTATACAGGCTGTAAAACTAAATGCGTTACGTATTATACAGGGTGCTTCAGATCATCAAACTGAACTACTTTCACTATAGAGCCAACATTGGTTTAAAATCGGTGGTTCATAAAAATGTAAATACCTGCAGATTTTTTTTTTTGCCATTTCAGACTTGGTCTCATAGTAAAGACCAGGCCACACATACGCGGAACTTCGGGAAAGCAGTCCGAGGGCGGACCTGCAGGAAGCGAATATCTCCAGACCCGCACGGATTTCTGTGTGTTTTGTTGTTGTTGGTAATGTTCGAGTTTGTACGTTTTTTCGTATAGAATAATTCAAAATACCTATGTATATTCTTAGTGGAAAAATAGAGAAATCAATTAATGCGATAAGGCCTGTGACATGAAAAACCAATTATGGTTTCGCTACGTCGCAATTGAAGGATCAAAATATAGACTAAAGTATACAGGGTGTTAGGGTAAACAGTTGGGGTGATTGTACCTATGATACTAAACAAATTTTCATAAAAAGCATAAGCATATTATGCTCACCACTATATTCCCCGAGGGGGTAGTCAGAGATATTTTCTGAAAACTCGGAACATCCACGTTTCACTAGTAGTACCGAAACTCTGTCCAGTGTAAAGGGGAATGAGCCCATTTTCATAAAAAACCTATAGGAAAATCGCAAAAATAATTTAGGACTTTCCAAGCTAAAATACAATCAGCTGAACGAACGTTTGTCTGAAAAAAAAATGTTTCATGAGTCAATGAGTCATAAGATACAATCACCGATTAAAGTAATGAAACTGTTTATCCTAATACCCTGTAATAACGATAAAGACGGGATGGGATGTTATTTAGATGGGAACTAAAACAACAATTCCAAAAAATTAAAATATTTTAAAATAAACTCGAATGATATTATTAAACACGAGCGTTAACCCGCGACTTCGTCCGCACAAATTATATACCAGATTTTAAGTCAGATCATAAGCTATCAAACAAAAAAAGTTTCATCAAAATCGGTTCAGTAGTTTTCGCGTGATACTCGATCAAACAAACAAACAAACAGACAGACAAAAAATCCAAAAATTGGTGAAATGGAATCAGGGACACCTAAAAACCATATCGTAACTTTTTTTTTGTTAATATCTTCAATGTGCAGACAAATTTCCTGTTACAGTTTTATAATAGTATAGATACGTTTTGATGCTTTGCTAGCGATTAAAAAAAAACAAGTTGTATGAAAAATTTGTCTGTGTCATAGTTCGACAAGAAGTTATAAAAAAAACAATAGGACCTACAACATTAAAGATTTTCACTTCGTATTACAAATAACTACACAATTATTTGTAATACGAAGTGAAAATCCTTATCGTTCGAGTCATCGATAACGTAAGTCTTAAAAAAATCTACAGTATTATTTTCGATTACTTTCTGGTCGACTTGTTAGTTAGTGAATTGTTATATTTCATATTTCTACATTTTACTTACGTAATACATTAGCTATTTAAAGCTCCTTGGTAGGTACACACTTTCTCACACTATTTTTAAATGCTTTATAACTGGATCATTGAGTTTATTTTCAGTCACAAATGCACTTTAGTTTTTAATTATGTTTGAAGTGAGGCAAAGGTTTTGTGGTGTCAGTAGTTTTGAAACAATGTGATTACTGATACAAAATGCTTTGCATCGAGTCCACTGTTGACGATTTCTTCCGCCAGGGGCGCTGTTCACAGGCTGACAGTTGATTCACGATTATCACATTCGCGGCTGTCTTCATTTCATTGGTATTTTTCATCTATACGTACAATAAAATTGTCGACTTTGCGTGTCTGTACATCTTTATTCTTCAATTCAACATCTGGACTAGGTCAATATTAAATTTTTGTCTATTGTCTGTATGTTTGTTAGTCGTGCATCACGTAAATGCAATTTTCGGATTCGATTCGGATGGAGTTTTCAGAACACAAAACCAAAGATTTTTTTCGGTCGGAAAAAAAATCTTTGCACAAAACATTAGCACAGTATAAAAATAACAAAAAATTAAAACTGCCTTGTGTCAAGCCAAGCCAAAAACGAATGCAAGCCCTGTCGCGGATCGTACCGGCTTGACAGCGACTTCTTTAAAACAAATTAATGTTCTTATGATGCGAACGAAGAAGTCATCGCTTGCAATATTATTTTTTAATTTTTAAGTTTTTTTGAATGCGGTTTTAATTTTTAGTAAAAAAAAAATCCCGTTTCCGTAGGTACCTAGAAATAGCCAGTACAGTAGCGTCCAAAGGTGTTATATTATAGTCTTAATTTTGAGGAACATTTTGCGTTTGCTTCATCGCAATCGGTTCATTATCTCCTATCACAATACATCTGCCGTACGAAGTCGCGGGCGCAGCTAGTACACCATAGTGTCAATGTTATTTAAACACGGTTGATGACTTTCTCAAAACATTTGTATTGTCATTTGTCAGTGACCGATTGGAGTTTAATTATTTTTATAGTGATTCTAGGTGATTCCCTTTTCTTGAACTAGATTACTTATTATTAAAAAAGCTCGGCTTTCATGTCACAGAGTTACGATATTCAGCTGAAATCTTCCTGTCATTTTATTTATAACGAGGAAGCCCCCGTCCAGTGCTGCCACCTTTTGGTTGCTCTTTCAAAATACGTCGTGGGTTTAAAATAGCCACAAGTCAATAAACTGATTAGGTTTCCTAAAATAGTTATTTAAGACAATTTCTTTAATAATGCCGCGTACTCACTGCAGGGGTGCGATATTTGAATGTCACCGGTGAGCTTGAACGGTTTTTGAATCTCATACAAAAGCTTTCTAACACTCATGAGTTTAATACGAGTGGGAAGAGGCACTCAAATTGAACTCATGGGTATGAGAATTTAGTCATCGGTGAGATTCAAAAGTAAGAATTTTACACAGCCGGTGAACTCAGCAGTAGAGAATGACCAAATTACAATGGAGATATACATCTTTCTGCTGCTGATTTGACTTTGAAAAATAATACTCCAGGAGTGCGATTTTTGAAAGTCAAATCAGCAGTAGAAAGATGCGTATCTTCATACATTTTCAACTGCTGAGTTCAACGTATGAGATTCAAAAATCGCACTCCTGAACTATTTTTATTCGGGGTGTAAACTTTAAATGCGTTACATACATTTATGTGGGGTGCTTCAGACCATAAAACTGAACAACTTCTGCACTACTTCAATGTAGGCTCCGTAGTGAAAGTTGTTCAGTTTGATAGTCTGAAGCATTAATATGCAACGCATTTTATTTTGCACCTTGTATACCTGCAGTACAGGAGTGCGATTTTTGAAACTCACACGTTGAACTCAGCAGTTGAAAATGTCAAAATTACTATGGAGATACGCATCTTTCTACTACTGATTTCACTTTCAAAAATCATAGTCCAGGGGTGCGATTTTTTAAAGCCAAATCAGCAGTAGAAAGATTCATATCACCATAGTTATTTTGACATTTTCAACTGCTGAGCTCAGCGAATGAGATTAAAAACCCAGCAAACAATTTGGTCGTATTAGGTATATGACTCATTTATATGACTTTTTTGGCTTATAATAGTTATATAACTGGAATTTCGTCATACACTGGTGCTTTATGCGTCTAATGTTCGAGTATACGACACCTATACGACCAAATTGTTAGCTGGGAAATCGCACTTACTTACTCAGTATAATTAAATTACCTAATTAAGTATCATTTGTAGGCTTCCTATAATTTACAATCGGTACCTAGTTACAACGTCATTTGCAAATTGCATTACTTAGATACTGTATTAACGTGTTTAAGATAGGTAAGGTACCTTATTATTATTATTTGTGACAATAACATCATCGCAACTATAATTAGCGTGCAATTGCGTGTACGACTTCTCAAGTGTACACACATCTTTATAATGCATTCAACGGTACAAAGATAAGTTTTCAGTAGATGAGGGCGCCAGTGTCTACGTTGCTGTTGAAGAAAAGACCTTTTTACCTTTAATCTATTTTGTAGTTCCGCATTTGACCACCGATATTGATAAACTTGTTGACGTTCTCGGATCGGATGGAAAGTGTGTTAATATTGTTATTTTTGGATCTCTCTGATATTGAAGAAGGGGACGATGAACTGGGCATTGTGTTGTGTTTATCTTTGAGCTTACTAAACAGTTCGATCTCAATCCGAAAATAATGAACTGGCCCTGTACCCAGACTTTCGATCTTCAATATGTCACGAGTGTTTCGGTCCGAACTTCATTGTAATAGGGTCGACATTGAATCGAAAACGTTCAGGCAATTGCGAAGTTCGAAATGTCCGGGTAGATGCCCTGATTCGGACCGGTATCCACCAAAGCGGAACGGAGATGTATAAAATCCAGCACCAGTATAGCTCTTGTCGATCGCGATTTGCATCATAAAAAAACTGAAGCTATTTTATTATTGGTTGATTATACAATTACAAAAAAAGGTACAAATTATTTATGCAAATGGGTTTAAAAGATCTTACAATATCTCCACATTTCCGCTCCGGGCCAATAGTTTAATTTTAAACCTTTAAGGTTATAGGTATATACCTACCTTCCAATGGTAGGTAGTTTGAAAGCAAACATTTGATACACGTTACTATAATGATTTAATCTTAATTAGAAAATAAATTTAAATAGAAAGGATGTGGACATATTTAATACTCTTTCCGTCGAAGTGTTTAGCTTCACTAACCAACTACCTAGTTAAGTTAGTATAACATACCTACTAGTTAACATACCTACCTACTAGTGCCAATGCATACGGGTCTTTTTTGTTTCTAAAATTTTTAAAGTTAAAAAAAAAATTAAAATATTTTAAGCATATTCATGTTAAATAATGCAAATATAACCAAAAAAAAACATATAGCTACCGCTAGAAGTGAAACCTTCAGAAATTATTTATTGTTTCTTTTTTGTTTCAAAGATTTTCACCTTGATTTTTCATCTTTTTCATCATCTCATCTCTGTATTTATCTGTTTGGTGTAAATAAAGTATATTTCATTAATTCATTCATTCATCTCCGCTCCGCTCTGCTTCAGTGGAAAGGAAACGCACCCTTAGAGCCTGAAACAAATTATGCTTCTTAGTCTTCGCTATTGTACTCCTAGCGCCATCTGTCAGCGAGTGGCGAGAACTAACAGTTTTCCTTCACTAAATAAATAACGCAGTTAACATCGTGTTCTACAAATTCCGTCACCTGACCGTTTCCGGCTACACGTAAATTAGTTAGTGGCGCTATTATATGTACTGCTGTAATTCTGAACCCAATTTTGACTGTCACCATTCAAATGTGTGTTAGGTCGCGGGGGTAGAGTTGGAAATGTAAATCCATATTAGGGTCAGGCACACACACGAAGCAGCGTGTTGAATAAATCTATACAGGATTCAACTTAATATGCTGACGGTTTTTCAATAAGATGATCAGCAGTGCGATATTTTAATGTTACCGGTGAGTTTGAGCGGTTTTTGAATCTCATAAAAAAGCCTTCTCATACCCACCCATGAGTTAAATACGAGTGGGCAGCGGAACTGAACTCATGGGTATGAAAATTTAGTCACCGGTGAGATTAAAAAATGATAACTTTGAGATTTCCCAAATCGGTGAATATGGGCCATGTTACTCAGCCGCTGACTTTCAAAAATCGCAATCCAGACCATCAAAACTGATCCACTTTCTCTATTAGACCAAAAGAAAAAATCTGCTGTTCCGCATAAAACTGCAATACTACTCGACCCAAATGTATGGGATTACGATTCTCTCATAGAGAAAGAAGTTCTTTAATTAGATAGTCTGATCATCCCCTTAAGCGAAATGGGCGTGTGATATCTTAATTACTGCCTGATGCAAGAGAAAAGAAAAGAAGAGCGCGCGCGCCTGAAACGACGCAAGCGTAAAACAAATTTTATTAAATTGTGATTGTACTATTTATGTAAGTTCAATTCTGCTCTAATGAAAATTTGTAAAATATCAATCTCTTTTTTTTTAAATCAAGTCTCGTGTTTCTATTATTCACCGTTTAGCAGTTCCAAGCGTTTATCGATAAAGACGGAGGCTACTTTGGCTTGTTTTTCTATCCAGAAAATGTGCCTTAATCGTGTTTTGGCTCTAATCAAAACTTCAATTATAAGTTCAATTTACACATATCCGCTAATCATACTCCTACTTCAACAAATTATGAAGGACCCTATAGGTACGCACGGCGACGCATCAAGCTATACAAAACCAACAAGCTGGCCGCGCGTAGGTCGCGTAACGTATAAGGTGGCGCGGCCAGCTTATGTTGGTTTTGTATAGCTTGATGTGTCGCCGTGTGTACATAATAATTATTTTCAACCCAAAACAACCTATATTTTTTCAGTAAGTAGCTGAAAAGATGCGAATAAAAAAAATGTTTATAATTTTTTTATATTGTAATTTATTTAATAACTGTGCGACTTTTTAGGGTTCCGTACCCAACCGAATACTATGCGTGAGCTAACGCAACGCTGTCCATGTCCGTCCATCCGTCCGACTGTCCTACTTATGCATAATATACCTACCTGTGTCTTTTGAACTACAGGGTGTAACAAAACACCCATACTTAAGGAGATGCTTCCGACCATCAAACAAAAAAAATTAAAAAAAAATTAAAAAATCTGCTGTCCCATACATTTTAGACGAGTCGGTACTGCAATTTTGTATGGGACAGCAAATTTTTTTTATGTTTTCTCGATATTGGCTCCACAGTGAAAGTGTTTCGGTTTGATGGTCTAAAACACCCCCTTAAGTATTACTAGAGTGTTTTGTTACACCCTCTATAATAGCTAGTTACAACCGTCTGGTTGAAATTTCCACCAAACTTCCATTGTGGCGGATTTGCTAACAAATAAAAAAATTATAATTATCTATCGTCCTAGGAGTCTATTATTTCATTGTAAGTTTAATTAGTTAGTAGGTACTTCATAACTCTAGAGACAAGTAACCCTTTATGGCAAACCAAGTTAGATATCCCTATCCTATCCCTGAATGTTTGGAATTTATAAATAATGTAACTAAACGGCGGCATCTTGGTAATTTAGTTTTCGGGATAAGGCGGCAAGGGTGGAGGGTTCACCAAGTTTGTCCTAGTTAAGGGACCGAGCCTTCGGGAGCAATTCCACCAGATATATTATATTTGTCCGGGTTATAGCCAAGAACGTTAGTGTCGTCAAGACGCCTGCAAACAGAGACTTCGAAATGTCATAGCCTAGTCATTTTACGGAGTTTTTTTAGGAGTTACTTCCCACCTAGTAATTATTAATGGGACTTTTAAACTGTAACCGGCACCATTTAGTGACAAAAAGAATATATGAAAACATATTAAAAAAAATCGCTATGCTGCATAGAAATCAAAATTGTGTGTCGCAAAATGCTTTTAAAAAATTAATAATATTAATAACAATCATTAGAATTATTTGTGCAATAAAATATGCATTGAAATTTATAAAAATACGAATGTATTTTTCAAAACCTTCTAAGTAGACAAAAATATTTACACAATGTTTGAAGTATGTAAGAAGGCATTACGCCTTAAATATGTGCAAATAAATTACCATCAGGTTTTTTATAATTAGATAATAGCAAAATTTTTCATTTGGAGCTGTTAATGACGCAATTTTTTTTTAAATTTTGTTACATTTTTAAGTTTAAATTGGCTCTTAAATACTATACCGAAAAAAATATCAATTATTAATTAGTCCCGGCTCAAACCGTAAAATGACTGGGCTATTCAGGGCAACTTGAAAATATTGTGGCGTTTTCTCCAATTTAACATGCGATATATTATTGTTACACAAATATTATACAGGGTCTAAAATTAAATACTTATGTTACATATCAAAGGGGGTGCTTCAGACCCCCCATTAAAGTGAACAACTTTCACAATGGAGCCAATATCGAAATCACGAAAAAAAAATCTATTCCATTGAAAATAGCAATGGCCACTCGACCCAAATGTATGGAACAGCAAATTTTGGTTTCCCGATTTCGATGTCGGCTCATAGTGAAAGTTGTTCTGATCATGGTCTGAAGCACCCCATTTGATAAATTTAATTTTTCACCCTGTATATGTACATAAACACAAGATCTCTTCTGGGGTAATGATGGTGGTGGGTTTATTTTTATTTTATTTATTAGGTCTGCCTACAGCTATAACATCTGACACAAGTTTAAGTTCATTACACAGTGGTCTTAGGCTAAGATGTTTAAGTTTAACTAATTTCAGGCAAACACAGCATGCAATGTAACTAGGCTTAACTATAAGATACTCGTATAACTATAACAAGATTTTAAAGATAGTAGTAAGTATATAAAATAAAATAAAGTGGTTGTATGTGGTTTAAAGGTTAGGTAATAATACTTTTCCTTACACCCTGTATTATAGAAGGTGGAATTTCCTTCAATACATTTACGGTCAGATTCCTTTATCGATAACTTTTTTTTTAATTTTCAAATAAAAGTTTCTTAGATTTTCGTGTCATCATTTGCATTGAATCCTCTGGTAACAGTAATGCACTACTATGTAATGTGTGACAATACTGATAGGCTATCCGTTATGCTTAACAGTGACTATATTTCCCCACCAGTGGGACACAGAAGCTGCTATACGGAAGGTCAAATGTATGTATTTCATATTTAAGAGCTTTCACTTATTCAACATCAAGAATAGAGTTCAAAATTCAGTACAAACTAATATTTCAAAAAGGTTCGCTTCCTCATAAATAACGTTATTGCGCGTGCAAAAATGAGGTAGGTATTACATAACCTATTTATGAGGTAGTGAATCCTAAATATGAAATATGTAATCGACTCATAAACGAAAAGACGATAACAAAAAGAAGCTATACTATAAGCAACTAAAATATAACAAATAGTACGTACATTAGCAACGTTGTTCATTTACCCAAGCGTATTCCATTAAGCCAAGTTAATAATCCTAGAACTAGGGTTCCGCTAACCTAGTAGAGATCTGGTACAACAATATCAAGGCGTAAGTAGGTCGAGCGATGGCCAATCTAATAAGACCCCACGTAAATTCATGATTTTCCCTTTAGCAGCCCTCATTTTCCAGTTCTGAGGAAACGGGGGAGGTCTCGTTAGGGCGGTAGAGGAAAACTCGTGCGGCTCTAATAATTTATTCACACCACAATGCCTGAGGTGTGTTTTACAATTTTTCAATTTCTCTATCCGAGGTTTGACCCTGGAGGATGTCTTTGGATGAACCAAAAAAGCTACGGGTAAGTAAATAAAATGATAAAGTTTTAACCCAGCTTTCTTAAAAGGTAAGAACGAAACGGCACATATACCTAACGACGACGGGCCGCAAAGGGCGGGCAGCAGAATCCGCCCAAATCGCAGATATACAATATAATGAGCTACCGCATGCTCCGACAGCCCGCATCGGAGCGGAGCGGGTCGCATTTTCGCGAGGAAGGTTTCTATCTGTGCTATGCGCAAAGATGTGAAAGAGTAAGAGCCATAACACACAAGCTATTTTTGGGCGATGCAACTACACCGCAACGTCGCGTCGCGTCGCGTCGCAATTGTATAAATAAGTCGCGGCACGAATCTCTAGCGCTGACCTTGAATGCGCTGACCGTACGTACAAGGCACTATGCACTATTTTCGTCTAAATTCACTAATTCGGGCGCTATAGTTTCGTGCGGCGAGGTATAACCGCGCAACAACTGAATCGCCGCTTACCGCGGCGACACGTTTGACCTTAGAAATATCGTGGCCATATCGCGACGATATGGCTCCGTTAACGCCTACGCTCATAAATAGCTTGTGTGCTATTTCTCTTGTGTGTGAGTGCACGAATTCTCATGAATATTTAAAACTTACTTATAATACAAAAATAATTGTAATAAAAATTACAAGAAGTTGGAAACGACGTCAATACAACAGTGTCAACAAAAATGTTTTCCATGAAAAGTACATAATTATTATACCTACTTATTATACTAAAGTAATTCAACTAAAAGACATTATTTAATATTTACATTACTTAAATACAATAGTCTAGCCTCGCCGCATGTGTTTTTCGCAATAAAATTTTTATTACAACAAAGCATCTCGGTTTTGGTCATGTGTCGTAAACAATGACCGATTAGACCACCCAAGTACTCACTTATCCTCAATCTGTGGTCAGCAATGATCTGCCATCTGTTCGATTTTATATCGATAATAAATCAAAGGAGAACATCGAAAAATATCTATCTACTAACGAAGTGTCGAACTAGGCCGCGCGCCTATTCAGAGGTTCAGTTGAAATTCAGTACACCTCTTAACTTTTTTTTGTGGTGTGTAATTTGTGATGAAGTAGGTTGTGGTTAGGAGTTCCTGTTAATAAATAAATAATTATGACTTATGTACTTCTAAATTAAGGTGGTTTCAGTCCATACAAAAGTTAACAATACGCGTAGACGGAATTAATATAAGTAATATTTTATATAAGGTCTAACAAAATCAGCTGAAACTATTTTAAGGCGATGATCAGACCATCAAACTGAACAACTTTCTCTATGGGACCAATATCGAAATCGCGAAAAAAAAATTGATGTCCCATACAAAACTGCAAACACAACTTGACTCAAATGTATGGGGCAGCAGATTTTCTTTTCCAGATTTCAATATTGGTCTCATAGAGAAAGTTGTTCAGTTTGATGGTCAGATCATCCCCTTAAAATAGTTTCACCTAATTTTGTTAGACCTTATATATGGAAAAATAGTTTAGAAAATCTAGTTGCCGCGTCACAAGTGAAATTTCCAATTTATAATTACGAAGATATAAAGCTTTTCAAATTTTGTATGAAAAAATTTCAAAGCTTTATATCTTCGTAATTATTTTATAAATTGCAAATGTTATTGGTGACGCGGCATCTAGTTTTTCTAAACTATTTTTCCATATATACAAAGTTACTTACATTAATACCGTCTAACGAGTATTGTGCGTCAAAGTTTTGTATAAAATTGACCCCTTTGCAACCACCTTAAACATAAAGTAGATTTTATATAAACAAGAGTAATACCTGACATAAAGACAGAAATATGGGAAGTATGACGAAGTGTCACTATTATGGGTTCTAGTTTTATTCTATCAGAGTGGAGCGAGGCAGGAAAGAGATGAGCTCAGAAAAAATCCATCAATAGAATCGCTGAGCCAAGCATGCAATTCACATGCTAACAGTACTTCACAGCAGCAAAGCAACACTAATGACAACAGCACCATTTGTACCCATGCTTATATCAAAATAGAAATAGATCTATACTCCATTCCAAATAGCAACGAAATTTTAAGGCAATTTCGCATTACAGAAACAGAGATTTGAAACAGTTCCTCTCACTTATTCTTAGAACAGCTTTAGTAACGTCCAAGAGATGTCGGATACTATATAAGGTCTAAAAAAATTAGGTGAAACTATTTTAAGGGGATGATCAGACCATCAAACTGAACAACTTTCTCTATGAGACCAATATCAAAATCGCGATAAAAAAATTCCAATTCCAGATTTCAATATTGGTCCAATAGATAAAGTTGTTCAGTTTGATGGTCTGATCATCCCCTTAAAATAGTTTCAGCTAATTTTGTTAGACCTTATATATCTTTCTGATAAATAAATTATATTTGGTAATCAGAATTGACCAGAAATCTATATAGGAATCGGAAAATCTTGTCGTCCTTATTTAGAATGAAGTATAATCATTTATACACACTGTTTAACCATACCTACAAATATTTTATAAATTAGCTTCACGTAGTTTATTCGAAAGATCCATAAAATAGTAACATTAAATAAAATTATAAATAAAGAGACTTAAAACTAAACTAACCTAGGATGTGGTGCATACGAATAATAAAACAGCGAAGCGTGTCTATTTACTTACAATATAAACAGTAAAAGGAAGATTTATAACTTCTGACTGCCTCAATGGAAGACAGGTGCGAGCATTTTCTGTATTTAACCATGTCTACGTACCTCTGGTCCATGATCACGACTTATTTTCTCGCTCTTCTACTCCAGAATCTAAAAGAAGAAACATAGAAAAATCTTTAAAATACGTTATTCGATTATTAGAAGCAACTCGACACGAATAAGCCGATGGGATCGAATAGACGAGTAGATGCTGACTAAATCAGTCCAGCCGTAAATTAAAGTAGGTGCTTATTCGTAAATCAACGTAAGATTTATAATGTGTCTGCGTAAACGCAATGTAATCGCAGAAGAATATTCGAAACAGCATCGAACTCAGTAGTGATGAACTAAATTTCATAAAACAATGTAAAGGAGTCAATTTATTGTAGGCCCACAAACGGTAACGTTCATTGATGGTATTACACTATAAAAACATAATTTCATTTACTTTATTAATCGCACGAAAAATTTGGTAAAAATGCAAACGGAATTACTAAGATTTTTTTTTTTCATATTATAACGGCATATGTAAAGCAATGCGTGTAGGTATAGGAACATCTTAGATGTTATTACGAAAATAAAAATAAAAACTAACAATCTTACCGATACAAGATGTGCGCCAACTGCGATTACGCGACACTCCGTTTAGATGAGGTATAGCTAATATTACCACTATAATCTAGAGATTATGAGACAGAAATCGACATGAGTTCCATAATTATACGCTAACATTTTTATGTTAGCCTATTTCCCATACTAAGATTGATAATCTTTTTTAGACTGGAGTTTTTTTTCGACAGACAGACACATTCATCACACAAAAAAAATTTACTGTAGAAAATTTTTTTTTTTTTTTTTGCGCTAGCCGACCTGTTAATGTCAAACAAAACTATGAGCAAAGGGATCGAACCCATACAGCCTTGTCAGACGTAAATTGTTTCTGATTTTTAATGCAAATAATTCGTATGAATTAAAATATGACATTAAAAGGGGAAATATGATGTGGATGATGATGTTTGCATATTTTTCACCATTAATTTATTCCGTCTTTGAATTTTAAGGAACGACTTTTTGAAAGTTTGATATAGGATTGGAATTTGGAACTGAACTGTTGTGCTGTGGCCCGATCCCCAGGAACATTGTGGGCAAAATTCTCATTCCCCAATAAACATTTGGTAAGTTTATTCCCGGTCGTAAAGATAGTTACATACATACAAAAACTACGACTAAAATCCCTTTCGGAATGATCAGATAAACGCTACTAACTACTACTCAACTAACAACTACTTGTGCAAGCTTTGGCAAAGGCGCACGTTTAGAATTTTAGAAGAAAACACTGAAGCTTTTTTCCAACAAAAAACTCCATTAGAAACCATTTATCTCTTAGTTGCCTCGTAACGTGGTCAATTCGTGAATTAGATTAGGCACTTCATCATTATCTTGCCCATTTCCCATTATTTGGGAAAATTTAACTTAAAGGCCCAATATGTCATCCTCTTCCTTTTTAGATTAGGTAGGTACTTAACTTAGTAAATACATTAAGATATTAAATCAAAGGTGTCCAACTCATCCAAGGTATTCCAAATTAGAACATGATTACCCTTTCACTGCCGCAACAAGGAGGTAGGTATTGAAAATATTCATAGAGCAATAATTTCTACCCTGCGTAGCTTAGTATGTCTACGACGTCTACGACGACGACGCGACGCGACGCCACGTTGCGCTACGTAGATTGAACTGCTACGATCTTTGCGCTACCTTGTGCAACGCCTAGCGTGTTAATTTAAATTTATCTTAAAGACCTAAGTTTTATTTAAAATATACTTTCGAAAAATCTATTTTTTTATATTGTATACTTTAGGTAGATTCGACATTAAGGCCTAACAAGAAAAATTTAATGTCAAATGTCAGCATAGCATATCAGAGCATATGCTCATGACTATATTCAGTTTCAGTACTTTGAGTGGATGTTCTGAGGTTTCAGAATATCACTGACTACCCCCTCGGGGAATATAGTCGTGAGCATATGCTAATGTCAAATGTCTTTATGCTTTAATGGGCCCACCACACATTCCCACCGCTGTAATTCCTGTAAACCAGGATCAGCAGCATGTTTGAAGTTTCCCGACTTCTTTTAAAAATACTCGGAATTAAAGTGCAAATAAATATTGATTTGAATCTGATATTTCTAACTTTGCAGAAATCTGGAAAATAAATCGATATTATTATATGTATTATGATTAAAATTTCAGGGTCTTGGCTATTTGAAAACATTGCGTCATTCGAGCAAACATGGGAATCTGTTTACACGCATGGAAATAGCCGAGAAAAATTGAATAGGTTAGGGTTGTCAGAATTGCTATCTTTAAAAATATTATTAATTTTATAATAAGTACTCCAATGAGATTGCTGAGGTTAGCCAAGGAAAATGAAGCGATTTGTGATTTCTTTTCTTCCTCAATTTTTCGCCTCTTGCTTCCTCATTTAGCTCTGATAGCCATGCTTTATAAGAGTTACGCTCTTCTCGATGGATGGATGATGGTGTTCGTGAATCCTGTCTGCAAGTGGCTTATCTTCCTATCTTTCTTCTTTTCGTGTATTTAATGATATTCACATAGATATCTTGTTAAGTTTGGTGGTTTGATCATCTCCTTAAACCTCGTCAGCATGTTAAGGACTCTATTATTGACAGAGCTTTTGTGCTACCATTGTGTTCTGTAATACAAGATATCAATGACTACTGTTCACCGCTGCACTAGAAGCGGAATTCAAGGTTCTTATCTGCTAAGAGCTACATAAACACAAACGGCAAGTAAATCAGTAACCTTCGGTTTGCCGACGATATGGTGGTGATCATGGCGGAGACCATGGAGGTTCCACCTCTGTAGAATGCTTAACCTTGGCGGAGCCTTCGCAATGAACATGTAGACACATCATGTCAAATGTCCATGTTCTACACTTTTAAACTTTTAAAAAGGGCGTTCAAAAAGGACCGGCGATGGTCTACGTGGCACAAGCTTAGCAAGCCTGTCAAGGCCCAAAACCCCCCTAAATAATAATGTTCTACCCACTTCTATGAAGATCGGAGACTACGCGCTCGAAGTTGTTGACGATTATTATTTACCTGGGATAAGCTATCCAGTAAGATAGGTCCGACTTCGAGAAAGAGGACAACCATCTCGCCTAGGCATATATACGATACTTTCGGACGCTCACTCAAGGCCTGATAAAAAGGCTGAAAGCGCAACGAAGGGGGCTATATGCTCTGGAGTTTCCCTGCGAGATCGATTCAGAAATGAAGAGATTCGCAGAAGAACCAAAGAAGTAAACGACATAGCCCAAAGAATTGCTAACCTAAAGTGGCAATGGTGGCACATTACTTGCAGAACCGATGGCCGATGGGGTCGAAAAGTTTCAATCCTATGTCTGGTAGTAAACGTCTATCGGCTGAGATGATGATGATTATGAAGATGTGCTACCTGGGTGACCAACCCTATACGCGTTGTCCTTGTTGTACATTTATTCGATTAAAAATCTATTAGAGAACTCACTGACATATAAAATTACCTACATAAAAAAGAAAGCAAATTCAATACTGGAATAACACGTGGCGATTTAGTAGCGTTGTTAAGATAAACAGTGCTCTTCCAGAAATAACTGAGTGAAGAATTTGTAATTACTACATCGTAGTCACGCGTAGTTATACGTACTCCCAAATTTTAGCTGTAAAATTTATACAGGGTGTTAGGGTAAACAGTTGCATTACTTTAAGATTTGGTTGTACCCTTGATACTGAACAAATTAACTTTTCATACAAACGTTCGATCAATGCGATTTTTGAATCCCATACGTTGAACTCAGCAGTTAAGAATGTATTGAGATACGCATCTTTCTTCTGCTTAATTTGACTTTCAATAATCGCACTCCAGAAGTATGATTTTTGAAAGTCAAATCAGCAGTAGAAAGATGCATATCTCCATAGTAATTTTGACATTTTCAACTGCTGAACTCAGCGAATGAGTTTCAAAAATCGCACACCATCTGATTGCATGTAGTATGGAAAGTCGATTTTTCTTTTTGCGAATTTCCTATAGGTTTCTTTGGGAAAGTTGTTCAGTATCATACCCTTACTACCTAACACCCTGTATAATATACCTAGTATTCGAGTTTCTGGCTGCATCTTCTCTACAACAGAACTCTTTCCGATGTGGCGGTAGAATCAAAAACATGTCGTCAAAATGATGCTATGATATTTGATATGATTATGACATATAATAAATAAATGGATATTATATTGAATATATTTCATAGAGTTTTTGTGAGTGTAATACTCACTTTTGGGGCGGTCCACCTTGCTACAACTACCAACAACCAAACACATTTTTGGTGGTAGAGTCAGAAAATGACGTCAAAAAGCTCAAACGATGATTGCTTTGAAGAAACAATTTTACATTTTCTTTTCAATTCTTCATCTATTATAAAATTATCATTAATAAATACTTTATATTTAGAGAGTGTTATAATAATTTGGCAAAATTAATGCAAATACACTACAAAGTAAAAAATTTTCATTAAGTTACTCGCTACTCTCCGCTAGATGGCGCTAGCAGTCGGAAAAGCTCGGAGCTTTACAAGTTGTTTTACCAAGTTTGCATTTCCAACTGCATTTGGTTGGCAAGTTGCCTCCGCAGAACGTGGGAGTATTCTGCGAAAGAGCTTCGCTTTAATCAGCTAAAGTTAAAACTGTTTAGTTGTAAAGTCTATTTTGTGTTAGAATTGTTGCGATTTCTTGCTAAAGAATTTTGTTTCTGAAACTTTTAGATGATTCTTTAGATAAATAAGTAAGAAGAATGTGCGTAAAAAAAATATTATGACGACTGGCGTTGCCGAAAACTCGACATTGAAAATTGGTCCCATTTCAAGATTTTTTTTAACCTTTTTCGTCCCATTGTTTGACATTTTAAGATTCTAGGTTACAAAATCCCTTCGTAAAAACATATATTTTTTTATTAGCATATCATATGATATGCTCACGAATATAGTCGTGATTATATCCGAGGGAATCAGAGATATTCTGAAGACTCAAAATATCCACTTTTCACTAGTAGTACCGAAACTCTGTCCAGTGTTATGGCGCATGACGGGGAGTGAGCCCGTCGCCACTTATTTTATTTTATGTTCTTTTAAAAGAACGTTTGTTCAACTAGTAACACAAACAGACTGTAAGACAAAAGGTATCAGAAGGCAATTTCTGAAATAGTGTATCTTTTTTAATTTGATATAAATGTGTCTGATTTAGTTTAGCAACATTTTATTAGTTGGCATTCGGCGCGACGAGTCATGCGTGTAAAGTAGCGTCACTTGGCTACCGCGTGCGTCATATTTCAAACGCTCTCGTTATTATTCTATCTATTCTCTGCCACTATACTCAACTTGTCGCTATAAAAAGCCAATATAAACCTAAACGCCGCCGAGATCGCCCGCATTATCTCGTGATTATCGCGTGTCAAAACATCGCCACGCTCGCGATACTTCGCATGTAATCTGATAAACGACGTACGCTGCACGCTTCGCGCTTCGGCTTCGTCCCTTTCTAACTGCAGCAACCTGTCAAATCTTTTCTCGCTCCAACTGTCCTCCGTTTCATTCATTCGCGGTACACCTCGGCGGCGCTGTTTACAGACACAAACAAACAGTACAGCAAACCGCTTAGCTTTAAGTACGAGACCGTGAAAGTGATATTGTCAAGTATACCCGTCCCGCTCTTAGTGCCGAAGCTTTAGTTCTATAGGGCGTTTACTAGATGTCGCTAGCGGTAACGTTTCATGGGGTGGATGAAATAAAATGTCACAATAATTTGGGTGCGACGTTGCCGGACTTCGCCACCCAGCGCGGTGGCGGGAGTGAGGTTTAGCTACAAATGTGTTGTTGCAATGGAGTGAACGTTTATAGGGGAAAAAATAAAGGTTAAATTGGGTTGAGTGGAGGGTTAATAAAAGTTTGTGGTGGTGTGTGAGCGTCACGTAAACGTAACGAGCGTGGTACACACACGTACGAGAGCTGTCAGTAGCTAATGCGATGCGCTGTGATCGCTTATTGTGGCGGTGCGCGCCCGCGCGGTTTATACCGTTTAATTCAATTTAGTAATTGATACATTGTGTTGGTTGACCTTTACTCATATTAGGTCAACTTCTGAAATATAATAATGAAATAATCTAATGGGTTTCATATTTAATTCTGTTCTAACGACAAATAATTTTTCTGTTTGTTTTATTCACTAATTATTAACAGTAAAAGTCCTTAAAATGCAGTCAAAAATGATCACAAATATAGAAATACTTGTCTATAATGAAATGAGGTATACTGACCACACAATAAACAAATACTCAAATCGAGCGTCAATTGATTATGATTATTAATGATTACTATATTAATTAGACATTTCTACAAATCGTAATAAAGTAGGTAGGTATTGTATATACTGAGCATAATTTACATTAGGCATAAATGCAGAAAACAATCTCAAAGAGCAAGATCTATCGTTAATTTATTGATTGCTAATTACTACAGACCGTTATAATTAAAGTATTCATAATAACGAATCGTGCTGAATGTAATTAACTTTAGCAATAAAATCAATCTCAAAGAGTAAAATTATTGTCAAACTGACAGCTCCCTAAACTAAACATGGTAATTTACACTCCTCACTCTTTGATACTTCGCTCACACAACATATTCTCTTACCGTCCAATCTCATTTTCATAATCACACCTTAACTATTCGAAAACAGAGTTTAAATTCCCAAACAGTCGCATAAGATCATTCTGAGCTGAATGTGTGTTCTGCACACAAGGAAAATTCATGAGCGGTAGTAGATGTGTTGTGTACGGTGTGACGTACTGTATTGTATCTACTATTATAAGTGTAGCATGTAGCTTTCACGGCACACATGCACGCCACCATATATCTCAACTGTTACAGGATTCTAAACCTAAATTCAATCGTTCCTAAGTTGGTTTTCGAGATTAGTATCAGGGACTGGTTGTAATCTTTTTGTTTTTAAACAAAATTTACGGGTGTCGGTAAACGCGTGACCTGTTATTTGTGTATTAGGTTGTTTTAATCACAATTTGGAGTGGCCCGCGATATGGCTTTCGGACTTAGTTAACGGTGTAAATGGAATTTTTGTGTTTAGAATGGTCATTGTACAGTAACGGCTGGCGATGCCAAAAGTTGTTTTAAGTATTGTTTGGTATTTTAGAATGGAATAACCGAAAGGTGAAGCTGCTGAGAGTTCAATGAGTTAAACTACAATAATAAATCTTAGTAATATAATCTAACTAAGACTAAATTCTGGTAGGTGCCCACATTCGAAAGGGGGACTAAAAAAAATGAAGTGTCAAAAACATTTTTTATATATTTAATTACCTACATCACAACACAGTCCAGGGTTGTCTTACTGCATCAGATACTTAGCAATATTTTAGAGAATTAAATATTTTTCCACTTGACGCTTTCAGGGTCTTTCAGCGCTGCGATTTGTGGCAAAATGTCCGATACGCATTTACTCGCCGCTAAGCGCCGCCGCGAATGCGATTAAGCGCTCTTACAGACGAGCGACACTTTGCGGACGAGTTTACGGTCGCCGTGAGTCGCGCGACCGCCGCGCTACCCTCTGCGACTGCAAAGTGCCGTTCGTCTGTAAGAACGCTTAGCGTCTGGGAAAACGTCCATAATGGTTTAGGATTTCATGTTTCCGAAACACTCTGAGCTGTACGAGTAGCGTAGGTAACGCTTCATTATGTATGCCCAATTCCAACTGCTTTGTCCATATAAGGCGGTCTTATAATAAAAAGAAAATTCAGAGCAAGTAAAGAAAATAATCAGTGTCTTGACATGTGGTGGATTTGCAGCGAAGAGAGATGACTAGCGGTTGCTCCATCGACGACAACGTCTTAAAAAGGATGATGATGATGAGTGGTATAAAGCTCGCCTTCTGTACTAATCTACTCTGTTGTTACCTTTCCGTTCGTAGTAAGATAAAATATTAGCACAGGAAATAAGGACATAAATAACATTATGATAATATTAAACTCATCCAAAAATTTGTTTAATTCCCAACCCCAGAAAGTTGGTAAAATGTTAATAACCGTATACATTGGCTAAAGTGAATAGCGGTGTTATTGTGCGGCATCGAGTCCACGAGGCGGCGGGGGCGGCGGGCGGCGGGCGGCCAAGTAAATTAGAGAGACCGACCGGACTATAACTAAGAGTTGTACTGACGCTCCTGGGGAAAGGCAAGTGTGGATACTCCCTTAATTGGTTTAATGTTTTACGTTTTTTTTTCTGTACCATGTACCGAAGAGTATGAAACATAGACTGAATTTTCGCTTACGCTACTGGACGTAGCCTCAGATAATGAGATTGCTATTATATGGAGTTGGAGGTTTACGTTTGTGTTTCTTTATTTGGACCATAGAATAAAAATATGGTTACGTTAATTAGCATAGCAACAAGGCAGCGATCTCTTTTTAAACTAAAGCGAAAAAATCTGCTGTTCCATACAAAAATACTGCCTATCTCTTGACGTAATTTGTTTGGGAAAGATGATTTTTCTGTATCGTTCTCGCAATCCCTTTAAAAAACCCTCAAAGAAGGACCTTGTAAATGTGTGTTTTATACAAGGTGTTACAAAAAACCCTTTACCCTATAAAGATGTGGTTTAGAGTGTAGACCATCAAACTGAACAAAATTCACACAAGGAGACAACGATGAAAAAAAAATATGTTATCCTCTTTGAATCTATTAGGTAGGCACTGCAGTTTTGTATGAAACACTTCATTTTTGATTTTATTTATTGTGGTTCCATAGTGAAAACTGTTCGCTTGTTGGTCTAAAGTTTAGACTTTAGTAATATTTAAAAGGGTGGTTTTATTTAAACTCTAAACAACACCCTTTAGCCCAGTCATTTTACGGTTTGAGTCGGGACTAATTAGTAATTGATATTTTTTTCCGGTATAGTATTTAAGCGCAAAGAGCTTAGAAATGAACCAAAATTAAAAAAAAATCCCGTCAGCAACAGTTCCAAATTTAAAATTGAGGTAATATTTCGTTATAAAAAACGTGATGGTAATTTTTTTTGCACTTATTTAAGGCCATTATACATACTTCGAACATGGTGTAAATATTTTTGTCTTCTTAGAAGTTTTTGAAAAATACATTAGTATTTTCTAATAAAAACATCATTTTTTAAATTTCAATGCCTATTTTATGGCTCAAAAATAATGTATATAGTTAAATCTAATTCAAATGAGTGCATTGGTATTAATATTATTAATTTAAAAGCCTTCTGGGACTCACATGTCACTAAATAGTGCTGGTTACAGTTTAAAAGTCCAATTAATAATTACTTCCCACCTCTCCTAACAAAACTCCGTAAAATGACTGGGCTACATATAAATATTACTAGAGTGTTTTGTTACATCCTGTATAAGAAGTAAGTGTTGAAATTCCATAATCAGTATAATCAAATTGACGAGTTTCAGTTTTCATCACAAAATTTTATCTAATAAGGATTATCCATACGACTTCACTGTTCGCCAGTACCAGGAATGCAGCCCGACTGCAGTGATGCATATCGCCGTATGTACGTATGGTGCATATGCGTCCCTCCCCGCACCCGCCCCCCGCTACCTGCTTCTTTGTCTTTTGTTTATGATTAGTGAGCTTTTAGTGATTTAAGTACCTTGAATGTTTATATGCAAAGTTTGTTTTGATTTACATGTGGAAGCATTGTTGGTAGACTGAGTAGTTTTTAATGTAAATGTTTTTAACCGACTTCAGTGGAGCAAAAATGAGGATGATGTTGTTTTATAGATACTCTATTTAAAGGTCTGTTAAGGCGGCTTGAAAGTTCTCTGATAGCAAGTTGACCACAGATTTGCTTCCACCAAACCGCGCACTTCGCCCACGTGGTGGAGTATAGCGTTCTCTCGCATTTATTAGTGAGAGGAGGCTTTTGCCCAGCAGTGGGATCATACAGGCTTTAACTTGACAATTATTCTTTTGTTTTAATGAATGACTGCCTACAAGCTCAACGCCTTAAAACTGAATTACTATTTGATGGAACTTTCAGAAATAATATTTGGTAATTTCAAATATTATTGATTTTTAAACATGTTACAGCCATGTTGTGCTATGACATGTTTAAAAATCAATAATATTTGAAATTGGAACAGGGTGTGTCATCTATATCGTATGAATTCCAGTTGTAATGCTGGACTTGTGGGTTGGTTAGTTTGTAATAACTACCAGTATATGGCGCTCACGTCCCCTTAAGACGCAACAGATTGAAAATGTCGTTCTCTGGGTAGTGGGCTCGGTGGCGAAAGTCGAAAAAACGTCGCCGTATGGCTAAGAATTGACCATCCCATTTCTGAACCTAGACGGAAATGATGGTAAAGGCCGATCTAGGACGTACCCAGACCAAATTGGAGATACTATTGTACCGGACCGGATCAAAACGATAAGAATCAATGAGAAGGTGTTTGAATTTGGAGGACGTAGTAGGAAGAATGAGTATGTCAGCTCAGGACCACCCAAAGTGGAGATCCATTGTTTCAGCCCACCCCTCGGGGAAAAATGCGTTAGCTTACTTATGTATGTCACAGACAAACTAGGAAATTATTCAACAAAAAGTTTCAAGTAAATGTCTATGCGTAGTGTTCCATATGAAAGACTTCAACGCGCGAGTTTCCATACTATCTCTGCGTTGTGCAGTCCGGAGATACGTGCATCAAAAACATACATACGTTGTCCTTCATAAGATAGATAGATAGATAACTGCATCCGTGGTCTAATGGTTAAGAGCATTTGGCTCTCGACACGGTGGTCGTGGGTTCGATTCCCACGGGGGACACCTAGTGAAATGTCACTTTGTGCGTTTTCCCGCAGTTGGTTAGGACATTGCAGGCTGAATCACCTGATTGTCTGAAAAGAAAAATGATTCCGTACTTCGGATGGCACGTTAAGCCGTTGGCCCCGGCTACTATCTCTGGTGGTAGTAGTCGTTACATAAAAACCACGTCAGAGGCCGTAAGGCGGTCTGAAAAAACTTTCTGACACCTGGGCTCGGCCCACACGATAAGACGAAGAATAAGATAGACAGTTGTTAAAGGGATGATCAGACCATCAAATTGAACAACTTTCTTCTATTTTAACCAACATCGAAATCGCGAAAAGAAAACTACTGACCGATACATTTGGGTATCTTTGCAATTTAATGGAACATCTGTTTTTTCGCGGTTTTGACGTTGGTTCCATACAGAAAGTTGTTCAGTTTGATGGTCTAATTATTATCTTAAAAAACCGATATTAAGAAATATTAAGAAGGACTCTATACAGGGTGTTAGGGTAAACAGTTGGATTACTTTGAGAGGTGATTGTACCCATTATATTGAGAAACTTTCGAACAAATTCGCAAAATAAATCGTTGTGCGTTAGCACTGCATTTCCGCCAGTGTCAAATAGTCTGTGGGAGTATCTATTCCAATCCCAGGGATTGTTTTTGATAAAGAAGGATTGCGGAGCCTCGTGGCAGGCAAAAACGAGACACGCGAACACCACGCGAGACAAGTGTCAGAACCTGCCTAGCTAGCATGCCACCCACGACAAAGCGTTTAAACGAGAAAAACGTCATGCGCGCTCTTTCTGGCCTACCTAAAATCATAAAGATGGAGGCACATCTCGATTTTTGTCGTTTTCTCGGGGGTGGCATGCTAGCTAGCCTGCAACGTGACTCCAGAACTACCTTATACAGGGTGAAATTGATATAACTAGCATCCTTTTAAACTAAGAGTCTACCCATCAAACTGATCAACTTTTACTAAACTGCACCCGCCGCCGCTGCCTACTCGACTCAAATGTATGCAACAGCTGATTTGTTTTTTGCTTCGATTGGTTTGCACCCATAGTCAAAGTTGTTCAGTTTGATGGGTAGTCTCTTAGTTTAAAAGGATGCTAATGATATTAATTTCACCCTGTTGATCGCATAGGTTATTTAACTCAATACATTTATCTCGACCGTTGCAAATATTATAAACAAGAAAAAATATTTATTGGTCTAACTAACCATGGAGGCTTCTGAACCCTCCATAATCCGAAAAAGAAAAGCACTATACGCTTTTTACAATATTAATCCACATCAAGAACAGAATTAGCCGCTGCACCATTCTCAGCTTTATTTCAGTTGTTTTAAGTTACAAAGTGAAAGTACTGTTACGAAACTTATGACCATTTGGAATAAAATGGTACACGGGGATGATATGTGGGTAAAATTAAAGGGTGTTTTTCTGTTTGAGGGAGAATGTATCAAATAATAATACAGCATTTCAATGGAGATGAGATTTATTATATTTACATTTTTTCAAAGTATGATTGGCTAATGCGTTCTGTTACCTACCTACATACATTTTATGATTTGAGATAATTACTACAAATTTGATTTATTTGCATTGTTGGTTTTCGGGAAACGTACCGATGCGTATGTGAAGTCTACCAATCCGCATTGAGCAAGCGTGGTGGACGTATGCCCATACAACCTCCCTGAGGGTAGGCGATTTCGATGTTGGTCCTATAGAGAAAGTTGTTCAGTTTGATGGTCTGATAATCCCCTTAAAATACCTACTCGTACGTCGACGTACACAGGTACAGATTGTGTGAACATTAAAAACTGTTACATAGTCCTAAAATCTCAATTTTGTTGCGGAAAGTTGAAATTAAAAAAAAGGAGTAGGTACGTAACACAAAGGAAGCTTGATTACACGTCACTCCTTTGTTTCTTGCCTTTTCTTTTTACTTGTTTATTTTTTGGGAATTTTCACGAATTTCATTTTTAAACCCGGCGAGTTGTGTAATTACGAGAACCAATGTTATTGGTTTATTTTTCAAACATATTTATTCATACTTGATCCTACTTTTCTAATCATATTTATTATCTTTCTATCATCATCATCATTTTAGTTAAGAGCGACTCTCTTGTCGGAGGAGTTTTCACCAATCCAGTATCTTTTCCACTTTACTTAGCTAGGCGGTTGGTTGATGTCGTGTCGTATAAAGAACTCGGGACACTTAGCTATTTCTGTAATTAAAGATATTCTAGAAATATAATACACTCTAATTGTTTATTTTAAGTATTGTCTGTATTCCATAAGTGTCACAATACAAATAATTGAACAGATTTATTAGCGATTTTCATGTTTTCCTATAGTATTTTGTTGTGTAGTACGCGTATTTATGTATGATGTATGTGTATATATATATATATATACATATATATATATATTTATATGAGTATGTATATTATATATGTATTTATAATAGGTTTATTTTGTATATTTAATTTTTGTTTTTACTAATAACTGCTGATTTTTGATATTTTTTTCTGGAAACACCGCCTACCTTTCTTCTTTTCACCGTTTCCTCTACCCTAAGGTTGTCTGGAAGAAATCGCGTCTTAGCGATAAGACCGCCTTATTTTGTGCCTCTTGTATTTTATTTCTGTATTTTACTGTTTATGTTTTTGGTGTAAAATAAAGTATATTTGATTGATTTGATTTTTAATGGTGGAAAGACTATGGAACAACTAAAAGCTGCGACACTTTTACTCCCGAGATTTGACGGGATACACGCGCACAATGTTACCGTAAAAAGCTAGTTTATCTAATCAATTTAATTTGAATTTGAATTTGTCAAAAAATTATTTAAAAGTTTTATATTTGAATTGTCACAATAGTTTTTGTTTGTTAGTGACCAAACCTAGGCTAGAAGTACCAATTTGCACTGAAACGCGCTGCTGAGCTTTGAAACTAAGGGTCAAGCCAGACTGCAACATAGAGCAAGCGTAGCAGTTTAAATTATTTCTAATGATTTTTTGGGGGTAAATTGGTAGTTTTAATCGATAGTAATGTACTACTTAAGTTTACTAAGCACCTCGCGTAACTAAAACTACATAAGTCTAACGGTGTGTAAGAAATTGTATTAATGATACCCGCATTGCTAAGTTTTGTATTTCAGGTTCTGTTTATTATCTTAATTACAAAAGTATTTTAAACCACCTGTAACGATAATGTTTGATTATCTCTCCTTGCACGAAATGCCATCCGTATTTTAAGACAAAGTGTATAAAACAAGAATTTTTAAAAGTTTATTCAGCAATTTACAGTTAGTTATGCGTTTCAGTATATTATATTTCTTATGCGAATAGCCTCTTTTCGAAAATTTTGAAAGTCAACCATCACTTATAGGTATCTAATTTGGTTCCCACATCATTACATTACAAAGTCTACTTAGTATAAGAATAGGTAGTATTTATAACTCATAATAAATCTAGGTACTGTTTTTATCGAAAGTTTCGTTAAAGCAGTAACAAATATCTAGAAGTATGTGGTCCTTCTTAATATGCTAACAATTTTTCAAGAGTATGATCAGACCGTCAAACTGAACAAATTTCTCTAAGGCACCAAAATCGAAATTGCGAAAAAAATTTTAGCTCATCCATACAAAACTGCAAACCTACTCGAGCCAAATGTATGGGACAGCTGATTTTTTTCGCGATTTCGATGTTGGTCTCATAGAGAAAGTTGTTCAGTTTGATGGTCTGTTCATTCCCTTAAAAAAGTGTCAACATATTAAGAAAGACCCTGTATACATATAACTATCTATTGGACCTAATTAACCTACGAGCGATTAGAAACCAGTAGGCCTAGCATGCCACCCCCGAGAAAACGATAAAAATCGAGATGTGCCTCCATCTTTACTATTTTACGTATGCCAGAAATAGCGCGCATGACGTTTTTCTCGTTTAAACGCTTCGTCATGGGTGGCATGCTAGCCCTGCAGGCTACGACTAAGTACCTTTTAAGTGAGCAGTTTATTAATAAAATTCAATAAAATGTAACGCTTTCTTAAGTCACCTAATCTAAATGTGATGTCGATATTTACAAAAATAAGTTTGTGGTAAGCATTGATCCGCGCCGTCTCCAAATATTGGGCAGAAGCGAGAAACCTTCGGGCAGATTTATAGATGTTGAACTTGGCAGGAGAGTAGGGCTGTCGAAAGTCAGAATATTAAGAAAAGGACAAAATTAATTGTTGTTAGTAAAATTTGTCATACTCATAATTTAATTTGGGAGATTATTATAATTACCAGACTACTTAGTAAAGACTGAAAAAGGGTATCGCCATTATAAAAATTGCTATAACTACAAGTTTCATACTCTGATATTGGTGTTTCTTTCATAAAATGTCAGCGATTTCATGAAGTTTTTGTAGGTACCTAAGAAATATTCAAAAGTATTTTTATATAAGTGTTAGATATGGCTTAGTATGGTCATAAGATGACCATGCCCCGGCCGATTTGGAGGTGCAACTCCGAACACAGGTTGGCTGTAGTAAAGATAACCTCCTTCAAGTGTTCCTCCTTCTCTTCTTTCTTCTCAGACTAATATGGCCCATCTTGTATTCTGCCCTTCCTTCCCGAACGCATATATAAGCAAAATCTAAGAAAGTTTGAGACAGTCAATGAGTTCGCTCAATTCTGCCCCCGGACAACTTGCTCGCGAACGGAGCTTATGGTCGCTGAAGGTCACTGCGCTCGAAAAATTCAGAATGACTTGCCAATGATTCGATAGAAGGTCTAAGGTGACAACCCTATACAAGGGGCGTTGCTAGTCGTAGCGTAACGATACTCGGAGACGTTTTTACCGATGCCACTGAATAAAATAATGTTTTGTTGTTTGAGTATATTATTCGTATATATTATTCATATTATATAATTCGTATATTCTCATCTAGAGTCTAAACATATCGGTGGGAGAAGGTGGTTCTTTAGAAAAAAGCACGAGTAAGCATCGACTCGTCATCGGTAAGGTAAGCTTATAAAATTAAACTTAACAACATGTTTAGATTTATAAGGTCTAACAAAATAAGCTGAAACTATTTTAATGGGAGGATCAGACCATCATACTGAACAACTTTCTCTATGGAACCAATATCGAAATCGCAAAAAAAAAAACTGCTGTCCTATACAAAACTGCAAACATAACTCGACTCAAATGTATGAGACAGAGGTTTTTTTCTCGCGATTTCGATATTGGTCCCATAGAGAAAGTTGTTCAGTTTGATGGTCTGATCATCCTCTTAAAATAGTTTCAGCTAATTTTGTTAGACCTTATATATCATTGTGTGTTGGTATTACAGGATGACATTAAAATAATTGGCATCCTTTTAAACTGAGACTCTACCCATCAAACTAAATAATGAAAAAAACTGTAACTCAAAAAAAAATACTGCTATTTCATACATTTAAGTCAAATAGCATTGCAGGATTTGCAGGTTACGGAACAGCAGATTTTTTTACGACTCACTTTGCTCACATTTGGTAAGATTTGACACATTATTTTCAGTTCGATAGGTAGACTTAGTATAAAAGGATGCCAATAATTTCAATTTCACCCTGTATAATAATTAATGTTTGTAAAACAATTCTATGTTATGTTTTAGTTCTCTTTCTTATACCTACTGTGGTTATGTCGTGTGGTTTAAAGTACAGTAGGAATATATTGTACTAAGCCTTCTTGAAATCGCGTTCTTACTTCACTTCATGAAGTTTCCCTAAATTTGATATTATAATAAGGCTCTGTTTAGTGCAACGGTTCTGAATGTCGCGGGAAAAAAGGTTTTTAATTTTGTCAAATATTAAAAAAATACGTTTTGGACTAAAAAAAAAATGCCTCCTTAGATTTTTTATTTTCAAAGCTCAGAAATTCTCTCATTTACGCAACCAACATTTACAGTAGCATATTGTAACCTGTGTAATATACAAGATGTTTATTTATTAAATTTAGAAATTGAATAAGTATAATAATTCTTATTATCGATTCCGTACTTGGTTTGCGTTTATTATTACCTTGTTGTTCAAATACTTTGTTTACTGTTTAATTAATAGGTTTTTGTTTTAGAACTACGCTACCTACTTATTTTTTTTAAAACGATTTATTTAAATAAACATAATTAACACAATGTTATTCAACATTATGTTCCCAAATATCTGGTCGGCTTAATTTTTATTCGAAAATCTGTAAGTAGCTTAGTGACAGTCAAGTAGATATTGTTTCTTAGAACGGAAGGGAGTCCTCCAGCTCGCGCCACTGTGAGCTAAGAAAAGTCCAGCATCGTTGTTTTTATCTTTGAAATAATATTGGACCCATAGAAAAATTACAACAAACAATTCGTCAACCAAAATTAGTCGGGTCCAATTAGGGGACTAATTGGACCCGACTAATTTTGGTTAACGATTAATTCGGACAAGATTAAAAATGCAAGCAGATAAAATCAGAGATGTAGCTAAAGAAAACTACTAGAAAAAAACCAGATTAAAACAGCAAACAAAAATTGAGGAACTGAAATTAATTGGAGGAGGCCTATAGGCCCTTGGAGAGGTGCTTACTAGCTAAAAATATAACCTTATTAAACAAATAAATAAATAAAATACATAGTGACTTAATAACGAGATAAAATAAGAAGTGAATGAAAACGAGAAAAAATCTAAAAAATATGGAAATTGCATAATTTTGTTGCATGTATCTCTATACAAATTTAAATGTACACATAAACACAAACAAAATGTAAATTACGAATTTGAAATTGTGTGTGAATTGTTTAAATAATTTGCAATATATCTATTAAGGAAATAAAATGGCTTGAATAATAATAATGATGCGAATTACTCGTACCTTAATACATATTATACATACATAACCAAGGGTAAAACTGAGTCCTTTCAAAATTTTTATCCATTTAGTACCGTATCAGCACATGATGTGTTTCCTAGCTCAACGTAAATATAGCTCGCCCTTTACAGGCCGTCTCAATTTTTTTTGCGACGCCATCTCTGTGGCCTTTTATCTTGCACCCTTTTTAGTTATTTTCCCGCGGAACCCTACCGTCGTCGGTGATATAACGGAATATAACTATCCAATATCCGTGATTTTCCCGCAGTGAAATGTAATTTTTAGAACGCATCTGTGACTCGACTTTTATTTTTGCGTTTCTGTGTTGCTCATTCAGGAAAGTTTATTTATTTATTTTGAAATGAAAATAGTGATGTAGTAAGCCGTTTGGTTTTATTTTATTATTGACAAAGTTTTGTCAATTTTGTTAGTTTACCTACTAACAAACTTATTATTTTCATCTTGTCTAAACATACTGCGTACCTATTTTATTAAAAGAACCTGGGCGATCGAGCCCTGCTCGCTGAAAACATTTTTTTCCAAATATGAAACCAACCTAGGTCGATTTTTAGTCACCATACCCATATTCTGAAAATGTTATCGAAATACTTAGAGCGGTTTTCTAGAATGTGATTCTGATTAATGATATACAGACAAATGCTATGATTCATGAAAAAATAACCAATAAATTTAAAGAAATATCAAATATTCCGATAGCTTAGGCGTTAGCGAACCTGGGAAGCTGAAGTTCACTGGTTTGAATCCCGCGTATCTGTGTAAGGAATATACAAATTTCCGAATCCTTCTGGTCCAGTCTGGCAAAAATACTTAAAATTAAAACGAATAACACTAAATTAAAATAGTAAAAGCTCTTAACAAAAACAAATTCTGAGCAATAAACAAAGTAGGTACACAAAATAACAGCAATCAATACCAAGTTCTAACAAAAATACCTAACAAGATAATGATGGTGACGTAAGAAGTGAAGCGAAGACGATATTTTTTCAGCAAATTACGCGAGCACCAAATCATTACACACCCAAACAGAGTCAAAGAGGCAAACCGAAACACTCCTGAAACTTCCGAAGGCTTTCCGCCCGCCAGAGTGGGATGGAGCACCGAGTTTTACTAACGGAACTCGATTTGATTTCACTGGTTTCAGCAGTAGCCTACTAATAAAGAGAAGCTTGATCTACTGTTATGTCAACGTATTGAATACAATATTGTTACGTCATTACTTTATGAAGTCACCCAAGGGGTATTGAAGAGGGCTATGTTCGGTGTATCAGAAATGAAGGGATTATCCACCATAGTATCCGCCATAGTCCGAAGAATTGCTAAACTAAAGTGGCAATGGGCGAGACACAAAAGAGAAGAAGACCTAATAGTAGGTACTCTACGGACACTCCCTGTCCCCCACAAACTTTAACACCTCCTCTTGGTACGCAATGGTGTATTCCTGTCTTGCTAACATTCGCTCAGTTCCGCAAATGCTTACCTCTTGTCAGTTTTTCTCATTAGTTTTAAGCTAAGGTGTGGCACAGTAGGGTAACTACCGATAACCTGAACTTGTATTAATATAAAGATGAGCAGACAGATTTTTACTTTGATTTAGGAAGGCCGAGGGCCCCACTATAAGATTTTGCCAGGGACAAATTTTTTGTTCGTTATAGATTTGATGCATTGACGATACGCTAGAAAGCTCTCAATTCATTATACTAGAAAAGAGTAAAACAATAGTTTACGAAGGCTGAAATTGTAAATCAATTGTGAATCACTTAATAAATCACATTTATAAAGGAACTTCTATCCGTTCTAAAGATTCCGATCGGTAGTAGGACCAAAGGTAGTGGACCTAATGGGATGAGGAAGGGTGTGAGGGGGTGAACGAGAGGATGGGTGGGGGCGGGGGGCGAGAAAGTTATTAATTCTGGAAGCGAGAGGAGCCTCAGCCTACGTCCCGACTCCCGAGTCCCGACTGCAGCCAGAGTGGAGGCTTACCTTAGCCTCGTTTAATGTTCTTCTGGTATTATTATTCTGATTTTGGTGGATGTGGATTTTTTGGAAAAACAGTAAAGAAGGAGCAGTGGAAGTTTTTCCACATAAGGGATCTTTTCTTTGATGTGTTGTGTAAGTTCTGGGTAACATCTTCATCACGACCGTAACCAAATCGTCTTCAAATCAAATAACTGATCAACATTTTTGTGTTAGCTATCCAAAACATTTAATGTGATAACATTTACTTAACTTTATGGAATTACAAATAGTATTTACCCGAACGTTGTTTCATTGAAATAAAACGCGATATGCCAGTCGGGGCTTTACACTATTTCATTTAAAGCCGATAATTTTTTTAATAAATTCAAAAGGGCGGCAGTACCCTATTTAGAGTCTTTCATAAAATGCTGACGGTTTTTTCACGGGATGATCAGACCATCGAACTGAACAACTTTCTCTATGAGACCAACATCGAAATCGCGATATAAAAATCAGTTGTCCTATACATTTAGGTTGAGCAGGTTTATAATTGTGTGTGGGATAACAGTTTTATTGGCAGTTTCAACCTTGGTCCCATAGAGAAATCTGTTCAGATTAATGGTCTGATTATCTCCATAGAAAACATCAGCATAATATTCAGAAAGACAAAGTCATGGTCTTTATTAATATAGGTATCTAATTCTCTGTAGTGCATTCACGGTTTTTAGGTTTTAAATTGAAACGTCCAAGAGGAAGATCGCAAATGCATTGGGTATAATACAATATCAAAAGAAAAGCGGGAGTGAATGAATGAATGAATGAAATATACTTTATTTACACCAAAACAAAATAAAATGCACAATAGGAAACATAAACTGAACATGGAAATAGAGTGAAATGGATACAGAAGGCACAAGATCGAGAGGGATGGCATAGACTGAGGGAGACCTACACCATTTCGGTTGAAAACGGCTAAGAAGAAAAGGTTTTGAATTAATTTGTTATCCTTACCTTAGATAATTAGTTTTCCAGGTTCTGTGAAGAATGAAATGTTCTGAAAAGAGATAAATGCTTATTAATCTTACAGAAATAGTACAAAAGCGTTACTATTTCGGTTATCATCGCCCAACAATACAAGAAACATAATTCATATCCAGAACAAATCAATTAATGATGATAACCTTTAGCATTTGAAGTGGAGCGGGGGCAGTAAAGGCCCGAATACAATATTAGGTTGGAATTATGTTTTGATTAGTGTTGTCCGACCTCGAGCCTCGACTTACCAACGGCGCATAACTGTAGGTACCTACTCATATCGATCTTGGTATGAATATTTGAAGTCAGCCCGTCCTTGCAAGCTTCCATAGACCTGTGAATCGAGTAGAAGATTTGGACGGTTCGGACATGGCGTGACGCATTGCTACGGGTCCAGTAAAACTTTTTTCACAATCACAAATTAGTTCGAAAAAGGCCAGGAATGCGATTTTTAAGAGTCACACGTTCAAATCAGCAGTAGAAAACATCAAATTTACTATATAGATTATGCGTCATTCGACCTCGATTTTGAACGTGTGACTGTCAAAAATCGCTCTCAAGGTTAAATAGAATAACAGGAATGAGGAAACAGAGGGAACATGATGAAGGAAATCATTACTACCTACTGGATAAGTAAACTGGGTGTAAACTTAAATATGCTTCAGATCATCAAAATGAACAATTTTTACTAAAGGGCCAACATTAAGATCGCGAAAAAAGAATAATCTACTGTTTCATACATTTTTGTCGAGTAGGTAGCTATTGACATTTCTATGGGACAGCAGATATTTTTTCGCAATTTCGAAGTTGGCTCCGTAGTGATTGTTGTTCAGATCTTCTGAAGTTCTGATTTTCTGAAGCATCCCCTTAAGTATGTAAATTTAAATGTACCTGTATATCAACATCAACTATAAAAAATATGTAACTTTAAGTAATGGATCTTCATTCTCATCTGCGGGAAAGCTCCTAACTGAAGAATGGTTTAAAAAACAGTTTTAGTAGTAAATCGGTTAGAGTTTTCAGTAAAGCAGCAGTACAGACAGCTTCTCTAGGGAGAAAAGTGGAAAACTGTAAGGTTCCTTACTCTGAAATTTTTTTTTTCGCTTCTATACGAACATAACTCTATGGGTCTCGGTGGATGCATTAACAACATAGAGTAAGCGAGTAAGCCGTCTTTCTAACTGTGATATTTTACTATTATAGTATTCTGATTGCCATTCGGCATGATGTCAAGGATTTTTTGTTTGCTAAGGCTCAACTCATATCAAAGTGGCAGCGGTCGGTAGCGAAGTTTCAGTTGTGCAAACTTTAATCTACATCGACGATATCAGAAAACCTTTTAATTTCTAACATAATAAAAATTACATAATTATATGGGTCATCTTAATATTATCCTGACCGTTTATAGGGAGAAGAACACGCCCTGTACACGGACTTTCGATTTTCGATATATCGCGACCGTTTCGGTCCGAACTGCATTATAATAGAGTTGACATTGGAATGAAAACGTTCACGCAATTGCGAAGTTCGAATGTCCGGGTAGAGGCCCAGCACAAATCAAGTAATGCATGTTGTTAGATGACACTAATACATTGTATTTGATTAATAAACTTATAGTATAAGAGACAGACGTACTTTTTGTTATCATCAGCTGCAAGGCTGATTCAGTATTCATAGGGTGAAGAGCATCTCTGTGATGGGGATGGACCATGCCTGCATAACTCCAGTCGGTTTAGGAGTTACAACCGTTCAAAGGTCTGGTATGGTTGCTAACAATGAATATACAGGAATATGCAGGTACCTATTATTGTACTATAGCTATGCGAAAAGTAAAAAGTTGACATGTTCTGTCAATCGGTTTAGGAGATATAGCCCAGTCATTTTACGGATTGAGCCGGGACTAATTATAATAATTGTTATTTTTTTTCAGCATAATATTAAAGAGCCAATTTGAGCATAGAATGTACCAAAATAAAAAAAAAATCATGTCAGCAACAGTTCAAATTTTTAAATTTAGCTATTATCTCGTTCTGAAAAACCTAATGGTAATTTTTTTTTGCACATATTCATACACACTTTAAACGTAGTGTAAATCATTTTGTCTACTTAAGAAGGTTTTGAAAAATACATTTGTATTTTCTAATAAAAATATAATTTTTTAAATTTCAATGCCTATTTTATTGCTGGAAAATAATTTATATTGTTAAATCTAAATCAAATGAGTACATTGGTATTAATATTATTGATTTAAAAGCCTTCTGGGAGACATAATTTTTATTTCTATGTTGCGTAGCGATTTTTTTTAAATATATTTTAAGATAATGATAATGATAATGATAATTTATAGATATAATTATATAGATATTTATAGATATATAGATATTTATTATTATTTTTTTTATTATTATTATTTTTTTATTATTTTTTTATAGGTATTTTTTTTTTTTTTTTTTTTTGGTTTATATTTTTTGATAGTCAATAAATGGTGCCGGTTACAGTTTAAAAGTCCAATTAATAATTACTCCCTACACCGCCTAACAAAACTCCGAAAAATAACTGGGCTAATACAGCCGTTTAAAGGTCGGACCATTGAACGGCTGTATCTCCTAAACCGACTGGAGTTAGTTAGGCAGACCTGGTCCATCCCCATCACAGAGATTTTCCAAAGAAGAGGTGGTTCAGAGCATCAAATTGAACAACTTTCACTAAGAAGCCAACGCTGAAAACACGAAAAAAAAATCAGCTGTTCCATAGAAAAAGTCAATGGCTACGCGACCCTACTGCATGAAACAGCTGATTTATAACTCCCTATTTCAAAGTTGGCTCCATAGTGAAAGTTGTTCAGTTTGATGGTCTGAAGTACCCCCTTTGATAAATGTAACGCATTAACAGCTCCCCCTGTTCGAAATCGGTCAGCCAATATAATATAAGATTTGTAAAAAATTGTAAACAGTAGCATTATCTAGTGATATTGTACTAGGCTGTTTTTGTGTTAAAATAAACATTCATTCATTCATTCATTAAAATTTACACCACGTATACTGTATAAAGTCTAACAAAATTAGCTGAAACTATTTTAAGGGGATAATCAGACCATCAAACTGAACAAATGTCTCCGTGGGACCCATACTGAAATCGCGAAAGAAAAAATCTGCTGTTCAATATTCAGATTTAAGTTGAGTTATATTTGCAGTTTTGTATGGGACAGCTGATTTTTTTTCGCGATTTCGATATTGGTCCCGTAAAGAAAGTTGTTAAGTTTGATGGTCTGATCATCCACCTAAAATAGTTTCAGTTAATTTAGTTGGACCTTATATACAGGGCTATACATATCAGATATTGATCTTTGGAAGGTTTGGAATAGATAGTTGCAGAGTTATGTATAAGGCGACTGACACAATATGCGCCTACGCCTCGTAGTTACAACACACGTCGATAATTGGATTGTCGGGGCAGAATTTAGGTCGATCGTTTGTGAACTGACCTTTATGTGGACATTTCACCTCTAGACTAGTAATTGTTGTCTTGAAATATTTCGGCTATTTTATTTGTCTCGGACTTTGAAATTGAAACACTTTGAATAGGTATAACTTAATGTTTATGTTAATTCTTTAAATGGTTTGGAGCTGAGCTGCACTGATATCTATGCTATCTACAGGGTGAAATTGATATCATTAGCATCCTTTTAAACTAAGAGTTTACCCATCAAACTGAACACCTTTCACTATGGGAGCACACCGATCAGAGCAAAAAAATAATCAGCTGTTGCATACATTTGAGTCGAGTAGGCATTACAGTGTACAGCTGATTATTTTATTGCTCCGATCGGTTTGCTCCCAGAGTGAAAGTTGTTCAGTTTGATGGGTAGACTCTTAGTTTAAAAGGATGCTAATGATATCAATTTCACCCTGTATATCTTCAGTCTATCTATATCTATACATATATGGTCATTGTTAGTAATGCTGACGGTTTTTAAGAGGATCATCAGACCGTCAAACTGAACAACTTTCTCTATGGAAACAACATCGAAATCGCAACAAAAACCGACAGAAGGACAGAAGATTATTTTTTTCGCGATTTTGATGTTGGTCCTATTTCATTAATATTTTTAACTGTTTTTTATTATTTTATTCCTTGTTTTATTACTTAAGTTCAAAAACAACATTCACTACCAACATAAAAAGTACGTTCGCCAAAGCTGTTTAACTTGACAAACAGGCAACCTAAATATAAGGTTTCAGATCACGTATTGAGGCCAGGATGCGATTCCGGTGCTATTATTGCGAACGAGAACGACCCGTGATGCGAATTTAGCCCAACACCCTTTGTAATTAGTTAATATTTCCGATAACTCATTGGTGATTTACGAAGCTGATAAACAGTTTTACCAGTTCCGTTGTGGATATCAATTGGAACACCTACTTTTGGATTGTTGTTTAGTTTCGTTTTCTTCTAAGTAATTTTATTCAATACCTACTAGAGTCTGCCGCGACTTCATATACGCACAAATTACCTATACACCAGATTTTAAGCCAGAACATAAGCTATCAAACAAAAAAATTTTCATCTAAATCGGTTCAGCAGTTTTTGCGTGATGCTCGAACAAACAAGCAATCCAAAAAATTGTGATAAGGAGCACCTAAAATTATCGAAACTTTTATTTTTAAACGAGCGTTAACCCGCGACTTTGTCCGCACAAATTATATACCAGATTTTAAGTCAGATAATAAGCTATCAAACAAAGTCGGTTCAGTCGTTTTTGCGTGATGCTCGTTCAAGCAAACAAAAAAACACACAAACAAACAAACAGACAGACAAAAAATCCAAAAATTGGTGATATGGATTCAGGGATACCTAAAAACCATATAGTAATTTTTTTTGTTAATACCTATCTTCAATGTACAGACAAACTTCCTGTTACAGTTTTATAATAGTTTAGATTAGATATCTGCAATGTACCTACAGACACACTAATTTGTTACTAAGTTAAAGCTACTCTGCTTAACTATTATAAAACTGGGAAAGAACTGTGTCCGTTTATTATTATTAGTATATAATTCGACGAAGTCGCGGGTAAAAGCTCGTTAAAATAATATAAATAAATTTTGTTTTTATAGAGCGTGCTAGAGGGCATTATCCTCTTAATCAGTTAACTTGTCTGTGTGTTATGCGAATTTTTTTATTTGTTATGTATATATAAAAAATATATGTGTTTGTAACTTTGTGATTATAACCGTTTGTATCCCAACAACAATAAAAAAATAAAAATCCCTAGGATCATCATCATCTCAGCCGTTGGAAGTCCACTGCTGGACATAGGCCTCCCCCAAAGATCGTCACAACGACCGGTCCTGCGCTGCCCTCATCCAACGGGTTCTCGCCGCCTTCACCAGGACGTCGGTCCACCGTGTGGGGGGTGTATATACAGGTTGAAATTGATATCATTAGCATCGTTTTAAACTAAGAGTCTACTCATCAAACTCAACAAGTTTTACTTTGGGAGCAAACCGATCGGAGTTAATAAAAAATCATCTGTTCCATACTAAACTGCAATGTCGACGCGCGAGTTCGCGACTCAAATCTATGCAACAGCAGATTTTTTTTTTTTTGCTCCGTTCGTTTTGCTCCCATAGTTAAAGTTGTTCAGTTTAATGGGTAGGACTCTTAGGTTAAGAGGATGCTAATGATATCATTTTCACCCTCAAGACGTATGAAGAAGTAACCAAAGTATCTTTCATTGGAAAAATGTTCGTTAATCAATTACCAGATACCCTCATATAGATACCCGTGGTAATGGTAATTAATTCTGATGGACATGTTATCGGCCTTTATCATTCCTGTTAACCAATAACGTGGTATCAGTAATGTTAGTCTTAATAACCATTCGTGAGGTGTACCAATGGATACATAGAAGTGGCACAGAATAGATATCCTACCAGAAAAAACAGCTAAAGAAAAACTCAATAAAATACCTATTGTGTACAGTAAAGTTGAGTTCAACACAATTCGATACCTTACGAATTTCTATGAGTTTTAATTTTCTCATGTCATTAATTCATGTGAATCATGCATGAAGTATTGAATAAATTTAGAGATGTCGTAAAACGTAAGAAATCTTATTTTTATTTTAACCAACTCAGTAAACTTCATTTAATTAAAAATAATTTAGATCCGCTAGACCCACTTGCAATAATGCAAGAACATATCATATCATATCATAAACTTTATTGCATCCTTGAGGTATTTACAGATCTTAAAAATAGGTTACAGCGCATCTCAGGGCTCATGTTAGGGCACAGCAATTTTAGCAACAGTGCATTTTATAATTAGATTAGATGTAATTGAATTTAATTAAATTGGATATAATGTCAACTTAAAATATAGTCAAAAATTAAAACATAGTCAACAATTAAAGCATAGTCATAAATTAAACATAGTCAAAATTTAAATAGTTGTTATGAGTAGACCGAGATATTTTCATGTAAGTTTTGATATGTTTAACGCTCGATATTAGTTTCGTGGCTATATACTTGGTACCTACTTGTATTTTTTGCTATGTTCCTGACCACCGTGCTTGATCTGTCGTGTCGTAATAACTCCAACACCTCATCCTATCGACGTGGTTATCACAATGGGCCTCATTTCATTTCTAGGAAAGATACCAAAATTTTAAACCCATTTGGAGATTATGTCTTACAAAGCTTATAGTATAGGTACTTAATATGCAAATTTTTAAGGGGAACAGTCTATTATTACTGAACATCTTTCTCTATGGGACCAATGTCAAAATCGCGGAAAAAATCAGCTGTTCATTTCATTTGATGGTCTGATTATCCTCTTAAAAAACCGACAGCATATATTTACAGAGTCCGTATAAAAATTAACAGATTTCTCGATCCATTATTTCTAGAGTTATTTGAAATATACTGAAAAATTAGTTTTACGACGGAATGGGATACATTTCATTTGCCTGAATCTGAATCTAATCCTCGCATCGTTTTACATTTCTTTACATAACACTGAAATTTTCATAATGAATAACATGAAATGAAATGGCCAAGATAACAATGGCCATAATGCCACCAATTTCAGAAAAATGAAAAATTCATTAAATAATTAAATACTTAATTAAAATAAATGAAATTTAAACAAAACGCATCTTACAATTTTTTTAGCTAGTTGTAGCAAAGCTTCTGACCACACCGAAAGAGATTATTGTCGTGAGTTTGTGTAATGTATGTAAAATCGCTTATTATTAATGTATTCAGTTAAAATGGGTGATAAAAATGTTTTATCTTGTAAAGAAGCATAAGCATATGCTCACGACTATAATCCCCGAGGGGTAGTCAGAGATATTCTGCAACCTCAGAACATCCACCCATCCATCCATCTTGTAAAGAATTTGAATTGAATTGAACTCTAAATCATCATTAGTCTATGGTAAATGTATAAAACAATCTATAGTATAACTAGCATGCCTGAACCATTATGTAATTTCTTTGAAAGCTTTTAATACCACGATGTACAAAAATTGTGTTAATCTACGTATGAGCCAAGGCTTCCAAGCCTAGTAATAGTAAAATAATAGTATTTATTATTTTACTAGCGTTAACCCGCCACTTTGCCACAAATTATATATACCAGATTTTATCTTCTTTTTTTTAAATTTACAGTTTTATAATACTATGTTAAAATAATTTTATTTAGTTTTATGTTTATGGTATTCGAAAATCAATAGCTATAAAACATAACTTAATAGTTTCAAAAATAAAAAGCAGAGCCACCGTTCGAATCATCAGTTTAATCCAATCCTACTAATATTATAAACGCGAAAGTTTGGAAGTATGGATGTATGTTTGTTACTATTTCACGTAAAAACTACTGAATGGATTTTAATAAAACTTTACAATAATATAGCTTATACATCAGAATAACACATATGCTACAATTTATAAAGATATTGTGTGAATTGTCCAGACGAAGCGCAGACGAAGTCGCGGGCACCAGCTAGTATTCAATAGATTGTTTGTTCCTAGGTAACAAAAACAATTCAAAAGAAATATAGTATCCCTTAGTCGCTTTGATCAATATTGCTAGGAACCTCATGCATATGCATTCTGTCTATAGTACAAAATGAATATGGGTAGGTAATTATTGTGTACATTGCTATTGGAATTTTGATGCAAATCTAAGTATACGCAGTCCTCAGAAAACTGCATCCATTCTAAAACCAGTATATTTTAATCTTACTAATTAGAACAAAAAGTCAAGAAATAAGTAGTATTTAAACTAGACAATTGCTATACAATAATGAGTGATTAAAATTCTTCGCAAGTAAAGGGTCACAGGCCGTTGATGATCGTGTTGACATTTCGACCCGAACGTCTGTAGTCTGCAGGTCGTCTGGGCACAGCGCACTGTAATTTATTGCCTGCAGATTTGTACGCAAAGAACGAAATAATAAAGTTCACTTTTGTAAAATATGGAGTACCTATGTATGTAGATTGAATGGGAGGTTGATATTTAGATTTTTTTTTAGTTGCTTTTGATATATGTTAGACGATGGTTTGTTTAGCTACGCCCTAGTCAGAAACATTAATTGTTTCAGCATACGTACAACCTCAGACTAACACTCATTGAATTTGAAGTCATTAGCGAACTTTTTAACTAATACTCTACCCATCTAACTGAACAACAAATGTATGGAAAAACTGTTTTTTTTTTCATTCAGGTTCAGCTTGTTGGTTCTACCCAATCTGAAACCTGAAATCGCAATCTTAGTTTAAAATGATGCTAATGACTTCAAGTTACTTACTTGAAGCAATGTCCACTGTTATAAACTGTTATAAACTTTGACTACTTATATGTGGATCAGTTACGCGTGTAATTCTACTAACAAACATTTCTGCCACTTTTTGCGGGGGGCGAGGTAACATTAAATCCGCAACTTTGGATTTTATTCCCCATAACTTTAGATTCTAATTTTGAAAGTTTAAAATCATGAAAAGTAGTCTCGTCTGAACCCCAAACGTTCTAAGTTCGAAATTATTGTTTCGCAATTATAGTCTGACTCGTTTAGTGATAAGGTATAAAATTGAATGTAAATGCACAAGATTAATTATTCTTATACCGTGGCAGAGGGGAAATGCTACCGCAAGTCCTTATAATAAATAGTCAAAGATAATAAAGGTTTCAGTGCGGATTTGATTTTTTAAATCATAGAATTACGATCAGATTGGGAATCGTTAGACCATCTCGTTTCGAGTGAATATGGATTTTACAAATACAAAATTATTTATTCGTGATCACAGGTAATATTATAAATGTTGGTATTTTTTTTATCGGGCATAGACCCACCACACATTCCCACCGCTGTAACTCCTGTAAGCCAGGATCAACAGCGGCGACCATTCACAACACAGGACAATGAAGTCCAGCGAGCCCGGGGGATGACTCTAATCCGCAATGAATTAATCAAAGAAGATAGGAGGAGTAGGAAAACGAAATATCCGACTTCCCTCCATTGCAAACGGGAGACAGCAATAAGAAGGAAAAAACATAGCTATTAGAGAGCCAATTCCAGAGATCATTTATGGCAGTGTTCAAGACACTACCGCAAAAGCACCAAAAATACAAAATAAAACAATAGGAACCTAACATTGTACTGAAACTATGACCTATTTTGCTTCCAGTAATAAGTATGGCAAAAACATCTGAACGCACGGAAGTTATCCCTAGTCGCAACAAGATAACATAAATGGTGGTAGGTATATACATTTTAATAAAATCAAATTGAAATCGGTTTAGTCATCTGTTCTGTATATGCGATGCCATAGACATACAGACCAAATCGTTAATCTTATAACACCAGCGGCCGTAATATGGCAGCGTGATATAGCGCTATTATTGGCGCGTTAGTTCTCTTTCTATTTACGCGCAAACGAACGAGATGAAAGGCGTGATATAAAGCCTTTACGCGCGTATCATACTTCGGCCACCGGATCTGATATTGAGGTAAGTATCGTTATTTTACATTAAAAAAAAATGATCGTAAATTCTATTATTTTTCGTAGAGTATTTCATGGAAACAATTTGAAAGAATACTGTTCTTCAAGACGCCATCATAACATATATCTTTACTTCACCCCTTTAAAATCAAGGATATTGTTTTCTTACGTTCATATTGTAATGTTAAATACGTGAAAGTGAGCATTAAAAACAATTGGAGGGGGTGAGTAATAAGGGAGGCGGGCGTCCGAGTTCCTTGGTTTACGGGTTGTATCTAGAACCACCACCGAACCGCCGCGCCGCTTTAGGGTTCTGCACCCGATCGATTCAAACGGGTCCGTCTGTAAATAAAAAAAAAATGTGTTTTTATGTAGGTACGCCAAAAAAAACTCCGATCATCTTCGATTACATACTAAAATATCATAGATATCGTAAAGATGAATAAAATAACAAAAGCTACTTTACAATTATGACAACCGCCCATAAGAATAACGTTATGTACGTTATATCTTTACTTTAAGGTGGTTTCAGTCCATTCCATACAAAAGTTTGACGCACAATACGCGTAGACGGAAAAGTAATATTTTATATATGGAAAAATAGTTTAGAAAATCTAGTTGCCGCGTCACAAATAACATTTGCAATTTATAATATAATTACGAAGATATAAAGCTTTTAAAATTTTGTATGAAAAATGTCAAGGCTTTATATTTTCGTAATTATTATATAAATTGCAAATAGATTTTCTTAACTATTTTTCCATCTATACAAAGTTACTTATATTAATACCGTCTACGCGTATTGTGCGTCAAAGTTTTGTATAAAATTGATCCCTCTGCAACCACCTTAAGGTTGATTAGCTTAACACATTCGTGGACAGTAACTGGCTATAGCAGTGGTAACAATAAGAGTTCTATTGTGTCTCGTTCACTGTCCGCGAAACTGTTAAAAAGTCGTGACATATGTTATTGAGGTGCTACTTGGGAATGTCCCTCCATTGAAAAGGGAAGATCTTCCACCAGGCTATGTGTGAAGCCTGGGTAACTTGTGGGTGCTGACATCTGTAGCAAGTCCCCACATGTTTAACTGATATTGCCGGTTTTTTTAGTTGATACGTCCAATGACATTGGTAAACGATACGTCAAGGAAAATAATTATTCATGGTGTGTTAAATTGGCGCGCGCAACTTCTGCCAAAATACACTCGTGATCTGTTCCTCCTAACGCGCCAAAAGTGTAGGCATAACTAAAAAAAAAATTTCTGAATTTTCGGTATCCAGATTGCCTAAAATTAATTAAAAGAAAATGAAAGGGACACAATTGCTTTCTGGAAAGATATAGGTAGATATCGCAGATCGGATCGGTAGGCGTCAGCGGACAGTACTTGTGTTTAATTAAAAATAATGTCTGAGGCAGTGTTTCCTCGACAATAACCCAGCCCGGACGAGATAGCTTGTTATATAAATTTCTCGAGTCCTGTGGGACGCGGAGGGAGAGCCAGGCGAGGCGAGGAAGCGACGGCGGTAGTGTGAGTACATTATACCCATTTTCTGGGTCGTCCTTCCTACAAATACGTTTTATGCGGAAGCTAGTCAGACTTTACTCCCCATTCAAATATAAACCTTAACTCTACTGAGTAAAGGTTGATCTTGAGTGCTGAAAAAGCAGTCCCGGTAAAAGGTACTTATTTGATTAGGGTGTCAGGCGTATCACCACGAGAGTGTGAGCCTCGAGCCCGAGGTTTCGGATCAAATTTGCGTATTTCGATTTTTTGCTTACAGCGCGCCCTCTGTGCGACAAATTGATATGAAATTGTTTTTGATATCTTTACAAAGTTTTTCATTCGAATTTTCACTTCTTCTTTTGTATCAGCAATATCGCATGACTATTAGACATTGGTTAAGAGGATTGGGCTCTCGACACGGAGCTCGTGGGTTCGATTCCCACGGGAACATGGTGATATGTCACTTTGTGTGTTTTTCCCCAGTTGGTTAGGAGGCTGCATTGCAGGCTGAATCACCTGATTATCTAAAAAAAAGATGATTCAGTCCTTGGGATGGCACGTTAAGCCGTTGGTCCCAGCTTTTATCTCTGGTGGTAGTAGTCGTTATATAAAAACTACGTCAGAGGCCGTGAGGCGGTCTAAAAAAAACTCTGACACCAGGGCTAGCTACCATACGATAAAAAGAAGAAGAAGAATTAGACATTGATTTAGGATTAGTCAGCAATGGTCGTATAGATGCTGACTGCCCAGGGTGCGGCAGACAAACTCAGGTTTCATCTCTCGCGTAAGCATTTTCCTTGTAAGCCCAATTTTCACTTAAGGCGGTTGCAGAGGGGTCAATTTTATGCAAAACTTTGACGCACAATACGCGTAGACGGTATTAGTATAAGTAACTTTGTATATGTGGAAAAACAGTTTAGAAAATCTAGAAACCGCGTAACAAATAACATTTGCAATTTATAAAATAATTACGAAGATATAAAGCTTTGAAAATTTTCATACAAAATATTAAAAGCTTTATATCTTCGTAATTATATTATAAATTGCAAATGTTATTTGTTACGCGGCAACTAGATTTTCTAAACTATTTTTCCACATATAAAATATTAATTTTATTAATTCCGTCTACGCGTATTGTGCGTCAAACGTTTGTATGGACTGAAACCACCTTAAGTTAACATATATATATAGTTATCTATTCAGAATAATATTCATACTAAATCCGTATCAGAATTAATATTTAATCCTCCGTAGTCCTTTCATCTCTTTCAAGGGAAGAAACTACTATAAATCATGTAAAAATTACGTTAATAAAAATCGCTCAACCTTGTCGTTAGAGAGACGCCAAACAAACAGAATGGATTTTGCACATTGTCGCAGGCATACATTCCCGTATGGAAACTAACTAAGCGTCTGGTCAATATGGAAACGTAAAAAAGTTTAAAAAGTCGTCGAAATGAACGGTCGATCGATCTCCGGTGACGGGCTGCCGGATTTTCCATTTTGAAATGAATTAGCTGAGAGCTGAAGCGGCGAAATTTACATTTTTATTGACAAGCAATCTATTTTACCAGCAGATGGCAATTGGAGTAAGAAATCTTTTACGTAGCGGAAAATACGACGAGGTTATTATGAGGTCAAATAAATATCAACTTAAACAGAACACAGAACTTTTCCATTATTCCCATTTCAAACAATACGCACGTGTTAAAAAATAAGTTTTTGTTAACAAAAACAATTGAAGAAAAGAAAAGAAAACAAAGAAAAGTTACGACGTTAACCTGGTAATACAAAACATCATCAACATCATATTCATAACTGTCACGTGAAAGTAACGTGTATAAATGTCACCAGCACAGCACCGATACCGCGCAGCCTCATCTACAAATTGGGCCGAAAACGCGGGGTAATTATTTAAACCTTCATATAAATTACTGCTCAAACTTTTCACGCCGGGGTTCCTGTGTGTGTGAGTGGAAACGACCCGTGAACACGACTGAGCTTTGTATGTTTGCGTGGCTATCTCACCGTGAACTGAAAATGGTTCCATCATTTCATTCCTCCATCCTTTTTCAGCATTGTATACCTTCTATACTAGTATAGTATATGCTAAAATCAGATAATTTTTTTTTGTTAATTAATTAAAAGCTGTTCTATAAAATTAAATGTTCATTCAAAATTCATAATCCTTATTAATTTTAGATTTTAAAATAAGTTTATGTACTAAAACTATCAGTCAGTTGTCTTTACATAAATCTTTACATAAGCATCTTAATTGATTTTTATTCAAGAAACAATATAGTAACATCAAATATTCTGCAAATTAACTATATACTGTACAGGGGTAAGTATCAGCTTGAAACATATTTAGCTTTGTTCCCTTCACTACGGTTAATCTGTCCCGTTTCCTCCCATGTCAAGTGCAGATAGACTTTTTGGGTCGGGCGGAGGCAGCGAGCGGGGGAAGGGAGGGGTGCGGCCGGGTGAGGGGAGAAGGGGGGTACTCCTCCACCCTTCCTGATGATGAAATATTGTACACGTGGTCTGATTTTGAATGACAACGTTTTCCTCGGCCGCGCGGGAGCACCCACTTTCAGCGCGACGTTTTATAGCGAATTGAGGATTTGCACTGTTACGATCATCTTTTTTAATGTGATTTTTAGCATATTCTTTTGGGTCGTATTTTAAAATACGACATCGCTCCTTATACTTCGCGTGCACACAGAGCAATGAATAAAAAAGAACATTTTTAGGGTTCCGTAGTCAAACGAGTAACCTTTATAGTTTCGCCCATTCTGTTTGTATTACCAGCCTCAATAACTCCCTCATTTTTGAACCTATTAAATCGTAATTTGTCTTGAAGACAGATAATATAGTAACACAAAAAACAGAAATATCGCTGAACGAAAGTAAATGGCGCTATTGATAAGCTTCTAATATAAAGACTACGGAACTCTTTCATGGGCGAGTTCGACACGCTCTTGGCCGGTTTTTTAGTTTGAAATGAATTCAAAGTTTACTTGTTTGTGAATAATTGTTGGAATAATACCAGGTGAAGGGTACAAGGATATGCCCAAAAGGTCGTGTGGCCTGTGGCCTTGGCCGGCTTGTTTATTAATTCGTGCCCGATGCCCGCCCGCCCAGCAACCCGCGCCCGCCCGCCCTACCCTTAATGGGTGGGAAACAACACAGCTTTTAAATTTCGGTAAATTTAATCAAGTGCTTTTTAGGTTCATGGCTTATTTTTTGTAAGCTTTTGTAGTTGTTTACCTTCAGTTTGTTTGTAGTAAATATTGTATAAGACAATCAAAGAAAACGGCCATTTGCTTAATTTATGTTGGACCGCAGATCCGAAACACTTTAATCTTCTCCGAGTGTATCGGCGGAGGAGGCCTTACTATTTATTCCTTCTTATTTTCACCTTCGGAACTGTAAATAAAAAACCTAACCAGCATTAGAATTTCGACTTTTACCCTCTTCCGTTTGAGTCTACATTCCATTGTGAAGTTTTACTTAGTCTACGGATCGGTCGAGCAACAAATCGACTGATTAATTCGCCCCTTACCTCAAGAGAGGATTTATTGGTTCCACCGTACGCAAAACTGCGGGCTGGTAAAAAATCTCTATCGAAAATTGAATAGAAAAACCATTTCGGAAGCCGCGAACGAATCTGTTGATACGGTTCGCATTCGCTTTCACGGCTATCTTCATTTTATTTACCTGGGCGTTAAAGTACCTATCGAGTTAATATCGGAAGCTTTCTTTATGTAGAGCGGATACATTATTGTTTCCTGCTGTAAGTGGATTTTTAGATGAATCGAGCTGATGGATGTTTATGCGCTTTGAAGATAAATTACTTGTACATATAAAAATAATAATTAGTAAAAGAGATGATGGAATTTTGGACCCTAGCTTACGGTAGTGACCGCTGCTAATACCACAGTACCACTGGAGTCCCGTAAACCGACGTCAACCCGGTGGATGCTGATAGGTTAGTTCATGCCTAACCAGAATATACAAAAATAAAAAAAAATTAAAAATAAATCAGTCAGTCAATCAATCTGTCACCATTTGTCTTTAGGTTTTTAGTTTTCGAGATAAGGACAGTTTTATGAAATTCGTGAAACTCTTTACCTTAGTCTCTATTTTGAGTGCTACGACTACAAATGTTCTATGCAGTATCTGTGTTAAAACTGGACACTTATACTAAAGTCAAATTTTGATATTTTGCTTAGTCATGACATGACCTAACCTATCAGCATCCGCCGGGTTGACGTCGGTTTACAGGACACCCTGTATAATGGTAACACTGGCAACGAAAGAAACGGACAATAGCTAGACTACGTTCAACGAAAGTAAAGTGCGCATCATATAAGCTGATAGACGTCCACTGCTGGACATACGCCAACCCCAAGGATTGCTACAACGACCGGTCCTGCGCTACCCTCATCCAACGTGTTCTCGCCGCCTTCATACGGTCGTTGATCCACTTATGTTATAATAAAATATAATTAATTACAGCTTAAAAATATTGTAAAAAAGTTTTACTAAATAAACTTTTATCAATTAGGCAAGGTTTACAAAAATTTAAATTTGTTTACGTGGCGAACTTTGAAAACAATTTGTGATAAAACATTTAAGCACCAATATTGCGGGAAGCGTCGGTTGATTATCTCCAAAAAAATCGGGATGTCCGGAACCTCGACCTACCAACATTCCCGTAATATGTTTGGGGATGGAACCCTCCACCCACCCGGGAATAGGGATGTCAATGCGTTGTTTCGGATTCCAGTACGGATATCTGAATCTTCTTATTTCGGCTTTAACACGGATATTTCATGAAACTTTTCAGAACGCTTTATATTTGAATCCTCTTCCACAACCCTCCAAGATCAAAACTATGGCCGAAGCATAACGTTAGAACGGGAATAATGGTTTAATTACACGCCTATGTCCCACTAGGATAGGCAGAGACGATATAATTTTGACATTGTAATTCGAAATTAACATAATGCTTGCATGCTATTTTTATGGTGAAATATGTTGGACAATGCACAACTATTTAAGATCATAAATGTACCATATTTCAAGCAAATAAATAAATATTCTATTCTATTCTAATATATCATGCTATACGATTCTGACACAGATCTCTCGCCTCTTCAACATCGATTATGAAAACATCACAAATGCTATTATAAAGTGGCAATGGGTGGGGTACATTTCTCGCAGAATCGATGGCCAATGGGGCCGAAGAGTTATAAAGTAGCGACCGCGTACTAGAAAGCGCAGCATGGGTAGGTCCCCCACAAGGTGGACCGATGACCTGGCAAAGGCGGCGGGAACCTGTTGGATGAGAGTAGCGCAAGACCAGTCACCATGGCGATCCTTTGGGGAGGCCTGATGTTCTAGCAGTGGACGTCTATGGGCTGAGATGATGATGATGACCTTCATTTTGCTTTTTTAATTTTTTGTAAATGCAACAAGAGAGGTTGGCAAAAATTGTTACGCCCATCCAGGGCGTCGTGAAAATGGTCCCAGGGCCCAGAAAATGGTCGTCGGCGTCCAGGGATGCGATTTTTAAATGTCACCGGTGAGCTTGAACGTTTTTTGAATCTAATACAAAACATCCTTCTCATACCCATGAGTTCAATACGAGTGGGAAGGGGCACTCGACGGGCACAACTTGAACTTGAACTATGAGAGTTTAGTCACCGGTGAGATTAAAAAATGTGAACTTAAGGAAATCGGTAAATATCGTAAATTTTACACAGCCGGCAACTTTCAAAAATCGCACAGACGTCGGATCGCACGGATGTTTTTGACGACAAGGGGCCAGAGCTTGACCAGGATAGAGATGGTTGGAAGATTAAAGGGGAGGCCTTTGCCCAGCAGTGGGATGAATGAGGGTAACAAAAAAAATTTTTTTTCCCAACGCTTTTTTCGGAACATTTCTGCTCACTACCTACTCGTTTTCTGATAAACCTGATTTACTTTGGTTAAAAAAGGTGACGCAGTGGAAATAAGCCGTTTCGGATACGCACTGGTATCTATGACATCCCTAATGGGGAGTTTTTATTTTCGAGCACCCCCTCCCCCCGCGTGGACATACGTGCCGTAGGTGCGCCGGGGTTGGCCTGAAGACTGTTAACGTTGGGATTATATTAAGCGATTATTCTTGCACACTCTTACCAATGTGTCAACTTTTACTGGGAAGACTTTTATGCGTCGTAAGTCCTTTTGATTTGTGCGGTGAGAAAATGAAAATTTTTAGGGTACCGTACCTAAAGGGTGCCAAAAGGACCTATTCAATAAGCCTACGCTGTCCGTCCGTCCGTCAGTCGGTCTGTCCTGATCTATAAAGGGCTTTATCTTTTGAACTATAATAGCTGAAAAAACTACGTTCACTGAAGTTCAGGATTTGGAACGGGACGGGTTTTGAAATTTTCAGTTAAACGTTAAATCATAAAATTTTTTGTAGGATTTTGGGTGGAAATCAGTATAACAAAATTTAAAGTAGAAATACAACCCATTTTATAAAGCCTGTAAGATTGCACTGCAAGACAAAGAGCTACTCTCATCAAGGAGAGGCGCGTGAGAGGGTATGGCCCATACTTCACCACGTGGCCTAGTGCGTATTGATGGCTGCAAGTTATTTGGTTTACCTAATGTCCAATACTGAAGGATGGGCAGCAGCATCCTCTGAGTACATACATTGATTCGATCCAACTGCGATCGCCAACCCGCCTGCCAAGCGTGGCGATTGTGGCGAGTCTCCCCATTTTGGGGGAGGCTTATGTCCAGCAGTGGACGTTTAATGGCTGGTATGATGATGATGATGATGATGTCCAATTGTCTATGTAAGCCGAGTGTAGCTCAAATAGCCCTCTGACTAAATGAATAGATATCTAAGCCCCACTTGCGTCAACCTGGTGTGGGGACTTGATACAGATGTCAGCACCCACAAGTTATAGCAAAGATGCCAACAGATGGCGATACCATCGCTCTCAGAAATATGCCCCATTCATAGACAACGTTCACTGTGAATACGTAACTCGTAAACTACTACAAATAAGGTTCACAATCGAATGCAAGACATACATCGCGCAAGAGAAATAATCACAGAGATTCGATATATGTATATACAAGGGCCAACTAAGAACTGTTGGACCACGGCCGGTCCCCAGGCTTCACACACTAGCCTGGTGAAAGATCTTCCCTTTTCAATAGAGGAATATTCCCAAGTAGCACTTCCATACTGGTTTAGCAATTAATTTCGGGTGAACATATCTCTCAGTTCTTTTTCAATACAAAAAATCATGGGCTATTGCTAACCCAGGTTGACGCATGTGGGGCTAAGGTACAGTATTACTATTAGGCTATAATAATACTGTGACTAAGGGTCAATGTCTGGAGTTATAGGTAACAATAAAAATAGTCTTCAATACAACATGAATAATTCATGGCCAGAATTAACTTCCGGTTTCAAGTTTTACCGTGCGACTTATTCTTGTGTGCCACTGCAGTTCGTTTAGTGAAGAAAGATAAGAAATGTGATTTTTCAAAAATGTATGGAGGCTGGGCCCCGATCACATTGCAATCCAATTACTATTCAATTGTACTGAATTCCATTTCGCGCTAAACTTGGCTTATTTAGTGACTGATAGCTTTTAACGTCTGAGCCACCTGTGAAAATAGCTCTAACGACTGTCAAATGATTAGAACGATACCGCATGTGTTAAAAGTTGTGGTTCGCATGAGGTCCAATTACGGTTCAGTTGAGATTTATTTAATGCGATTGGTCTCGTGACAAAATATACATTTTAATTAGTATTTCACCTTTTATTCATTTTTTTTCTGTTTCAGGCTATTACTGGTACAAAAATAATCTAAATGATTGTATTGCCACTTTTTAATATGGTGTCACAGACAAACATCATTTTAACAAACGCAGGTTTCTTAGATTAATGCTTAGGAAAATTGTTTTTGAATCTTCCTGTATCGTGAAACTAAATTATTTCATTACTAGCTGTTGCCCGCGACTTCGTCTGCGTTACCCGGATAAATAAATAAATAAACTAATAAATAAATATCTTGGACATTGTCACACAAATTATCTACTCTACAAAGTACCATATGTGTTAATACAGGCCATGGTCTATCTATATGCCAAATTTCATCGAAATCCGTTCAGTAGTTTTTGCGTGAAAGAGTAACAAACATACGTCCACACTAACAAACTTTCGCATTTATAATACTAGCTGGTGCCCGCGATTTCGTCTGCGCTTCGTCTATTACAATATCACATATATCTTTATGAATTGTAGCCTATGTATTATTCTGATGTATAAGCTATATTATTGTAAAGTTTCACTTATATCCATTCAGTAGTTTTTACGTGAAAGAGTAACAAACATCCATCCATACTTACAAACTTTTGCGTTTATAATATTAGTAGGAAGTAGGAAGTAAGAAGTAGGATTTTTAACATGATACCGTTCAAAGTGTTGGCCCGGATTGAAACAACTCCTTTCAGGTAACCAATATTGTCGTGTTATTTATAAACATTGACCAATATGTACTACTCCTTATATTCGACAAGGCCGAGTCAACTCCGGTCAAACAATGAAATGTTAAATATGGGATCGCATGTCTATAGTTCATTTCAAGTAGAGCAAGAAAAACTTCTGAAAACTCTTATTCTATTTCCAACTTTCAGCGATTGTTAATATACAGGGTGTTAGTGTAGACAGTTGCATTACTTTAAAAGGAGATTGTACCTACTCATGATACTGGCGACCCGGTTGGTGTAATGGTTACCGGACTGCCAAACCAGGGTCCTGGGTTCGAATCCCGGTTCGGTCATGAATGTTTATATGTTTGTGCCGTTGTTGTATGGTTTCCATAATAAACAGCCTAAAGTGCATGCTTGGGATCATTACAATTTATGTGCCTGTGAGTGTTATTTATTTATTTATTTATATACTAAACAACTATCCCAAAGGAACATAGAAGAAATTAAAAGAAAAAAAAAATTGATCGCTTATACAAACGTTCGATCAACTGATTGCATTTTTAGTACCTATGGCAAGTTAACAATTTTTTAACGTTACGTAAATATTAAGTAAATATTTAGACTATCAAACTGAACAACTTTCATTATGAAACCAACATTGAAATCACAAAAAGAAATCTACTTTTCCAAACCCTACATCGAGTCGCCCGCCGTTGAAGTTTTGTATGGATTTATTTTTACTACGCGATTGCAATATTGGTCCCATAGTAAACGTTGTTCAGTTCGATGGTCTCACAGAATATGCGGATGGTCTGAAGCATCTTCTTAAGTATGTATCGTATTCAAATTTTACACCGTGTATTTATGTTCTTTAGAAGGTATATCCTTTCAGAACTATATTCTCTAGGTAACCGGTAATAACTTAGAACACCAAGAAAGAAATGAAATATTTGAATAGATCGGTCACTCGTTCAAATGACAGCAAAATATTGTATTGTCAGAATAGGCGTTACTTTTCTCACGTATGTTGCCTTTCACTTCACCTATTTCCTTACAAGCTGTTATTTTAATACAATCTAAACTTTACTCCAATGTAATACAGATTATTTAGGTGGCTGCATATTGTAAAATGATGGTCGAACATTGAAATTATTGTTGTTGTCCATGCGTGAAGTAGATGTTATGTTAATTTAGACTAGAGGTCATCTCGGTGCCAGCAGTCTGCTTTAGGATTGTTATATTTGTACTAGCGTCTAACGTTTAACTGTGAAGGTGCCTGCGGTAGTGAAGCGGTGCGGGAGGGTGTGAAATATGACGTAGCAGTCTTTCACGCCCATTTTAGGGCTCCGTTCCCAAAAGGTGCCAACGGGACCCTTTTCATAAGCCTATGTCATCCGTCCGTCCGTCCATCTGTCTGTCCTACCTATAAATATAAAGGGTTGTATCTTTTAACCTATAATACATTGACGGTTGTTATTTTTACAGAGTATGCTTTATTGTGGCAGATTTGCAAAAAAATAATTTAAAAAAATTAGGGGTCCTCATACTTGTATATACACCCTTAATTTTAGTTTTTTTCTGTTTTATGTGTATTTTTGATTTAACGATCGATCAAAAATTGTAGGCGTAAAAACGATAGTACAAACATTACAAAAGTCAAACTTGGTGTGATTATTGTGCATACTCTAAGGTACAATAACAGATAATAAAAACCGGTTAAATGTGTGTCGGGCTTGCGCTAAAGAGAAGACATAGTAGTATCTGCCTGTCTCCGTAAAATAATGACATAGGCATAGGGCATAAAAAAAATTACTGAAATAAAAAAATATATTGTTTTCTTGACCTCAGTAGTTACTAAAGGTACGTAAATTTTAATCATTTGACTGTTCGTAGAGAGAGGGCAGATACAATTATCATCATCATCAGCCTACCAGGCGCGCAACAAAACTCTATCCTCCGCTTTCCTCCTCTCCTCCGTCAAATGATTAAAATTTACCTACCTTTAGTAACTTACTATGTATAATATATTAATTTCTTTTAAATAATTTTTCAGTAATTTTAAGAAAACAGGAGTGCGATTTTTGAAGTCATGCGTTGAACTCAGCAGTTGAAAATGTCAAAATTACTATAAAGATAGGCATCTTTTTACTGCTGATTTGAATTTCAAAAATCATACTTCAGGAGTGCGGTTTTCGAAAGTCAAATCAGCAGTAGAAAGAAGCATATCGCAATACCTATTTTGACATTTTGAACTGTTGAGCTCAACGAATGAGATTCAAAAATCGCACTCCTGGCAGAGACTACGGTTAGCCTTACGATCCGATTTTCACATAATCCTTTTACCTCATTCACGGTCGTAGGACAGTAAAAATGTTTGTTATTCCAACGAATGGAACTGATATGTCAGACGAATATTTGACAGACTTGCACAAAATATGCTCACTTACCTGGTGGGCCAATAGGCCGACATTAACAAATGATCGTTTTTATTTTGCGCCCGCGCACCGGATACACAGCGGTTCCTGTGAGAATGTCGAACCCGATTTTTTTTTCTTTATACGCACCAAAAAGCGGATGTCCTTCGATCGACCGGTTATGAAAGGTGTTGAACACATGTCTGTATTATATTCAACGATTTAAGTGTTTTTTCCAAGTTTTTTCTTTTAATCCGATTGTTTCTCAAAAAATGAGTGTCCTTACGTCCTATTATAGTAGCGAAGAGATTTTGTTTTCTCACATATGGATTCAAGAGTCATACGATCTGTAAATGATGTAATTATTATTGTGGGCAAGGACAGTATCATCTTTTCTCTGTTTTTAAATTCAGAAGTATTTATTAATGTCATCATCTAAGGCTTTAGAGTTGAAACGAGGCAGCCCCAATAACATCCTCAGCCCATTGTTGTATTGCACGCGTAGCGCACTGAGCGATTTCTGCGTGTAACCGACCCACAGGCTGCACGTGTAGAACGACTGGCAATATGCCTTGAATAACGTTACTTTAACATCTTTAGTACATCGTGCAAACCTGCGGGCAAGCATATTCGCCCTCATCGCCAGCGCCCTGCGCTCCCGCTCTATGTCATTCTCATCTGACATGTCCTCGGAGACTAAATGCCCCAGGTACTTGAACTGGTTGACTGTGGCTAGCTTTACACCACCCAGAGTCACCGGCGGTATGTACGTTGTGTTAGGTCTTCTTACCTTATCTTAATGTAGGAATTGGAAAATTTTAAAATAAAGTACCTGTATCTATTTGATTGATTGAAATGCAGACTTAGAAGGATTTGACACTAGACCTTATAAAATGCCGAGTCAGAATCAGAAGTAGCTGACAGCGACAAAAACGTATGACAAGATTGATAAAGTGCAATGTCTTTAGAGGATGAGGTATGGAATGTCAGGACCGCCTAAAGTGGAGATCGTTACATAGTGTTAGTAATTTACTCATAGCAGTTTTTTTTTAATTAGTCACACTTGCCATTTGCTAACAAAATACCTTTTTTATAACAAATGTTAGCAGAATATCGACAAACGATGCAGTTTTAGGGTTATAATTTAGTTTAGTTAGGGCACCTGTCCTTATTATAATCACCTGCCGACGAATCGTTTTAGACGTACGCTTGTGCCTGGTTACCACATGCATCTTCTTTTCCACGTCTCCATTGTTTTTCTAGTTCTCACAATTATATTAACAGCAAGCAAATAAATCAATCAATCTACCAAATCAGTCAAAATTAACCCACTGTTTGACATAATGCCTCCTATTTAACACGCCATCTCGGTACTGTGCAAATCGGATGAAATTTATTCTTAATTTAATTTTAAAACGGAAAGGCATGTCATGACGTTTCGTTTTGCCATCATAGCCATGAGTAGTCATGACTATGATGGCAAGAAGAAAATTGGCTTAGATAGTGTAATGGTGGATAGTAATTTAAAAAAAATTGTGGTGTATAAGCAACCCAGCACTCAGCCACCACCACCCCCGCCACCACCTCCTCCAGCACTATACCAGGTCCACGTAGCGTAGGCAGGCAAAAACTCAGATGGTCTGATGTTGTTTAAAAGGACATCGATAGATGCGAGCTCTCAATCTACAATATTCAGCACAGAACATTATAACAGGGGTTAAAAGTGCAAAGTAGGCTTGGAACGCATGCAATGATTTGCATAAACGTGTAGCATGCGTAAGGCGCGCTGCGTGGTGCGAGCGAGAGCTAGGGCATGCGAGTGGGAAGACAAGGGGCGACAATCGTCTCCGAAGCTAAAGCGCTACTTTGCATTTCTAACCCTTCTTAAAATATGATATTCAGGTTAGAGCGAAGTGGAGCAAAGAGACTAAAAAAGCAGATCGCACTACTACGGGATAGTATCTAGGAATATGATTATGATAATACCAGATTTTAAGTCAGATCATAAGCTATCAAACAAAAAAAGTTTCATCAAAATTGGTTCAGTAGTTTTTGCGTGATACTCGTTCAAACAAACAAACAAACACACAAACAAACAGACAGACAAAAAATCCAAAAATTGGTGAAATGGAATCAGGGACACCTAAAAACCATATCGTAACTTTTTTTGTTAATATCTTCAATGTACAGACAAACTTCCTGTTACAGTTTTATAATAGTATTAATAGTATAGATTAATCTCATAAGGACACAAACAGGTTGAAATGGAGAGGTTTAAAATGAAACCATGAGCCACAAAGTTACCGGATGACGTTGGATTGAAAATGGAAACAAACTCAAAAGTTAAGTTGGTCGTACGAGTCAATTTATTAGTATAATTATTTTCGCTATGTGCAGTTGCGTTTAAATTGTCACATTAGCAATAAAGATCAAGGTCGACTTTAAGTGTTTTATTGAGTGATCATGATCATCAACATTGTCTCCTTTATCACTGTACCAGGTGAAATAAATAATTAATTGGGAATTATTGCGCATTGTCTTTCATATGACACGAACTGTACCAGGATGATAAACTTGTGATAAATATCATCCAAAATGCGCAGTGCAATTAGAGCACGGTTCATATTGAGCTTGTGTCAGGTCTCGAAACATATTCATTAGCCCAGTCATTTTACGGTTTTAGCCGGGACTAATTAATAATTGATACTTTTTTTCGGTATAATATTGAAGAGCCAATTTGAGCCTAGAAATGTACCAAAATAACAAAAAAAATCAAGTCAGCAACAGTTCCAATTTCAAAATTTAGCTATTATCTCGTTCTAAAAAACCTGATGATAATTTTTTTGCACATATTTAAGGCTTTACCATTATACATACTTGAAACATGGTGTAAATATTTTTGTCTACTTAGAAGGTTTTGAAAAATACATTAGAATTTTTTAATAAATACCGAATTTTTTAAATTGTTTTGTCTATATTATTGCTCAAAAATAATGTATATTGTTAAATCTAAGTCAAATGAGTGCATTGGTATTAATATTATTAAATAAAAAGCCTTCTGGGACACACAATTTTGATTTCTATGTTGCGTAGCCATTTTTTTTAAATATTTTTTAAGATAGTCTTTTTGTCACTAAATGATGCCGGTTACAGTTTAAAAGTCAAATTACTAATTACTCCCTACACCGCCTAACAAAACTCCGTAAAATGAATGGGTTAATATTGCAATTCGTTATGTAAATAGCTAGATTCTCTTTCACCCCCCGCGTTCCTCCTACCAGCATAGTGGTTATGTCATAATTATTACGTTTCATGGTCGTGTCGCTTCTAGTACATAATAGCTCAATGCAATAAGCTCATTTATAGTTTCATAAGGACATTCTACAGGGGAAAATTTTAGGAAGACATGTATCTTATATTATCTTGTGAGGGCTGGCAAGCCAGCAATACTTCGACCCAGTGAGATCTTTTGTGTTAATATAGTAAGACATGTTACTGGTAGAAGAAGGACTTCCTAACTTAAGAGTCTGTGTCAATGGTTCGATAGACTACCTCCGTGCTCTAATTGTTAAGAGCATTGGTCTCTCAACCCGGAGGTCGTGAGTTCGATTCCCACGAGGGACACTTAGTGATATGTCACTTTGTGCGTTTTTCCCCAGTTGATCAGGACATAGCAGGCTGAATCACCGGATTGTCTGAAAATGAAAATAATTCCGGGCTTCGGATGGCACGTTAAGCCGTTAGTCTCGACTACTATCTCTGGTGGCATAAAAAACCACGTCAGAAGCCGTAAGGCGGTTTGTAAAAACTCTGACACCAGGGCTGGCTGCACACACGATAAGGAGAATGGTTCGATATGAACACTACTCAGTATTCAGAGCTGCAGTATCCAGGTTCCGAAAAGCCCTAACGATAGCCAACCTCCGATAAGAGATGGCACCACAAGAAGAAGATGGTTTCAGTGGAATTCCTCTGTCAAGTGGCGATCGGTCTCTAGTCTTTTAATCTAAAAAGAAGTGCGGAAAAAATCCCACCCCAATCTCTTCATACCACCCACGAAAACAACGGTTACCCAGCAGTGGTGTAAAACTAATCGCACAGCAAAGTTGGATAAAATGAAGAAGTTCATAAATAACAAAAGACTATCAAACCTAGTAACATTACATAAAGTTTTAAATATAGAACTATGCCAGTCTTTAAATAGATTCATTGGTAAAAAAGGTGGGTGCATTGCATACGTGCGCGGTGTCGGCCGGTAGACAAAAGGTGTTCGTGCCACGTGCGCGCGCGCTCCCGGCAGATGTCGTGTTATTAACGCGACTGGTGCGGCGTGCATGTGATAGTGTTTGTTTCTGGGTGAATGGCAATAATCAATAACTTTGGATGGTAGAGTTAAGGGAATATAATTCGTAGCGCGCTCCATACGAACGAAGTCTGGTGATATTTCGAATACTAACCAACTAAAGTCAATGACATTTTTCAGAAATAATCTAGAAACAAATCTCTATGTTTGTATGAGGTCAGATTTTCATTGGTTTCCCGATGTACCTGCGCAGTTGACAAATTTTAATAGTGCGCGAAATTACATTGACTTCGCGCCCTTTTCGCTGATATGCGACAGATTCCGACATTGCACCCTTTGATTACTAAACGACTTCGGGTTTTGTCGGGAACTCTGCGCAAACGAAGATTGCCGAGGTTAATTATTTCCCTGGTCCTACTGTACCACAGATCACAAAAACTAAAGTACTGTACCTATTTTGTTCCATAAAATCCTCAGAAAAATTACTCTCATCATTTTTTTTTTATTTTTGTACATATTTACTTATTCGTATTGCACAAAATTATCCAGGAGATTTTCCTTTTCGAAACATACCTATATATTTTTTTAAATAACTTATTGCGGAAAATTGCTCCGTCCATTTCTTTTATTAAAAAATGACCAGTTTACTTCAATAAAACAGTTTTTTAAAGAATCCTATAAAATTTCGAACTCATCTTCTTTATCGTCTCTATTCTATAGTAACTGGTACTAGTTCTTTTAACAAATACGTTAATGTATACATTGGCCTCGGCGTGCGGGCTGAGGGAGGGCTGAAGGGAGTGGGAACCGCGCAACACGCGGCCGCCGGCCGCCGCGCCGCGCCGCCCCACCCGTCGCCCCTTCGCCCGGCCCGCGCCTTTGATTTGCGTCTCGACATTAACCAGAGCAGTTGTGTGTTAAAATGTCTGACGAATTGTGTATTTTTTGTAAAAAACGGTTGGAAGATGATTTATTTGTTAAATTGACCCAAAAAGGATTGAACAAAATTCGAGAGTGTAGTGTAAAAAGAGACGACGAGCTTATATATGAATTAAATCAAGAAATTCAAGAATTGACAGTGCACGTCAAATGTCGAAAACAATATATCAGCGAGGACATGATAAAAGCATATAGAAAAAGGAAACTTTTATTAAATGGTGCAGAAATATCATCACCGGTATTCAATTTTGAATTGAATTGTTTTTTATGTGGAACTGAGGCACTGGAAAGTAGAAAACCACATAGTTTCGTCGGTGGTATGCGAAGGGTACAAATGGCTCACACAAAGGAGTCCATCAAAGAATTTGCCTTGCGTCGAAAAGACTTATCAGGCGAAACGGTAAGTATTATAACCTATAAAGTTACTTATTTATGTTACGTTTTTGATATTAGGTTACGTTAGAATGCTCTTATGTGGCGTGCATGTTAGGCTGCATGATCATATTTTATAAGGCAGCTTTCTCAAGTGTGCCCGAACCGAACAAAAACTAAAATTTTTGTACCTTTTACAGGTTTTGAAACGTATTCAAGATGTCGATTTAGTTGCTGTTGCTGCGAGGTATCATATTTCATGCTATGACACCTTTCGATTAACAGAAGTACTTTCTTCTGAGGGACGACGTAAATCTGGGCGTCCAAAAAGCGATGCAACATGTTCCGCCATGAAAGATATTTACGGGTATGTTGAAGAAAATTGACATGAATTACAATTTTCATTCATAGAATTAATAATTTTTCGTCTATAATTGGCGCGAAACTTCAAGAGAAATACAGCGATGAAATTCTAACACCTGCTTCCAAAGTATTACTCAGATTTTTACTGTAACGGACTAGGTTTTTATGATTTTTAGGGTTCCAAAGTCGACAAGGAACCCTTATAGTTTCGCCAAGTCCATCTGTCCGTCCGTCTGCGGCTTAGCTCAGAGACGCTTAGTACTAGAAAGCTGTAATTTGGAATGGGCATACATATTCATCACGCCGACAAAGTGGTAAAATTAAATCTTGTTAATATTTTTTTTTAGGGTTCCTCCCCTACATGCGAAGTGGGAATGAATTTATTCTCGGCTACCCCGTGGTGTGGGGTACACTGTGAACAACTTTCACTATGGGATCCACATCGAAAACGCGAAAAAATCAATCTTTTGTCCCAAACATTTAGCTCGAGTAGATCTGTAGTTTAGTAGTATGGAACATCGCAAACGCATCGCATCATGCCGATTATGGCAAATCTCTTCATTTTGGAAGAGGCCTATGTGCAGCAGTGGACGTCTATCAGCTGATATGATGATGATGGAACATACGATTTTTTTTCGTATAAAACAAAAAGCCTCCTTCTAAGACCATATTATTATATTGTGACGGGTAACTACGGAACCCTACATAATATAAAACCTAATAAAATAAGAGTCGTCAGAGAAGGGTGATTTTCCGAAGTAAGTTATTACTTAAAAATAAATAACTGATCGAAAAGGAAAATCTTTTGGATATCGCTCAAAACTAAAGGTATATTTAAAGAAATTAATACGCAGAAAAATAAAATTGACTGAGTAATTTTCCTGAAGAAGTTATTGGAACAAAATAGGTTATTTTACATTTCTGCCCCTCCGAAAACGAAGTAGGTATTTCTGGATACCATTACATATATAATATCTATGCTTATTAATACATTCTAAAATATACTGAAGGATTTTCAGACTGAGAAATTTTTCACCGAGAGCTATACTTGATTTTAATGTTTAGGTACAAATACCTAAGTTCCAAATGAAAAAACACTAGATACGTATTTAATTTTTCAAACGTAATCTTTAATACTTTATCTTAACCAGTATATTTACCAGTAGATTTTTTTAGCGATTTCGTTGCTGTTAAAAATGTTCAGTTTGATGGTCTCATCATCATCCCAGTAAAAAACCGTCAGCATATTAAGAAGAACCCTTTGACTATTTATTATAAGGACTAGCCTTGCGGTAGCATTTCCCCTCTGCCACGATATAAGATTAATTAATCATGTGCATTTACATTCAATTTCATACCTTATCACTAATTTCGATTTTAGAACGTTTCGAACGGGGTTCACAGGATTTCATGATTTTTAACGTTCAAAATTAGAATCTAAAGTTATGGGGAATAAAATCCAAAGTTGCAGATTTCATGTTACCTCGCCCCCCGCAAAAAGTGGCAGAAAATGTTTGTTAGTAGAATTAAACGCGTGGCTAGTCCCTATACAACGTATTAATGAATTAACGCAAAACTAGAAAGTAGTTTGTTTAGAATCGAGAGCAGAATCGAATTATCATGGTTTCAACATAGGTAATTTTTTTCAAAATATATAATTTGTTGGTAAAATTTAAAATTTAGTGAACCCGATGTCAACCCACCGCAAGGGCACACTCACCTTACTTACTACCAAAACAAGATTATTAAAAGGTATCCATGAGTACGTTAGCGCTTTCATTCAATGCTGAAATGATAACAAATCATTTTTGTCTCAAAACTTAAAATGCGAATAACTTGAAATTTTAAGTACCAAAATAATGAAATTATTGTTTCAATCTAATTATTTTGTTATAAATCAGTTGGGGTGTATAAGGTTTTGCGCTAATTCATTAACACGTTGTATAAGTAGTCAAAGGAAGAACCCTATATTATGACGTTAACTTATAAATTCATATCTTATACAAAGTGAAATTGATATCATTAGCATCCTTTTAAACTAAGAGTCTACCCATCAAACTAAACAACTTTAACTATGGGAGCAAACCGATCGGAGTAAAAAAAAATAGCAGCTGTTCCATACTAAACTGCAATGTTGCATACACAGCTGTTTTTTTGGCTCCGATCGGTTTGCTCCCACTAGTAAAAGTTGTTCAGTTTGATGGGTATAGACTCTTAGTTTAAAAGGATGTTAATGATATCAATTTCACCCTGTATATTCACCTAAATCATCGATAGTAGTTGAACAAAATTTTATTTGTATTAATCGATGAAACATTATGCAGCCTAGCTAGCATGCCACCCACGACAACGCGTTTAAACGAGAAAAACGTCATGCGCGCTCTTTCTGGCCTACGTAAAATAATAAAGATGGAGGCACATCTCGATTTTTGTCGTATTCTCGGGGGTGGCATGCTAGCTAGGCTGGTATTCCTAAAAATAATTTAAAGTCATTCAAGTTCAAATACGTAGGTACTAACTTTTTTTTAAATGGATTGATAGATAAACAATTTATTTGCATAAGTACCTAACACACACATAACATTACAGTTCACAACAAGTTTACAATAAAAGAATACAATGAAACGTCAATAGAACAGACTGTAATTTATTGTATGCTAGAGCAGCAAATAGGTCCCAGCTCAACATAGACCTTGCCCGAAAGCAGCGTGTTGATTTTGAGATGAAACTTTTTTAACCGACTTCAAAAAAGGTGGAGGTTTTTCAATTTGACCGTTTATAAATATATTTTTTATGTGTGTTCGCGGATAACTTCGTCGTTTATGAACCGATTTTGATTATTCTTTTTTTGTTGGAAAGAAGATATCCCAAGGTACCACCCATGATAAGGAAACCAGGATCTGATGATGGCATCCTAGGTAAATCGAGGGGAACCTTTGAAAATCGTAGTGCTGGTTAGTGCGTTTGTTAATTTAAAGCACTACTATTAAATTAAAACCGCCTTCAAAAAGACTAAAAAGTTAAAAAATAATATTGCAGCCGATGACTTTTTCGTTCGCATCATAAAAACATTAATTTGTTTTATAGAAGTCGGTGTCAAGCCAAGCCAAAAAACTAATGCAAGCCCTGTCGTGAATCGTACCGGCTTGAATGTTCTTATGATGCGAACGAAAAAGTCATCGACTGCAATATTATTTTTTAACTTTTTAGTTTTTTTTACTTTTTACTAGTAGTCAGACGCATCAACCAATTTTACCTACCTATATAATTCTTAATGTATTTTAGTTATCGATTACACTCACTTTTTTAGGGTTCCGTAATATAGGTCCTTATATTATTATAATTATTATTATTATAATAGTTTTATTATGACTATGACTTAGTACCTAATATAGGGTCCCGTTAGTAGCAATAAACATTGCTTCATGCTGCGGTTACATAAGGAGGACTACTGGACATCATACGTAACTATACTGTATCTTAACTATTATAAAACTCTAACAGAAAGTGTGTCTGTACATTGAAGATAAACAAAAAAAAGTTACGATATGGTTTTAAGGTGTCCCTGATTCCATGTCACAAATTTTTGGATTTTTGTCTGTCTGTTTGTTTGTATGTTTGTTTGATCGAGCATCACGCGAAAACTATTGAACCGATTTTTTTTTGATAACTGAAACTTTTTTTGTTTGATAACTTATGATCTGACTTAAAATCTGGTATATAATTTGTGCGGACGGAGTCGCGGGTTAACGCTAGTAGTACATAAAAAAGCTTAAGCCTACATCGTCGTGTTTCAGTCGCACTCGCATTGGCCTGTTTTCAAATTTTCGTTCAGTTGCTAATATTTTTTGTATAATTTTAGGACTTCGTCAAAAAAAAAGTACACGTTTGGATCCACATCTCACGACCAGGATTATCATGCAGATGCTGATGAAAAAGATTTTTCTGACGTCGGATTAGAAAAAGAGGAAGAACAAAATATCAAATTTGAGCCTGAAAGCGAAAGTGACCGATATATTTCGGTTAATGCAACATCATATAACGACGAGGACGATCCTTTAAATTTTGAAGAAGATACCTTGAAGCCTACTAAAGCAAAAAGAAAGAAAAAGAACAGTACCGAGGACCCCAACGAACTGCAATTCTTTCAAAGCATCCTTCCCGATATAAAAAACTTCACGCGCAAAGAGAAAAGAAAATTAAAAATGGGAATACTACTATTAATCGATGAAATAGAAGATGAACGTAATAAAAGGGAAGAATCGCGCAATGCAGACTCTAGCTCGGATGACTAAAATACCAAAAATTTTCATTAAAAAACGTTTTATTAAGGACAATACAAATCCAATAGTGTTAAGTAGCAGTAAGACTTATGATTATGAAACTATGGTTAGTAAACAATTACAAAAATGGATCTTGTGATTTGGGCTTAGAGAATTCAGAACATTTTGGTACAGCCGTAGCAATGGACATTGGCTACTTTCAGCAATGGCCTTCAGTATGCTATTGCCACAACAGAAAAGTGTAGAAATCGTAATTTTATACCTACTTATTTCTTCACTGTGTCAACTACATTAGGTATTAGAATAAATAAAGAATATTAAAGCAAATCTTGTCTATATTACTGCACGAATATGTTACTTGTCGATCGATCAATTGTAATCCTACCATTTGACAAAGCACGTCCGCACTTAGATATGTTTTAGTCTAGCCTACGAACTAGCGCTCTACGTATATTCTGTCCTACCCTCATTTGCATGGAAATGAGATCCGACAACATTCTAGGCGCGACCCTCCGTCTTCTGACGCCTTCTTTGCTTAATTACAACGACATACATGGTAACGGCTTGCTTCTACTTACTACGGTTGTAAAATATGATGCTTTAAGCTCTTGCGATGAATGGAATGTTTAACATGCTTTTTTATCGAGTTTAAACATCGACAATGCTTTGTCAGCTCCTTTTTGCCATGGTGACATTAACGTATGGGCTTGGCACGTTACTAGCAGAACAGATCACCGATGGAGTCGAAGAGTTCTCGAGTGGCGATCGCGTACTTACCGGAAAGCGCAGCATGGATGGGCCCTAGGACCTAGGGTCTACCCAAGGCGCGCTTTCGTGTCTATAGGCAATGATTTTATGTTACGAGCGTTAACCCGCGACTTCGTCCGCACAAATTATATACCAGATTTTAAGTCAGATCATAAGCTATCAAACAAAAAAGTTTCATCAAAATCGGTTCAGTAGTTTTTGCGTGATACTCGTTCAAACAAACAAACAAACAAACAAACAGACAGACAAAAAATCCAAAAATTGGTGAAATGGAATCATGGACACCTAAAAACCATATCGTAACTTTTTTTTTGGTAATATCTTCAATGTACAGACAAACTTCCTGTTACAGTTTTATAGACTAGGCCTAGGTCACAGATTAATAATAAGTTACGGTGGACGCACAATGGGCACCCGTTGGATGAGGGCAGTGTATAACAGGTCGTTGTGGTGATCCTTGCAGGGCTATGTCCAGCAGTGGACGTTTATAGGCTGAGATGATGATAGGTGTTATTACGTTATTAGGAACAATTATGCAATAATTAAATGTTACCACTTTATTTTAAGGCACAACAAGGCTTCTCTTCCGTTTTTAAGTGTACAACGTTGCTACAACTTCTCGTTAATAATGGTGATGTTTGGATTTTTAGATCAGTATTTCGTACCATCCCAAGAGGAAATAAATATTTGCAGTCCTTACTGTCTACTAAATTCAACATAGGGTTGTTCTTAAGGGCCTATGTCGAAAAATAACGACGCAAGCGTAAAACAAACTTTATTTAATGTGATTGTACTATTTATGTAAGTTCAATTCTGCTCTAATCAAAATTTGTAAAATATCAATCTCTTTTTTTAAAATCAAGTCTCGTGTTTCTATTATTTACCGTTTAGCAGTGCCAAGCGTTTATCGATAAAGACGGAGGCTACTTTGGATTGTTTTTCTATCGAGAAAATGTGTCTTAATAGTGTTTTGGCTCTAATCAAAACTTCAATTATATGTTCAATTTACAGATATCCGCTAATCATACTCCTACTGTTAGTACTTCATGATATATGACGATTTGAAGAATCCTATTTTTTTCACATAGCCTCTTAATACTATGCTGATGGGTTTTAAAAGGCATGATCAGACCCTAAAACTGAACAACTTTCTCAATTGAATAGAAATCGCGACAAACAATTATGCATATAAAGAAAGACTCTGTACGAGTATAGTACCCTGTGTAGTACGTGTTTATGTTTTGGTGTCAAATAAAGTATATTTGATTTGATTGATTGAGTATAGGTACTATTTACGCATGGAAAACAACAATATCGATTGCTTTTTGACATTGTCGTAGATTAACAAATCAATTTGCTAATAGGATATCACCGAATTATTGTCGACTTTATTACACAGGTTTTACGATTATGACTTCAGTATTCTTTCAGGAATGTAATCTTTCAAATTGGGTAATGACATTGTTCTTTTATGAGTCTTGTACGCCTGCCGTTTGAATAAAAAGTTAACGTTACCGCGTATTATTAGAGGACACATGTTTCGCGTCACAGTTCCTGTGTTACACAATGTTATATCAGGCATAGGCCCACCACACTCTCCCACCGCTGTAACTCCTGTAAACCAGGATCAACAGCGGCGACCATTCACAATACTAGACAATGAAGTCCAGCGAGCCCGGGGGATGACTCCAATCTGTCTTGGAACCCGCAATGAATTTATAAAAGAAGATAGGAGGAGTATGAAAAAAAAATATCCGCCTTCCCTCCATTGCACACTGGAAACAGCTATAAGAAAAAAGCAAGGCTATTAGAGACCCAATTCCAGAGATCATTTCATGTTGCAGGATATGTCGCAATGTAATCTGCCTACTACGTACGACGTGACCTGATATAAAATATGGTATTTGTCAGCTTGTGGTTAGGTAGTAGGTGGTGTGAAGTCTACCGATCCACATTGGGCACGCGTGGTGGACTTACGCCTATACATCCACCCCGAGGGTATGCTTGTGCACTGCAGTGGGACGTATATAAGCTGATGATGATGAGGCACTAGATGTAAGCTGTTAAATGTCACCTAACAATATATCACAACATAACTATCCAAACGCATTAGTGTTTCAGGACACGTGAACCTCCCCCTCCCCCCACTTGACCTCGCCTCGCAGGCTAATGCCATTACAGTAATTAGGATATGCTTAAGCATAATTAATGTTGTCAAACTATGCTCCTACTTTATTTACTATGTCTTTCATATTTTATGGTTAAATGGAGTGAAACCAAACCAAAGCGTTGTAGTAGTGTTATCATTATTTTACAGATTTTATTATATTATATGTACACAGGGTGAAATTGATATCATTAGCATCCTTTTAAACTACGAGTATACTCATCAAACTGAACAACTTTTACTATTAGAGCAAACCGATATGAGCAAAAAAAAAAACAGCTGTTGTGCATACATTTGAGTCGAGTATGCAGCGGCGGCGCGGCGGGTGCAGTTTAGTATGGAACAGCAGATTTTTTTTTTGCTCCGACAGTAAAAGTTGTTCAGTTTTAAGGATGATAATGATTTAAAAGGATGCTAATGATATCAATTTCACCCTGTTGATTTTGAAAATAAATATCTTGGACATTGTCACACAAATTATCTAGTCACATTTAAAGTACCTGGACTTGTATTATGACTTTTACCATGGACAACAGTTACTATCCCATATATTTGAGTCGAGTAGGTAAGTACTGCAGTTTTGTACGTAAACTGTTGATTATTTTTCTCGATTTCGAAGTTGGCTCATTAGTGAAAGTTGTTCACTATGATAGTCTAATCTAAACCATGTATTTTTTTGTAGCTGATGATGATGACATTTAACTTAATTCAAGTGTTTGTAAATTAAAGATTAGATTTTATTACCATTGTTACTCCACTATGAATTAATCTTAATTTTATTCTATTGTTATGCCTGTATAGGTAGAGTATAATGATACTAAATTGGCATGACTTCACATCCACAATGTATATTGTAAATACTTATAACTCAGTGTGCACAATAAAGAAATATTGAATTATTGGTATTTTGTTACACCCAGTTTAATATAGTATACCAACCACCATAATACAAGGTCTGAACCAGAGTGACTAACCCCTGATTGCCACCTGATTGAAACGAGTCTACGACAACTCGAACCCGACTATTCGACCTGAACAACTCAACCCGAACTATGTCAGACAATCTATGTCAGAGTTACACTAATATTATTTAAATATTTTATATTATTTTATAATTATAACTCAAGTCACACCTCTAAAACAATTTAAAATGCCTAACACGTAAAATAAGTGATTAAGCGAAACAAATTAAAAAAACAGCACAGGGCGGGCGGGGAGTCTGGCCTGGCCGCCCAACCAGCGGGCGGTTAAAACAAAACTCTTGTTGGTCTCTACTTATGCCACTTTGACGGGATCAACCTCCTCAAATTATTTATTGATCCCCTTTGCCTACACACATTTGGTGAGAAATAGATCCACCTATATGGCCAGACTGATATAAATTAAATTAAAAGGAAATTGTAAGTCGCAATTGGCAACACAGTTTTTCTTATAATCTAAGTACATAACACACAACTGATACAAAATGTCGAGTCTCAGTTATGCTGGCACGGGGCTGAAGCCGCGCAGCGCTTGGCCTCTACCCGGACATTCGAACTTCGCAATGACGTGAACGCTATCGTTTCAATGTCAACTCTATTAGAATGAATTTCGGACCGCAACGGTCTCGATATATCTAAAATTGATAGTCCGGGTACAGGGCCAGATTTTCAACCCTTCTTTTGTCTTGAGTATGAGAGACAGATGAATTATACAGATAATTGTAGGGAGTATAGGGAAAAGAATCCTTTTTGTCGGTTTTAGTTTCCAGGATATATTTATTTAGAGCAATTTATATATATTTTGGATCTATCAATAACTCCATACTGCCAACAAGGTCCCTTTGCCCTGAGAACGTCATAGACTTATGTTGAGGGTTCATTTTTGCTTTGGAACTCCGAATAATTGAACATTATTGGATTTCTAAACATATCTGGTGGATTGACGACGAATGTGGAGATCATTGGGGGGAAACCTATGTTTAACAGTAAACGTCAGCAGCAGCATTAACATCAACTTATATACGTCCTACAGCAGGCCATAGGCCTACCCTCATGCACCTTGTTTGGGCGTCAGTCCACCACTAACGAAAATTAAATGAACCCTGGGTCCGACGAGCATAGACGAAGCGGCTGAAGTGATGGAGAAAGGACGTGTGTCAGCAGGCGGTTACCAATTGACTCTGTATACCCCAAAGGGATATATAAGTTATATCATCATCAATATACCTAATGACATAGTAGCTAGGCAATAATAATATCTGGATGCCATACTAAGTGTCTCGTTATCATCAGCCTATATACCCTCAGGGAGAGTGTATGGGCGTTAGTCCACCACTCGTGCCCATTAATGCGTTTTATTATAATTCACATACGAATAAAAATTTCTTCTTCAGCGTATTCCTCACAATCGATGATCTCCTTCGCCGTTTGAGAGCAGTCGGTATTACGTACATCAGTTAGGAAACGTCATTGGTGCACGCCATGTCGTCCGTGTAGATTCGAACCCGGACCTAAATGATTGATTGCCTATATCTCTCCGCAACACGCCACCGGCACTGACTCTCTCATCTCAGTAAGTGCTACTTCGTACAATTTCATTGTCATAATTTCAAATCAAATTCTAACAAAAGCAATTTCAAAACATAAAATTACATATCTACTGGAGCAGACAATATACATAATCCTTTATTTCGAATCCCCGCTTAATAAGCATATGAATAACAAATCACATCATTACAGTGACGTTCTGGGCTAAATCACACAGAATCCGTACTGCATTTGGTAATTAACATTCGGATATCATCACCGTACTGCTAATTCGATTATAGGTATTGCAGGCATCCCGAATATACGAGTAGTTTACCCATTTAGGACTGTTATGTGTGGTTCAGTTAACGGATTGTCGACGTTAACTAGGAAATTGGGGTGATAAGTCGGCGAGTGTGCTCACAGTTACTTTGCCGTGCTTATGAAGTACAGTAAGTATTTTTTGGCAGGGCTGAGTTGTGTATGTTTCCGGAATCCTTGTGACGAGCTCTGTAATAAAACTATGTTTATAAAAAAATGTTTTATTTCCGACATTACATCCACATCACACTTAAATTATAATGTTAGTACAATCACTTAAGTGTAAACCGATCTAGTGCTGGAAGCCTAGAACCTCCTCCTTTTAAAGTCAGTTAAAAAGATAAATAATAACGAATGCAATATGTCAAATCACTGTACCTACCTTTAAGTTAATGCAAAATCTATAACGGTCTTGTAAATCCAGGGGCAGCATAATATTTGTTATTTCATCTCATCTCCGTTCCTTCTATGATCAGAGACGGAAAGCAAGAGATCAATACATAGTTCAAGTATATTAGTACATAATGTGGAATCAGTAGACGGTTGTGTATGTACCTGCAAATTTATTATAGAGATCTAACCGCAATATGGGTTCGACTAGTGTCAGGCTATTTTAATACTTCCTTTAGGTAAAAAAACTGTTACTTTCTTGTTATTCAATTTATCCACTTTTCGGGTGCATTGATTTCGATTTATTACCATATTTTCGGTTTTTTGCCGCGTAGTTTCGGCTTAGAAAACAATCTTCTTGAAAGTAGCTGAAAGTTACATAATCAAGTTCAGCTATAGATGCTATTAAAGATTTTTATTGCAATAGGAACACAAATAAGTATAATTTAACTATTATGAGTATAACCTAAACTATGGTTGGCTTGCACCAACAAGATTATGATACTGTCCCTGTCACCAGTAAACATACGTATAAGTATGTCTAAATACATTTTTGCATAGGCTAAATCTAAGACGAAGCAAAATTAAAATGATGTCCAAAAAAGGCAGACAAATCAAAAGATTGGTGGTCTAGCTGCAGATTGGAAGCCGATCTTAGTGATCGGTAAACTTACCGTGAACCACTACAGATATAATACCTACCCGATCAAGATCGCTGCAATGCAGAATTCTTGCAGCGTTTTCTCTTTAGATATCGATGCTTTTTTTCACAGCATGTTCAATATTCCATTGCTAGGCAAAGGCCTCCCCATTTACACTCCAAACCTCTCTTTTGTGTGCAACAACTAATCAACTCTCCAAGTGGGCGTCCATGTTGTCTCTCCACCTTTTTCTGGGTCTACCTAGACGCTGCCACCATCCTAGGGATCCCAGTCTATAGTGATTTTGGCCCATTTCTCCGAACACATGCATGTGACTGTCATATCAGGTCCAGTCCCACTTCAGCTGAGCTGGTATGCGCCCCACTACCGTCTGCTATGCCAGTTCTGGAACGCGGTTCCCTGTTTCTAACGCGATCGGTGAGTAGCACAGAGTATTATGATATTAGTAAGTCAGTTAGTATTTATAGTAAGATTTCTCAAGTGGCGACTACGTACCGGATAGCGCAGCTTGGGTAGGCCCTCCACAAGGTAGACCTGATAAAGGCGGGGGAACCTGTTGAATAAGGGCAGCGCAAGACCAGTCGTTGTGGCGATCCTTGGTAGAGGCATATGTCCAGCAGTGGACGTCCTTCGGCGGTTAGTACCTAGTAATTTACACAATAAATGTTTTTTAATTTACATATTTAAGTAAACATTATGTACACATGATTTTCAAGTTTTGCTTCCATTTGTTTTTTTTTTAAACCCTGACGTTTTTATAGCATCCTAAATGATACAAAACACTTGAACTCTAAATACACCGTCTGTTAAAACATCCAAGTTAATTTGCTAACACCATGTGTAATGCAGTAAGTGTATTGTACTCGTAATACAGGCAAATGTACAATACAGAACGGTGCAAGCAGTGAACCGGTCTTGAACCATGTCCCGACATTCCTGGATGCGCGTTGTGTCTTGACCTAGCTCACTTCTCTAGGGTTTTCGAATTTAAAATCTTAAGACAGTTGCCAACTTTTTTGGCTGTAGTATGGTAGCGTGATATACCGCTATCGCGCTCTCTTTCAATATTATACCCCAAAAACATACTGAAACTATGTATCGGTTTCTCTTTTACTATGGAAGTAAATCTCAACGGATATACAGGGTGAAATTAATATCATTAGCATCCTTTTAAACTAAGAGTCTACCCATCAAACTGAACAACTTTTACTATGGGATTGCTCCCACCGATCGGAGCAGAAAAAAATCAGCTGTTCCATACTAAACTGCAATGCCTGCTCGACTCAAATGTATGCAACAGCAGATTTTTTTTTGCTCCGGTCGGTATGCTCCCATAGTAAAAGTTGTTTAATTTGATGGGTAGAATCTTAGTTTAAAAGGATGCTAATGATATCAATTTCACTCTGTGTATTTTTGATTTATCTGTAAAGATATACAGGGTGTAAACATAAATGCGTTATATGCTTTTGATTTAGACCATCAAACTGAACAACTTTCACTATGGGATTAACATTCATACATTTGGGTGGAACAGCAGATTTTCTTTTTTCTTGATTTCAATATTTCTCCTATAGTACCTAAAAAGTTTTCAATTATATAAGGTTAACAAAATTTGCTGAAACTATTTTAAAGGGATTCTTAGACCATCAAACTGAACAACTTTCTCTATGGGACCAATATCGAAATCGCGAAAAAAAATCTGCTGTCCCATACATTTAGGTCGAGTAGGTTTGTATGAAACAGCTGATTTTTTTTCGCGATTTCGATATTAGTTCCATAGAGAAAGTTGTTCAGTTTGATGGTCTGATCATATCCTTAAAATAGTTTCACCTAATTTTGCTAGACCTTATATAGTCTAAGTAACGCATTTCAAATCGTACAATTATAACAGTTCACGTATTGGATGATAAGACCAAATAATATTACCGAAAAAGGTACTTTTAAATGTAAGTACATTAATAAATTACACATTCAATCTACGTCTGCTGATAAATGCTGAAGTTCAGCATCTCTGAGATGGCAGAATTAATAAGTTTTGAACATTTTCATAAAATCACCGTAGTAATCGCTTTACTTCGTCCAGATGATTTTAGATATTCCAGCACAACGGCCATCTAACAGGGATGGAGGATTTTAAATGCAACTGGTTCGAAAAAGACAACATTTTCCCACTCCATATCTAAAATGCCCCTAATACTCAAGATATTCTATCCAATGTTGATTCCTAAAGTTCCATAGCATAAAGTCTATTTTGAATCGTGATGCGAAAAGGTATATTGCAATTTCTATTTCAACATTGAGGCAGCTACACATTTTTATTTGTGGGAAGAGTGAGATAGATAGTGTCTGCTTTGTAAAGTGTGAGGGAGAGCGAGATATCTACATTTATATTCTGGGTACGTGTAAGTTTCAGGCAACGGTCGCCGTGAAACTCGTAAATGGGAAAAAAAGCAACAACGGAGAACTCAACCGCCTCTAGTGATGGGAACTGCGTTATAAATCTTTTTAGTATCTACTTGTACTGAATACTTCAAAATGTATAACGAAGTCAATCAAAGACAAAGAAGAACCAATTACTTAAATACCATGTATCAACCACCTTGCCACTCTGACATATACAGGGTGTCCCAGAAATGGTGAATCAAACTGCTATGGGAGGCAGCTTGACTAATGTCCTATCCATAAAAAATATTAAAAAAAATAAAACCCACATGACCATAAAAAAAAAAGAATATCCAAAAAACGGGAAAATCATCAAACTGCCAATATTAATTGTTAGAGGTTGCTTCGACTGATTGTTAACATTTTACAAAAAAAAATGTCTGCACTTCGAGTACAGACCACTTAGTTTAATTGTTTTTTCTGAACCGAAATCTTTTTTTTTTAATCTTTTTTTTTTATGGTCATGTGGGTTTAATTTTTATTTTTATTTTTTATGGATAGGACATTAGTCAAGCTGCCTCCCATAGCAGTTTGATTCACCATTTCTGGGACACCCTGTATAAGCGAAATGTATATAATATGTGTATAAAGTTGTATAATTATTTACCAGATAACATTAAATGTATTGAAAATAAGAATAGATTTAAGCTAGAACTGACAAGCTGGTTACAAGGACATTGTTTTTATAGTTTTAGGGAATATATTGATTTTATGACATATCTACAATTTAATTGACATTAATTTTATTCTATTCAAGACATTAATTTATAATTATTATTTATGAAATTGTTGTTACTTAATTCATCACTTAATATTCCTATTGTTTGCGTTTATTGTTTTAATATTTGCACGTCTGTACACAGACAAGATAAATCTACTGGACACCTAGATTAAGATCTAAAAAGTTGTGTAAAAATTATCTTGGCAAATAAATGATTTTACTTTACTTTACTTTGTATTCAAAACAATCCATATTTGTATCAATAAATACGGAACGATAAGAATAACAACCGTTCCTATTCGTAGATACTAATAAGATATCTAAGCATAATGGTTCTCCGCTATGCTCTTAATAAATAAATAAATAAATTTTAATAAGTTTTTATTCGGGAAACCAACAGTCAAATTACAAACGAATGGTTACAAACTATGAACATAGAATAGTCCAATTACAGGAATCCGCTAATTGTAATTTAAAATTAAATGAAAAAGTTCTTCAAAGCTTATACAATAATAGCTACCTATCAGAAGGTAGATAGGCTAAAATAACAATAAATGATAAGAAGAAAGTATATTGCGAGGACAAGACTCAGTCTAAAGAGCTTTACCAGTTAAACCCTTCTTATACTGCGCCAAAGATAAACAAAATGGATCGAAATCAAAGTATTTAAGGTTGTACAATACAGTAGCTCTATACATATATTCATTTTGCGTATAATTAGTGTATACAGCGGGTTGAGCGAAGAGAGTTATATTTCTCTTAAGTTAGGCAAAGGTTTCTTTAGTGTTTCGTGGGCGAATAACTAGCCACAATGATCGCTTGACACGTGAACTACATGGACGCTTCACACCCTGAAAACTACCTCGGTGGTCTAATGGTTAAGAGCATTGGGCTCTCAACATGGAGGTCGTGGGTTTGATTCCCACAGGGATACCTAGTTATATGTCTCTGTGAGTTTTTCTCCAGTTGGCTAGGACATTGCAGGCTGAATCACCTGATTGTCTGAAAAGAAAAAAAAGATTCCGTGCTTCGGATGGCACGTTAAGCCGTTGGTTCCAGCTACTATATCTGGAGGTAGTATTTGTTACATAAAAACCACGTCAGAGGCTGGAAGCGGTCTGAAAAAAACGTTGACATCAGCGCAGCATAGCTGGCATGGCAGCGTGATATAGCGTATATCACGCCTTCGCCCTCTTTCTATTCGCGCACGAACAAACGAGATAAAAGTCGTGATATAGCCAGATCACGTGTAACTTGCTACGCCTTCTGGGCTTACTGCCCACACGATAAGACGAAGACCCTGAAAGCCTATCTATACTAATACCCTGAAATAAGCGAAAAGTAGAGGTGCTAAGTTACAACGTCGCTGCAAGTGGGTGGTAATTGATAGTTTTTTTTTTTATTTATAATTAATGGACTCTTGCTTGTGCGTTAGCACTGCATTTTCGCCAGTATCAAGTGTTTATGGGAGAATCTATCCCAATCTCAGGGATTGTTTTTGGTCAAAAACAAGAAGAGATTAAGGATTGCGGAGCCTCGTTGCAGGCAAAAACGCGACTCGCGAAAACCACGCGAGACAAGTGCTCTGGTCAGAACCTGCAACGTGACTCCAATGGATAGTTGTAACCTTGATTCTGACCACCCCAAAGGTCGCAAATTTTACCTGTAGTTCATTTTAAAGGGTTCAGTATCCAAAGATTAAAATTATATGCTATCTAGTAGTATTCTAAAGAGATAAAAATCGTAAAAATCTTGTCAAATTATTACACTAAAATAGAGTGTGTGAGTCAATGTTGACTAAGTCTCTAATTATGTATTAATTTGTCATCGGTGATCTAAGACATAATGTAGAACAATGCCGTGCCTGTTAATAACTATGATACTTGTAATTGTAAAGTTCAGCGGACAGAATATTAATTGCTTCATTTTAGTTAGAGCAATCATAATCAAAGTGCATGCCGTAGTAAACGATTCGATACCCTTCTGAATATACACATGCATGCTGAAGGATTAAACAGAAAAATAAAACATAGGTAACTAGAAAATTTGTTCGAAAAATTTTACGCCTCAGATCGTCACGGTGACCAAATTGCAATACAGAAGCAGAACTATCGGTCTATCGCGATTAACAGAGATAGAAAAGAGTAAATCTGTAGATTTGTTGACCAGATGTTATGTTATATTGTTTATAGGGGAGCAGACTGCATAAAATATATTTTAGTTTTATCTTCTTAGTAAAAAAACATTTAAAAATAACGTTATACTCACATTTTTAGTTTTTTTTAGCTAGAATACTATTTTTAATAACATGATGAACTATCTTCTTCTTATTATGTGGGCAGAGCCCTAGTGTCAGAGTTTTTTCAGACCACCTTACGGCCTCTGACGTGGTTTGTATGTAACGACTACTAACCATTAGAGATAGTAGCCGGGACCAACGGCTTAACGTGCCATCCGAAGCACGAAATCATTTTTCTTTTCAGACAATCAGGTGATTCAGCCTGCAATGTCCTAAACAACTGGGGAAAAACGCACAAAATGATATATCACTAGGTGTCCCCCGTGGGAATCGAACCTACGACTTCTGTGTCGAGAGCCAATGCTCTTAACCATTAGACAACAGAGGCAGTTGACTATTAAAAGTAATGAAATGTTGATGACGTCGCTTGTGGGTATTTAGTACAATTTTTCATACATCGCGCGCGTTTTGACGTTCGATTAAAAGTTGCTAATTTGACTTATTGTCCGGTGTACGAATACGCACTGAGCCGCACGCCTAACATTGCAGTGGGACGTATTTAGGCTGATGACGATATGTTATGTTTACATAATTTTATTGTCCTTCCCTAATCTATTTAATATTACTAAAGTACCTATAGTTAGTAACATACAAACTGTCATCTGAGAGTAAGTTTTGCGTTGAGATAAATAAATGTTTACCTAGCTGATTTTGTTTGTGATAATAACTATTGCTTGTTAGTAAAGTTTGTCCATTTGGTTGAACAAATATTATACATGCATGCATGCATATGCTAACGACTATATTTCCTGAAGTGGTAGTCGGAGATATTCCGAAAACTCAGAACACATTTCACTAGTAGTACCAAAATTCGGTCTAGTGTGACGGGGAGTGAGCTCGTGAAATCTTCTTCTTTCTCGTGTGAAGGTGTTCACACTTTGTCGTTCCAGTACTTGGCCACCTCTATTCCTCGAGGGGAAGCCCCGTGAAATAATATGCATTGATCTCTAATTAGATTTCTTATCGATATATCGATCAAAGTGTCCCATCACTAGCTATACTCGTCATCAGTGCCGAGCCGCGTTGATATTTCCACGTAGATTTCACTCCGTAAAACCTTTGCCGCGTATTTTTTTGCACACATTTTTGGTCGGCACATCTCGTTTTATGCACAACCACTTCAATGTTGTGCATGAAGTTTGCAGACTATGTGAACTTTATTACGTTTTATTCGAATTCAAATCTGTATTCTTTACTTTTCTATTAAATTCTGAAAGGAAAGTGAATAATGATCATCAATGCCTGGAAGAGCTACTGGTCCATGAAGGACTGAACTCCTGCTATCCCTCAAACGAAGGCTCATTGACATGTGTATCCTGCCTATCCTAACCTACGGTGCCCAAATCTGGTCTCAAAAGTCCAAACTCAAGGTTTGTCAGAGAGCGATGGAGCGCAGTATATTAGGTGTTAGAAGAACAGATCGTGTCAGGAACACTACACTGCGCTCCAAAACACAAATCGCCGACGTCGGGGAGAAAACAGCTAAACTAAAGTGGAAATGGTCCGGCCATGTCTGTCGAATAAACCAGGAGAGGTGGGCAAAAATTGTTACGCCCTGGATCCCAGAAAACGGTCGTCGGCGCCCGGGTCGTCCTAGGAAGAGGTGGCGGGATGATCTGGATGCTTTTGACGACATGTGGCCAAAGCTTGCCCAGGATAGAGATGGTTGGAAGATAAAAGGGGAGGCCTTTGCCCAGCAGTGGGATGAAATAGGCTAATAAAAAAAAATTATTTAAGACCTTCCCCTATTTACTCGTAATGCGTGATGTTTTCGTAATCACCTTTTTAAATACTATAAATGTACACTCGGAAAACTTAAACATCACACGAGGTATAGGGTCCTTCTTAATATGCTCACGGTTTTTAAAGGGATGATCAGACAGACCGTCAAACTGAAAAACATTCTCTAAGGGACTAACGATGAAATCGCGAGAAAAAAATCAACTGTTTCATACAAAGCTAGCTGCAATCCTACTAGACCTAAATGTAGGTATAGAATGACAGCAGATATTTTTTTGCGCGATTTCGATGTTTCCGTAGAGAAAGTTTGATGGTCTGATCATACCCTTAAAAAACTCTACATATCAAGTTATACTCTGTATATGTACATAATAAATCTGTCTCAACTTACTCTTTTCTCTCTGTGCTGTTCTTCCATTTCTGTCTATCTTGGGCAGTGAGGGGCTTATACCAAGCACCGAAGGTTTCCAAGTCTAAATAAACTGAACAAAATAGTTTTGAGATTGCACATCCTATGCAATACCACATGAATAAATATCCCACACAGACGAAAAGGTTCGAACAATCGCGCTATTGAACAATCTATGGGAGACATTGGACGAGCGCGTCACGTGGTCGTTTTGTGCGCTTCTGGCCCCAAAAAGACAAACCATTTAGGAGCACTCAAAATGATCAAGTGACGCGCTCTCCCAATGTCTCCCATAGATTGTTGACAATCTATGGTTGGCGAGCGTATTACGTGATCATTTTGTACGCTCCTGGAGTGCGATTTTTCTACATCACACATTGTAATCAGCAGTAGAAAATATCGTAATTACTATGGAGAATGGCATCTTTCTACTGCTCGTTTGAACGTGTGATTTTCAAAAATCGCTCTTCTGGCCCCACACAGACAATGCTTTTAGTAGCGCACAAAATGATCATGTAACGCGTTCGCCCAATTTCTCCTGAAGATTGTCCACTAGCGCGATTGTGTCGAAGTCTTCTCTCCGTGGAGTATTTACTCATGTGGCAATACTTAATAACATTGACAGGTAAGTAAGTGGTGCAGCATCAAACAATGCGGCCACTTTCCATGCTTACTCAATACAAAACGTTACGTAAACGAGAAAGATGTTTGCTGCACTGATTTCGTCAACCAGTGCCAACTGCCACTGTTATTATGTAAAGTGAAAGCTTCTTGCAATAATCTAATAGCTAAGTTTGTTTTGCTTGCATACATAATATGTATAGGGTGTAAACTTAAATGCGTTACATACTTAGGGGGTGCTTCAGACCATCAAACTGGACAACTTTTACTATGGATTATGGAAGCAATATAGAAATCGCGAAAAAAAAAAATGGTTTATCCATAGAAAATATCATTTAGCTACTCGACCTAGAGTATGTAACGCATTTAAGTTTACATCCTGTATATATACTAACATTATTTGATGGTTAAAGTATTGGCTGTTTGATTCTTCAGTCTTAATTTTTGATGGGTTATTTTATTACCTAATTTGTGATTATTACCTTACTGTGACCATAGGAGTCGTAACACTACTGAAATATTAGATAACTAAAAAATCTCTAACACATTAAGAACCCGCGAAAGAAACCTACTAAAGCGGCTTGACAGCTAGTTGACTGCTAACTTGCCCCTACCAATCAGCCAATCCGCACTGTGCTCGCGTGGATGTGAATTCGTGAGTTTGCACTGGAATCCTAGGCTACATATATACATAGATTGTCTTAGTATAAATTCATTTGTAATAGACTTTGTCTACCATAAGTATTAAGTACGAGTACGTAGTACGTATAGGTAAGTAAGAAAGGAAAGGACAAACGCATGTAAAAGCAAGGGGGAGTCTGGTCTAAGGAGCGGGCAGCGCGGCGGTTATCGACGCAGCTACGGCCTGCCTTGGTATGTGCGCCGATTAACTTATATGCCTCTAGAGATGATACAACAGGGTTAAAAGTTTTAGTTATTAAGTTTTTAGCCATAATCTCGCACGTATTCTCACTCTATAGGCGGTCTAGGCTATCTGCAAGGCGATTGAGGCGTGAAAATGAAACTAACAAACAGACGGACCTTTCACATGTTATGAATAAGTTACATTACGTGTCAGGAATAATTGACAGCTCCCCAATTATTCCCTAACCAGCAAATCGTTGTCATATTCATATAGCAGAGCAGCTCATAGAACCAAGCAAATGGTATAGTAGGTATTAGTGAATATAGTCCATAAAACACCAAAGCACATTTACACAACCGGAAAATGGCGAAGATAAGTCGCCATTCGGTGCTAAAGTATTTCTATAGGGTCCTTCTTAATATGCTGACACTTTTTTAAGGGATGATCAGACCATCAAACTGAACAACTTTCGTATAGAGGATTTAGACATCACCTTTTTCTCCTCTTAACCACTACGCTGTTATTGTACTGTAGAAGAGATCGTGGTTCAATTGTTTATTCCTAAGTTTTGTTTTGACTTTGAAATATAGGAAAATAGTTTTGAAAAACAATAATAGAAAGAAAAAAAATCATTTTCGTGTACAGTGAAGTACCTATAATTGAGTTGAATTGAAAAAAACTTCTCATCCTGATGACTAACTATTAATTTTATTCAAACGTCCATAGTAGGAAGTACCTAAAATTTAAGTAATATTTACGGGAAAAACTTTATTGATAAACTAGTATTAGGTCAGTAAAAATCTTTCGTCTTATTATATTTTTAGAAAGGACTTCAAATATAAACTTTCACACTAAATGTATCCCAGTCACACAAGGAACAACTCCGGCAACATAGACGGGGGTATGTGGACAGATCTTGGAGCGATAGCCGTCGAGATGTCGACTGCAATGTCGCTGCCTCCGAGGTCCAGCCGAACCGACCCCCTCTGGTGTCAGTGATCGTCTCGTACACTTGCTCGTACCAATCTCAACGAATACTTTACTTTATACAGGGTGTACCTACACACAGCGACATATATCAAGCCATACTGTATATATATATTTGTATTGAAAGTGTTTATACTTGTGATGATAATAACTCACCCCAGGCGTCTAGTAGATGGATGGAGTCGGAGAATTTGGTGATAGATGAGAATGATAACAGTGCGATAACTTTGGATGAGATTATGAAAGCGATGAAAAGGTTCAGGATCAATGGTTTAACGTCACCAGTGGTGTTAGACAGGGTTGTGTTGCGTCCCCTTGGCTTTTTGACCTGTTTTGTACCTGTAAGATAAATAAATAAATAAATAAATATGGATAGCGGTCTGACTGATCTAAAAGAATCCGAAAACGGTTTAAGAATGAGAGGGTTACTAGTCAAGTGCCTCCTGTACGCTGATGATCAAGTGATACTTGCATCGTCAGCGGGAGAGTTACAAGACATGGTAACTCTCATAAATACAGCATTGACGAAAAAAGGAATGAAAGTGAATGTGAATAAAACTAAAGTAATGGTAATGGAAAGGGATGAATGTGTGACTGATTGTTGTATAATGATTGAGAATGAAAAAGTGCAACAAGTGAATGAGTTTGTATATTTAGGATGCATGTTTACTAGAGATGGGAAATGTGAGGGTAATGTGCATAGGCGAGTAACAGCGGGAAACTAAGTAAACGGTGCTCTACATACCATTTTGGCTAGCCAATTAGTGTCCAAAAAGGTTAAAAACAAGGTCCAAGGCTATACACAATGGTGTGTTGGTGCCTACACTTACGTATGGCAGTGAGTGCTGGGTATGGCAGAAGAAGCATGCAAATAAAATTAATGCTGTTGAAATGCGTTCCTTGCGAAGTATGTGTGGTGTGACGCTGAAAGATAGAGTGAGAAATTGTGTAATAAGATATAGATGTAAATTAAAAGAAGATGTAGTGACAAGAATAGAAAAAGGTATGCTTCGTTGGTTTGGTCATGTGGAGAGGATGAGTGACAGCAGATGTACGAAAGAGATATATGTTGCTAATGTGAGCGAAAGCGTCGGCAGAGGGCGCCCTCGTAGGACGTATGCTGATCAAATCAGTTGCGTCCTACAAAAAGGGGAGGTGCGGAGTACTCGAAACCGACGGGCATGTATGAAGAGATGTATGGATGTGGATGAGGCAAAAGAAGTATGTAAGGATCTTAGTAAGTGGCGCGCCCTGGTCTCTGTCTACCCCACTGGGAAAGAGGCGTGACGTTATAGATAGATAGATAGATAGATAGATAGATAGATAGATAGATAGATAGATAGATACTCCCACGCTATGCCAGCTTGAATGACATCATCCGCCGGGCCCTTATCAGCGCCAACGTGCCGGCCATACTTGAGCCAAGGGGCCTTGCACGAGACGATGGCAGGAGACCCGACGGTATGACCGTCATTCCTTGGAGGAATGGCAGACCCCTGGTGTGGGACGCTACGTGTGTCGACACTGTGGCGCCCTCACACCTCCCTGCCACTTCTCTAAGAGCGGGCGCGGCGGCGGCTGCTGCAAAGGGTCTCAAGCGGCGCACATATGCCACCCTGGGTGACGGCTACATTCTTGCTCCATTCGGTGTAGAGACCATACAGAACGAAAGCTTTATACAAGCGGCGGCAATCAGAGCATTCACACGGAGGATGTACGAACAAGACATACCCCAGCTGAATGTTTCTTTCTGAAGCTTTCGTTCTGTAGGGATATTTATTCATGTGCCTCCATTGCGCTCTGTCCCATCCCAGTGCGGTGATATCGCCGTACTTCACTCAGTAAATAGCTAGATTCTCTCCGCCCGCGTGTCGTGTCTCGTGTCACCTCTTATACGTAGTACATAATGGCTCAATGCTATCTACCTACTTAAGTATTGTAATTAGTGATTACGTATAAATATTAAAAAGAAAGTCAAGAAAGTTAACCTGTTGATTTTGAATGTGACTTGAGCACGTTCAGATCTTAGATTTATATTGATACTGGATTACCATTCGCACTCGTATAATTAGGAGCTTATGATCTATAGTTTGTATAATTTTGAGATTGATACCTGTGACAGCAGGACGGAGCGATGAGTAAGAAATAAGAGTGACAGAGACTAACTTTAACGCTGTATACGTATATGACAGATGTCACAGGTATCAAGCCAAATTTAACAATCTACAATGATAACAATCGATCATTGATCGAGGTTCTTTACTCTACTTCTACTGCCACACCACCGCGACCACCACCACTACCTCCGTGTCGAGAGCCAATGCTCTTAATTATCACACTACGGAGGCAGGTAACTATTTATCCACGCACATTTACAATTCCAACCCTCTAAAATGTTAAGACAACACCTGACTTAACTTTTTATCTCCATGATAACTGCTTCAACAGCCAGCCAGTTGTCCAAAATACTCTACCATCGCACCACAGATAAGCCAGCATCCGGCCATTGTGAGTCAGAGCTCAGATGTCGATGTCGCTAAGCGGTCCGTACGAGATAATTTCACCTGACCTCTGCCAGTTCATTGACTGCGCCCTGCATAGACATACGCATGTCTAGCTTGTGAGAATGGTTCAAGTCATGAGGTTTTCGTTAGTTTTTCTTAAAATTTAATTACATAATTCGATGTAGGAAAGAGATGCATTGAGCGAGGATGTGATTGGAAATGGTGGGAGAGTGCGCCCTCATAAGACGTACACAGACCAAATAGATTATTTCCTATAAAAATATAGTGATGATCACACGGTGCGGTGGCTACATCAGCCACCAGAGAGCACATCAGCGAAGCTCTCAAAGTCAACAGCCATATTCAGTCGCTGTGGTCGAACACGGCCATGAAGCATCATCATCGTAGCGATGATAGGCCTTCAGCTTAAACCAAGTTAATGCGCGATGCTGAAACGATAGCTTAAATTCAGTGCAGTGCATGGATGTAAATGTAGGGATGTAAATGTAGTCGTAGAAAAAAAAGGAACGAGTGGAAGAGCAGGGGAGAGGCCTTTGCCCAGCAGTGGGATGAAATAGGCTAATAAAAAAAAACATAAAGTTTACATGGTAGACGTCATACCGTTTGGCGGTTTGGCTTGCTATAAGCGACTTATAGCATATATTCACGACTATATTCCCCGGGCGAACCTCAGAACATCCATCCGTTCATGCATTATTTATTTATTATTTCTATTCTATCTTTTAAAAGCTGTCTAGTGATAAGGAGCCTCTCCTTCCGTCTCGACCATACATGAATTAACAAGTTTTAGGAACATAAATTACGGTAATAATAATGTAATACCTAAATCAAAACATCGTAAGGACGTCTACATGCTTTTTTTAATTTAAGGCCAAGAATTGAAGATAGTATACAGGGTTCTTCTCAATATGCTGACGGGATGACCAGGGGTGCGATTTTTGGAAGTCATTCGCTGAGCTCAGCAGTTAAAAATATCATAATTGCTATGGAAAGATGCATTTTTAAACTGCTGATTTGACTTTCAAAAATCATACTCCTGAGTTCAATGTATGAGATTCAAAAATCGCACTCCTGACCAAACAGACAACAAACTGAACAACTTTCTCTATGGGACCAACATCGAATCGCAGAAAAAATCTGCTGTCCCATACATTTTCCTCGAGTAAGTTTGCAGTTTTATGTCAGCATATTAAAAAGAACCATAAGTACTTTATTTACATAAACTCTCACGGCTTTTTTCTGGGTGCTTCTGGCATAGCTACTTATCTTGCTTCCTCTTGATTCATACACCATATCTTACCTACATACTCGTCGGTTTCTTTTACCAGGCATTTTCTAATGAATGCCTTCATAAATAATGGGAAATGTGAGGGTAATGTGCATAGGCGAGTAACAGCGGGAAACTAAGTAAACGGTGCTCTACATACCATTTTGGCTAGCCAATTAGTGTCCAAAAAGGTTAAAAACAAGGTCCAAGGCTATACACAATGGTGTGTTGGTGCCTACACTTACGTATGGCAGTGAGTGCTGGGTATGGCAGAAGAAGCATGCAAATAAAATTAATGCTGTTGAAATGCGTTCCTTGCGAAGTATGTGTGGTGTGACGCTGAAAGATAGAGTGAGAAATTGTGTAATAAGATATAGATGTAAATTAAAAGAAGATGTAGTGACAAGAATAGAAAAAGGTATGCTTCGTTGGTTTGGTCATGTGGAGAGGATGAGTGACAGCAGATGTACGAAAGAGATATATGTTGCTAATGTGAGCGAAAGCGTCGGCAGAGGGCGCCCTCGTAGGACGTATGCTGATCAAATCAGTTGCGTCCTACAAAAAGGGGAGGTGCGGAGTACTCGAAACCGACGGGCATGTATGAAGAGATGTATGGATGTGGATGAGGCAAAAGAAGTATGTAAGGATCTTAGTAAGTGGCGCGCCCTGGTCTCTGTCTACCCCACTGGGAAAGAGGCGTGACGTTATAGATAGATAGATAGATAGATAGATAGATAGATAGATAGATAGATACTCCCACGCTATGCCAGCTTGAATGACATCATCCGCCGGGCCCTTATCAGCGCCAACGTGCCGGCCATACTTGAGCCAAGGGGCCTTGCACGAGACGATGGCAGGAGACCCGACGGTATGACCGTCATTCCTTGGAGGAATGGCAGACCCCTGGTGTGGGACGCTACGTGTGTCGACACTGTGGCGCCCTCACACCTCCCTGCCACTTCTCTAAGAGCGGGCGCGGCGGCGGCTGCTGCAAAGGGTCTCAAGCGGCGCACATATGCCACCCTGGGTGACGGCTACATTCTTGCTCCATTCGGTGTAGAGACCATACAGAACGAAAGCTTTATACAAGCGGCGGCAATCAGAGCATTCACACGGAGGATGTACGAACAAGACATACCCCAGCTGAATGTTTCTTTCTGAAGCTTTCGTTCTGTAGGGATATTTATTCATGTGCCTCCATTGCGCTCTGTCCCATCCCAGTGCGGTGATATCGCCGTACTTCACTCAGTAAATAGCTAGATTCTCTCCGCCCGCGTGTCGTGTCTCGTGTCACCTCTTATACGTAGTACATAATGGCTCAATGCTATCTACCTACTTAAGTATTGTAATTAGTGATTACGTATAAATATTAAAAAGAAAGTCAAGAAAGTTAACCTGTTGATTTTGAATGTGACTTGAGCACGTTCAGATCTTAGATTTATATTGATACTGGATTACCATTCGCACTCGTATAATTAGGAGCTTATGATCTATAGTTTGTATAATTTTGAGATTGATACCTGTGACAGCAGGACGGAGCGATGAGTAAGAAATAAGAGTGACAGAGACTAACTTTAACGCTGTATACGTATATGACAGATGTCACAGGTATCAAGCCAAATTTAACAATCTACAATGATAACAATCGATCATTGATCGAGGTTCTTTACTCTACTTCTACTGCCACACCACCGCGACCACCACCACTACCTCCGTGTCGAGAGCCAATGCTCTTAATTATCACACTACGGAGGCAGGTAACTATTTATCCACGCACATTTACAATTCCAACCCTCTAAAATGTTAAGACAACACCTGACTTAACTTTTTATCTCCATGATAACTGCTTCAACAGCCAGCCAGTTGTCCAAAATACTCTACCATCGCACCACAGATAAGCCAGCATCCGGCCATTGTGAGTCAGAGCTCAGATGTCGATGTCGCTAAGCGGTCCGTACGAGATAATTTCACCTGACCTCTGCCAGTTCATTGACTGCGCCCTGCATAGACATACGCATGTCTAGCTTGTGAGAATGGTTCAAGTCATGAGGTTTTCGTTAGTTTTTCTTAAAATTTAATTACATAATTCGATGTAGGAAAGAGATGCATTGAGCGAGGATGTGATTGGAAATGGTGGGAGAGTGCGCCCTCATAAGACGTACACAGACCAAATAGATTATTTCCTATAAAAATATAGTGATGATCACACGGTGCGGTGGCTACATCAGCCACCAGAGAGCACATCAGCGAAGCTCTCAAAGTCAACAGCCATATTCAGTCGCTGTGGTCGAACACGGCCATGAAGCATCATCATCGTAGCGATGATAGGCCTTCAGCTTAAACCAAGTTAATGCGCGATGCTGAAACGATAGCTTAAATTCAGTGCAGTGCATGGATGTAAATGTAGGGATGTAAATGTAGTCGTAGAAAAAAAAGGAACGAGTGGAAGAGCAGGGGAGAGGCCTTTGCCCAGCAGTGGGATGAAATAGGCTAATAAAAAAAAACATAAAGTTTACATGGTAGACGTCATACCGTTTGGCGGTTTGGCTTGCTATAAGCGACTTATAGCATATATTCACGACTATATTCCCCGGGCGAACCTCAGAACATCCATCCGTTCATGCATTATTTATTTATTATTTCTATTCTATCTTTTAAAAGCTGTCTAGTGATAAGGAGCCTCTCCTTCCGTCTCGACCATACATGAATTAACAAGTTTTAGGAACATAAATTACGGTAATAATAATGTAATACCTAAATCAAAACATCGTAAGGACGTCTACATGCTTTTTTTAATTTAAGGCCAAGAATTGAAGATAGTATACAGGGTTCTTCTCAATATGCTGACGGGATGACCAGGGGTGCGATTTTTGGAAGTCATTCGCTGAGCTCAGCAGTTAAAAATATCATAATTGCTATGGAAAGATGCATTTTTAAACTGCTGATTTGACTTTCAAAAATCATACTCCTGAGTTCAATGTATGAGATTCAAAAATCGCACTCCTGACCAAACAGACAACAAACTGAACAACTTTCTCTATGGGACCAACATCGAATCGCAGAAAAAATCTGCTGTCCCATACATTTTCCTCGAGTAAGTTTGCAGTTTTATGTCAGCATATTAAAAATTTTTTCTTGGTGCTTCTGGCATAGCTACTTATCTTGCTTCCTCTTGATTCATACACCATATCTTACCTACATACTCGTCGGTTTCTTTTACCAGGCATTTTCTAATGAATGCCTTCATAAATACTTTTTAATTTAATTTAATTTAATGACTGTACCCTCATTACCTCAATTAGGCTCTGCTGAGTTCTACAAGTTATACGCAAGCGCCTATGACTTAGATCGACTCAACGTTCGTTGCCTAACCGAGAGCCTACTGCGTGCAGTGCTTGGATGAAAATAGGAGACGTAGAAACAAGGAGGAAATTTATTTGAGCTTACGTGGGCGGTATACCGTTCTGCTGGGGAGCCACTTATTGTTTCTATTCTATTTGTAGAACAAGGGCTATTTAGTATTCTACTTGGTATAAATACTTTTTTGAGAGACAATTTAAAATTTTTACGGCTATGTGGTATATCACAATAAGCTATTTATTGTGATATAGCGCAGGCGTAGACGGAACGACAGCAATTCGCCAATATCGCCGCGATTCCTTCGCTACACCGTCGCGATATCGCAGCGATATGTCTGAGATAAATCAGTGCCGCGGCGCCCATTTTTCGGCGATAACGTTCAGTAAAAATTGCGACGTTTCAGTTGCGATATCGCGTCTGTACAGTTGCGACGTCGCTTCGGTAGTTGCGGTAAAGCTGCGAAATCGCCTACGCTCAAAAATCGCTTGTGTGGAATGGCTCTTAGGTGTTAACGCAAGATACATATAAGAGCAATTGAACAAAATGAAATTGACAAATAATATTCCACTATAATTGAGTTCAACGTTCGATTTATTCCTGCAAGCACTGGTGTATGTGATCAAATAGTTGTGAAACTGGGTACCAATATAGTTTCATTTTACAGATTAGTTAAATAGATAAACATAAATTCTGAGAGAAAATAGTTTTATTCGTATTAGTGCAGCAAACCGGCCTGTCCCTACCAGGTGACCAAGACATGCGATGGGCTACCATAGATCTATGAAGCTTTTTATAACATATAGTACAATGCATACGCAATGCTGAATATAAACTAGGATAGTGTATCATTTTTTTAGGAAAACGTCGTAAAGAAACCTGCATACGCGAAGAAGAAATTCCGATGCGTATGTGAAGTCTACCAATTGTACGTATACGTAACGTACGTAACGTATTGGGCACGCGTTGTGGACTAACGCTAACGCCCATACACCCCCTCTGAGGGAAGGCCTGTGCCCTGTAGTGGGATATAGACTAATGATGATGATGAACTATAGTTTTCGTTGATTCGGTCAATTCCAATACTTCTATACGTACGCGATAAGTACTTACCTACATAAATACCAATTAATTATATAAACTCTAAAGAATTAAAGGTTACCATTCACTATAACATGCCACAGATCGGACCGACGGAGATGAGCGAATAATATTTCAGAAACATAAAGGAGCTGATCCACTGTATTCTACGATTCCAAAACCTGACACTCATGTTTCCGTAGCGAGGAGGAACATCCTAGCGTATCGTTACGTCATCGTATCAAATACTTTTATGTCTAAACAATTTACTGACCGTGTGCTGTGGTTCCGGCTTAGAATGGACCACCCCAATTCTTCCCGTGGCGTGGGTGTCCTTCGAGGCGACTAAGGAATTAAAGGTTTCTTATGCTTTGTTTATGTGGGCGAAAGGCTATCCACCTCTCACCACTTGACACGTTATTCCATCCTGAAACTTAAATTGCTAAATGTGAACATTGCTACAACTACATTCTTAAACAGAAAGTTGGTAGTTGAAGCAATATTTCTAATCACCCCGAATATTAGGGTCGTGACTTTATTTAACGTAACGTAACGTAATTTACTGTTACTTACTGTACTATCCATTCTAAATATTATATTAATTTGGCATTAATCTAAATCTATATTCAAACAAACTGAGTGAAGAATTTCATCAGACAATTCTATTAGAATGCAAGTTCTCCCAAGTCATTTGTGTTTGTGTCTCTGCTGAGAGTTTACGAGCGATGTGCTATCGTGCACTCGCAGCCAGCGAAGATTCCAGATTCAAAACACTGGCTATTTCCTACAAGCAAGTCTGCAAGCTACTTTATATCTCAAGTCGTGAATTCCGTTGTAATAAAACATTGCTATCTCATATGGAGAAATTATATTTTCATACCTAGTGTAGCTCTTGTCCTTTCACACATTTTTTTTTAATTTTTAACCTATTTTGTCCCATTATCGGACAAAGGTCTATTCCAGGCTTTTCTTTCTTACAATATCTAATTTTTTGAGATCGGTTCAATATTTGAGAAGTGAAGTAGAAACAAATAGTCTGATAGAAAAATACAGATTCCGATTTACCCTAACATTTTAGTAGCGTAGATTTATGTGAACAATAGTTAAACAAAGGGTGATACACATGTGATACGCTGGGGTTTTAAAGGAATATTATGCATGCGTAGTTGTGCAGGGAGTAGCAAAACCTACTACTAGTAAGTAATATTTATAGGTGGTTTTGTTTTATTTTGTCCATCAAACTGAACAACTTTCACTATGGAGCCAAAATCGAAAAGAATATGAAAGGAAACATCCATAATTCTGTCCCAAATATTTGAATCGAGGTAGGTACGAATTGGTTCCATAGTGACAGTTGTTCAGTATGATAATCTAAAGTATGAAATATACTCTGAATGAAATATACTTTATTTACACCAAAACAAAATACAATGCACAATAGGAAACATAAACTGAATATGGCACAAATAAGGCGGTCTTATCGCTAAAAAGGCGATTTCTTCCACACAACCTTAGGGTAGAGGAAATATAACAAAGAACGGGTCGGTGTTACAAAAAACAAAATTATAGATGAAAAAGAAGTTAATACAACAAATACATAAATACATACATATTACATATAATTAAAGGTAACATAGATAAATATTATATATATAAATTATAATATATAATATAAATCATACATGCTACAACAAAACATAAACATACCTACACATACCGGATTAATTTAGATAGAAAAATAGAAGGGGGGAAAGGAAAAATCAGGAACAGAGGTCCAGGAAGTGAGCTTTGACTTTCGATTTAAAAACATCCACAGAAGTAGAAAGTAAGTACTAAGTACTTAAATAAAGTAGGTATATAATTATGTTGGTATTTCATTCATTCATTCAAGGTTTCAGTATGTGGTTAGGCTAACATTTCGCCGCTCAAAACAATGCATAAGGCATCTTAAAATAGCTTACACTGTTTAAAATATCAATAGAGTTAACGTAGGTATTTTTAAATTCAAATTCTGCCTTTCACCGATCCCATGAATGAACTGAGTTGCCTTGTATCGTACGCTAGATGGCGCTAGCAGTCTCGAACGGAGTTATATTATTAAAATACATAAACTTGCAGAATTGCAAGCATTATCTCAAAATTTAGACATCTCCTGCATAATAATGCAAGTGATACATAAACAGTGATAATATTTTATTGTAATTTGTAAAACATGACACAAAAGCGTTGAAAGCGGCACGTTGAAGTCACAGATTATCTACATTCAGATAAATAATGTGCAATATTAGCAACTATTAGAATAATTTATTCATTGTGATGTGGCTAATAGGGACATTAATTACTCGACAGTTAATTTATTACTGTTTAACTGTTTTGTCAACACTGTTTAGTTAACATTTACATTATGAGTTTTTGAACTTTTTGATTGCGTAAGCACGCGTAAGGAATGCTTCAAATAAAGGAAATTGAACCTATAATGTGAAAGTCTCTACTATAAATGTCTGTCAGTATGTCTGTCTGTATACGTTTTCACGACCAAGCCGCTGAACCGAATTCGATGAAATTTTGTGTCTTACTTAGATTATTACAGCTTGAACCATGATGAACAGGCATTTATTCAGGAAAACATTATTTTTATCTTGAATGCAAATGCCTTGTATTCAAAGCTGTAATAAATATGTAGTGTACCTATGTGTTTTTGACAGTTCCTAGCGATTTTAACATTATATATCACTAGAACAATTTTTATGCATAGCATATGCTCACGACTTAATAATTCCCCGAAGGGTAGTCAGAGTTAGTTACCAAGTATTGACCAACTATTGATTATTGTTCTCATACGAATTAGGTGCAATAATTCACTTTAGATATAAATTTTATTTTAAAGTAGCTGTAACTAAGTACTGATCAAATATAAAACGTAAATAAACAGTTTTATGAAAAAAAAAATTGTTTTTCGTATTTTGTAGAAAGTATTAGTTTATGGTCCGAAACAATGCTTTAACGATGCCTTTTCCTCTTCTATTTTATGTTCTGTGGCACGTACGCAAGCTCATTAATTCAGTGCACAATTAATGCATCGATAATCCCCTTCAAGTGCAATGATTCCATATCGGTATGTGACGCTCATTGCTAATATTAACTCTGTTTCCTGATAGATAACAAATATTCTATTGTAGGTACTGTTATCGATTTTCTAGATTATTCTATTGTTTCTTCTGCCGTCTGGTTCCGGATCAGACAAGATTCTCGATTTCAGTGTCAAAATGAGGCGAGGATGTTTTTTGAAATTCTGAAACCGTGCTATGCGTGCTAATAGCCCAGTCATTTTACGGAGTTTTATTAGGAGAGGTGGGAAGTAATTATTAATTGGACTTTTTAAACTGTAACCGGCACCATTTAGTGACAAAAATACTATCTGAAAACATATTTAAAAAAAATCGTTTCGCAACATAGAAATCAAAATTGTGAGTCCCAGAAGGGTTTTAAATTAATAATATTAATGCCAATGCTTTCATTTGAATTAAATTTAACAATATACATTATTTTTGAGCTATATAATAGGCATTTAAATTTAAAAAATGAGATTTTTATTAGAAAATACGAATGTATTTTTCAAAACCTTCTAAGTGGACAAAAATATTTACACCATGTTTGAAGTATGTATAATGGTAAATTAATGCCTTAAATATTGTGTGAAAAAAAATACCATCAGGTTGTTTATAACGAGATAATACCTACATTTTAAATTTGAAACTGTTGCTGACGGGATTTTTTTTTAATTTTCATACATTTGTAAGGCCAAATTGGCTCTTAAATACTATACCGAAAAAAAAATCAATTATTAATTAGTCCCGGCTCAAACCGTAAAATGACTGGGCTATAAAGTGGAACCATGCTACAATTTCACCCTTAGTTTGTTTTTACTGTCAATGTGACCGTTTTATCAGTAAGTAACTAATTTTAATATTTCAATCTTGTAATTTTTGATTTACTTGTCTTGGAAAACACATCATTGAATAAGAGACGAGGTCGCACTTATAGTAAGAAGTTAACCATTAAGAGGTTTTTCAAGATTATTCTCATGTATTCGATCCGGGACAAAGACCCTGAGGACGTCCGGAGACGATGGATGAACAAAGTTCGCAGTGATATGACCGAGCGCAATGTCTCCGAAGAAGATTCGTCAGGAATGGCAAAGTGGAGAGAAGAGACGCGGAATGCTGACCCGACCACCTTTTATGAAATGAACTAGCCAAAAAGAGTGACAGGTTTATTAGATAGGTACCTTGTTAACTTAAAATTATGGTTTTTCAATAGATAGTTATAGAAATCCAGACTGATTGATGATACAAAACATTTTCAATTATAATGTTGGACAATCGATGGTTGGTGTATCGATTTTCTATCGATAGTAGACTAATACTTAGCAAGACTATCGATGGGCCTATCGACAGTATCGATACTGTCGATAGTTCGGATCGTGAAAATACTATTGACAATATCGATACTGTAAATAGAAGGTATTGCTGCACATAAATTGTAGACTATCGACACTATCGAAGTTCTGAAAAACAATAGTATATCGATAGTTTCGATAACTATCTTTTACTATTTTTCAGAACTTCGATAGATTCAGTTTTTATTTATGAGCAACAATAATATCGATTATATTGCACCCCTTCAATAGTAGGTATTGTCACGATCCGAGCTGTCGATAGCGTGGCTATTTTTTTTAGATGAAAACTATCGATAAGTAGCTCGGCAACACTATTATGTATGCGTCGTCAACCCATTGTCGATAAAGCGACACTCACGATCGATGCATTTTTTTCCTCATTTATTACTATGATGCCTTCATCTGCCACTTGAGGCAGTTTAGTGGGTGTTTCTATGGCCGATATGCATAATTTTATGATTATATTAATATTGATAGAGCTATCATCGGTGAGCGAAATGGTAAGTAGGCTGGTTATCGCGTTTTCAATTAAAAAAATGTTAATTGATATTTATGAGTTGGTTTCTTATTTATGACTAATTAATAAAAATAAATCTATCTATTTGGTCAATAAATAATCATATTAAATTCACTAGAAATGTATGCGATTTCTACAACATTCCAGCCTAGCTAGCATGTTACACGTGATACGGCTATATCACGCCATTTATCTCGTTCGTTCGCGCGCAAATAGAAAGAGAGCGAAGGTGTGATAGCGATGTATCACGGTGGCATTAGTGGCATACTACGGCGGCAGGTTATTATTATTACAGTACTACGATTAAAAAACAATTAAATAGGTACCTATGTATACAGGGTGTAAACATAAATGCATTATACAGGGTGAAATTGATATCATTGGCATCCTTTTAAACTAAGAGTCTACCCATCAAACTGAACAACTTTTAGTATGGGGGCAAGCAGATCGGAGCAAAAAAAATATCAGCTGTTCCATACTAAAGATCGTTTGCTCCCATAGTAAAAGTTGTTCAGTTTGATGGGTAGGCTCTTAGTTTAAAAGGATGTTAATGATATCAATTTCACCCTGTATACTTTAGGCGCTGTTTCAGACCATCAAACTGAACAACTTCTATTAAAGGATCAATAGGTAATGAAATTGCGAAAAAGAAATTGGTTGTCCCATAGAAAATGTCAACGGCTGGCTACTCGACCCAAATATATGGAACAACAGATATTTTTTTTCGCGATTTTAATGTTGGTACCATAGTAAATGTAGTTCAGTTGATAGTCTGGTACCCTTTAAAAACCCTCAGCCTATTAAAAAGGACCCTATATACCTACAATACTTAATATACATAAAAGTTCTTAATGAGCGCCGTACCAGATTTTAATTCTAATCGGTCTCCCCATCAGTTGTTAACAGAATAATAATTCATAAGTTGACAACACGTGAATAATTCGCGACGCGGGTTGTTATCAGCAGCACTTGCGCAGTGCGATCGGCTCTCGTTCGCGCGTGCCGACTCAAACTCACCTGCACTACGATACCACTGTATCGAGAGCCCGTAGTAGTCGATACCGTTATGTTCGAATTACATTGGCGTCTAAGATTTTTCTTTTCGATTTTCTCGTAAATAGCTACAGATTCTGCTCTTGTGGAGTTTGGAAATTGATTTGGTTATATTTGAGATTCTTGTAGCGGGAATTTTTTTTTATTCAAACCACTTTATTTTTGAAATCTCGATAATACATTGCTAATGTGTCCTATAGACTACACATATTATAAATAAGGGATATTTAATTGAAATAAAGACAGCATTTTTAGAAAAAAACGTCAATGAACGTCAAACAAGTTGCCTCGACGCGGCAGTATTTGACGTCGGCCACGACTAATTGCCCGATAAGTCGTCGATTCGCGTCTCGTTTTAATAAGGTGCGCTGTGTGCATGTAAGTGTAGATACTGATGGAATGCCACGGTCACGTGGCTATGTGGGCGTGAGCTAGCTAAGTGTGCGGGTGACGTCTGCCGCACGCTTTACCAACCAACCTTGAAAGACCTCCTCCTCCCTCCGCAAACAGCCGAAATAAAGACACATACGGGATCAGAAGATGTTTCCTCGAAGCTCAAATTTAACTGGCCAGGCTAAACTGTAAATATGTGTACGTTGTTGCCACGTGAACGCATACTGTGGTTTGAAGTGTTTGTGTGTAACCTCGATTCGGACACACTATGGAGTGAGGCATTACGGGTATAAACACGGAGTAATTCGCAGAATATCATTATCCTAATGAATATTGTATCCACTTCGGCAGCAACGGTCAATATTTTTGTGACGCGATTTCTAATCGAGCAACCTTGTTTGGGGTAGGTAGGTATTCGCTTAGAATTAGTAAAACCATATAGATTAATTGTGAGGTTGTTAAGTATTAATAATCTATTCTGCTACTGGCAATGTCATCATCATCATTAAAGTTAAGAGAAATTTTATTGTTCTTCTTTTTTTTTATAAAACTATAACGGAGCAATTTTAATAACAGTATAAAATGGACCGTGAAATCCGTGAACGAAGTGCGAAAGAATTCTCATTGAAATAACAAATGATGCTTTATGTTTTACTGTTCACACCGTATACGCAGGCTTTTCCCACGGTTAGTTGACTGTGCTCCCCCTTCCCACTCCCACCTCCCCCACATTGGCCTGTGTTTGTAGTTCAGTACGAGATTCGCATTCAAAGCGGTATCATGCTCCTGCGACATTATACTTTCATATTTATTGCTGAAACGCCTCATGGTAATATCTATCTAGATTCTCCCTCGAATGTACTAAATGTTAATTTTTAGGCCATTGGCATCTATCATCATCATCAGCCTATATACGTCACACTACAGGCGTCACACTCAGGGTGTATGGGTTTAAGTCCACCACGTGTGCCCAATGCGGATTGGTAGAGTTCACATAGGTATCGGAATTTCTTCTTCTGCATCATGCAGGTTTTCCTTTACCATTTGAGAGCACGTATCTTCCATTTTGTCCATCAAATTGCAGCTCTATTCCAATAGGCTGTTGTGATTAAATGATCACGTATTCTTCTCTTGGACGTTTTAATAGATTCGCGTAGAGGCATTAATGAATTAGCGAAAGAAAGGCTTTGCTCTTTGCTCTGGCCTACTTCCAAAGATTTTGCAAATGGAACTTGAGGCTTTCTAGACGTAAAACAAATAAGGCGATTCATCAATATAAAAATAAAATTAATTTGTATCACTGAGGGGGGAACGACTTTGTTCGCCGTGCGTTATTTTCGTCTCCACCTTATGCGTCGACAATTATTCGGGAATTTCGAAAGATCACCCCGGCGCTCCGGTCGTTGCCTTCTGTCTGACTCATTCTTTTGTTTTTACTCAGTAACCACTTTTAATCTGGTTTATGGATGAAATTCCCCTTCTCATGGAGCCGCCGTCGCGTATCGGTTGGCAGTCGTTAGAGTCATTTAGAATTGGGGATTTACTCTAAGTGGTGCATCGGTCGATTGTCTCGTCTACATGTAGGTACCTACTGCTGGATTGTTACCTGATTGGTTAATAGAGCCTTTTGTTCAACTACCTGACTAATATTAAACAGATTATATTTAAATTAACCACTCAAAAGTCTGTGGCAACTGCAGCCTCCATTGCCATACCCCTTCCAAAAGCTGTAGCATCGTTTATCGCGACATTTCCGTCGTGTAGGTAACTATACATGGTCCAACTTATTATGCTGCCGATTTTTTACGAGGATGATCAGACCATCACACTGAACAACAATCTCTTTGGGTCAACAATGAAATCGCGATAAAACATCTGCTGTTCCATACATTTGTGTCGAGTATGATTGCAGCTTTGTATGGAACAACTGATATTATTTTCGCGCTTTGTTTGATCCCACAGAGATAGTTATTCAGTTTCATGGTCTGACATTCCCCTTAAAAAACCGTCAGCATATTAAGAAGGGTGCTATATGTTTATTAAAAAAACAACATCAAAAATGATATCCCATCAGAACCAAATGGATTAATAGCATATCAGAGCAAAATTGCACTCAGATCGATTTGAAAATCGATTCGAATCCGTTCCGATTCGGGTAGCCGCACGTAACATCGATCTGGCGCAACACGTACGTGCCACGAGTAATTTGGATGCTGCTAATTATAGGTGCTATTGCGGTTATAATAAGATCCTCCCAACTTCCCAGAAACGAGGCCGCGCGCTTTATTAATATTTATCCGATACTCGGTCCCAAGCTAACTGACGCAGTCAAAGAAAACACGCCGGCCAGAAATAAAGTCGTAAAGTACCGGAACGATTTCAATCGATGTTCTCGGTGTGTGTATAGGGTTATAAATGCGCAGAAAGTACCGATGAAGTACCGATTGAGGAAACCGTTCAGCTTTTATCGGTTAAATACGCGATTGTAGTCGAGTCAAATTTTTTACGGCCGTCGCACGTGGAACGTGACATCATGACAAATAATCAATTGTACAATAGGAAAAATAAATGGTAAAAAAAAGTTATCGGATTCTCCGATAACGCCTGTTATCGATGGAAGCGAATTCGTGTGTATTGTACGCTTATATTAAAAGTAGTTATTTAAACTGAAAACAAACATACACGACTAATTGCAGTTGAAGACGATTGGATGATGTATTTATTTTATTTCTTTATGATCGCTGACAAGATGACCACAATATTATAACAATTAAGTGCATAAAATGACAAAAGGCGTAACGACGGTGATAGCAATAACTAATAAAAAAGTTTGTTAATAAACTTGATTAAGACTGAAATCAAGTCGAATAGAAGTTTTAAAACAGCATTTACAGAACGTTGCATGTCTGCTCAGAGAATAACCGCGTCAATTTTCGTACTTATTACAGGACAGTCTGTAAATTCAGTAACGAGACAAAATTGTACCTGCGTTCGTTACTGAATCTCGTTCGTTTTGCTAACAATCACAAGGTTCTAATATGAAAGCTTTCACGCCAATCATCATCATGATCAGCCTATAAACTTTCCAATGCAGGGCATAGGCCCAGAGATGGTCTCACCACGCGTGTCCAATGCGCAATTTCTTCTTCAATGTACAGGTTTCCTCACGATGTTTTCCTTTACAGCGGTGCGGAGCAGTCGGTATTACGTACTCTAGTTAGAAAAGCTTATTGGTATATAGCATGGCGGAGCCTCATGATTGAGTGTCCATACTTCGCCGCAACGCCACCAACACTTTCACGAGGGTAACTTAATGTTGCTCCTCACATTTATCCATGTCGTCTTTACATCTCTTGCTGGGTTGCCTCTTTTTCGGGGATCCAGGGCATGGTGGTTTTTGGCCATCTTTCAGGATGCATTCGACAGACATGTCTCAGTCTATTCCCATTTAACCTTTTCATTGGTATGATAAAAATTGGTAAGTACCTATAACATTCTTCAAATACTTACATTGGAATTTCAGCGAAATAACTTTAGGATCGTTCCCACATTATCGATTCATATCGAAATCGATGCAATTACGATTAGCATCAAAACGATCGTAAGCGCAATTCTGCCTATTACGTTTTCAGACTAATCGCTCGCCTGTGGCTTCCGCAGAAGCTGTATGCGCGGACACGCATATCGCACGTCACGCATGCGTAATATTCGCCAAATGAGTGACAGACATGCCTACCGGGAAAGTGAAATTCTTTCAAAATCACCGCTGAACGGATAGGTGGTTTTGTAAGTTTTGAATCGCTTATGCATGTTATTTTATTTTATTATTAGTGTTTTAAAAATAACCCAATAGCAATATAAGAAATGAGCGTTAACCCGCGACTTTGTCCGCACAAATTATATACCAGATTTTAAGTCAGATAATAAGCTATCAAACAAAAAAGTTTCATCAAAATCGGTTCAGTAGTTTTTGCGTGATGCTCGTTCAAACAAACAAACAAGCACACAATCAAACACACAAACAAACAAACAGACAGACAAAAAATAAAAAAATTGGTGATACGGAATCATGGATACCTAAAAACCATATCGTAACTTTTTTTTGTTAATATCTTCAATGTACAGACAAACTTCCTTATACAGTTTTATAATAGTTTAGAAATTAGAAAAGAAAAAAATAATAAAAAGTTTGTTCAATTCTTGGTTCAGATTTATAAGAACAGGAACTTAATATGCTGACGGTTTTTAAGAGGATGATCAGACCATCAAAATGAACAAATTTCTCTATGGAACATTGAAAGCGCGAAAAAAAATCTGCTGTGTCCCATACATTTTGGTCGAGTACGATTGCAGTTTTGTATGGAACAGCAGATATTTTTTTCGAGATTTCCTATAAGTGGCTCAGTTTAATGGTCTAGTCATCCCCTTAAAAACCGCCAGCATATCTCTGTAGGTATATACATATCCTTGCCTTACCATAAATGAATGGAGTCTTCAAAATTTTGTAGGTAAGTTTTGTTTATGAAGCAGTTAGGCCCACCACATACATCCGGAATAAACCTGATTCGGAATTAGTTCCGTATGGAGTGTTGCCGCTTTCAGAGACTTTTTCACTAGATCAAGTGATTTTTTGATTTCTTTGGTTGCATATTTAAAAGTGATTTTTGAACGTAGGCGTTGATGGAACGATACCGTATCGTGACGGTGCAGTTGCAACGTCGTTGCGGTATAGTTGCGAAATCGCCTACGCTCAAAAATCGCTTGTGTGATAATGGTTCATGCCATTTTGTATGCAGATTAATGTCTAATGTTAAAACTATCGATAGTCTTGTAATATATTTGCATAATATTGAAATACAATTTACAATTCATCATCGTAACATAACGTCATGATCCCATCACATGATAATAATTCATGAATAGAAATTGTTTGTTTCGTTTAATAAATACCTGAAAATGCAATTGTCATTTTATTTGGCATTTCATACATTTAATTTAGTTGTTTAGTTAATTTAGGCATTTTTTAAACGGCACTCTAGTATTTTTGTAACCTTAGTTGACAACACTGAATTCCGAATCAGGTTTATTCCGGATGTGTGTGGCGGACCTTAACTGTGAACAAGTTGAAGAATCTACGAAAGTAGTGCTGGGCAAAACCCTCTTTTACCATTCAACTACCTGGAACTAGCACCCAAAATATCTTCTAAAACAATAGTTGTACGAATATTAATATTTTGTGATTGACGCATGCTATTGAATGTATTATAATATGCAGTTTTACGTCGGCCAGCGGTCGTTCCTGGCCACCAGCCAATACCCTGACCTCAAATTGATTTTGCCGCTGCTGTACCAAAACTCTTTGCTCCCGATGCATGCATTAGGAGTGTTAATTAATTTTCAGGCGCAGTTTCACAAGTGGTTTACTAAAAACAAGTAAGTGTATTAAATTATCAATTTAACAATAGCGCTTTGTTTACCTCTGAAATGTACAAAAATCCATTGTCATTAGTCATTACAACTTTGCGTTCCAACTTGAGTATAAATAGATTGATTTTAATGTTTTTTTCTTTATAACAGTAAAGGTAATAACATCAATCTATATCATCGATTTATCTATTATCTATTATATTATATTATATACTATTATAAAACTGTAAAAGGAAGTTTGTCTGTACATTGAAGATATTAACAAAAAAAAAGTTACGATATGGTTTTTAGGTGTCCCTGATTCCATTTCACCAATTTTTGGATTTTTTGTCTGTCTGTTTGTTTGTGTGTTTGTTTGGGTGTTTGTTTGTTTGTTTGTTTGTTTGTTTGTTTGAACGAGTATCACGCAAAAACTACTGAAGCGATTTTGATGAAACGTTTTTTGTTTGATAGCTTATGATCTGACTTAAAATCTGGTATATAATTTGTGCGGACGAAGTCGCGGGTTAACGCTCGTATTACCTAAACGTAGATACGAATACACCTGCATAAACTCACGAACATAATCCCTTTTAGGGTGGTCAGAAAAATTTCTGCAACTGCTAGAGGTAGTTGTAGAAGGTTTCAAGATGGAATGACGAGTAATGATATACAGGGTGAAATTGATATCAAAAGCGTCCTTTTAAACTAAGAGTCTACCCATCAAACTGAACAACTTTTACTATGGGAGCAAACCGATCGGAAAAAAATAAAAATCAGCTGTTCCATACTAAACTGCAATCTTGACGCGCGAGTTTGCGACTCAAATATATATACCCAGTTTAGTTTAAAAGGATGCTAATGATATCAATTTCACCCTGTATAGTGATATGGTGGCGGTGATAAATGGCTAGCCTTTCGCCCACAAAAATACTACATATGACACCCTTGATCCTTAGTCTTAGTCAGACCATCAAAATGAACAAATTTCTCTATGGAACATTGAAAGCGCGAAAAAAAATCTGCTGTGTCCCATACATTTTGGTCGAGTACGATTGCAGTTTTGTATGGAACAGCAGATATTTTTTTCGAGATTTCCTATAAGTGGCTCAGTTTAATGGTCTAGTCATCCCCTTAAAAACCGCCAGCATATCTCTGTAGGTATATACATATCCTTGCCTTACCATAAATGAATGGAGTCTTCAAAATTTTGTAGGTAAGTTTTGTTTATGAAGCAGTTAGGCCCACCACATACATCCGGAATAAACCTGATTCGGAATTAGTTCCGTATGGAGTGTTGCCGCTTTCAGAGACTTTTTCACTAGATCAAGTGATTTTTTGATTTCTTTGGTTGCATATTTAAAAGTGATTTTTGAACGTAGGCGTTGATGGAACGATACCGTATCGTGACGGTGCAGTTGCAACGTCGTTGCGGTATAGTTGCGAAATCGCCTACGCTCAAAAATCGCTTGTGTGATAATGGTTCATGCCATTTTGTATGCAGATTAATGTCTAATGTTAAAACTATCGATAGTCTTGTAATATATTTGCATAATATTGAAATACAATTTACAATTCATCATCGTAACATAACGTCATGATCCCATCACATGATAATAATTCATGAATAGAAATTGTTTGTTTCGTTTAATAAATACCTGAAAATGCAATTGTCATTTTATTTGGCATTTCATACATTTAATTTAGTTGTTTAGTTAATTTAGGCATTTTTTAAACGGCACTCTAGTATTTTTGTAACCTTAGTTGACAACACTGAATTCCGAATCAGGTTTATTCCGGATGTGTGTGGCGGACCTTAACTGTGAACAAGTTGAAGAATCTACGAAAGTAGTGCTGGGCAAAACCCTCTTTTACCATTCAACTACCTGGAACTAGCACCCAAAATATCTTCTAAAACAATAGTTGTACGAATATTAATATTTTGTGATTGACGCATGCTATTGAATGTATTATAATATGCAGTTTTACGTCGGCCAGCGGTCGTTCCTGGCCACCAGCCAATACCCTGACCTCAAATTGATTTTGCCGCTGCTGTACCAAAACTCTTTGCTCCCGATGCATGCATTAGGAGTGTTAATTAATTTTCAGGCGCAGTTTCACAAGTGGTTTACTAAAAACAAGTAAGTGTATTAAATTATCAATTTAACAATAGCGCTTTGTTTACCTCTGAAATGTACAAAAATCCATTGTCATTAGTCATTACAACTTTGCGTTCCAACTTGAGTATAAATAGATTGATTTTAATGTTTTTTTCTTTATAACAGTAAAGGTAATAACATCAATCTATATCATCGATTTATCTATTATCTATTATATTATATTATATACTATTATAAAACTGTAAAAGGAAGTTTGTCTGTACATTGAAGATATTAACAAAAAAAAAGTTACGATATGGTTTTTAGGTGTCCCTGATTCCATTTCACCAATTTTTGGATTTTTTGTCTGTCTGTTTGTTTGTGTGTTTGTTTGGGTGTTTGTTTGTTTGTTTGTTTGTTTGTTTGTTTGAACGAGTATCACGCAAAAACTACTGAAGCGATTTTGATGAAACGTTTTTTGTTTGATAGCTTATGATCTGACTTAAAATCTGGTATATAATTTGTGCGGACGAAGTCGCGGGTTAACGCTCGTATTACCTAAACGTAGATACGAATACACCTGCATAAACTCACGAACATAATCCCTTTTAGGGTGGTCAGAAAAATTTCTGCAACTGCTAGAGGTAGTTGTAGAAGGTTTCAAGATGGAATGACGAGTAATGATATACAGGGTGAAATTGATATCAAAAGCGTCCTTTTAAACTAAGAGTCTACCCATCAAACTGAACAACTTTTACTATGGGAGCAAACCGATCGGAAAAAAATAAAAATCAGCTGTTCCATACTAAACTGCAATCTTGACGCGCGAGTTTGCGACTCAAATATATATACCCAGTTTAGTTTAAAAGGATGCTAATGATATCAATTTCACCCTGTATAGTGATATGGTGGCGGTGATAAATGGCTAGCCTTTCGCCCACAAAAATACTACATATGACACCCTTGATCCTTAGTAGCCTCGTACGACACCCACGGGAAGAAATGGGATGGTCTATCCTAAGCCGAAATCACACAGCATAATAAAAAACGTAATAACTCTCTGTAATACAATAATCGTAATATTATTTTTAAATTACCATGAAAATGTTACTATAAAAATAATGTAGAATTTCGCAAAGATCACGGCGGAAAAGAGCGTTTTAAAGTTATGAGATGGTAAGAACTTATCTACGATGGCTAACACTGTAGCAGACCCGGTGCTCGGCTGGCCAGCAGCCAGTTTGCTCTGCTTCAAATTGCTTCCACCCCTCAACTCACATTTTCTGATTTCGTCACATTTTTATAAAATTGCGTTTTTATATTAAACTGGTATAAGATTACTATGACTAAAAACTACCCAGCAAACAATTTGGTCGTATAAGGCCCACATTTATACGACTATTTTACTGCAGACTCTTAAAAGTAACAATTTAAAGTGCCATGAGAATGAACCTGTGATTGTGATGTGTCACAGTTACAAACAAAAATTTAACATTATATGAAAGGAATACATAAATTAAACTAGAGAGCATAAAGGCTGCATGTATTGGTGCTCTTCGGGTGTCGTAGCAAGCTTATTTCTACTGGCCGGCTGCCAAGTCTCCGCTTGAAATTGCTTTTACCGTATACAGTAGCAATGATACCGTAGCTACCCTACCCCACCGGCTGTATGGATACTAGCCGCATGTTATAGAGAACAGCAAATATTTTGTCGTGTGTTGAAACACTTTTCTGGACAAGTCCTATTTTGCAGTTTATTTTGTGTTGTCTTGATACTTGAGATCGGTGTGATAGTCTTGGGATTTATGGGTACTCAGAGGCAATATGTAATAGACTCTTTGTAGAGAATGGAAAACATTAATGTTTTGGCACGGTAATAAGTTGTTCGTGGATACAGCCACTAGGTAGCGGTATACGGTAAGGATGGTGTTGGAGTAGCTTGATAATACTTTGAAAGCAAGACGGCCTCAAACATGCCTTAACCAACTCGCATTTTCCAGCGTAGTCGAGTATTGCTCGTTTGCTCTCATTCTCTTTTGTTAGAGTGGTTGCTTTTGTTGACTTTTGCCATCATAAGTTTCTGGGATATAGATAATAGGTGACGCCATTTTGTGGTGACAACCTGGACCTAATTTCTTGGAAGTGTTTTTATGGGGAAACATTTCCAAATTATCATAAAATTGCACTTTGAGACCCTACGTAATACGAAATGTGAAGTTAACTTACAGTAAAATTTATTGATAACTGACCACACGTTCTGGAAAACCTAAAGTATTTCATAATTTACAATGATTTCTAAAAGGAAATAAGTAGTGAAAAACTTTAGTAGTGTTAGAAATAGATAAAGATCAGATCATCCATCCAGCCATCTTAAAGATTCGTTTGGCTAAAATATAAAAACATTGAAGAATTATACCAAGAAGCAAATTTTGACCATTTCAACAAAAGAACAGACTTAACTATCAGACCCAGCCGATGACGACTGGCACCTTAATATACCTGAGCATTTTAACAACACTAACATAACAAACAAAACCATGGATGTTCGCTCGATTGCTCGCCCGATCATTACCGACCCGAATTCTAATGACCCACTTGATAAAACTCCTTTTCTTTTTCGCCTCGAATTTAATCAAATTATAGGTTGAAGTGTATTATAATATTTCAATACTTTTAAACCGATATCGTTTGTGGAATTTATACTTTTTATTGTCCGATTCGTTTTCGTTTTAAGGTAATTTTGAAGGTCTAGACGGATTAAAAAATGTTGAGGAAAGTATTCGTGTTTTTGTTTTGAATTTGTTTGATGGTCAATCTCTATTCTAATCAGACAATTGATAGCATTTTGCAGCTTCTAAACGTTTTCTAACGAAGCGATCGTATCGAAGTTTAACATTTGTATTAATAACACTTTTCAGTTCATTTTACGGACTAGGTATAGTGTTCATTCAACTTGACTTTACCTTCTATGGTAAATTTGTGATTCCAACATAAAATATGGATTGAGTATTTAGTACCTTTACTGTTTATTTAATATTAATAATTAACAGTACCTACGTGTGTATTACTTTCAAAAAATAAAATAAAAATCAGGTTGGCTGTATCAGGGACGCAGCCGCAGTTAAATTGGAGTAAGTACGTGAAACGTCTTTATCGAGTAATGGGTTCTATCTTCTAAATAATGGTAATAGAATAATGCCGATAGGTGCTATACTTCCAGCGAATAAGGGATCTTGTCATAATCATAACATACTTCCAAAGATTTTTTTTGTATACCAAAAAATCTTTGCATACTTTGTTACATAATTATTATAGTTAAAATAAATAAATGAATGTCTTGGACATTGTCACACAAATTAGTTGCTGCAAGTGATCCCCTACTGACCGAAATAAAGAACGGTTCACTTCAAAATTGGATTATTCTATAAAATAACTATTTAAGTAATGAAATAAAAACTTACGCAGCCTAAAAACTTTTAACAATACAATTTTATTACACACGTATTGTAACGATCGTCTGGATTCTTGAAGGTGAACCAAATATTCAGTTAGATTCATAAGAAAATCGAGTACTTAGACCTTCCAGCAAACAAAGTAAATGGTAGCAATATGTATACTCCACGGTGACTTAATGTAATGTAGCTCCCTCCCTTTTCTATCGCTTCAGCGAAACAAGGACGTAATTTTCATGGCTTTTTCATCTCTCAGCACAGACGTGATGGAACAAATACATGAATATAATACTAAAAATCTAGAATTTATCCAATACGACCTTATCCAAAAAACAACTCAATAGTACTCTGAACAGAGTGCAAATTGTAATGGTTCTGTAAATCTTTTTTGAATTCCAGAGGTAAAAAATGCCACGTACAATCCAATACGAACCTAATTTTCAGCACAATAAAAGCTATGGACCTGAAACGGTTTCGTTTCTGTAGAGCCTTTTGGACGTGGTTGGAATTTTCTGTCCTTTTCAGTTTCAGTGTTTCGTGAAAGGGAGGGCGAGTAGGGTGATCCTCAACCTCCTAACGTCGCGGGAGGTAAAAGATTAACCCAGTTTTGTTATTTGTCCACTGTCAGTTGAGTACGTATTCACAATGCGGCCGCAGTCTACTCGACTGGATCCTTCGGCCGTTTAACGTAATTGTAAATGATTAATGTGTCTACCTCAATGCAGCAAGAAGAAATTAGGAAAATAGAAGCCGATGCCTCATGAATCATGATTTGATTTATTACTTTTATAAAGCCTTACACGATCAGTTGGAAGTTGATGGCATATGTCTCAAATACTTTCGAACTTAAAGTTCACTTTTTAACCCTTGAATTATTATTATTGTTGTCTAGGCGTTTGCAAGCAAGGTTCGTATAGTAACACCGACCATTGCTGGTCTGTTGGTGTTCGGTTCGCCCCAAGCTCACCCATGTTTTCACACATGACTCCGAACTTATCCTATTTTCTTTTGATTCTCAGGTATAAAGATTTCCTCGGGATGTTATTCCTTCACCGCCGAGCGAGTGATAGTGACAAATATAATTTTAACCCTTTGAATAATTATAACTTATTCCATTGAAATGTTTTTGTAAAAGCCTTATGTTTCTTTTGTTCCCAATTTGTTACTATCTTGTCGCATTGTTTGGTAATCGATATTAAAGTAGATACAGTAGGACACAAAATGATTATCAATGCATGAACACTCCTTTTCTAGGTATTACAGGTGCCTTGAGTAGGTCAACATTTCAAGGACAAACATTGTTGTTCATGAATAGCATTGATTTTGTTTAGTTTCACATTGAATCATGATGATGGTACAGAATTTCTAAGTATTCTAAGTAGAATGATATAGGTACTTCGCCATTCACGCAAGTTTCTTTTCTGTGTGATGATAGCCACTGCCAAGGGATTGCCCAAATGAAGTACATTTTTAAATGTCGCAATCCCAAGCATTAAATTACCAATACACCCCTATTTTATACAGGGGGTTAGGGTAAACAGTTGCATTACTTTAAGGGGTGATTGTACCCATGACACTGAATAACTTTCCTAAAGAAACATATAGGAAATTGGGACGCCACGTGCGTGAGCACCTTAGCTCCTTCCTATTTGGATCGGACCATGCGAGCCACGGGTTCAGCGGCTAGACTCAAGCGGTCCAGGTGCATTAATTTAGTACCGGCTTACAACTTCGTACCGGTCGCGTTTGAGACTGTGGGTCTATGGGACCCACCGAGGCCAAAAAAATTTTGCGGGAGATCGGGCGGCGGTTGAGAGCTAAAGTTGACGATCCGCGCTCAGGTGCTTTTTTGGTGCAGAGGTTGTCTTTGACCGTCCAGAGGGGAAATGCCGCTAGTGTCATGGAGACCATAGAGCCGGAGTTGCGTGGAGCTGGACCTTTGAGTGGGCCTTAGTCTTTATGGTGACGAAGCATGTTGCAGATTTAGAATGTATAGGATTACGTTTTTGACGAAGTGTGTTGCAGATTTAGAATGTATAGGATTACGTTTTTGACTAAGCGTGATTGGGTTCCTGTTTATATAAGGTCTAACAAAATTAGCTGAAACTATTTTAAGGGTATGCTCAGACCATCAAACTGAACAACTCTCTCTACGGGACCAATGTCGAAATCTGGAAAAAAAATTCTGCTGCCCCATACATTTGAGTCAAGTTGTGTTTGCAGTTTTGTATGAGAAATCAATTTTTTTTTTCGCGATTACTATATTGGTCCCATAGAGAAAGTTGTTCAGTTTGATGCTCTGAGCATACCCTTAAAATAGTTTCAGCTAATTTTGTTAGACCTTATATATTTATTTTTGACGAAGCATGTTGCAGAAACAGACATTTTGCAAATTAAACCACTTCCATGTTATTATTATAATTATAAGACCTTTCATAATAATATTATTCTGTTCAGTGGATGAAGTCTAATTCGGGGTTGCTGTCAAAAGTTATGATTGACATAATATTATAGGTATATTACTGTGATGTACCTATGTCTATATTATACACAAACATAACAGTAATCTAAACTATTATAAAACTGTAACAGGAAGTTTGTCTGTACATTGAAGATATTAACAAAAAAAAGTTACGATATGGTTTTTAGGTATCCCTGTTTCCATATCATCAATTTTTGGATTTTATGTCTGTCTGTTTTTTGTTTGTTTGTGTGTTTGTTTGTTTGTTTGAACGAGCATCACGCAAAAACTACTGAACCGACTTTTATGAAACTTTTTATGTTTGATAGCTAATGATCTGACTTAAAATCTGGTATATAATTTGTGCGGACAAAGTCGCGGGTTAACGCTCGTATACCTATACAGTTACTGTGATGTAACATCACAGTAACTATTAGGTACTAACCGGCATCATAAGTTGTTTACGAATACAGAAACAAAAGACTGTGCAAAAACAAAACGTTCCGAGGCGAAAGGGAAAATGAACGAGGAAAACTCCGACATCCCTACGCGTTTTCGTGAAAAGGTACATAGGTATCCATCGATATCTACGTGGTGCTATGGAAATGTAAATTACACGAGAGTATTGGGTATAAAGAGAAGTGATATGAGTATTTTGTCTCGTGAAAAACAGTGGGGTGACTCAAATGATATGAACATGTTATTCAGTTGTTAAGATTTACGCGTTTTATTTATCTTCGTAATTTATTGGTGGCGTAATAAATTTGTTTTGATGTGTTTTGAATTGTGCTCTCAATTATGAAGGTGTGTTTTGATTTGGAACTGTAAAATTGTCTGTTTTTAATCATTTAATGTACTTAAATTACAGACTTTAATGATTGATATATTTTGACTTTGTCATTAGGCATTTGAAATATTGTAAAGTTTAATACGCGAGCTTGTGAAATATTTGTGTCAAAAAACCAAATTATTAACAAAAACAAAAAACCAGACTGCGTGATAAAAATATATATAATATTTGGTACATAAATGTCATAAATAAGGTGGGTATTGGGTGGCAATTAAGGTAAATCAAACGAAACTTCACCAATACCAATGTCAAAGTGTCAGTTGCAGAAACGCTCATTAAAGTTAATCCCCCATTAAATCTCTAGCTGTCACTTATTGTTTTATTGACGTAAGCTAGCAAGAGGTTTAATGTAGGATTAACTCTAATGAGCATTTCTGCAACTAAGTGAAAATCTATCAAGCTGTTTAGGTTGTAGTGTAGGGCATGCCAAAGAAATAGACATACAAACATATATACATATACTTTAAAAACATTACCTAACCTCCTTCTGACCCATGCCATAGTCGGGTAAAAACAAATCGCAATTGGCTATCCAGGTTTTTTATTTCGTTTAAAACATAAATTAACATTCAATAAAATAAATATATTGTTGTAAGTAGATAATGGTATACTTACTAAATAAGAATTCATTTTACTCTATATCAAAATTTAAAAATAAAATGCGGGTTGCATTCTGGACAAAGCAGCGAAAATATAAATTAAAATAAAATTGTAAGAGCAGTAACCTATTCGGTGGCGACTTAACCCGTCTACGATTTTTAAATCAGAAAGTAGGGGGAGGGGGTGGCCGCCCTCACTCGGCGAAGGGTTGAACGGAGGGGACAAAGTGAAGAAAACTGTTATTAAAACACAAGAGATTAGAAAAAAGCGTTATTTAAAATGAGAAGCTGATTTTACAGTTTTTTTTGGCTGAACTATTTTGTTTTCTTTTTCTGCTCGCATTGCTTTTAATGGTACATGAATTTGTTGACAATGCTGTTGATATTTTTTAAATTTTATAGTACCTAGTAAGACATTTTTAGTACATTGAACTTTTACTTTTTATTTTCTATGCATATCAATAGTCTTAGTTGATCTACGATTTTTACATTAAAACGGTTTTGACCGGATTCGACCAAACCACGCCAAATTTTGATTTATCCAAATGTAAGTATATTGTTGTTTGCTCTATGTATACTCTGTTTTTTTGGTGTCAAATAAAGTATAATTGATTGATTGATTGAAGTATACAAGGATTAATAGATACCTAAAGAAAGAGGTTGTTGTATACGTAGGTACTTATTGCTATGTGAGGTTATAAACTAAATAAAACCGGTCAAGCGTGGGTTGGGCTACTCGCGCACCGAGGGTTCCGTACCGCACCACCACACAAGTTCACACAATTTTTTTTTCTCGCACGAGACCGACTCACACTTGGCCGGTTTTTACTATTTTTTGTTATACTGTAGAGTTTGTACTATAATCACACCAAGTTGGACGCTTGTATAGATTACCGTTTTTACGATAGAGCCAGAAGAAAAGAAGTAGATAAAAACTAGTTTCTTGTATGGGGTATTAGTATTATGGTCGTGATGTTTATTAACTTTGAGACGAACTAGATCTTACCTAGCCCCATATTAAAGCTAATCTTGATCAACTTCTACCCAACATTTCTATCAGTAGAATGTGACTCAAAAAGGTCCCTCAAAAAACGCAAGTGACCATTCAAATCAGTTGCAACGAAAGTGCGGGAACAAATGGAACTGCTAATATTCCGCCCGGCCAATACGGCAGGCGTAATTTAATCCCGGCGCGGCGGGGCATCCCGGGAAAATCTATAAATCTGCCGCCATTAGAGACGACGACTCCCCGGGATTCTTATTTACCCGGGCACAAATTCAGATGACAATGTTTTAGGGGTGAATTGTAACTGCCCCACGACGGTAGGGTTGGCGAAGACAGAGTAAATCATTTTGTGCACTTCGTTAATTAGTCTTGGCTGTAGATGTTTTTTTTTTTAACGTAGAAATTGGCTGTGGGATGTCGACTTTTATGTAAATTTTGTGTATTTTGTGATTTTGTGTTTGCCGATTCTTTTGACATTTTCTTAATGATTTTAAAGTTACCGTGTGTTATGCTTTTGATGTTTTTTACTTGTTTTAAACTGATTTTATTTAATTAATTTTTCTCAGAACTATTCTATCCGCAATAAAAATTACTACTGAAGCATTACATTATTATTATTTTATAGTTCACCCTCTCTTAAACCAGGTTTAACGGAGACATTTGAGAGAAAAACTACTTGAAAAACTGTGAAAATTGTTTTTAAAACATTGTCTTTTTATTTTGGTTGTGGTAAGTCCTATAATGTTTAATTAAAATAAATAAATAAACGCTCACAGGCACATACATTGTAATGATCCCACATAAGCTCTAACAGGCTTTTTGTTAATTATTGTTTGAGATCAAATTAATCTTTTTTATTATCAGATATAGCTAAAACATTCATTTTGAATTATAATTAAGAAAACAACAGACTTCATGATAATTCTTCAAACAAACAAAAAAATCAGTGAACAAAAAAGAATTGAATACAAAAAAAAAATACAATTCGATAACCTCTGTAACAAAATAATTATTCTTCTTGTGTGGCAGCCCTACATTTGTCTCTCCCCCGTCAATTACCAACCCTGACCGAGCGAAGACTTATTGACGGACTGTTCACGTTCCATAGACAGTTGAGTGCTTAAAAACAATATCGAGGTGACTAGATAGTTATACAACGTGTTAAAAAATAAAAGCTAGAGCTAAAAACTACATTTGCAAACAGAATCGATAAGAGATGAAAATTTTATATGTATTTTGATTTCTTTTTAATGATGGATAGCTGTCTGACTGATCTAAAACAATGCGAAAACGGTTTAAGAATGGGAGAGTTACTAGTCAAGTGCCTCCTGTACGCTGATGATCAAGTGATACTTGCATCGTCAGCGGGAGAGTTACAAGACATGGTAACTCTCATGAATACAGCATTGAAGAAAAAAGGAATGAAAGTGAATGTGAATAAAACTAAAGTAATGGTAATGGAAAGGGATGAATGTGTGACTGATTGTTGTATAATGATTGAGAATGAAAAAGTGCAACAAGTGAATGAATTTGTATATTTAGGATGCATGTTTACTAGAGATGGGAAATGTGAGGGTGATGTGCATAGGCGAGTAACAGCGGGAAACAAAGTAAACGGTGCTCTACATGCCATTGTGGCTAGCCAATTAGTGTCCAAAAAGGCGCGACTTGCTATACACAATGGTGTGTTGGTGCCTACACTTATGTATGGCAGTGAGTGCTGGGTATGGCAGAAGAAGCATGCAAGTAAAATTAATGCTGTTGAAATGCGTTCCTTGCGAAGTATGTGTGGTGTGACGCTGAAAGATAGAGTGAGAAATTGTGTAATAAGAGATAGATGTAAATTAAAAGAAGATGTAGTGACAAGAATAGAGAAAGGTATGCTTCGTTGGTTTGGTCATGTGGAGAGGATGAGTGATAGCAGATGTACGAAAGAGATATATGTTGCTAATGTGAGTGAAAGCGTCGGAAGAGGGCGCCCTCGTAGGACGTATGCTGATCAAATCAGTTGCGTCCTACAAAAAGGGGAGGTGCGGAGTACTCGAAACCGACGGGCATGTATAAAGAGATGTATGGATGTGCATGAGGCAAAAGAAGTATGTAAGGATCGTAGTAAGTGGCGCGCCCTGGTCTCTGCCTACCCCACTGGGAAAGAGGCGTGACGTTATTTAATGAGTGTTTATTTATTTACCTGTTTAAAAACTCTACAAATGGCAATGTTCAACACTCCATAGAAAAATTTATTTTAAACTAAAATGAATGGTTGGAAAAGTTATATTTTTTTATTCTCAATTTTAGGCCGGTTGCTTGCATTTAGCGAGGCAATTCTGCGGTTCTGCCAATGTCAAGTAGTGATTAAGTGTAATCTTAAGTTTAAAACACGCAAGAAATTAAAAAAAATGTCGGAGCCACGTGCAAGCAGAATAGAAGCCGATAACACGACGATCGTGTCCGCCCCCCGTCAGACCTGCAGCGCGAATCCATGGAAAAGGTTAGTTAGTAGTCTACTTGCTGTTAGAGTATTCATAAGCCGCAGCAATAAGCTTCTGACCTGAAAAAGTACATCGCCATTTATATCTCTAGTATGAAAGAATAGTGTTGTGTAAGAATTTTTTTAATTGATAAAACAGACTAACTTAATATGAATATACAAAACACAACAGTAAAACTATGTCATACATAATCCATTAAATAGCCAGACATGTAAGTAAATTACCAAATTGATTACTTACTTTATAACTACCTAAACATTAATCAACATTTTCATTTTGTCTTTATTAGTGATGACCAGAAATTAATAGTGGCTCGCCATGCAAGCTATTGCGTCATTCGAAGGATGAGTCATAAATATTTTGTACATTATTAATATCTGATCGATATACCAATAGTTTTAGTAATAGACTACGTAATAAAAGCTAAAAATATCTAAAGACTAAAAACACTTTAGTTGTTAACTATATTTCTAGCGCCCCACGCCCTAGTGTAGGGCATGCCTTGGACTCTTAGCTGTCATCTCATTTCATACCAATTAATGGAAAAATTTACAACTAGAGGTAGTAGTAGTAGTAGAAGTATGTGCGATACTGAGTAAGGTCCACCACACACAGACGGAATTGCGATCCGGAATCCTGATTCAGGATTCAGTATTGTCAACTATGGTTACAAAATGTATGAAACGCCAAATGAATGACAATAATTGCATTTTTAAGTATTTATTAAAACAAAACAAACAATTTCTAAACATGATAATTACTATCATGTGATGAGGTCATGACGTTACGAATGTTACGATGATGATTTGTAAATCGTATTCTAATATTAATGCAACTATAACAAAAGACTATCTATAGTTTTAACATTAGACATAATCTGCATACAAAATGGTATGAACCATTATCACACATGCGGTTTTGGAGCGTAGGCGATTTCGCAACTATGCCGCAACGACATCGCAACTGCACCGTCACGATACGGTATCGTTCCATCAACGCTTACGCTCAAAAATCACTTTAAAATATGCTACCTAAGACATCAAAAAATCACTAGATCTAGTGAAAAGTCTCTGAAAGCGGCAACACTCCATACGGAATTTAATTCCGAATCAGGTTTATTCCGGATGTATGTGGCGGACCTGCGAGACAGGAATATACGCCATTGCCTACATTTTCCGCCACGCCTCCTACCAAGCGGGGGGGTGAGGTTAAAATTTGTGGGGGGCTGGGACTGTCCGCACTGTATGTAGTACTATACTAGATACTCTTGTACTGTGGTGTTGGGCAAAGTCAGACTCAAAGCAATAATAAATAATAATAGAAAAGTCTGACGTGTGACGTGAATCTACTCATTAGAAATAAATCGCATTCGCTAACAAAACTTCAAAATATGCAAAATTTATGAATAATCAGAAGTTATTCAATACTTTACTCGTATCGTTCAAGTTTTTTAAAAGCACTTAGTTGAATAATATTATTTGTAAGTTAATGTATAAGCGAGCTATGGAGAGAGCTTTGCTCGGTGTTTCTCTGAGAGATCACATCAGATATGAAGTGATACGTCAGAGAACTAAAGTGATTGACATAGCTCAAAAAATTAGCAAGCAGAAGTGGCAATGGGCTGGTCATATCTGCCGAATAACTGACAACCGATGGGGTGTCAGAGTTCTAGAGTGGAGACCAACTGGCAGGCGTAATGTGTCACGCCCTGCTGCCCTCTGGACAGACGACCTAAAAAAGGTTGCGGGGAGCGATTGAATGAGGACGGCCGAGGAGTGGCGCGCCTTATGAGAGGCCTATGTTCAGCAGTGGACGATGATATAGGGTGATGATGATGATGATTTGTAAGATACTTTCTAATATGTTTTTAGACGTACGTAGGTACCTCTACTTACCTAACATTGGAAAATATTCATAATCGTGGTAAATACTCGAAGTCCAACATCAACTCTATAAACACCACAAATATACCCGTCCCAATATGACGTTGCAACGTCTGTCACCCTCAATATACGGGGAGAGGGTAGTTAAGTACAGGGACGAGGAAAGGGAATCATTCCACGAATGATACACCAAAAGCTCAATCGAAACGATATATTGCGCCGATACGCGCCGCGGCGGACGCTAATCCAGTTATGGATGCCAAAGATTAGTGTTTTTGCTGCCTTTGTACCAGACGTTAAACTCCTTTGGTTTTGTTTCAATTTTTTCCAGAAAAGTTTTTAAATTAGGTACCTTTAATTTTAATTGTTGATTTGATGCAAAATACAACATGGTAATAAAACCATTAACAAAGAGCTACTTTCTGGGATTCATCGAAGGCTTTTGAGATGATTTCTGTTAAAATTATTTTATTAATGTCACCCTCTCACTCAGTTTTAGCTGCAAATTCAAATATGTTGTAAGACTTTCATCGTATTAATTTACTGGGATCAATTTAATCTAGTGATACAGGTACGGTATTTGGTCAAAGTTCAACAGGGTAGCAGTCTGTATCCTTCCACCTTTCTTATGTATATTATGACACTGCGGTTTACTACAAAACGTAGTTCATTGTAAAGTTTTAACTTCGAAGTGACTTCCAACGAATTGTTCTTTATTTAGATTTGGAATACAATATGATGAAACATTTATGACGTCACCTCTAGCTATATCTACTCTTTGCATGCATCGCTGCTTCTATATTTCATGCGGGCAGAGCGGTATTGGCATTTCGAACCTGCACCATCCCAGCCTCTTCGTGTGAAACATTATTATAATCAATACCGCAAATACGGTAACGCGTTTACATAACTGTTATTTGTACAATACTCGTTACGTTTATTGACATTTAGAGCATGACGTGACCAATTTATTATTGTTCGCTACCTTCTTTATTGTACCCTCATATTATGAGAACTTACGTCCTGGAAATTTGACATTGTTTTTCTAGAAAACAAGATTATATATTATAAAATGCTTTTTCTAAAGTATCTTGTGTACATTGTTCATTTAGCTTATTGTCCATATCGCTATGTTTAACTTCGATTTGAATTGTGACGGGTGAATATTTTAATGTATCGTGTAGTCTATGTATTGGTGCATGGAGGGCATCAATATTTCATAGGGCCGGGTAATATCGGCGGTTTAAACTGGCCGAGTCGTTATTGCACATCCGAACTTTATGGGGAGTCACCCCCGATACATAAATTTGGAGAAGTGCACTGGTTTTATGGAAAGGTAAAATGTGTTTGCAACAAGGTATTGATTTTGCAGATTGGTTGTTGAATTAATAGGTTTATTTGTGTATTGCTGTTTCGGCGTGTTATGCGAAAATGTCAATTTCTTTTCGATGGGAGTCTGAAAATTTCAGTGTACCCTAGAATCATGAAATGTTTATTACAATCAGCCTTTCAATACGATCCCACTGCAGGGGCACATCGTACCTTCACTGTGATGGTGTTTATGTAGGTACGCGTTATTCCACCATGCGAATGTACACGTACAGACACACATCTACATGTTTCTTCTTCTTTTAAACTCACTGGTACCAACGTAAATATACTATTCGCTGGTACTGTCTGCAGGTCTGCAGTCTGCTATCATGAGTTCGTGGTCGTCGGAGGTTGTGGGTTCGATTCCCACGGAGAACACCTAGTGAAATGTCACTTTGTGCATTTTTCCCCAGTTGGCTAGGACATTGCAGGCTGAATCGCCTGATTGTCTGAAAAGAGAAATGATTCCGTGCTTCGGATGGCACGTTAAGCCGTTGGTCCCGGCTACTATCTCTGGTCATTACATAAAAACCACGTCAGAAGCCGTAAGGCGGTCTGAAAAAACTCTGACACCAGGGGTCTGCCCACACGATAAGAAAGAAATCATGAGCTTTCACTGTACTTTTTTACTACTGTGGTTACGTCACCAATTTCGTACGACAGAAATTAGTTCGCAACGTAACCACTAGGAGCGCTGTACGATATTCAATACAAAATTGGTTAGTAAAGAACAGTGAAAACTCATGGTGGGCCTACGGAATAACTCATAATATTAAAATTGATTAAACATGGACTACTTGCAGAAGCATCATGAAAATGTTATTAAACAGATATTAGCAGCAGCAGCATATGCTCACGACTATATTCCCCGAGGGGGTAGTCAGAGATATTCTGAAAGCTCAGAACATCTACGTTTCACTAAACATATATTAATTTGCAATAAAATAACTAATTCGTTGTCAGTTAATGTTGGAGTGGTAATATTTCAAAGAATCTCGTAGTCACACGTTTGATTTTTAATGTTGGAGTGGTAATATTTCAAAGAATCTCGTAGTCACACGTTTGATTTCTTTATGAACTATTTGGGAAGAAAAATAAGCTCTTGCATTTGGTTGAAAGAAACGAATCTTCAAAACTTATCTAAGAAGATGTTGCTCATTTTATTGGTTAGTCATTCAATATTGATAAGTCTATAGTGATGTAGGTGTAGGTATGGAGATGTTTAACAACACATACGGTATGCAATGTGTAGGGCCCGTCACAATCATCTCCCGTCCAGAGCGTCCCCTTTCAATCTTCACTGTAATAAATAAAAGGGACAATAAAAAATGCGAGGAGGAACATTCGACGGTGGCGCCCTCGTGATTCAGGATCGTATTCAACATCATTGCCGACGTTTTATGTTCTTTTTTTTGTGAAATACTTATGTTTAGGTGTATGGGTGAATTTGTCTCAGGTTTTATGCTGTGATTTGAATACAGTAATTATTTAATAGAAACAGTTATCATAAATTATTAACGCTTAAATGAGTGACAACTGAAAGCTAATTTTGTATCATTCGATATCGATCGATAGTGTTTTAATTGGTTAGTGAAAATAGTTTTGATTTGTACTTGCAAAAAAAATCAGCTGTTCCGTACTAAACTGCACCCGCCGCGCCACTGCCTACTCGACTCAAATGTATGCAACAGCAGATTGCTTTTTTGCTCCGATCGGTTTGCTCCCATAGTAAAAGTTGTTCAGTTTTATAGGTAGACTCTTAGTTTAGAAGGATGCTAATGATAACAATTTCACCATGTATATAGTTATCAGAATTAAGTTTTGATAATGTTCATGAGTGTAGAATTTGTAGTATCCGACTTTTGGTATGTTGGGTGGAATGGGTGTGAATAAAACATTTCGAGTTTTATTGTATTTATCAATTAACCAATCAATCAATTATACTATTTATTTATTTATTTAATACCAAGACAAGTTTTTAAATTGTTTCTACCTCAATATGTTTTATTGCAATTTTACCAAACTTTTATTACACTGGACGTGCTGTGTATCAGCTATGCGGGCTTTCTTTTCATTCAGATTTTTTTTTATTTTGTTGAAGATGTCTGCTATTAAAATTATGCCCGCATTTCTTACACCTGTATTGTACTTATATTATTAAGAAATTATTTTCTTATAATTGGTTTTTACAACGAAACATAAATTATGTTTAATCATAATAGTGAACCGTATTTATTCATTAATCAGAAAAAGATGTTTCAGATTACCAATATGTTCATATCAACCACGAAATATATCGCTAAATGATATATCACGCCTGATATATGCAGAAAATGAGAAAAAGTGTCAAACGTCTGTGAAAATACGTAAACAAAATATAATTTTGTGTACATCGTACGTTTATGTATGCCACCCTCTACAAAAGTCTGATATGTAAAAACCACCGGGAGTCACTTCAATCAATACACGTTACTACAGACAAAAAATCTTCTCAACCCTACACAAGATTTAAGTCTCTATTTCTATACGCAGAAAGTTTAAATTGTTTACGTTTGCTTTAACATTTTTTATCTTATAAAATATTGTTTGTTGGACAATATTCGCTCTTAAACCAAAGCATGACAACACATAATGGTTTTGCAAGAGTCCGGAGGGACCGCGGAAGAGTTGGTTTTTTGTGAATATCAAAATATGAGCCCCCTTTTACAATCCCATTGTGTCCGATATTGATCCTCATAATAATTTGAGCTGGTCCTCTCCGTCTTAATAGGAGGGATGTGATGAATGCCTCATAATTCGCTTTTATGATTAATATGAATTGATGCACAGGGTTAACTTTACATTGTTTGTTAAAGACAATGTATTTTGGTACCTATACTTAAAATACTTAATATTTGCCGTGTGGTGTCGGCTAAGAATAGCACCATCCCATTTCCTCCCGTGGGTGTCGTAAAAGGCGACTAAGGGATCTACCGGAGGATGGGCAGCAGCATCCTCTTGAGTACACACATTCAATCCAACTGCGATCGCCAACCCGCCTGCCAAGCGTGGTGATTATGGCAAATCTCCCCATTTAGGGGGAGGCTTATGTCCAGCAGTGGACGTCTGTCGGCTGAAATAATGATGATGATGACTTAAAATACAATACCACATAAGGTAAAGTTTGTTTCTTTTGCTCCCGTTCAGCGTATCACAGGTATTGGCACAAAACAACCCTTCTAATATTAAAAGGAGTGCTTTAGTCTGGTCTGTGAAATTGATATCATTAGCATCCATTTAAACTAAGAGTCTACCCATCAAACTGAACAACTTTTACCATGGCAGCAAACCGATCGGCGATCGGAGCAAAAAAAAAATCTGGTGTTCCATACTAAACTGCAGTGCCTAGTCGACTCAAATGTATGCAATAACGATAATTTTTTTTGCTCCAATTTGTTTGCTCATAGTAAATGTTGTTCAGTTTGATGGGTATTGTCGGGCATAGGCCCACCACACATTCCCACCGCTGTAACTCCTGTAAGCCAGGATCAACAGCGGCGACCATTCACAACACTGGACAATGAAGTCCAGCGAGCCCGGGGGATGACTCTAATCTGTCTTGGAACCCGCAATGAATTAATCAAAGAAGATAGGAGGAGTAGGAAAACGAAATATCCGACTTCCCTCCATTGCAAACGGGAGACAGCAATAAGAAGGAAAAAACATGGCTATTAGAGAGCCAATTCAAGAGATCATTTATGGCAGTGTTGAAGACACGACCGCAAAAGCACCAAAAATACAAAATAAAACAATAGGAACCTAACATTGTACTGAAACTATGACCTATTTTGCTTCCAGTAATAAGTATGGCAAAAACATCTGAACGCACGGAAGTTATCCCTAGTCGCAACAAGATCCATGTAGTAAGGGACACCAGAAAACGATTTTATTGAGTCAAGCATGGTCTGGCGCTCGGCGTACCAGAGCTCACACTCCCAAAGTTTGATGGGTAGACTCTTAGTTTAAAAGGATGCTAATGATATCAATTTCACCCTGTATATGTATTCTATATCGTTGTCTAGTCATCATAATATTCATAATACAAGTCCAGGTAGGTACTTTAAATATGACTAGATAATTTGTGTGGCAATGTCCAAGATATTTATTTACTAGGTATGGAGAAAACGTCGAAAAAAAACTGCTGCCCCATACATGATTGAGCCAAATATTGGATTTCATATGCCCCAATCATAGGACATCATAACATATAAACAACAAAAGTTTAATGAGTGGGCATGAGTAATTTGTTCAAAAAGAACAATACCTAAGTACTATATAAATCCTTAAATATAAAGTAAGCATAATAAATCATAACTTCCAGTTCACTCTACACTACATAATATTATTTATGACTACAAAAAAATAAATTATGTTTCTCTATTTGAATACATTTATTAAGCAACACACACATTTAACAAAATGAGATTAGATTCATATCTAATGTACGTTAATTCAATGCTAATTAAGGCGGTTAACTGACTGTGCGGAGTCAAAGAACAACTACTTACAGAAAAATTCTAAATAATTTACTTGAATTTTACACCTCTTAATATTAATAAATTTAACTACCTACTATATTTAGTTTAAATAATATTGTTCGTATCTATATAGGGTGTAAGAAAAAGTATCGTTAACCTTTAAACCACATAATACTCTATCCACCAAACTGAACAACTTTTACTATAGGAGCAAACCGATCAACGCAAAAAAAAAATCAGCTGTCTCGTGCATTTCCGTTGAGTGGGCATTGCAGTTTAGTATGGAACAGCAGATTCTTTTTTGTCCAGAACGATTTGCTCCCATAGTAAAAGTTGTTCAGTTTGATGGGTAGAGTATGTGGTTTAAAGGGTAATGATACTTTTCCTTACACCCTGTATATCTAGGGTCTTTCTTCTTAATACGCTGACGGGTTTTTAAAGGGATGATTAGAAAATCAAACTTAACAATTTTCTCCATAGGGGTCGACGTCGAAAAAGCAAAGAATGCTGCTGTTCCATACAAAACTGCAAACATATTCGACCCACATGTATGGGACAGCTCATTATTTTTTCGCGATTTAGATATTGGTCCCATAGAGAAAGTTGTTCAGTGTGATGGTCTGATCATCCCTGTATAACCTTCAGAATGCTAAAACTGAGCTTCAGCATGCTGAAATTGAGCAGAGGTTCAGCTGCACGCTCAATTTGCTAGTTGGTACAATAGTTGGAGCGATGTTTCTGTCCACTCCGAATAGGATTGTGGTTGTGAGTGTATTTATACGTGTATTATTATAAATAAGTGGTTTTCTCTACAAAGTTCGCACTAAGGTAAGCTAAGCAACATATCTTAAAACTGAGAAACAGATCTTAAAATTAGTTTGGTAAAGACTGTTAATTCGTAGAGATTGTAATTTGTTAAAACATCAAATAAAATTAAGTGATCATCATCATCGTCGTTTTATCTAGCAAGTGTTTAGAATATACACCCTGCAACTGAGCATGAAGAAAATAGATTCATTAAAATGATGAATCCGTACCTACCACTACAAACCAGTCATTAGGTGCAAAATTTAATATTCAATTCTTCCATCCACTGGTTGCCTGGAAGAAATCACTTTTAGTGATAAGGCCGCCTTTTATAACCTTCTTGTTAGTGTATATGGTTGTTGATTTTTGTTTACTTTGGTGTGCAAATAAAGAATATTTACCTTATCTTATCTTATATGATAATAATAAATAGATAACATAATATTACGTCATAGTCATAATAAATAATCCACATACATAATTCTTATAATGAAGAAGGAACCTTATCATAATCATAATCAATATTCAAAAATTTTCCCACACAGTCGCCTAGTCTAGTATGACGTCATCAGTCACGCGCTTTGCTACGGGGTACGGGGTAGAAATGGACGCGATTGGCGAAGGCTACGAACGCGAACCCGTAAGCTACGTTGTTTGTTACGTAACCGCGTAACGGGCCGGTCGATGACCCCTGCGCGCGCGCCTGTCGTCGCCCTACTCGGCCGTGCTCTATCATAGAGTAGACTTGTGCGTAGATGTGAAACGATGTTGATTTCTGAAATTAAACATTTTGATGGATTTCTACTTTGATCTAACTCTTATATAAGAGTTCCCGATGTTAATATATTATATTTAATTCGATATTTCTCAAAGAATAGAATAGAATAGAATAGGCCACATATTTTTTTTTGCCAGATATTACGTTACATTAAGGTCTTAAATATATAACCTGAAGCAAGACATAAGGAATATGCATAGAACCTGTCAAATATGTTGATCTTTAAGGATTCTACTGAAGGACCAATCTCACAGAGAGTGTATGTATGCGTTTGGGGAGGTAATTTTGTAACCTAGATACTTGCTGTCAAAGTATTTTAAAGCCCCCGGCAACAGGCTTCACGAATATGTCAAGAATGAAGAATGACGGTTCTTTCACATTAGTTTGTCGATTTGACAATTAGAGCATTTCTCAAGGCAGCTACTGTATTGCAGACTATTGGAGAGACAACTAATGATCTACCGAGCCAGTGAATGAACTTAAGCAATCGACCTAGGGGCACCCAGAATAGGTATGGACCTCGGTATAACACGTTGCTGGGGCTACGCGGATTGGGTAGAGGGGATCGATGAGAAGCGGCCTGGGATTTGCCTTATAAAGCAGTGAAAAGCAGTGGATACAGGTCTCGGTTGTCCCCGCCAGCGGGGACGTCGATTACGGCCACAATGCATTGTTATAGTGTTGTGTGAGTTTGCGATTGCGAGTCGCGTCTGTTGGACCGTCTAGTTTGATCTATCTTCTAAATAGTGTACTCTATGATCAGCGTACTAGGACGTGTTTGGTTCTCGTTAACAGATCTGCCCTGTACGCCATGGGACGCCAAACGTGACGTTTAATGCCTTTTATTAGAGCTATTGTTAAAATCTTCCGAGTAATTGGTCATTAACGTGTTTGTTATAACTTCACATTGAGAAATTCCTATTAATAGATTGATTGACAGGTTTTTGTGTAGACTAACTATGAATTGAATGCCGTTTCTGACACTCGTTTCAGTAAATAATTAATAAGTTAGGTTGCTCTTTGCAACAGTGTTAAATTACCGCAATAATATTTATTTTGACTTTCAAAAGTATAATTAGGATGCATGTCTTGGAATTCTAGTGCAATTTGCTAATTACGGTATAGTTATAGAAATTGTAAAAGTATTTTATGTTAAATGAACTGGTGATATTTTACCCGACTTCACGAAAAAAGAGGTTCTGTCTATTAATACTACAGGTTGTAAAATTAAATGCGATACATATCGAACAGGATGCTTCAGACCATCAAACTGAAAAACTTTTACTATGAAGCCAACATCAAAATCGCGAAAAAAAATCAGCTGTTCCATAGTACCTATATAAGGTCTATCAAAATTAGGTGAAACTATTTTAAGGGGATGATCAGACCATCAAACTGAACAACTTTCTCTATGGGACCAATATCGAAATCGCGAAAAAAATCTGCTGTCCCATACATTTAGGTCGTGTATGTTTGTATGGAACAGCAGATTTTTTTTTTTTCGCGATTTTGATATTGGTCCTATAGAGAAAGTTGTTCAGTTTGATGGTCTGATCATACCCTTAAAATAGTTTCAGCTAGTTTTGTTAGACCTTATATATCAATAGCTACTCTACCAAAATGTATTATGAAACAACTTGGAAACAACCGATTTTTTTTCCGCGATTTCAATGTTGATTCCATACTAAAAGTTGTTCAGTTTGATGGTTTAAGAGGGTTTAAGTTTGCACTCTGTGACCTATAGAGCTATTATTTAGCTTGTATCTTAACATTGACATAAAGTAATAAATAAGTTAAAAACCGTCTCATCGGCATTGTAAGGCATGGCGTGACGCCTAGGGGTTCGCGATCGAATAGATAAACCGAACGCCAATTGATTTCCGCGTTCGCGGCGCGCGCGCAGCCGTCATCTGATTGAGCTAACCGTAAAGTTACGACCCGTGCTGTTTGCCCACATACTTTCCAAGTATTTGGAGCTCGATTTTTGAAACTTCCCATAAAATTTTGGTGCAAAATAACTTCCACCCAAGAAAGTTGAATTTGTAACTTTCGTAAGCGATGCAAAATTTTGCATTTTAAGTCTACTTTCTTCTTCGATTGCTTTTGACTTGACATGATGGTATTTCGACAAAATAATGATGTAAAAAGTTTCTGTTATTTTTTTTAAATGAAGGTACCTACACTATTGAAGTGAACATTTAAATGATAATAAGGAACAGTCTCAGCCGATGGACGTCCACTGCTGGACATAGGCCTTCACCAAGGATCGCCATAACGACCGGTCATGTGCTGCCCTCATGAAGGAACAGTCATCCGCACGCAGTATACACCGTATACCACTAGTTTTTAATTAGGTACGAACAAAATTTTAAGGGTGCATTCAGAAAATTTAACTAAACAATTTTCCATAAATAACAATGGGTCATATGAGGTGTTATTCCAGGACAACCAGGAAAAATGAATGTTCTTGTTGTTACTTTACTCGACACTACCAGAAGTATACCTATAAGCAAAGTAGAAATGAAGAATATGCAAAATTCCTGTGGGCAAACCGCACGGGCGCTAGCGGGAAAACACGACATTACCCTTGCAAGAACACTGATCAACCTTCAATAGAAACCAGTGTGGACTGTAAGTTATTAACGACTTAAAATACTGGTTTCAATGACTATTTATTACTGATTCATCTCATCGTTCATTCATCAGAGAGAAGCTTGCGACAACGAGGGATTTTCAGAAAGCTACTAAAAACATTGTTCCGAAGGGCCCAATAGATGGCGTTGACGCGAGATGAATGTAAACAATCAATAGCTAGGTATGTTATGATGGTGATCGTGCGGTGTTACTAGAATGGACAAGATTAGGAATGAGTATATTAGAGGAAGTTTGAAAGTGGCTCCTGTGAATGAAAAGCTACGCGGTAATCGATTATCGTGGTATGGACATGTGATGAGAAGAGATGAGTTTCATATTACAAGACGAATGTTGAATATGAATGTGGATGGCTGCATGAAGAGAGGACGACCAAAGAAAAGATGGATGGATTGTGTGAAAGATGACATGTGAAAAAAGGGAGTGTGCGAAGAAATGACGGCTAAAAGAGATGAATGGAGGAGGACGACACATTGCGCCGACCCCAAATAATGGGATAAGGGCAGGAAGAAGAAGTTATGATGGTGATCGGTGATGGATTGAATGGATAAGGACGTCGATAGAGATCATAAGAGATTGACGCCGGACACTGCGTCAAAGCTCTTCTCCGGTCGAGGCGCTCCGTTCCGTTGGACACAGGGGAGTAAGGAAGGACGAGAGGGTATCTGCTTGTATTGACGTGTATGTTTGTGCACCTAAATATTTCCTGCATACTTGACCAATTGGCTTCTCACTGGACCAATGAATTTTAAAGGTGATTAATCAACAGCCATAATCAGTTGTGGTTGTCGAACATGGCCTTGAAGCGTCATCATCAAGCAGAACATTTCTTTCAAATTTGCATTATCATCATCATAAGAGTAGACTCACTATGGGAGATTTATCGATCCATGAGTGAAACGTCAAGACAGGGCGTCCGAGGAGAACTTACCACGACCAAATTAATGGTGTCCTCCAAAAAAGACAAGTGCGTAGCATCCTCAACCGACGGAAGTGCATGAAGAGATGTAAAAAAGTGGATGAGGCTAGAGAAGTATGTTAGAATCGTATTGTGTGACGAGCTGTAGTCTCTGCCTACCCCTGTGGGATAGTGGCGTGAGTATATGTAGGTGTGCATCATGTTGTTTCGGCACAGATCTACCAAATGTATTTACGATTCTTTTGACTCGACGCTATAGGTAAAGTAGTAGATTGAGCTGACTGTGCTACTTTTTTAGACGTTTTATTTTATTTTTCAGTCCAAAGATTCAAGTCACCGTTTTGTGTACAGAATAAGCCTTTGAATATTTTTAATCTATTAGGTCGAATAAAATAGCGATCTCAGTTCACATCTGTACTTAACGGTAATGCATAATTGATGGCATCGTCTGCCGTCGACGAATGGAATGGACGAATGAACTGAAAAAAATGAAATGGTTACAATACCGCAGTTACAAAATTTGATTAGCGGAATAGTCACGTCGGAATTCTACTATGCTATGAACTTCGATTTTAGAAATTAGACTGATGGTCTTGGGAATGGATGCGGTAACAGGATGCATTTCAGTGTAATGTCATTAATTATGATATTTACTCATGAACGATTATGGTCATATCAATATTAGTTTGGTTTAGGTTAAAATTGCGAACGCGACTACTCAACTCAGTATAGAGAATGACATACTAGCACAGAATAAAGACAAGAACGGCTATACTCCACCACGCTTGTCGATTACAGGTGACGAGTTGGTTGGATTTAAAGTTATACATCGCTGACTTACATAATAAAGTGACAAAAGAATCGTAACAGAGGAAGTTCATAGGTACTATAAATTACACTAATTGTCGTAGTTCATTAATAATGTAAAACAGGAACAAAGTTGGATCTAAAACACTGCCTTGGGGAGTATTAGATGTGTTTTCCATCACTGAGAAAAACTAGCTGCTGCGCTGCCTTTTTGGTTCATTCAACGCTATTTTTATAAACTGTAAAACAAAAGGTAGTAGCTGGCAAGCATGAGTTGCGTAGCTCCACCTGTGGAATATTGTGACCACGCAGAGTGATATAATTTTTATAGACAGCGTACTTCAATGTAAGTTGCACGTTCTGTGCGTAACTTTTTTTCTTGTATACCGCCTCTAAAAGCCAACTACGCACGTATTCTTCTCTCATCCACCGCATTAGTTTCGTCGCGATCAGGGGCAAGAGGAACGGTACCGCGGACGACGACCCGAGATCACAGCCGATAGCTCATCGCCGTGTTTATTCTCTATTATCGAATCGTGGCCAATGAGACGCTGTATTGAGATTCAATCACATTTGTCACTGTAGTTTGATCTGTATGGAATGTTTCTTAAAGCTTCGTTTTTAGTTATCACTTTACCTAAGTCTTTTTCATTAGTGATGAAATGTTTGTATAGAACAAACATGTTTGTTGTTCTGTAGTTCTATATGTAAGTAATGTTTGTTCTATAGTTCTAGACATCAAAAAAATTTAATGATTCATTTATTGCAATACTCAATGTATAATATCAACATAAGTATTCCAAATATATATAAATCCAAATAATATAGGGTCCTTCTTATATGCTGACAGTTTTTTAAGAGGATGATCAGACCATCAAACTGAACAATTTTCTCTATGGGACCATTGTCAAAATCGCGAAAAAATACAGCTTTTCTGAACTGGAATCCTACTCGACGCAAATGTATGGGACAGTTGATTATTTTTTTCTCTATTTCGACTTTGGTCCCATAGAGAAAGTTGTTTGATGGTCTGATCATCCTCTTAAAACACTTTTAGCATAATTAAGTTGGACCCTGTATTTAATTAATTTGTTATTAGGTTTTAGAAAAATGATTTCAGGAGGAAAATAAAAAACATATATTTAGAATCAATTTTATTTTATGAACTTTATTATTGATATTAAGGTTTAAAGGCACCCAGCCTATATAATGTTACATTTTACCAAGAAGGTTAAGACAAATGCAGAAACAACCGCGTAATGTAGCTAGTCTAGCTAGCCTGATCTCCACTTCAACAGCACTATAGCAATACTAGATCATTTTAATAAAATAAAAATTCCTACTATCGTCGCTAATCTACTGAGGTAAGAGTGGATACCAGTCTCAAATACCCACAAACGATCACTAGAACGCGTACTTATAATTAGTTGAAATCCGACCAAATTGAAAACTCATAAAATGAAAAGCTTGTTGAATCGAGTGGACGAGAATTAACGCGTCCGCATAATATCTATTAGGCTCACAATCGTTGTAGGGGTGTGATAAATAACCGCTGTAAATAAACGGGTTGCATATATCGGCTATATCGGTGTGATATTGAAATGTTGAAACTGGTTTGCCTCCCGGGCTCGCTAGGGAACGCGGTGACCCCGGGCGGACTCCCAAGGAATACAGAATCGCAACTTAGGATCTAGGGCCTTACCATGAAGCTTTATTGTTAGACCCGATGTCACTACACAATTATATTATTTTCCCAGTTAGAACCTTCGAGATTTTGTAGTAAGGTTCTCACAGCGCTTCGTCGAGCATAAAGAATTAGAAGTGGCGCCTTAGTGAACTATTTATTGTACACGACGATGAATAAAGTGTCTCGTGGGCAATCGCATGTAGTGCCAAATGCAGCGGTTTCAACGTTTTACGATATCGGTAACGAATATTGAATAGCTACAAATAAGCCACGTAATAGTCTGGTAGGTAGGTACTTGCCAATTGTATTCGTAAAATCATATTCATATGTAAAATACAAGATGATACTTTCGTCATTTTACTCTTAAAAATGCAAGATGCAGTCGGCACAGCCTTTTATGACCCTTTCAAATTTCCTGGACCTTGTTTCAAAACAAGTTTATATCAAGATGTACTTGTTTAAATTGTCGACATTATTGTTATTGTCACGTTCCCATCAAGGCTGCGCTACCCTAATTTAAGGCGCAACTGCTCCCAAAAGAGTCTTCTTCACTTCGCCAAATTTAAAAATAAATGACGAGGACTTTTGATGTTGTTAAATGGCAATATGTGTCCTCAAAGTTGTGAAAAAAGTCAAGTTGACTGCAAGGTTCTCGACATGCATTCTTGTAAATATTCTTGATCTAGAGATTTTAATCGTTTTAAGAAGAGATACATGGAAAGCATGAGTTTACTATCGTATTGACATCATATTGGATGCGACGTGTTATGTCCTATACCTACAGTAATGCTATACCTACTACATAATTTATACATTAGACTTATACTCCTGAAACGGAACTAAGAGGGTGTAGGTATTATTATTGTTTGTGTTACATTGACAAACTTCCTCGAAGAATACAGTCGTGATCAAAATTATGCTTATGTAATATATTGACTTTTTAACCAGTGGTAGTTATATGGTCACGACTATATTTCCCGAAAATAATCAGAGATATTCTAAATAATAACATATTCCGATTATCTTTATTTCACCAGGACTGCCCAAACTCTTCCTAGTATTCCCAGTGAGCCCATCGCCACACGAATTCAGTAAATGTTCTAAAAATATTATGTTGACAGGTTGAGGGCAGGTTCCATTTGCTAAATGCATTAAATGCAGTTGCGTATAATCCAAGCTACATACCAATATCAGTATCACGTTGTTTAGGGTTGCCAGCTATTAAAAACTGGTTGTTAAATAAATAAATTGCCTACAAAAAGTCTTCCTGTACTTATTGGCTGTATGTGCATCTGTCTTCATGTCTTTATTTTTCATTGTGTCTATATTTTCAAGTGTGATTCAAACTATCAAATCTGTTTTTTTTGCAATGTCAGGTTTTTCCTATAGTAAGAGTTGTTCAGTTTGGCGGTCTGAACTACCCCGTAAATTTTTGAAATTGTTTACTAAATCATCGAGTATTTAGAAACTCGGGAACTGCAGAATGTTCTTTGTAAGTATCTGTGTTTTCTTTGAACATCATCATCTGATCTTCATCCATGCTCCTACTCCCTATTACATCCTTCTTACTGAGTGCCATGTTGGCCAGCGCTCTTATGTCGTCAGGTCCATCTGCATTTTTATTTAAATAACTTCTATATTATGAGCTGTTGAAAAAAAGCAGTGTTACTTTTTATTATTTTCTATTCATGTATTTTAAAATGTTCCTTCATTTTATACTCCTTCGGAAAACTGTCGGCACTGCATTCAGTGTACAACCCTACAGATCGAGTGTTTGTGTGCGTATCATGTACATTAGTTGGAATATGGTCTTGCTAAAGTGTGCGTACGGCCACCGCGCGATGTGTCGGTATTTATCCCACATTAGCATGCATCCGTTCCATTGATCCGACCTCTTTGTTCACCAAAATCCTTTATTTTGCGAATCACCGAAAACGATTACACAAGCATCACGTTGTAGTGACGCAATTTATGAATATACGGATCCTTCTTAATATTGCTGATAGTTTTTTGAGGGGATAATCGGACCACCAAACTGAACAAGTTTCTGTAAGGGACTAACATCTAAATCGAGACAAAAAAGAATTTGCTTTCCCAAATAAGTATTTAGGTAAAGTAGGTTTGCTGTTCCATAAAAGAACAGCAGAGCAGTTCGATTTTGGTCCCATAGAGAAAGTTGTTCAGTTTGATCTTATCATCTTATCAAAAAAACCGTCAGCGTATTAAAAAGGACCCTATACAATGTCTGGATTTTTTTTATTATTATTATATTATATAGGGTGTTAGGGTAAACAGTTGCATTACTTTAAGGGGTTATTGTACCCATGATACTGAACAACTTTCCCTAAGAAACCTATAGGAAATTCGCAATTTTTTTTTCGACTTTTCATACAAGCTTTCGATCAGCTGATTGCATTTAGTATGGAAATTCCAAATTTCCTATAGGTTTATTAGGGAAAGTTGTTCAGTATCACAGGTATAATCAACTCTTAAAGTAATGCAACTGTTTACCCTAACACCCTGTATTTTCAAGCGAGAGTTATTGATAGTCAAGCGTATCCTTATAGTACTTAGAGAAAATCTTCTGTCCCTTTTACGTACCTTATAAAGGAGGTAGCGTGTAAATTTATATTATGCATCCTTTAAATTTTGGACTAGTAGATAAGCGTTTGGTAGTTGGAGCCTTAAGAGTGATGATAATCCGTACGGAAGAGTGCTAGCGACTCAATCATGAGGCGGCAGTTCGATTCCTTGCCTGTACCACTTCATGTACGGTTGTGTTATTATCACTAGCTCGGCGGTGAACATCGTGAGGAGAACTGCGTATCATGGAAAAAAATAGTTCGGATTTATGTGTAAAATATAGGTGAGCTTGGGGCAAACACAATAGACCAGCAATGATGGCAGTGTTACCTAACGAACCCAGCCAACAACAATAAAGCCTTTAGTAAATAAATTAAATTATGTAAAAGGTCATTTACAGTGCTCATCCAACGTACATAAATAGGAACTAGGTATTTGTAAAATCTTACAATACTGAGCATATAAGTATCAAAGTTACATATAAGACGCGGACGTAACAATAGGAAAGAAAGATGAAAGGTGAACAAAGTACGTTGCATAATGGAATGGCGTTCGTGGTAAAAATTGCATGAAAGATTTGAGAAAATCGCGGGAACACACATGTTTTCCTCCGATGCCTTTTTTTTGGAACACGAAATTAATTTCTTAGTTTACAATACTACTTCACTGCAGTAATTATTCAAGCATTCTGGAAATATTTCTCAGAAAACAATAAATCTCAACATTACGAAATTTAATTTTTCCAGAATTTGGTTTTTAGGGTTCTTTTTTAATAGTTCCGTATATAGTAGCCAAAGAGTCCGCCCGTTCATCCGTCCGTCCTACTTTCAGAGGAATGTTTCTTCTGAAAAGTTACAGGTAGCCGGCTGAAAGAATTTGATAACAAAAAAATATAAATTGTAAAATTACATGCGTCAAACTTGGTGTGATTATACTGAAAACTCAAGAGTATATTAACAAATAATAAAAACTGACAAAGCTTGAGTCGGTCTCGTGCTGAGGGTCCAGGAAAAAAATATTTTTTTATTACTTATTTACACTGTGACGATCTTGTTCCCATAGTAAAAATTGCTCATTATGATGGTATGAAGCACCCCCTTTAATATGCAACGCATTAAAATTTACAGCCTGTATAGATACCTAACTTTTTAAATTTTTTTTTTTTTTTAAATCGATCAATTCTTCTTGTCGGGCCATCTCCTACGAAGGTTGTCAATCATCAGGCTCGATCACTAATGAATATAATTTTTAATATCCAGATATTTAAATAAGAATATAATGGCAGTGATCAAGCATGTATCATAGTAAAGGGCGGTAAGAGCAAAACGAAGGTAGTAACAGGCAGTAAATGCCAAGTGCGGTGTCTAATGGAACTCCCGAGGTGGACCCGTGGACCGGAATGCCAAGCGAGGGCAAGAGCCTGAACCTTACGCTATAAAGGACCGATTGAGACGGTTTTTAATGAAACTAGTGTTAGATTAAGATCAGTATTTAAATGTGATTGCTCAGTTTTCAATCATTCAATCATTATAGTCTACATAGTGAAATTATTATGCTATTATACAGGGTACCTATCCCAAAAAAAATATGTCAAGGGGAAGTCCATAGGTAGAGCATCTCTAAGGGAACCTAAATTACTTTATATTATTTATTTTTATTTTATTTTATTCTGAAAACTTACAGCTTACAATCACAATAATAGTTCTGTTAATGCTATAGTACAATCTGAGCCAATTACAAGTTACAATTACAATACAATTACCTATCTATGTTCCGGGATTTTTTGTTAGTTTTTGAGTTATGAGTTATGACTGTTTTTCGTATTTGTTGTAAAATATTGACTTACAAGAGATTTTAGATACAGGTTAAATATGCTCACGGTTTTTAAAAGAATGATCAGATTATCAAACTGAACAACTCTCTCTATGGGACCAACATCGAAATTTCGAAAAGAAATATCTGCTGACCCATACATTTTGGTCAAGTCAAGTAGGATTGTAGTTTTTTTATGGAACAGCAAATATTCCGATTTTTTTCGAGATTTCGGCATTGTTCATAATAGATGTTCAATTTGATAGTCTTGATCACCCCCTTGATAACTGAAGGATCCTAAATAAAAATTAAGTTTTTATTATGAAACCTGCGTATAATTATTTATGACTGTATCGATAGGTCGATCGCTACTCTTGCTATCGATCTGCTACCGATATAAAATCGATATACTATCGACTGTCGCTTATCAATTGGCCAACACTACTACATGCGATTTTACCAAAATTTTTGAACACTGTGACCTACTCGTATTCTGTCTCTACTTATTTTTTTATTAATAAGAAGATCTCTATTTTAAAGTAGCAATAAGGAACGTTAAATCAGTTATTCTGGATTCCAATTGACATCGTACTTCACAAACTACTAAAACGTTTATAAATAATCCACTCTCTAACATTAACGAAGAAAGTTGACTTCGGAATACTTTACCAATGATGATCACAGCGACCATTTCTCAGTCGGTACATAGCATTAGCCGACTAAATCCGGTCGGTATACATATAACGGGGTTTTGATGTGATTTTCCTTCTGTTTCATCTCAGCCGTATTATAAGCACCGGCCAAGAGTGTGGGTTTATGACAATATGTAACCTGTGCCGAGCCGTCGGCATCAGGCAATAAGTTACTTTTGTTTGTAAGCGTTTAAAACTATAGAACACTTTAAAATTGTAGATCGAACAATTATTTAAAAAAAATAATTGCTTACCGACTTCGTCCACATGGATTTCGGAAAACTTCAACACCTCATTAGGGGTTATTTTCAAAAATTGCTTTCCTAGTACACCTCTAGTTGAAAAGTCATGTTTCTATTTTCAGTGGTCAGTCGGTCATTCAGTCAGTCACAATACTGTTTTATAACGACTATTTGTGATCAGAATCATTGCTACAACTATCTTTTTGAGCTTGCAGTTGTAGGCAGGCATTGTTTTCAAGATGAAATGACGTGTCAAGTGGTGGTTGGTAAGGGTAAAAAAAATATTTCGGATGGACTAGGTAAACAGTAGCGATTCGGTTCTGGCACTCAACGGCAGCTGCCGAGACACGCTCGCTGCGCTCGCTCGGCTCATGCGCTGTGGTCGCCGGAAACCTAACATGCTCGTCGCTTCGCTCCTCGCTAACCTAACCGACTGAGTGAGATCTGGGGTCTAAAAACGAGTTTTTCAAATTTATGGATTTTCATTATTATGTCAAATTGTGCTATATATTTTCATATTAAACATTTTAATTGTTATATGAATTAGCGTTATGTCATGGGTTTTATAAATATGATTATTAAAGTTATGGAACTTAAAGGACACTCACAAAATCTACTTATAATTTTCGAATAGGTACTACTAGGAACTTGGTTTTCATGAGTTTTGATTTTCAGTAATTATTGGTTTTGGAACAAGCTGGAGGAGAATGTTGGACAGATCAAATGACAAATGAAGACGTGTTAAGAATGGGTAAAGAAAATCTAAATATTCCAGAAACAATAAACAACTGTAGAGAAAAAAAAATCATCGGAAACGACACGACAATTTCATTAAAAATATAGTGCAAGGTAAAATAGAGAGAAATAAAGGCAGAGAAAGACCTAGACAGAGTTATCTAGGACAAGTCTTTTACCTGTACTAGATAACTCTGTCTAGGTCTTTCTCTGGTTGATTTGATGTCGTATCAAGAACTCATAGACAGGATTGTCAGCATTGAAGCGTAGATCTTAATAAATAAGATGATGATGTCTATACCATTAAACATCGTCTAACGTTTACTGAAAATGCTGAACTAAATCCCTAAATCATGATAAGTTTTCAGTGTACCTGTGTAATCAAATCCTATTTTCCATTATACCAATTGATCCACCCGTACTCTATAAACTTACTACAGTGTTACTCTCCCACATTGAAAATAAAACCTTGAGTGTATCTAAAACATCGCAAATTTTCCTTTATCCTATAAAACGAAGCGCGTATACCGATTAAATGAGGTGCTCGCGTTTCTCCAGATAGCCAGGCGTGCTTTTTCTTCCCTCTCACACTTGTCGGACAAGAATGTAGTTGTCTCTGTCCCACCAGCCAGCGCAGCCTCATCTCGCCGGCACCTCGCCGTCGCCTTCCAGTCACATATTTTATTTGTGGAGCCTTCCTGCATCCAGAGCGAACTAAAGCTACCCATACACAAAATGATCAGGGAGCATCGTAGCGAAACTTGTCGTCTTGTTGAATACTAAGGGGGTTATACTAAGTGGAATGCAGTCGCGCGATTATCCGCTGTGTGAACGGTGAGCTTTAGCTCTGTTTGTCGTGTCGGAGACCTGCCAATAATATTCACCCACACACTTACCTGTATGCAATAATCGTAGTCGATTTTATGCTTATAGCAGGGTAGCTCGCAGCGGATAGGTGACGATACGATGGTAATAAATTTCGAAATGAAACAGTGGAATGTCACAGTGCTTTCAGATGCAAATTGCTACTTTCACAACTAGGTACAACATGAATTGTTATTCCGCTGCAGCGTTTATTACTTAGAATCATAATAATAAATTAAGTTGGGTAACATCTTCATCTATGTGAACTAAGATAATAATAGTTTTATGTTATGGTGACTTAGTCGTAGGTAGGTTTATGACCCGGAGATGAATCGGCCACGGCCTGAATCACGTTGTAACAAAAAACCGATCTCACACAGTACGATGGTAAAAGATTAGGAACAATATCATTATTATTCGAATCATAATCTATTTGTGGGTAAAGCATTTACTAATAGAATACCTTTTGTTTCTTTAGTACATCAACAAGCTAAGCAATTTAGCAACAAGCCTGTAACAATGCTGATTGGCAGATCATATCCCTGTCATTTTACGGAGTTTTGTTAGAAGTGGTGGGAAGTAATTATTAATTGAACTTTTAAACTGTAACCGGCATTTAGTAACAAAAAGACTATCTGAAAACATATTTAAAAAATTCATTACGCAACATAGACATCAAAATTGTGAGTCCCAGAAGGCTTTTAAATTAATAATATTAATACCAATGCACTCATTTGAATTAGATTTAACAATATAAATTATTTTTCAGCATTAAAATAGGCATTGAAATTTAAAAAAATTCTGTTTTTATTAGAAAATACGAATGTATTTTTCAGAATCTTCTATGTAGACAAAAATATTTGATTTGAAACTGTTGCAGATTTTTTTTTTATTTTGGTACATTTAGGAGCTCAAATTGGCTCTTAAATACTATATCGAAAAAAATATCAATTATTAATTAGTCCCGGCTCAAACCGTAAAATGACTGGGCTACAGTTCTCCACAATGTGGCAAGTCAGACTCAATGGCATGCTATCAACTCGAAAGTGGAAGTAGGATCAATAAGAATTTCGTTAGGTACCTAAATTAAAAAAATAATCTTAATTTCTTCCTGGTGGTGCCATTTCCTATTGGAGGTTGGCTATCATGAATGCTATAAATGATTCTATTCTATTCTATCATTACGGCTATTCGAAACCTAGAGACTGCTGCAGCCCTGAATGTTCATATCGAATCATGCACAGGGTTTTTAAGCCAGGAAGTCCTTCTTCTATCATGTATTCATTCTTCTCCTTAAATTACAGCTATTAATCTTTTTTCTACATATTTAATATACCTTTTGGAAAGTAAATAAATTATAAGCTTAACACGTTCCGGGACAGTGACCGGCTATAGACGTGATAACAATAAAAGTTCTATTGTGTCTCGTTCACTGCCCCGGAACGTGTTAATAAATACATCAGCTTAGTTTGATACTAAATTATCTTTTAATGCATGTTAATTTTATATTCGCAGTGCGGTTTTGTAAGTACAAAGAATTGTGCGTGTTTTTACGATGAACAATGATGGTCTCACGGGTTTTATGAGCCCGAGTGCCCAAGACGACGAATCATTCGCCTCATTTTTACGGGAACCTTTCATTAGTTTACGCGACGGCTACGAAGAAATGCATATCTTTGACATGAGTCTTGCTAAGAAATGTTTTAAATACAAAGTCACAATTTGACTTACGAAAGATTGTCTTTTAAATAATTTTGAACTGTAGATAAGTTAATACCTATATAGTCTTCCCAATAATTTTTTTTCTTTGTCAATGTTCTAACTCTACCTTCTATCAAGTAATTTTTTTGAGAGTTACGCGGTTATTATTTAATCTAGAATTAAACATATACCAAAAGGGCGGTAAGGACCCGTTAACAAGTTTAATTCTATCAAGTAGTTTGTAATTGGTTGTCTTATTTGATTTAAGGAATTTTAAGTAATCACTATTATTGCTTAAGTAATGTGAACTATTGTGATCCGGTAGAGTAGATCATAACTAGATATTTTTTCTAACTAAATATCAGCACTGTTTTTACCCGACTGTTCAAGTAGGATAACGTTTTTTACTCGTTTTTCCTCAAACACACAAAACCATAATATACCATTATCCTTCATCATCATCATCATATCAGCCATTAAACGTCCACTGGTGGACATAAGCCTTAGAAAATGTATATGTCTAGAATGAGAGACCAACGCAAAAAAAAAAGAATCAGCTGTCTCACACATCAGGGTTGGGTCAGTTTGCAGTTATGAATGGAATAACTGATATTTTTTTCGCGATTTCGATGTTGGTCCCACGGAGAAAGTTGTTCAGTTTGACGGTCTGATCATCCTCTTAAAAAACATTCGGCATATTAATTAGGACCCTATACTTATATTAATATAGGGTCCTTTCTTAATATGCTGCTTCTTTTTTAAGGGGATGATCGGAACGTCAAACTGAACAACTTTCTCTATGGCACCAACATCGAAATCGGGAAAAAACACCAGCTGTTCCAAACTAAACTGCAAACCTACTTGAGACAATACTATGGGACAGAAGATTTTTTTTTTGTGATTTCTATGTTGGTCTCATAGAGAAAGTTGTTCAGTTTGATGGTCTGATTATTCCCTTAAAAAAGTTTCAGCATATTAAGAAGGACGTTGTATAAACATACATCAAATGTGACACGTGCTTAAGAATTTGAATACACAACAATTTAATCTCAACAGATCATTTCGTTGAAAATTACCAGATGCACTAACCAATATGCGCAGACCAGGAAGAGTTGGCTATATTAGTAACACAAGGCGCAAGACAAAGAAACTCTACCGAGTGCAGTTCACGCATATTTAAATAAATAAACTTAGCTAGAACGCCAAGGCGTAAGCGCACAGATTACGTGGATCTGTTAATATGTAATGTACATTTGGATTCGGCATTTGGCATCCCTGAGAATTTCTCTTTCGGTCTCTTTCATGTTTCTTAGTAATTCGCGTCCCATACTTTTACCTTCTCCAAGAACTTGTCTTGCTCTAACGGTTTTGAATTCAACTAAAAGTATGACAATCGTTGCTAATTTAAACTATTATAAAACTGTAACAGGAAGTTATCAAATATACCAAGATATTAACAAAAAAAAAGTTACGATATGGTTTTTAGGTATCCCTAATTCCATATAACCAATATTTTGATTTTTTGTCTGTCTGTTTGTTTGTTTGAACGAGCATGACGCAAAAACTACTGAACCGATTTTGATGAAACTTTTTTTGTTTGATAGCTTATTATCTGACTTAAAATCTGGTATATAATTTGTGCGGACAAAGTCGCGGGTTAACGCTCGTTCTATATATTATCGATGCCGATACAATAAGAACACTTTCAGATAGATAATCTCTATGTGATTTCCTTCCCTTGTATTTTGGTCTCCTGTTGGTACCTATACTGACCAGTAAAACCCTTATAGCACAGTTTCTGGTAAGGGAGTATACTTAGAAGTTAGTCCACCACTCGTGCCCAATGTTAACAGACTTCTGGTGTTGAGCAAAGAGCAAGGATGTAACAAATCCCACAAAATATACTAAATAAGATACCGCTAAGTATACTGGGTGTAATAAAACACCCATTTAGAGTAATGGTTTAGTTAAGACCTCCAAACTGAACAAGCTTCACTATGGATACAAAGTAAAAATAAAAAAATCTGGTGGACCATACGTTTATTGAGTCAATTAAACACCGCACTTGTGTATGTAACAGCAGATTTTTTTTCGCGATTTCTATTTTGGCTTCATAGTGAAAGCGATTCGGTTTGATAGTCCAAACCACCCACTTAAATATTACTAGGGTGTTTAGTTACACCCTGTAGACTGTAGAGGCAGCTCTGCACAAAACACGGGGATACTTTCTAAACTTTTTAGCGTAAGAGCCACACTGACTTCTTCACTAAATCTCAAGGGCTAAGACCTAGCTCATCGGCCTTAGGGACATCGTACCAACATAACAGTTAATAAAATGTTCAATGTCATACTCTGTGGCTCCACCTTATTATTATTGATTATTTTTGGTTTGGCTATTGCATGCAAGGGTCGTTATGTAACACTGAGACCAGCGCTGGTCCTTCGTGTTCGCCCCAAGCTCACCCAATATTTTACACATACCTCCGAAGTTATGGTATTTTCTTTTCACTCTCGGGAATTCAGGTTTCCTCACGATGTTTTCCTTCACCGCCGTGCTAGTAAATGATAAATACAACCGTATATAAATTCTGAAGAACTTAGTGGTACAGGTCAGGAATCGAACCGTGGCCTCATGATTGAGGCGCTAGCTCTCTTCCGAATGTGCTATCATTGCTCTTGATGCCTTATCCAACATGAAAGACAAGTTTTAGCATAGCTCGGTGTGTGTGGCCGCGAATATCGACGTTGGCCGTGAGAACACGATCCTCTCCGAGGCGACTGCAGCCAGCTTCTACCGAGAACTAGCTGATTTTCCGCCTGATTTAGGACTTTATGTTCATGAACTTTAGGGATATTTCTGTTTAGTTTGTACCGTTACTGTCTGGTAGTTTGATATTTAGTTTCAATTTGTCTAATTAGTGACTGTGTTTATTATTTAATTAAAATATTGCATGATAGTATATGTTGATGTTGGTTTGTGGCCTGTGCCCTACCGTTGGACGTATACGGACCATCTTAATGTGCAGGCGGTTTTTTAATCGGATGATCAGACCATCAAACTGAACAACTTTCTCTATGGGACCAACTAAGAAAACGCGAAAGAAAAAATGCTTTTCCATACAAAACTGCAAACCTATAAGAGTCTAATTTATGGGACCGCTGATTGTTTTTCCCGGTTTTGATGTTGGTCCCATGGAGAAAGATGGTCTGATCATCACTTCAAAATATGATGACAATGGTGGCAATTTAATGCTCATGATTGTTTTTTGCAAGGGACATTTTTTCGCCAAAGATTTCTTAAATATCTAAAGAATATTCTGCATATTCTGATATTCACTAATAAAGAACGTACATAGTCTGTCTATCAAGACGACTGGTTTTGAAAAGGACCATCAGAACTAACAATGGAAGGACCAACTATCACCTCTACAAGTGGGGTCTGATGAGACTTCTTTGTGCGTCTGCGAAGCACCTGACCAAACCCTCGTCCATGTGGTAAATGAGTGCACTCTGCGCCGTTTCCCCGGAATTAAAGAACTCCATAGGCACATGCATGACTGGAAAAAGTTTTTCCAGTACTTTAGATCAGTCTCCTTCCGATGGCACATCTCATTTACTTCCCAAACAGATAGTTGGAAAAAGTTATACCAAAAATCATAATGGAAAAGGTACTTGCGGCAAGATTTTTCAAGAAAACTTGAGGCCGTTGACTTGAACCCTGTGTAAACATTCACTAGAATCACATTTCGTTCACCAAAGCAATTAGTGGATAATTTTCCGATCGGATCTCAGTCTATTAAATTTGGCAGCGAAAGACTGACTGAAACACGTTGATATCGATATTTGACCGTCCACAGATTTAAGCAGGAAGACAAAAAATGTTCTACGATATGATGATAGGAGTTAAAATCATGCATTACAAGGAAGTTGAAGCTATACAAGGACCTTCTTAATATTATGCTGACGGTATTTTAAGGGGATGAGTAGACCACCAAATGGAAGCAACTTTTTCGATGGGACCAACGCGAAAAAAATCAGCCGTAAACCTACACGACCCAAATGTATGGAAAACCATCACAAACCACGATGTTGGTCCCATCAAAAAAGGCAGTTTGATGGTCTAATCATCCCCTTTAAAACCGTCAGCATATAAAGAAGGAACCTATATATTTCTGACGATTATAGAATACAGGTCATGCGTAACACTCATGACTCATGAGTGAATGTGAATATGTTTCAAATGACAATAATCGCCTTCTTTGATTAATACTAAAAGACGTGACTGCGCACGTAGGATACAAGGTAATGAACAGAATTTCACAAACAAAAGACAAAGTTGAATATTGTTCTTAGCAAATGAACTTAAGCTCTTCACACACTGAAGTTAAGTTCTTGTGATTCAGGTAACTATTTTCAGTGGAAGATGTTATATAGAATATGACAAAATCTAACACGATGCAAGCACGTGTACGAAATTTCAGTTACCTACTATTTAAATAATAATTCGGTGTAAAATAAACTATAATTGATTAATTGATAGGAACGAACGAATAATGCAATTGTTTGCTAACATTTTTCTTTTCCTATCGATGGCAAGTCATTTAAACCTTTTCCAGTCCAGGAGTGAGAGTTGAAAATATCAAAATTATGGAGATATGCATCTTTCTACTGATGATTTGACTTTCAAAAATCATACTCCAATACTCCAGGAGTGTGATTTTTGAATCTCATAATATGTTGAACTCGGCAGTTGAAAATGTATCATACACATCTTTCTTCTCTTGATTTGATTTTTAAAAATCGCACTCCTGGAGTATGATTTTTGAATGTCAAATCAACAGTAGAAAGATGCATAATTCCATAGTAATTTTGACATTTTTAACTGCTGAGCTCAGCGAATGAGATTCAAAATATCGCTATACAGGTAGGTATGATACAATAACGTTTTTATTACATTTAAGACCAACATGTGGTACCAACAATGGAATCGCAAGAAAAATCCATGGACATTCTTTACGGAACAGCAAACTTGATTCGCGATTTCAATATTAATCCCCTAGGACAAGTTGTTCGTTTCATGGACTGAAGAAACTCTTTAATTGTACCTACACCCTGTGTAGCTATAATTTTTTAAATTATGCAGGTACCTACCTAATAATAATATCACCTGAAAAATTGCACGCAGTCATAAAGTTACTCCCTGAGAAACGCTGCAGAAATCCATAAAAAAAAATGCTCGCATGTCTGTGTTTACACATGCAACGTACATTGGTGCATCAGATTGCATTGGTCAGTGTCACAACAAACAAGGCTGACTCTTATTGCTAGTTGCTACAATCACAATAATTTTCCTCCTTCCTGCCAGTGCCAAGCGGAACTACCTTGCTCATCAGCAGAGGTCGCCACCCAAATAAACATAGTGCTGCAGTTTTTGTTCACATCTCTTGATTTAAAAGAATAAGATGTTATTTATGCAAATTAGCATGTGTTTGCAGTGTTGGGGAAACGGATAAAAAAATGTATATTAAAGTATGTAAATTATTGTAGGTTCATCTGTTCCCTCATAACATGACTACTTGTTGCGGCAAGCGCGACGTTCGCTATCTGAAAGGCTATAGGGAAAAAGTAATTTTCTATACAGCAAAGATGCGTCGCGCGCTACGCCAGAGACGATAGAGATCATACTAAAGGGGTTGTTAATACGTGACAAAACTCTCTGGTATGGAAACTGTCATAAAACGAACCTTGAGATTACTATACTCTCAAAACTAACTCGACATTGGCAGAAATGGAGAAACAAAACGCCAAAATTATTAAAACAATGTATAGGTACTTTACGAGTTCTTTATTCATTTACGGTGCAAAAGAACCGCCGCACCGCTCATAATGACACATTTTTCGATACGAATCCGATACGATGGTTACATCTTGATCTTGGTCTGTCGCATACACAACTGTCATATAAACTCATATACATCGGTAAGAATAAAACGCACTTTCTTATTATCCAACTTCGCAAGTAATCTAGTAAGTAATAGGCAATCATAGGGACTCTCTCTCGCTTTAACTCATGGTGAAAGCAGGTTGCATAAGCGAGCCCTAGCGTAACTACCGCAAATCATAAAATCGACCTGCGAAATACCAAAGACCAGGGACGGACTTTAATTCTGTAAGTGGTGTAATAGTGTGATTTCGGTGTGTCTGTGTCTTCGTACATTATGCTGTGTGCCATCTAGTGACTGCACCAAACCAGACTGCATGGTGTTGTAACTGATCCTGGCTGGAAAGCAGCTAGAGGAAGATCAAACGTTCCAGTACCTCGGCAGCTTTATACGAAATGACAATCATCTGGAGTCCGAAAAATCGTCATAATTTGGCAAACCTGCAGTCGCTTTTGGAAAGCTGAGCCATAAAGTTCAGAATCGGAAACCACACGAACTTACGCCTTCAAAATAATCCAAAAAAAACTTGCAATGTTTAAAGCTATTTAAGCACCTGGTGCCTCTACAGAGGGGATATTAAGAGCCTCGATAGCTTTATGAGGTTTCTTCGCGCTATACTGAGCGAATAATGGTAGGATCGAGTTCTGAACTTTGATGTACTCCGACGCACCCAATTGTCTGGCATGGAGTGCCTGTGGATGAGGGGCTAACTGCGATGGTGTGGACACCTGGCCCCAATGGGCAACGCCTAAACATCCTGGGAAGTACTGAGTGGCGTAAAGCTGTCAGAAATGTGAAATTTAGCACAATCTGTGCTGCGTGTAACCGTTTATTTAAGACAAAACTCGGATCCTCCAGCTTCACCGAGCTCACGCTAGGATTTAATGAGTGTCGCCGTCAACGGATACGTCATTGAGGATATCATCATCAGCCTGGGTACCAAACCAATCGCTGTCGAAATCACGCAAAGATCATGTCGTTACTTAAATGAATCAGCTTGTAATTATTTACCCATGCGAAACAGCAGAAGTACGCGTAATTCCATTACTCTGGATTTGGATCAATACGAATTTTTATTTAGATGTCAGATTGCACGTTGTTGAGACTTGAGAACCTATAATGATCCAGGCACCCACAAAGATCGAATTTCTTCAAGATCAATCGCCAAGCGGATAAAGATAAAGATGCATTTAAAGATGACATTGATATTGCTTTATATAAATTCATTACATCATTAAGAAGGCTGATAGCTTGTATCAATGCATTTGAGGAACTTGTGCACTAATTAGAATTCAAATGAATTCGAAGAAATTTGCATTCACTTTTTGACAACAAATTATTTTGTATTTGTAACACATCTCCTGGCATCGATGAAACAAACCTGAATACACTGAAGAAGAAATTCTGATGTGTATTTGAAGTTCCACCAAACGGTGGCTGATGGACTAACGCCTTTACACACTCAATCTAGAATATCAGCCAGAGGTCACAAAAACATGTTAATGACGATAACCACAGAGTAAACGTAATAAGGGCCAATATGGATCATATTTTGAATGTACATAAAGCTTAAACTAGCAACGGCCCTGTACTACTGGGTAACGAATATTACCTGAACACAAGCCTAATGTGAATATGTGAGGAAGTGACTAAGGTAATCGCATTTATATTTGTAATTGAAGAATCTTATACGGTTTCAAATCAAGTCAAGTTATGATTGATTTCATAACCGGCAGTTGGCTCCTTGTCGACATCGGTTTGATAATCAAAGTCATTTACATACTCACGACCGTATTCCCTTATGCGGTACCTAGTCAGTTACATTGCTAGAATCACCGAAAATGTAAAGAGGTAAATTGTTAGAAGATACAGTGTTTTAGAATGGGATGACATGACATGCCATAATTAAATGGAAGACTTTTCTCGGGTAGTAGATACAAACCAAAAGGTACCTAATACAAAAATATTAGCCTTCTTCTAGCGCAGTCGAGTAAAAAAGTCTTGGGCAAGATATTAAAGCTGATAAGTTTGTTGACTAGTTAGTTATCATCATCAGCTTAATTACGTCCTAATACAGGGCACAGGCCTACCCTTCAGGGAGGGTGTATGGCACAGATTACAAAAACTAAAGGAAGATGTGAAAAGGGGGCGGGGCCAGTGTCGCAGCAATATGCGCAAAAACGGAACATATTGCTCGCGACAGTTAGGATTCAATACATTATGAGGCTGAAAGCCAGTCGAGGTATTATGTGTAAATAGTTTACAATGCTTGCGTAGTACTAAAGATTATTCGAACGTTGAGTTCCAATACCGCAGTGGATAATGAGCACATTCAAGCTAACAAAATACTTTCTATCGCGTGGTACTGATGGTAATGTGACACCAGGTTTCGTACTCAGCGCGTTGGTTGGCATCTCTCTAGATCTCTGTGGTGTATGGGCATCAGTCTAGCACGCTTGCGCGATGCGGATTGGTGGACTACACATGCGTATCAGAATTTCTTCTTCAGCATTTTCAAGTTTCCTCTCGATATCTTCCTTCACCGTTTGAGAGCAGTCAGTATTTTCGGTAATCGTATCATTGGTACATGATAATATTTTATGTCCTCAATGCAGATTCAATCTTGGACTCGGAGTAAGTTATCGCTTATGACTTACCATATCAGATACCTTTCTTTTCAAAAAAGTCGTTTAAATAAAATACTGAAACCATACGACTCGAAAGTATAATGTATAATAATAGGCCTCAAAACGAACAAAAAGCAATATTTGAAGCAGAAACACTTTAGTTTACTGCAACGGCAATCGAGATGAACAATATTGTAAGTCAAAAAAACTTGTTTAACATTAATGAGCGCAGTACTTCGGAAACATTTGCGATGTAAGATTATTCCAAGCATAACAATATTAAAGTCAAAATGACTTTAAAAGGAAGCATGGTTATTATTAAACAACACGTAAGCAGTGAGTCAATGGGACGGACAAGTCGGGACGGGTGCTTCTCAGAAACCTTTTGTTGCTGCATATCATTCTCATTGCCCAATAAGACAAATTCAGGGCTTTTACACTAGAGTTAAATGACGCTAGCGTGTTAAAAACAGCAGCGTTTTATTTCCGCTCCAGAATTCAGCTGTTTGTTCAATTACGGATATAAAGTGTTTCATACTCTACAGACTGATTTAGGTACTTATTTTCAAAAAATATTTGATATTTATATTTTTGAATCCATTTTGGACAATTATTATGCGCTGTTCGAATTCGAAAATTTACACGTTTGATACGACACGCGGTGATAAATAAGTAAACAATCGCAGCAGTTCCTGCAAATTAGTTGTAGTTGTAGTAATATTGGATTGGATTAGTAATATTGGAGTCGTCACGTTGCAAGTTTTGCCGCGAGCGGTTGTGTCATTCGCGTGGTTCGCCTTTGAGCTTACCACGAGGCCCCGCCATCTCTTCTCAACCGTGTTTATACTCAAAAAAACAATCCTTGCGTTTGGGATAGAACTCCCACAAACTACTTGACAATGGCAGAAATGCAGTGCTAGCGCACATGCAAAAGCATGCATCCTCTCTCAAGGGGTGTTTCGAAACTCTATCTCCGGCCATCCTTATCAAACCGTCACCAGCTTCTTGGTTTCTTAGGTCATAGATCCAGCAGACCGGAGACCACAATCTCGTTTACTAGTTCGCGGTCACCACTCAAGAACTTGTACGTAAGTTACAGATGCTCTAAAGTAAGCTATTATGACAAACGGACCGTTTTAAACGTCAGTGTAGAAGCGTGCCAAGCGACGCGTCGGCGGTCCTACAGTCCCGTGGGTCGTCGGCAGGTAATGACACAAAACGACATACGTGAGCAAGCCGCATAACTTACACACGGATCACAGCACAATCGAGTGCACGAGAGGCGAGTTTAATAAATAGTATTCGATGATAGATAGCCAAGTGCCGTGTTTACGGTTTGGATTAGATATGGCTTGAGAGCTCTGTGTATGTGAAGAAGAATATTGCACATATATCTTGCAGCTAATATACTCGAAGGATAGCTGTGGATAGAGTCCTCTGCAGTGAACGCTATATTATAAATCTGGTCAAACAAACGAACGCAAGAGCTGAAAATCTTTTTCCATGAGCGATTTTTATGAAATAAATGATTATGATTATTATTATGATTATTAAATCAATCGTAAACAACTTAGTGAGGTAAATTTTTTTGAGAAGTATTTAATTTTAAAAATTTAATCTTTCTCAGTTATCGGTTCTGGAGTATTCTCCAACGAAATATGAAAATATGGATGCAAAACCTATTGGTTTTGGAAACAGAAGCAAATGTTGAAATGAATGTCCTTAACATGGAAACAAATAGTTATCCTCAGGTACAAATAATGGCTAAAGCGCAGGAATTAATGCATGGGACCAGTGACTTTTATAATAATTATAGTAAAGATGAACAACACGCGATATTTTTTTTCAAACTTACTTATACAACTTTGCTTAGGGAGCACCTAACTACTATACTTACGCGGGCTGTGGGGGACCACACCAGTGACGATGAAAGGTCAAACGTACTAATTAAACTTATGCAACCTGCCTAAGGGCACCTAAAAGGGGTATGATTCTGGGCAAAGGGAGTTGCTGGGACTACGCGGATTTAGAAGTGGGGATCCTCGTTGCAACATACGACAATCAATGATTAATTTAATTTTTTAATAAAAAGGCTATCTTATCTTATGAGGGCTAGCAAGCCAGCAAAACTTCGTCGCAATTGGATCTTTTGTGTTGACCCCTAGTATTTGATTATCTTCAAACTTCCAACAAAAGTAAATGACGGAGGCAATACCGACCGTTCAGGGGAAGAAACCTGTAATCTCCCGGTTTTGGATATCCATCTTCAACGAGGCCCATGCGTTTAGCCGCCAAGACAAAAAAATCAGGTAGGCTGTATCAGGGATGCAGCCGCAGTGGATTACGTGAAACGTCTTGTACTGAGTAATGGCTTCTATCCTCTAAATAATTGTAATAAAATAATGCTGGTAGGTACTCCAAAATAATAAGCGATCTTGTCATAACATATTTCGTTACATATGGTTTTTGCAAGTGACCCCCTTTTAACCAAAATGAACGCCGTTGGATATCAAAAGGCTAGGTTAGATATTCTTGTGATAAAACTGTATTTTCAACCTATAACATTGATAGTAATGACATTAACCTGGTTTCGGCTAAATAGTTATGCTTGAATGAATGACTAGATGCACCAGACGGCCTTAGAATAACTGAGCAATGTACTTATTACTTAAGACCTGACATCATAGGCTTTGTAATCGATCAGTGCCTTGAAGACAGTATGTTAATGTTTATCTACAATAATCTACATCAATCAATTTACCTACTCGTTTATAAAGCTACATTTGTTTACAACTTTGTATTATGTCGTAGTCCGATCGTAGAATTAGGCATATCGTGATGTTCGTGATCTTGCATGAGATTTTCATGATACGTCGCAATTTTATGATTTAGCTGACAGGATAATTTCTGGCCGCATCTTCACCACAAGGGAACACCTCAGGAAACTGTCTTTGTGATAATGTTTTGTATACAAAAAGTTGAATCGATTGGCATAAAACTTCCAAGTGTATTGAGGCATTCAGAACGATGACTCGGACTTTCGATTTCGATAAATCGTGGTCGTTTTATTGGAATAGACGAAACATTTGGACGAAACCGTTCACGATATATCGAAAATCAAATGTACGAGTTTAGGGAGCTACTTGACGCAAAATATTCGTCAAAGTAAAAAGAAACAAAATCGATTCTAACAAATGACGTGGGAGGAACGAGGGACGTGGTCAGACACAATTCTTAATAAGAGCGCAATTACCCGTATTGAAACAGCCAATACAAAGAGTGGGCCCCAAGGTTTGCTATCCTTGTTTGGAAAAATTGTGTCTCGTTGACTGAGCGCTGCCAACATAACTTTAGGCAGCCATTACAGCCATGTATTTTGTATAAATCTTTGATTATGTCCCAATATAGTAATTAAGAAGTAGACGCAATAATCTTTTCGTGCAAATCAGGCACACAAATTGTTATACGTATTTACACTTTTTGTTTTCTGTTTGTATTTTGATGTTGAACACCGTTTGTATTTTGATTCAATATAGGCATGATTAACACAAATAATTGAAATTTTTATTCTAGATTTATGTTTTTGCAGTGCCCTAGCAGGGTGCATGTGTACTGGAATCACTATACAGGGTGTAAGTGACAGCCTAGCAAATACTGAAACGGTGAACTCAGACCATCAAACTGAACAACTTCCACCATGGAGCTTACCTCATTTCAGTGTTAGTCCCATAGTAAATTTTTTTCAGTTTGATGGTCTGAAGCACCCCTTTAAGTGTTCCATTTAATTCTACACCCTGTATATTAGATTTGTAAGTGTGCACCAACCTTAACACACCACAATTAATGCCGCTTTGTTAACTTCAATGACATAAAACGAACGGTCATTGTTTTAAAGTCACAATAAATACACATAAATACTACTTAGATAAAATCTAAGTACAAATAAGTAAAGTACCTATGTATCCGATGACTGGTTAACTACCGTAATTGTACGGTAGACTATAAAACTAGCAAATAATTATAATCGATCCGGATTACAATATGACATCAGTATGATAATTAATAATGATCTTATTAAATGACTCATAAGAAGAGTATATTTCGTGAGTAATAAGAACTAAAGTCAGAAGGATCGACGGAGTCAGAAACACCACTCTGCGCTCCAAGACCCACATAGCTGATGCAGGTGTTAAGGCCGCCAAACTGAAGTGGGACTGGGCCGGACATGTTTGTCGCATGCATACGGAGCGATGGGCAACGATCGCGACCCAATGGGAGCCCGACGATGGAAGCCGGGGCCGGGGCAGACCAAGAAAGAGATGGCGCGATGACCTGAATGCCCACGAAGTGAAATGACAGGATAGGGAAGGCTGGAAAAGCTTTGCCCAACAATGGGACAAAAAAGGTAAAAAAAAAGATTTAAAAAGTAACCAGAAGTGCAATTTTTGAGTAGATAAATTTCAAAATTACTGTGGAGATACCATTCGATCATCATTTAAAACGTATGACTTTCAAAAATCGCACATCTGGATCTTTTTTCCGTCAGAGAAATAATTTTTTGGCACAGACTGAAAAGTTATATGACGATATACTTGAAAACTCGTCCTTAAGGTGGTTGCAGAGGGGTCAATTTTATACAAAACTTTGGTGAAATGGTGAACATGTGAGTATAAATACCAAAAATCGGAAACTATTTTAAGTTCTTCTAAAACGAGAAAAATGTTTAAAAATACAAGAAAATACGTCATCTTTGTGACGATTTTCTATCGAGTGAAGTAATTCCAATCGTGTATTCAATTGATGATTTCACTAGATAAAGTATCCAAGAATGATTTTGGTTTCGGTAAATTGTATAAATCTAGTCTAAAAATGAAAAATAAAAGATGCCTCCAAGGTGTTTCGTCCTACCATAGGGCCTTAAGCTAAATATTAGCTAAAAAAAGATCCTTCACAAAATTTTAGTCTACAGTTTTGAATTAAACTCAAATAGGCAAAACAAACTAAAGAAGAAATACAGGGTGCAACTTTTCACATAGGTTATAAACCCAATTGGTTCTTTATCATCCCTACCCACCATCCAAGACGATGAGCCAACCGTCTGCCTAACACCATGCATAAAATACTAATAGAAATACTAATAACCAAATGAAATCCATACCATAAGAATAATCAAAGACACGATGAAGACGTAAAATGGATTGAATACAGTATACACAAAGCATCAAGTTCAACATATAATAAGCTACCTACATGTACAAAATAGCGGAAACCATCCGCCCACAGTGTTATTTACATGTGTCCAGTGTACGGACGGCAAAAAAACTTGCATTTCCATTTAAAGTAATAAGACAATGTGGTTCATTAAGTTTAGCTACCTCCGCCCACGCGAGGCAGTGCCACCTTAATCTCTTGTTTTATAGAGCCTATGAAATCTTTTACATTTTAATTTTGGTGTCATTTTAAGGTCAAAGAAGCTAAAGCTGTAAGGACATTGCAAATTGGACAGACAATTTTGATTGTCTGGGTGTAAACTTTTAAATGCGTTACATATTAAAGGATAATAATTACATAATAAGCTTTAGCCCATGTTGTACCTACTCCTGTTATGATCGGAAACTCGGCGCTCGAAGTTGTTGACGATTATGTTTACCTGGGACAAACTATTCAGTTAGGTAGGTCCAACTTCGAGAAAGAGATCAACCGTCGAATCCAACTCGGTTGGGCAGCGTTCGGGAAGCTACGTAGTATCTTCACGTCCCAAATACCGCAGTGTCTTAAAACGAAAGTCTTCGATCAGTGTGTGTTGCCAGTGATGACATATGGAACAGAGACGTGGTCGTTCACTCAAGGCCTCATAAAAAGGCTGAAAGTCACCCAAAGAGCAATGGAGAGGGCTATGCTCGGAGTTTCCCTGCGAGATCGAATCAGAAATGAAGAGATCCGCAGAAGAACCAGAGTAACTGACATAGCCCAAAGAATTGCTAAATTAAAGTGGCAGTGGGCGGGGCATATTGCTCGCAGAACCGATGGCCGATGGGGCCGAAAAGTTCTCGAGTGGCGACCGCGTACTGGAAAGCGTAGCGTGGGTAGGCCCCGCACACGGTGGACCGACGACCTTGTGAAGGCGGCGGGATCCCGTTGGATGAGGGCAGCGCAGGACCGGTCGTTATGGCGATCCTTGGGGGAGGCCTATGACCAGCAGTGGACGTCCATCGGCTGAGATGATGATGATGATGATGAAGCTTTAGACCATCAAACTGAACAACTTTTACTATAGGACCAATATTGAAATCGCGAATAAAAAATTGATTGTTCCATAGAAAACCACTACTCGGACCAGCAGATTAACATTTTTTTCTACATCCTTTAAGACAAGCCATGTTTCTTATTTTATAATAAATTATTATATTAATCTTTCATTATGTACTTAATAATTTTATTTTGAAGTTTGTTTACGTAATTTGTAATTTAGTTTAACTAATAAATGTTTAGTTTGATGGTCTTAATATGTAACGCATTTAAATGTACATCCTTTATATTATGATAATTTACAATTTTACAAATAGCTTCACTGCAGGTGGTTTTTACCTTTTTTTTGAGAAAAAGTAGGATTAATTTTATCTTTGAGAAAAATGCTACGGAATTTATGATGGTTTTCGCATCAATTTGACTGCAGAGAGTCAATAAGGTGGTTAAAACTGGAACAATATAGTTTTGTTTTAATTAATCAGTGTTAGTTATTTGTAAGCTAATGGATACAGATGGATACCTAATAGTGCCGATAGATGGCAGTGTACGTATTTTTCGTGTAGATTGATCAGAGGTATTTGTAAAATATTCAATCAGTCAATAATACTTTATTTTAAACAGAAAACATAATAAATAATAGAGAAAAAATAGAGACAAGAAATACAGAAGATACAAAGGGGAAGGGAGGCGAAAAAAAGCGATAAAGAAACCAATATATTTATATTCCACAAGGAAATTTCATAATTACGATTTATATGCAACAATAGGTGAAGATTTTCCAATAAACGAAAGAATGCATTTAATGCACTCTGCGTCGTTTACCCGGTAGAACTGAAGAACTCCATAGGTTATCTCCGGCAGCGGACGACTGGCTAACACACCTTTGCCTCAAAATCTAACTCCCCGGATCCAAGCAGGAAGACAAAAGATACCTTACGATATGGTGATGATTCTAATAAACAGTCTATAATTGTATGTTTACCTTATTGCGAAATCGGCAGTTAATAATATCTCTTGATAATATGCAAACGATTTGCTAGCACTATGTGCAGTGACGTAAAACATGGATGAATAATATTCACACATTCAATTGAAAGCAATTGACCAACTCTCCACAGCCATAATGTCATTTGGTATTCAGTTAATGCAATACTTACCAGAGTGTTGTTATTGTGACGGCACTCCGCTTAAATGCCAATAGATTTACTTACAATAAAATCATGTTTTGAGTGGAATGACGAGTGACCGACTTGTGTCTATAAGGTTGTGTTTATACAGAAGATGTCAGTTACGAATATTAATTACTGTTTACATAAGTACCTACATAAATTAAAAGGGTAATTGGAAACATTAATTGCTATAACTTTAGTCTACTTTAACAGTGCCTATTTAAATATTTTTTAAGTGAAGCGTCATTTCGGTCAGCAGGGGGTCACTTGCAAAAACCATAATGTAACGCAATATATAATAAGTATATAATAATAAGATCGCTTACTACTTTAAAAGCATAGCACCCACCGCGCGGCATTATTGTACCATTATGTTACCATTCTTTGCACCAGCCTGATACAGCCTACCCGATTTTGTGTCAAGTGGTTATTTTCGCTTACAGACTTGAATGGAATTATGGAGGTGCTACTTGGGAATGTTCCTCCGTTGAAAAGGGAAGATCTTCCACCAGGCTATGTGTGAAGCCTGGGGACCGGCCGTGGTCCAACAGTTCTTAGTTGGACCTTGTATATGTATCGAATCTCTGTGATTATTTCTCTTGCGCGATGTATGTCTTGCATTCGATGGTGAAACTTATATGTAGTAGGTTACGAGTTACGTATTGACGGTGGACGTTGTCTTAGCAATTTGAGCATATTTTTTAGGGCGACAGTATCGCCATCTGTTGGCATCTTTGCTATAACTTGTGGGTGCTGACATCTGAAGCATGTCCTCACAGAATATTAAATTCATTACTATTATTAGAAGTATATCTCTTCCAGCCGTATAACGCTTATTGTTTTAACCATATGAGAGGGTCACTCGCTGTCATTCTACGATTTCCAAAATGTTGTTTGTGTTTCCACTCCGGAACTCAAAATGAAATAATTATGTTTCAGTTGCCGGCGTTACTTTTGTTAACAGAGCGTTTATTTACGAGTATACTTTAAATTATTTCGATCAGTTATCCGCATTCAGATCATAATGTATTCCTATAGACAAAGCTTAAATATTTATATGAAAATGTTTAGACTCAATCAAAGTATTTGGCCTTGATTTGACGCTCTACAAGTTGGCCAATTTATATGGATAGCGACCTATTAAGCAAGTCTTTATTGACGTGTATTCAATTAAAAATATACCAAAGTTCATTGAAGCTATTTATTGTTGTTGACTGACTAACTTTAATAGTTTTACAAATCGTTTTTAATACGATTTCAATAAAAAACACATGTATACATAAACTATGCCTTTTATGCTGTTTAAGAATGTAGTTGTAGCAATGCTCACATTTAGTAAATTCGGGATGGAATGACGCGTCACGTGGTGAGAAGTTACTAGCCTATCGCCCACATAAACACTGCATAAGAAACCTTTAATTCCTTAGTCGCCTCGTAAGACACCCATGGGAAGAAATAGGGTGGTCCATTTCAAATCAAACTCACCTAATTTTTATTCAAAATGATATCACATTAGATTCTCTGACTTAATTTTTTGGCTCTACTACCGCGTCGAAAGGTTTTCCGATGTAGAGAAAATGCGTCCAGTGTTACTTGTAGAGATACAACACACATATTTTAAGCAAATATCAAAATATACAAAATACCAAATATTCCTATCATTCTAAATCGGAACCACACGGACACGGCTCAATAAAAAATGAATACGACACTTCACTATGGATAAAGAAATGCATCTAAGGATTAGACGACAAAATATTCAACCCTGTCACTAACATTGACCTTAAACTACTTTTCATCGTGATCTGCATGCATATAACTTCATAACCATTTAATTGCTATGGTTTTATTAAAATGAGCATAGATAAAAATCGTGCTGCTCTCAGAGCCTAGATTCGCTTATACAGGGTTTAAAATTGAACAGGATGCATGAGACCATCAAACTGAACAACTTTTACTATACCAATATTTTATTCGCGATTTGAATGATGGTCCCATATTGAAAGTTGTTTTATTTGATGGTCTGAAGCTACAGTCTGAAGCAACTCTTTAAGTATGTAACGCATTGAAGTTAACACACAGTATATTAGGTAGATAGATTTAAATGTAAAAACGTCGCGTTAGAGTAATAAGTTAATAATTTTTATTGTTTTACAGAAGGATAATAAATAAAATAAGTATAATATCAATCTCTATATCTACTTCACCACAAGTTTCTTGACCTAACACAACTGAATTACTTTTCAACCTTTAAACCTAATCAATATTTAATTCAATGCTAATTCAAATCACTCAATTAACTAGTACGAACTCAAACTAAACGAACCAATATAAATTTAATAGTAAATACGTAATGAGCTGGGAACGAAGCGGTGATCCTCCAACGGCCATTGTCCGGACTTCGGGCGCCTTCCGCTTCTCCAACACCACTTAACCAAGACCCCTAACTTTGCATTCCATCGCCATTAACTATACAGACAATAGGACTATTACGTGAGTTTATAAAGACCTAACTGAATTGGTTGACAACACGTATTAGTATAGGAAAGTATCGAAAGGCGGAACGTCGCGATTGAAAAATAGAAAACGTGGTAAATAATACCGATCTATATGCAAATGTACAGAGGCTGTGATTGTTTGTACAAGATGTGGGAAGTGAATACTTTATAGTCTGTCTTTAAAGAAAACATTAGACGTAGTAATGTCACATATTTTATTGCATTTTCTATCCCTCTAAAGGTCGTCGGCGTCGAGGCCAAACCCAGAAGATATTCCTTAGTCGTCATCAACATAGAGGATTGGGGAAAGAGAGGAGATACCTTGCCCAGCTGTGAGCAATGAAAAAACAATACAATTCAATTCAATTATACTTTATGGCACACCAAAACAAAACGTACATCTGAATAAAGATAAAGAATTACAAGTAGGTACAAATAAGACGATCTTATCGCTAACTATTTCTTCAAGACAACCTTAGAGTGGAGGAATTGACAAACGAAAATAGGTAAAAGGTAAAAAACACCAATTTAACTTTTAGTAAGGAGCTACGGCACTAAATTGTTTTTTGACTTTACCGAAGGCGTTTAAACCCGTCTTCACTGAGAAAATGTTTAACATTCCTACAAACATGATGTTTGGCAGAAACGTTTAAATCGTTGATATAAAGTTGTATATGAAAATAATCAATAAAACTAATATTTTCACAAGAAACAATTTAGTAGTACCTAACCGAAGAAGAATGCATAAAAGTTGAAAATGGCGTGAGAATATGCGAAGAGGAGACAGTGTAAGATCACGCGCAGCGCAGTCGCGCCATTGATCGTCGCCGCGTGCGCATGTTGCAAATAACATACCTACACTACAGAGACTGTTAACTGGTACCACAAAATATAGGAAATTTTCTTCATTTGTTAAGATTTGTAAGGACTATAGCCTAACAAAAATATTTATACAACGTGTTAATGAATTAACGCAAAACTAGAAAGTAGTTTGTTTAGAATCGAGAGCAGAATCGAATAATCATGGTTTCAATATAGGAAATTTTTTCAAAATATTAATTAATTTGTTTAGTAAAATTTAAAATTGACTGAACCCGACTTCAACCCATCTTACGGGCACACTCACCCTACTTACTACCAAAACAAGATTATTAAAATGTATCCGTACGTTAGTACGTTAGTGCTTTCATTCATTGCTGAAATGATAACAAATCCTTTTTGCCTCAAAACTTCAAATGCGAATAAATTTAAATTTTGATTATCAAAATAATGAAATTATTGTTTCAATCTAATTATTTTGTTATAAATCAGTTGGGGTGTATGAGGTTTTGCGCTTATTCATTAATACGTTGTATATTTTTTCGGGTTTTCTACGAGACGTTTCTTGGGAAATAGTACCAGTACCAGATTGTCAGTATAGCAACGGTGTTATTCTGTAAGAGTGAGACGAGAGATGATAGACAATAATTATTTATATTGTAATTTTTCCAGAACATAATTATTTTCACATATTATTTATAAATATTTTTTAAAATATTATATGCAGATTTTTCTGTAAGTTGAAAGTTCCAGTGTTCTCATTATCAAGTTATCTAACACATATTTCTTTACGCTCGCTACCTTGGCTTGGTACAAATAAAGGCACAATGGCAAAGAGGAATAAGTAGGAAATAACCGCTCCACTGGCTCGAATAATTCACCAAGAATCTTAGTTGCACATGAAAATCGTAATTTTGTATGCAAATTTCAACTTATTGTACTAACAAAACAAGATTAACCTTTATTTTGTACACATTTTATGATCATATACTTTCTAAAATTGCTATATACATTTGGATTTTTCTGGAATTTACTTAAAGAAGTTACAATTATGCTTTGAAATATGTCAACTATAAGGAACGTCCTCTAGCTATATAGGACATAGGGCTTCCATTCGCGAATATGGGAACTGTTTTTACAATAACGCATGCCTAGTATGGATTGTTCGAGTCAAATTAATATTTAACTTGCTAACAGATTATTTTCAAACCGCTTCATCTAGCCTCTGACATAGTTCAGCGAATACTTCCATCTCGGAGCGTGGATGCTGAAATATCTAGGTATACCACTAACTCGGACACCCATCGATAAACGTGTACTTCTACCCGGGCATTCGAACTTCGCAATTGCGTGAACGTTTTCGTTCCAATTTCCACTCTATTACAATGAAGTTCAGACCGAAACGGTCGCGATATATCGAGAACCGAAAGTCCGGGTACAGGGCCTGGTACGGCGTTGCTAGGCTTCAATAATCGTTTCAAATGCTCCTCCTCCGAAAAATTTATAATTTGCGTAAAATAATACTAAGAATTTTAATTTTTTATGAATAAAATGTTATTTATGAAAGTTCTAGGTGAAAAAAATATATTCAAAAGCACTAATAATGAATTTATAAGTCGTGAACTGTTACAAAAAGTATAATAAAAAATTCAACATAATATTGAATCATTGAACAGAATGGCAATGTCATCATGTTAGTGGTCGAGAGTAGACAAAGGCTACCTAATAAATATTCAAACCATGTACATTGTATATAAACAACACGGCTGTACCTACATAATGTGCGAGTTACAGTAATTGGTCAGGTGATTAGTTTTGTTTTATATAGGTGTGTGAGAATTGAGATCTGGTTTACAATATTTTATAATAAGTATTATGTTGATAGTTTTAAGTTAAGTTACAAGCCGTGGTGGTACAGTGGCGAGTAACCTTGCCTGCTGTGCAGGAGGCGATGATTCGATCCCCGTCCGGGCCGACTCGTACCAATGAGTTTTTCGGAAGCTATGTACGATTTATAACACCACTGGCTTTTCGGTGAAGGAAAATATCGTGAGGAAACCTGCATGCTTCAATTTCGAGACATGTATTGTACCTACTGTCCATTTACAAGTTGCGACAGGCTCACTCCCCGTCACACTGGGCAGAGTTTCGGTACTATAGTGAAACTTGGATGTTCTGAGGTTTCAGAATATCTCTGACTTCCCCCTCGGGGATTATATACATATGCTATGCGTTGATAGTTTTAAGAACATACTTCTTTTAATATTTCCTTATACATTGTAAACTAGTTAGATATTATTGTTTATAATTATAATACATATTACGTATACTGCGAGAATTTATTTACACAAAAACATATGTGTATAAACATAGACACCGCTACTTAATATCTAACCTAATCTAACTAATGGGAAAGGAACAAAATAACCAAGAAATTAAAACAAAAAAAAGGATGAGAAAGTTATTCTTATGTATATATATATATATATATATATATAACGTGTCATAGGCATTATTCTGATTGTCTATTACAGGCTTAGAGGATTCTAACTTTATGATTACAGGTGCACACAACACAACATTCACCAAACATACACACCAAACATACTAGACGATTAAAAACTATAAAGATTTAGAGCTAACAAAATGAAATATAATTTTTCAACTATAATTATGTGGAGTGGACCCTCCATAATAACCCCATCATACTACGCCTTTGTTGGTGGAGTGTTTGCCGATCCTGTCTCTTTTGCGCTAGTGCCTAGAGTCCTTGATACGACACGACATCCGCCATTTCTTTCAGTTTCAGTTTACCCAGTTCATCGGTTCACCAGTTTTGTTTCCTATTTTGCATTGTATTTTGTTTCGGTGTAATGAAGTATATTTCATTAATTAATTCTTTCACCTGGGAATAATCTCTTTATTCAAAGAGATTCCTTCCTCTTAGGTCTTCTTCTGCCTCCCTTTTCGTCTATTTTCCCTTCCAAAATTGTCGTGTCAAGTGTCCAATCTGTCTTTGGTCCGATCTTTTTTTCTCTCCGATTGTCAATTGTTTTCAGAACATGATGTGATGACTCTAAAGGAGAAGTAATAATTCTTTCAAAGCATCATCATTGCCAGTGGTCACAGAATTATAGTAATTTGAATTAATTTCTGATAAGTAGTAGTCGTATTCAATATTTTTAGGCTATTAAAGATATATTAACGTATATCCATAACAAAGAATTCGTATACACATATACCTAATTCTGTCACAAGCAATAAATGTTCAAAACAGATCGAAATAAGTCGCAATAATGACACAACAATCATGTTGTTTGAGATCCGATACTTGCCTTGGTTTGTAGTACAAACTAATGCCGAGAAGCGATTTGGTCTTTTTTACATTTCTAAAATTTTACTGTGTGAGCAATCCCTCGATGATAGAACATCGAGGCTCAGAAAAGTCTAAGTAGTCGTGGTTATTTTTTATATACCTATCAGCATTATCATCAGCCTATAAATGTCCCATTGCACGGCACAATACAAGCGTTCCCTTAACGCCTATACACCCTATAGTCCACCACGTACTCCCAATGCCAATCGCATACTAATTAATTAATAATATTTTCAGCGTACGCAGGTTTTCTCACAATATTTTCCTTCACCGTTTCAGAGCAGTTAGAAAACACTCACTGGTTTGGTCATCATTGGCCTTTCCATCTTTGAAAGATGATTTAAGCAGCGTCTTGGCGGCACTTACGCTCGTGACTAGCCCGATAAGCCCGATACGAGAGCGACAGGTACGGCCGCATGAACGGCAAGTGAAATTTGAGTTTGCTGTGTCAGTTGGGCTTGCTAGCCGATCATGCCTCTTTTCTCGCTTTTCAGCCAAGGAAGCAAACCAGGCCCTGTCGTGAACAGCTCTTCCTTCCGCTAAATGTTTCCTCCACAAGTCGCGGTTCTTAGCGAGATCCTCCCAGCCGCTGGTTTAGTACATGGCATGTATATGTTAAAGTTAAGTATACTTAATATTTTATCCTGTTCTGTGTGTGTTGTGTTCTGTTATGTTGTGTTCCAGTTTTCAAGTTTATTCGTTAATAACTTCCATAATTTATTGTACGAGTGCACATAATTTTATTTTCGATTTCTCTCAAGGATCTTATGACTTGAAGCACACCATAAGCGGTAGAAGTCGGCCGTCAAATCACAGCGCGTTGTCCGTCCTTCACGGATGAATAGACTCGGTGAGTCTCGCGCATGCGCACATCGCGTTGCACTTAACAACATTACTATTATTGTTTAGATTTGTTTCAAAGAGAGTGTGAGTTAATTTCTTTGGATTAAAATGACAGAACCGTATAAAATGTTAGTATAGAGAGTAGTGGATGTTTCATGTTACTAGCATAAAGTATCGATTGCGATAATTTCACACCATCAAACTAAACAACTTCCTCTATGAAGCCAAAACCGAACTAACAAAAAAACAGTTGTTCCATAGAAAACGTCAAAGTGTATGGAACAGCTGATTTTTTTCGTGATTTTGATGATGGCTGAAAGTTTTTCATTTTGACGGTCTTAAGCATCCCCTTTAATTCTACATCCAGTATATGAGTAGGTTAGGTTCGGGGAATCCTCATAGTCATCATCACCACGTCGTAGAAATTGATCGTCAATCTCCGCCATACAGTCGCTACCTATCTGCTATAGTCAGTCCAGTTAGTCAGGTCCCCATTTCATAATCAGGGTGCATTGCTGAAATGACGCTAAACATGCAGCAGGTAATGCTGTTTAGAATACTGCGTTCTACAAAGTATTTTGCGAGTGTGATGATAATGTTTTTCAGATTACTTTGACGAAGCCTGCGTTGCTGATCGGACATTTTGATTTGTAATCTTTTTTTTCTCGAATAATTGGTGATAGTAGGTAATGTGTCAGTAATATTATCCGCAATGTAACCTGAATTGTCATTATCTCTTATTATAAATGGTTATTTCTAAAAAAAATATGAATAAAACACAATTTATTTTTATTTTTTGTATCATCACTGTGTAATTTTATCAATTTTCCTATGTGAGTAAAAATAATAAATGGTCACGTTACCTATGAGTCAAACATTTACTAACAATTGTTAGAGATTATAACTATGAATGCAGTACGAAAGGGCCTTGACCTCAATAGATAGTAGTTATCGGCGTGATGGAGTAACCGTTAGTTATGAACATGCAGACGCGAAGGTATGCGCGATGCATTTTGTTTCACTTCTGTCTTTGCTTCACTGAAAATAATAAGCATTAATTTTGGGGTGGTTGGGGATCTACCTCCAAGCGGTCCACCCCGGGCAACGCCTCCATAGACTAGCAAGTTTGTGGTGTCGGCTGAACGATCCCCCACAGCGGTGGTAGGCTCTGCAAGGAGCCGCCTGGCTCGCGACCACCCTCCTGCCGGAGTCTGGCGCCAAGCTTGCTGCGTTCCGTCGGTGTGCAGGAGTGCCAGTGCCTCTGGGTGAGCTCGCTACATCTTCGTCCTAAGGACTAGATTGAGGTCAAGAGCAAACCCATACGTAATAATGAAAAAAAAATCAAGAACTGAATTGAAGAATAGTTTTATCATAAATATAGTTATAATATTTTACCTAATAATCATACTTTGAAGTACTGTAGTATGTATAGGTACCGTTATACAGGGTGTAAAAGTAAATGCGATACGTATAGAACAGGGTGCTTTTCAGACCATCAATTTGGACTGGGTAGGTACTTTTACTATGGAGCCAACATCGAAATAGCGTGAAAAAATCTGCTGTTCTCTTCGATCAAATATAGGATGTTCCCTACATTTGAGTCGAGTAGCCGTTGACGTTATCTATGGGACAGCTCTTTTTTTTCTCCCTATTTCTATATTGGATCCTTAGTGAAAGTTCTTCACTCCCTTTAATATACAGGGTGAAATTGATATCATTAGCATCCTTTTAAACTACGAGTCTACCCATCGAACTGAACAACTTTTACTATGGCAGCAAACCGATCGGAGCAAAAAAAATCTGCTGTTGCATACATTTAAATCGCGAACTCGCGCGTCGACATTGCTGTTTAGTATGGAACAGCAGATTTTTTATTTGCTCCGATCGGTTTGCTCCCATAGTAAAAGTTGTTCAGTTTGATGGGTAGACTCTTAGTTTAAAAGGATGCTAGTGATATCAATTTCAACCTGTAGTTATAATAGTATACCTAATAATCACACTTGGAAGGATTGTAGTATGTATACCCTATACAGAATGTAAAAGTAAACGCGTTATACAGGGTATATATTTTTTATTATATACTTTGTGGGGTGATTGTACCCATCATACTGAACAACATTCCCAAAGAAACCTATAGAAAATTCGCAAAATCAATTTTCGGCTTTCCATACTAAATGCAATCACCTGATCGAACGTTTGTAATTTTGTATAAAAAGTAGTTTTTTTGCGAATTTGGTTAGGTTTCTTAGGGAAAGTTTTTCAGTATCATGGGTACAATCATCTCTTAAAGTAATGCTACTGTTTACCCTGACACCCTGTATATCGACCAGGGTAATTCATTCATACCATCAAACTGAACAACTTTTAGTATGTAGCCAACATCGAAATATCGAGAAAAAATCTGTTGCTCCCTACATTTTGGGTCGAGTAGCCGTTGACGTTTTCTATGGCACAGCTAATTTTTTGCTCATTATTTCGATGTTGGGACTGTAGTGAAAGTTGTTCAGTTTTTATAGTCTGGAGCACTCCAATTGATATGTAACGCATTTAATTTTATACAACAGTAATGTCAAGAATTAAACATTTTAGCGGGTTCTTACCACGTTTTGGTAAATATCGGGAACTCAAATATACCAAAACGCTGTACGAACCCGTTAAAATCTTTAATTCTAGATTAAATAATAACCGCGTAACTCTCAAGAACAGTAATGTATAAAACTAATAGTATAAAACTGTAGAAATAAGTTAACATTTAATGTTTGCTATCCAGGAAGTCAGAGGTCTTTGCCTCCCTACGGAATGCGAGGTGCGTGGGCGCAACTCCCAAGCACACACGGCTTTCTATTGATTTAATGAACACTATCTTATCTTGCCCAATAATAAGGCTTATTACGCTCGCTCTGTAGTTTTAGGTTAATTCACTCAATTGGTTAACTTTAAGGATATTTATGTGAGAATCGGTTAGCCCCTATTGAATTGGTCCCTGATTAATTTGTCACAATATACCAAATAGTCTTATCTTAGATAGGTTCCGTGATTCGGTAGGCACGTTAAGCAGTTGGTCTCGGATATTTCCGTCAGATAGCGTTATCACTATTCCTTAAGCCAGGTCAGAGGCCTGTACCTAGTTTTAGTGCCCTTCTGGGTAAGCTCGCTACATCTTCGACCCCATCTTTGTCCTGAGGACTGGATTGAGGTCAAGAGCAAACCCATCTGTAATTAAAAAAAACCGAGTTTCTGACAACATCATAACGGGATTATACGTTAGCTTATGTACGTAACGTAGTATTATCCAAGCAGGTATCCTAAATAAAAATTGACGTTTTGTCGTTTACGTCCATTCAATTTGAGCGAAACAATCGACCGGCAAGAGATGGCGTTAGTTGTTCTTTTATACAATGTTAATGAGGGATTTACCCAAAGCCATTAAAAAAGAAAAAGGAGTTCCTAATGGCTCGATAGATGGCGTTGACTAGACAGGGGTGAGCGACCTTGCAGATGGTAAAATACAAATAAAATAGTAAGAATTTGTGTTTTTAAGTAAACAGCATATATGACCATATATTTTGTCAACGGATGCGTCTGACTCAGTGACATACATTTGTGTTGACTTTTTAGCCTAAAATTTTCGTCTTCAGACCCCTCTCTGGTCAACGCCATCTATCGCCGGTTTATTAAACTACGTTTGACTAGCTGTCAGAAAACTCCTCATTTCTACTCTACTGATTCTAAAAAGGCAAACAAAAGTAGCTGAAACGGTTTTAAGGGGTTGATCAGACCATAAAACTGAACAACTTTGCCTATGGGACCAATATCGTAAAGCAAAAATAAATTTGCTGTTCCATACAAAAATGGAAACCTACTCGACCCGAATATATGATATGAGACAGCAGATTTTTTTTTGCGATTTCGATATTGGTAACAGTTGTTCAGTTTGATGGTCTGATCATTCCTTTAAAAAATCGTCAGCATATTAAGTTGGACCCTGTATTATACAGGGTACGGGTGTAAGTGACAGCCTAGCAAATACTAAAACAGTGAACTCACCGTCAGTTGCAGAAACGCTCATTAAAGTTAATCCTCCATTAAATCTCTTGGTGTCACTTTTTGTCTTGTTGATGTAGTAAAAGCTAGCAAGAGATTTAATGGAGGATTAACTCTAATGAGCTTTTCTGCAACTGACCGTCAGACCATCAAACTGAACAACTTTCACTATGGAGCCTAGGAAACGCGAAAGAAAATCTGTTGTTCCATACATTTTTGTCGTGTTACAGCAGTTTTGTATGGAACAGCAAAATTTTTTGGCGTTTCCTGTGGTAGGCTCTATAGTGAAAGTTGTTCAGTTTGATGGTCTGAGTTCACCGTTTCAGTATTTACTAGGCTGTCACTTACACCCTGTATGTATAGTATGTATGTAATTATGTATTGCTACTGATCGATTTCGGCCACGGCGACTGCTTCAACTCCGTTGTTGCCGTTGATGGGCCCTCATGGGGCTAACATAGCCAATTATTACACCTGATTTTTTCGCGTTTTCGATATTGGTCCCATAGAAAAAATTGTTCAGTTGGATGGTCTGATAATCCGCAGGTACATCTCTAAATAAAAGTAAAAACATGTCTGCCAACACGACTGTAACAGCGATTGACGCCCTGATATAAGTAACTAGCTAAATCTATACTATTATAAAACTGTAACAGAAGTGTGTCTGTACATTGACGATATTAACAAAAAAAAGTTACAATAAAATATGGTTTATAGGTGTCCCTGATTCCATATCACCAATTTTTGGATTTTTTGTCTGTCTGTTTGTATGTGTGTTTGTTTGTTTGAACGAGCATCACGCAAAAACTACTGAATCGATTTTGATGAAACTTTTTTTGTTTGATAGCTAATGATCTGACTTAAAATCTGGTATATAATTTGTGCGGACAAAGTCGTGGGTTAACGCTAGTCTAAACTAGTATAAAACTGTAACAGGAAGTTTGTCTGTACATTGAAGATATTAACAAAAAAAAAGTTACGATATGGTTTTTAGGTGTCCCTGATTCCATTTCACCAATTTTTGGATTTTTTGTCTGTCTGTTTGTTTGTGTGTTTGTTTGTTTTTTTGTTTGTTTGTTTGAACGAGTATCACGCAAAAACTACTGAACCGATTTTGATGAAACTTTTTTTGTTTGATAGCTTATGATCGGACTTAAAATCTGGTATATAATTTGTGCGGACGAAGTCGCGGGTTAACGCTCGTCTCTAAATAAAAGTAAAAACATGTCTGCCATGACGACTATAACAGCGATTGACGCCCTGATATAAGTAACTAGTAAATCTATACTATTATAAAACTGTAACAGGAGTGTGTCTGTACATTGAAGATATTAACAAAAAAAAAGTTACAATAAAATATGGTTTATAGGTGTCCCTGATTCCATATCAGCAATTTTTGGATTTTTTGTCTGTCTGTTTGTGTGTGTGTTTGTTTGAACGAGTATCACGCAAAAACTACTGAACCGATTTTGATGAAACTTTTTTGTTTGATAGCTTATGATATGACTTAAAATCTGGTATATAATTTGTGCGGACAAAGTCGTGGGTTAACGCTAGTCTAAACTAGTATAAAACTGTAACAGGAAGTTTGTCTGTACATTGAAGATATTAACAAAAAAAAAGTTACGATATGGTTTTTAGGTATCCCTGATGCCATATCACCATTTTTTTGATTTTTTGTTTGTCTGTTTGTTTGTGTGTTTGTTTGTGTGTTTGTTTGGGTGTTTGTTTGTTTGAACGAGCATCACGCAAAAACTACTGAATCGATTTTGATGAAACTTTTTTTGTTTGATAGCTAATGATCTGACTTAAAATCAGGTATATAATTTGTGCGGACAAAGTCGCGGGTTAACGCTAGTATTGAATAAATTCATCATTCATCTAAGAAATTTAAACAAAGTTAATTAAAAAATACTCTTACGTTCGTACGATACAGTAACAAAATTATGCACGCCCAATAAAGCTCATTACCACTTAATTTCCGATGGGTTAATGTAACCATAAATTCGTTGAGCTCAGCATACGGTTTGATTGGCAATAAAACCTCCACCGCTATGAATCGACTTGTTAAAACGATATTAATTTAATTTGCATCCTTTTTACGATTGTCAAGTTTAACTTTTCTGAATAATGCTAAACTGTGACCGTAATTAGTTAGGTATAGCGATAAACTTTAATGTATTTTTTTTTTTTTATTTTTACCATTTTAAGGTAAACATTTGACCCAAAACTCACCTGATGTTAAGTGACGATGAGGTCGAAGATGTAGCATGCTTACCTAGAAAAATGCCTATTCACTCTCGCCATGAAGAGGCCCAAGTTGTATTGCTCAGGGAACAGGTCCGCAGGCAGTGCGTTCCACTCTTTAGCCGTGCGCATTATAAAAGAAGAAGCAAACTTCTTCGTGCGAATGTTTATGTTTGTGATAGAATTGATAACAGACCGAACCATTTTTGGAATATCCTGAAGCTAGCATTAGAAAAAGAAGCGTCTAAAAATGCGTCCATTGCACGTATTTTCGAACTCAGGAGGATAATCCTAAGTTAATAATTTACTTAATAATAATAATTTATAATATAATATAATAATATAATAATATTATATATAATAAATAATATATAATAATATTATAAATTATTATATATATAAATAATATAATAATTTATAATATAATAATTTTTATATTTATTTATTTAGGTACTATAGTTTTTAGAGTTACATACCCAAGGGTGCCAGGGTGCCCTATTCCTAAGTCTATACGCTGTCCGTCCGTCCGTCCGTTCGTCTGTCCTTCCTATAAATGGCTGTATTTTTTTTAATCATAATTGATAGATTGGTTGTTTTCACTTAAGGCGGTTGCAGAGGGGTCAATTTTATACAAAACTTTGACGCACAATACGCGTAGACGGAATTAATATAAGTAACTTTGTATATATGGAAAAATAGTTTAGAAAATCTAGATGCCGCGTAACAAATAACATTTGCAATTTATAAAATAATTACGATGATATGAAGCTTTGAAATTTTTCATACAAAATTTTAAAAGCTTTATATCTTCGTAATTATAGTATAAATTGCAAATGTTATTTGTTACGCGACAACTAGATTTTCTTAACTATTCTTCCGTATATAAAATATAACTTTTATTAATTCCGTCTACGCGTATTGTGCGCCAAACTTTTGTATGGACTGAAACCACCTTAATATGCGATATTAAGGTGGTGGAGGCGGTGGATTTTCTAGAAAAATAAATAATGAAACGATTTTTTTCAACGTTTTTTTGCTCTATCCTAAAAACGTTAATACACACAAGCGTCTAACTTGGTGTGAGTAAATATAGTACATACTGTAAAGTAAGAAAAAAATCAAGTGTGTGTTGGGCTCGAGCTAATACAGAATAATAAGGATACCGGAGAAAACGAATCGAAAATTTTTTGCTAATAATAATGATAATGTTGGTGCGGAACCCTGCGTGCGGAGTCCAACTCGCACTTGGCCGGTTTTTATCATACACGCTCTTGACATAGTCGTACAGTAAAAACCAAGATAATAACAGATGATATTGAATTCTAAGATAAAGTATTCTTCAGTTATCGAAGATCAGAAATATTTTGTTTAGTTTGTGGTTTCTAGTAACAAAATGCAGATCTCCGTTCTATTATTTCTATTTCTAGGTAAGTTTCATGAGTTCAGTATAATTTCTAACTTGTTTACGTAATACATACGATAATAATTATAGTACCTACTCTGTGTTAAAAATAACATCGAGGAAACCTGCATACGTCGAAGAAGAAATTTTGATGCGTATGTCCACCAATCCGCATGATCGCATGAACGCGTGATGGACTGACCCTTGAGGGTAGGCCTGTGCCCTGCCGTACAATTATCCATAGAGATAGGAAGTTAGATCTATGCAATTTCCATCAGCCTTTAAATACGTTAAAACTTTTAATTATGCGTAGTCAGAAAATTTTTCAATTCCAAAATCAAATCTATACTATTATAAAACTGTAACAGGAAGTTTGTCTGTACATTGAAGATATTAACAAAAAAAAAGTTAGGATATGGTTTTTAGGTGTCCCTGATTCCATTTCACCAATTTTTGGATTTTTTGTCTGTTTGTTTGTTTGTTTGTTTGTTTGAGCGAGTATCACGCAAAAACTACTGAACCGATTTTGATGAAACTTTTTTTGTTTGATAGCTTATGATCTGACTTAAAATCTGGTATATAATTTGTGCGGACGAAGTCGCGGGTTAACGCTCGTTTAAAATAAAAAAACACTTGCTCAAGTTTTTTCCCAAGAAACTTAAACCAGAAACTATAGTGCCATTTTTGAAACAAGAGATTCAAAATAAAATTTTTACCGAATGAATTACACAAATGTCTATGTCATTTTCTACTGCTGATTTCAGTGTGTGACTTTCAAAAATCGCATTCCAGGTCTGTTGTTTCCTTCACAGCTTTACCATATCTCACAAAATCACTACCAGCTGAATCCTCTGATGTTAACATCGAAAAATCAGCGCGGATAGTCAACGGCTATGAAGTTGACATATCAGAGATTCCTTACCATGCTGGATTGAGGAGGAAAGTGGCTGGTGGATGGGCCTATACGTGTGGTGCTTCAGTCATCTCATTCAGAGCTTTGCTAACTGCTGCTCATTGTGTTATTGGGTAAGTTGGTTTTTAGCATTGTTCTTCTTCTTTCGTGTCAGCATTAGCTACATTGCATAAAAATCACTCATACCGTAGTGTAAAGATCAGCCAGTCAATATTGGTCGTATCGAGGCTGAATGTCCAGGGTGTGCCAGACGAGCTCAGGAGGATATCTTTAGCATTGGTCATCTGACTTATTGGGAACTCCTTGGTTCATCGTTATAATTTAATTCTTTCCTCGTTTGAGACATGTAGTTTAGTCATACTTCATGTATCTCTCGGAAAATGCATAACAGTTCTTTCTTAGTACACACGGCGACACATCAAGCTATACAAAACCAACATAAGCTGGCCGCGCGACGTTGTACGTTACTCGACCTACGCGCGGCCAGCTTATGTTGGTTTTGTATAGCTTGATGTGTCGCCGTGTGTACTTACCAACTGAGTTTGAGGCTTTGTTATCTTTATTTACCTTCCTTCCTCCACCGGGGTTAATACATATTTAATTATTATTATTGCTTTATGATTGCTTGATTTATGTTATATATCCTACTTCAGTGTATAAAGATTGAATTGTAAAGAGTACAGACTACTTAAGCAGGCGAGCAAGAAATGTTATAAATATGCATTTCAAAGGCATTAATGTCATTTTCATTTCCTTCCAGGTTTGAAACAACACCATCATTATTAAGGGTCGCAGTAGGGACTTCATTCCGTCTCTCTGGTGGAAAGTCCTACAACCTTTCAACTGTAAACATGCACGAAGCCTATGACATGACTACGTTGGTGAACGATATTGCAATGTTGGTGACTAAAATTGAGATGACCTTCGGGCGAACGGTCATGCCAGTACAGTTTGCTACTTCAAACTTCTTCGTATCAGATGGGACTGAAGCCACAGTTTCAGGATATGGAGTTACTTCTGTAAGTATCTTCATGGTATCATCGTAATTTATTTTATGAATCTCATTTGAATCAGATGAAAGTTAGTGTTGATGAGATTTATGAGACAAAACAAAGTGAACATTTTAAGTGGACACCAAAAATACAGCTATTATTTCAATCTCATCTCCTTCATCCTCGGTAAATAGGGTCGTAAATTGTAATTTCATTTCACTTTTTTTCTACTTCATTCTTAATGTGACATCCATTTTTATTTAACAAATTTTCCACTTCGTTGTTTTTCAACAACACTTAACACCACATTTTCTATCTTCAACTCTTTCTTTTTAAGTCAACTTTTATTTTCGAGATCTTTTTAAAGATATCAGTATCTTGACTTTCTACAGTCAATATATTTACGAAAATATTTTATACGTTCGGAAAAATTTGTATCTCTTTCCCAAAAACAGTGACGTTCATAATTACAATACAAGAAATAAAAATAAATTAGTATCCCCACATTTTCGACTTAGTAAGGTCAACACATCTTTCATGAGGCACTGTATACGCTATTATAATAAGATACCAGAGGATATTCTAAACTTGCCAGACAAAAAGTTTAAGTCCCATGTTAAACAAGTCCTCTGTAAAAAAGGCTACTATAAACTCGATGACTATTTGAATGACCAAAATGTCTGGTCTTGACAATGTTACTCTATGTAATGCAATATTGTATTTTAATTGTACTTTGTATATTTTGTTTTGTTTAAAAGATGTGTGTTGTAGATTTTCTGGCCGCATCTTCTTTCAACGAAACACCTTCCGACGCGGTGGTAGACTCAAAAAATTACGTCAAAAAGCTATCTATGTGATATTATATTGAATAAAAATTTTTTTAATTTTGAGTTATGTTAATAAGACGAATTTATTTCAGTACCAAGGTGCAGCATCATCAGTTCTTCGAGCAGCTCAGGTCAGGATTGTTCAGCAGAACGTTTGTATGCGCGCTTACCTTCGCATCGCCACTATATACTCAGGGATGATTTGTGCCAACGCCACAAATCCACCAAGAGATGCCTGTCAGGGAGATTCTGGAGGCCCGTTGGTGACTGGAAATCATTTGATAGGGATCGTCTCTTGGGGTGAAAGCTGCGCCGACATATCTTACCCTGGAGTTTATACTAGAATATCGGAATATGAATCTTGGATCAGACAAAAGTTGGGGCAGATTTTTTAGACTATGGGGAAAAGGAGAAACATGTGCTGAATAAATCAATGGAAAACATTTTCTTTGATCTTTAAAGGTACCTTTATGTATTTGGATTGGTATCATTTCATTTACTGTCAGGTTTCGGTCGGTGAGAATTAAATTCAGTATAACAAAAGTGACATCATGTACGGATATTAAAGATAATTTTTTTGTAATGAAACCTGATCTTTCCTATTGTTGGGCATAATAACACAAATCTCTCTACACCTATAGGTAGGTAGTATTCAATGCCATCGTATGACAGTTTATGGAAAACAATTTAACCTGTTTAACAATTTAAGAATATTTTTTTCTCATGATTATATCAAAATCATGTTGGGCTTACAAAATAGTCAATTAGTATTCATATATCGATAAAAGATAGAGGTAAGTCGATCAAAGAAGAAAAGATACTACTATTTATTCAAAATACAAGATATAACAAGAACTATATCGATCGTATTGATTGCTGAACTTGAATGAATTATTGGAGTTGAGTAACCTAATTTGAATACAAACAACTTTCTACGACGCGACGATGTCATTCGCGGATGTAAGTAGGTACTTGAATAGTGTAATTTGAGTGTCATTGACTTTAAACTGATAACAATAAGTAGATATTCACTTTTGAGACTGCCAAATTAGAGATAACGCAAATTATTCTGAAAATGTTTCACATTACAGTATTGATAATGATTAAACAAAAAACAAGAAATAGTTACTATGCTGAGTGTACCTAATTGAAATGGCATTTGTTTACATGTCAATTAAAATACACCCTTATTTTTTAACAATTATAAAATTTTAGTTTAAAGGATCTATTTATTAATTTAGAAAATGAAACTCAACACCATTTCCCCAAGGAACTTGGGTCGAAAACAAACTTTTTTTGGCCTCCCATTGAAAATCGATCGGTTGATGCACAGTTTTGTATGAAAGGCCCGACAAATTTTCTCGGTTTTCGACCCATGTTCCAGGTCCCAGGTCGAGGAAAGTTTCTTAGTTAAAAAAATGTATGTCATTAAAAAAATTAATATGTTGAATTATCTCTTTCTCCCAGAATACGTTCTTTGAAAATATTTTCAATGTGCTTATCAAGTCAACAGTTTTATTTTATGAATAAGAAAAAGTCTGACTACTTCTTGGATTTCCCTCCATAAAAAACTGGGATAATTCCAATAGTTCCTTTGAATCTGTCAGTGAGCTCTGTGCAGCTGATTGATCGTCTCATTTAAATACGAGATTCGATTATGATTAGCACCTATCACTTTGGACTCACCCCTTGTGATGTTGTTAGTTTGCGCTGAAGGGTAGCTTATGTAAGATATTTGATAAGTAATTGGTAAGTTAACGGAATTAAAGTGTAAGGGAAATGGTGGCGGGTTCACTTATTTTACAGTTAATACGCATAAGTTAAAGTTTTACCAATTTGCTTAGATCCGCGAAGTTCATTTTACCAGCAGCAGTCATCGTAGCCGCATGGAAGACATCGGCATCGTCAGGTTTTTCTCAATGGTCGCTACAGAAAATGTTTTATATTCTAAAAAAATTATTGATCAGTTATGTTGAATAAAAGTGTGATATACTACTGTATATTTTTAAATTAAAAATATAAAATACTGTATATTTTTAATTTAAAAACTGAAATCATGTTTTCGAAGCGGTCAAACCGATACGGTCTGCGTTGTTATTAACCGTTTTGACTATTTTGACGTTTGCGATTTTTTTTTTAATATTTTATTGGGTATAACAAAGCTTAAAACTAAATCTGAATGCTATCAAAACATTAACAATGCACATTATGACTGTAAACAGCTAATTGGCCCCAAACGTATCGAAAAGTATTGTAATCTTAGTTAAATACGACGAAAGCTTCCGACACTCGATCGTAATCCGTTTCCTCATTCTGGGATACCACATTGTTCTTATACTGCTCAATCTTCAATCAATAAAGATACTTATTGTATACAAATAAGATTCTTTTCTCTGCAAACTGGCTGCTGATTGAAGACCTTACCAATTTGCGCGTGGAAATTATTTACGACACCCCCTCATTTAGATGTTTACCGTCTCTTTCTGTTGCCTGTTGCAGTTATAAGTTCATCTCTGTCTGGCGGCTTGTAATAAATTTTGGGGCGACTTCGAATTAACAATACCATAGTCATAATTCGCCAGCCTGTTGCGGCGCTTTTATCGGGACATTTGACGACTATTTTGATGTTGAACGTTGTATTATTTATGTTTCGCTGCATGATTTATGGCCATTAAGGAATTTTAAACTTTTCTATAATTTCGTCTTACTCAGTGTCAACTTTACTACTATTACTTTGATTTACTTAAATTTGGGTTACCTACATTACATCCTTTGGAAGGACATTTAGATAAGCATGACGCTATTACCATTTGTGAAGTCACCAACTCATTAAACTTATAACAAATTAAGAAAACGATTCATTTAAAAAAGAAACTGACAGAAGCGTAAAGTATCGATGTCGATAGAGACGTTCTCGAGCTAGCGCATCACTAAGCGCACGCCACTCAATTCAGGGGTGGCACTGCTCAGACAGCAATAACGTATACACGAATAGGTGTCGAGTCGAGTCTCGCCTGGCGTCTTCGACGGATCAATCCTAATCTCTATCGTCACGCCACCCCCGGGTGACACTTCGAACGAATACGTCAACTTTAGTGCGTTGACGTCACCGCATCATAACCAAGCGTTTTCTTTGTTCTCAAATTGTTGGTAGATCAGATTTCACACTCAATTTGTCTATTTATACGTGTCAATTTTATTTGATTCGACAATGAGGTTGAAGATTAAGTTACCTACATTTTGTTTTATTTATTTTGTGGTTTTTTTTACGTACTTACTTAAAATAAATAATGATTGTATAAGTAATTAAATGTTTACATTTTGAATAATTATTTTTCATCACGTTTCATAAGTAATAATGGGAAATGGGCAAGACAAGATGATGACGTTTCATAAGTACTGATTCGATAAAAATTACGTAACGTAAGATACTAATTTGACAGTTTATTTTGATACTGGTAAGTTTTTAAAGTTCGTATTACACTAAGTACATTAATCAACGCTTGATTATAATTTCAAATTTCGTTCCTAAGCAAATCTGAAAATTAGAAGCGTCAGTCGCCAATATTCAATTCGATTAGGCCGTTGAGCGCCTAAACCAACCAATAAGTAAGTGTAATGCTATAGTCCTTCGGCCTATTACCTGGCAATTTCACAGAACAATCTACGTCGGATCGCGTCGACAGCACACAATGATGTGACACACACGGGTTTTGTAACTGAGAGGGACGGCACTCGCTCCCGCGATTTGTTTACACAGTGTAGCTTTCCCTTTCATGCCGCGATTGTGTGTGTGACCATCTGGCGGGCGCCGGGCCGGGCGGTGGCAGCCCTGATCGTCTCTGTAGTAGTGTCGCCCCCACACCGAAGCGCACCCCGTTTCGGGGTAGCCTGCTGTACGCCTGTGTGCGTGACCCAGTCGAATAAATCTAATGTAATACACACAAACATATTGGTGGCACGGCGTGTCATTTTTACGCTTGTGTTGTCGCTACTTGGGGTTCTTTATGCGGCGCGATGATATTATTATTCTGACGATTACGACATCCTTTATGCTTACAATAAAATAATTAATAAGGGATGAAGTGTATTGTTGCGCGGCAGTTTGTGATTGGTATCAGACCACTTACCTTCATTCACGGTTTGGAAAGGTTACGCTGATGTTTATTGTGATGCCAGCTATTGTTTAAAACTTAGCTATCCATTTGCTTAATGTTTTATTACCTAACTTGTAATTTAATTGGTTAAACATTTAGTGCGATTGAAATAAACTGATTTGCGAAAAATGAGAAACTTATTTGTGCGATAACTAGTTTATTACAATTATCAAGAGCTTAACTGTTTCAATTTTTACGATAAACTAAATAAGACATAAAATAAAATAGATTATGGTTATGTGTTTGGTAAAATTTATTCAGTTCATAGTTTTTGTTAACTCCATGAATGAACCACAGTTCAGTAATGGTTAGAATAGTGTCGTCACTGTTCGAGTTATCGATATATTTTTTACTGTATTTTATGAAAATAAATAATAAATATCTGGTTATTGTCACACAGATTATCTAGTCCCATTTAAAGAACCAGAATCTAGCCTGGACTTGTATAATGATGACTAGAAACAAATGATACTGATCCATTGGGTACATAATTTTCAAACAATAAATATTCAAACAACTGTTAAAACTAACAGGCCCGTTCAATAACGAGCAACAAAGGCATAAAAGGCGGTGTATTTCAAATTATTTAGTCTGTGGCAGAACAGTTGACAGGGCGCTCAACCCCCGTTTAGTTTAACAATTACGCGGCAGGGCTCATTGTGGCACGACCCTACCTCTCCATCCATTGTGGACACCACTACGCCACGACCAGTTCACCCAGAACCTTCATCGACACCTAACAACCCGCTTCTGTCACTTACTTTTCAAGAACACAAAGAGGCAGGGGAGACCATGTTATGCTGGAGAGTAGAACACAAATATTTTTATCCAGCCCGTTCACAAATATCAATAACGTATTACCAGCCTCAGGACAGATTTAAAAAGATAATGATTGAGATTTTTAAAAAGCGTTATGACTTTATTTGCGTTGATTTGAATTATGTTTAGCTCTGATTTAAGTTTTTCCTTCTTTCAATTAGAAAAGAGCTTTAAAACTTTTTATTTTATCGTTGAAATATAGCGTAGACCATTAATCGTAGAATTAAAAATCTAAAATAATCCGATAATAACGATATCGCTAAATGAAAAAATCTTGTCTGCCCTTCGAACGACATATAAAAAAATGTAGTTACAGTGATAGGAAAAGGAGTAGGTAGATCTTATACACATTTTAAATTACCTACTTATGTTTGACTTAAAATTTAGGTTATGAAGATATCTTATACGGACTACAAATCTTGTGTTCTTTAGAAATTTTACGCTACCTAGGGTAAGTGTTAAAAAATTCATCAAATGTTCAGCGAAGTTTTTCGCTTGAGGCTTGATTTTACAGAGTCAAGTTTTATTAATTTCATGATAAGTTTTCTGTTTGAAAGTTAATTAAAAATTAATTTTACAAGGCTCAAAGTAAAGTTTTTAGAGTTCCTACAAAACAAAGTGACCTTTGTTTGATTAACTACTTTCTTCATGACTATTTCTAAATTAATACTCTTGAAACATAATGAACTGAAAGAGAAAGAGTAGAAGACAGAAGAATAGGGACAGAGTACACAATACTCCGATGCTATATAAGGTCTAACAAAATTAGATGAAACTATTTTAAGGGGATGATCAGACCATCCAACTGAACAACTTTCTCTATGGGACCAATATAGAAATCGCGAAAAAAAATCTTCTGTCCCATACATTTAGGTCCGAGTAGGTTTGTATGGAACAGCAGATTTTTTTTCCCGATTTTGATATTGGTCCCATAGAGAAAGTTGTTCAGTTTGATGGTCTGATCACCCCCTTAAAATAGTTTCACCTAATTTTGTTAGAACTTATATAAAAATCTGTCAATATGCATACAATGTTTAGTTCTGAAAAAAAATATCTTATTTTTTAGTGAAATCCACCAACATCATTCCGATTGAAGAGATATGCATACTCAATTATTACTAAACTAATCTCATTCGAGTGATCACTACAACAGTGAATTCTTGACATAGAAACACGCAAGAAACCGTTTTCTCTCCAGATCTCACTTATACTACTGTAAATACAGATCTAACTAAAGAGACAATATCTCCGGCGTTAAAAGGCCAGCCTGAGTAGAGATTGGGGGGCGGGGTGGGGAGGTGGGAGGCCCACCCTCTCTCGCGAAATTACTACATTTGAAGGGAACAACTTTTTACGAGAATAATTCGCTGCTATGAATCTCGAATTATAAGTGAATCGAGTATTAGTTTAAGATGTTTTAAGTAGTTTTTTAAGTAGATGCGTTGCCCGCGCTCGAAAACTACACAAAAAAGTGAGGTGATTCCCCGGCATTCACATAGTCATGCGCCGCATGTCTAGTGTACGGGGTACACTACACGTCACTGTATCGCGCCATTTTAAAGTGCAATGGTGTTGGAGTATGACGCGTCTATCTGTAAAACGTCATTGGTATACAATTCGAGCGTCTTTTATTTTATCTGCATTTGAACTGGAAAAAGTCCCACTGTTGATAAAGACCCGATCTTAATCTGAAGTAAATTGGTTGTTAATGTTGTTGATATGAATTAAATTTAAACGAACTTTTTGCTGATGTTATTTATTATACAGTAGCATTTAAAATGTGCGTTAAGCAAAACACAAATCTAACTTAAGCCAAATAATTTAACCTCTAACTAAAACTTAAGTCAATTAGTTATCCCCTTGCATCGGGGTCATTACAAAGTTTTCGAATAACCTCTAACTTTAGTGACAACCCTATCGCCATAGGGGCGCAATACTGGGCCCTGGGATTGGTAAGACGATATTTACAATTAAAACACTTTAACAATTTGATAATATAGGGTGTAAAATTAAATAAGGTACGTAATCTTAGGGGGTGCTTCAGACCATCAAACTAAAAAACTATTGTTACGGGACCAACATTGAAGGTGATCCCATATTAAAACTTGTTCAGCTTGATGGTGGATGGAGGGTGCTTCAGCTCCTCTACCTCTAAGTATGTAAAAAATGGATTTATGTTTACACCCTGTAGAAATAATAGGGGATTACAAACATAAAAAAAAAGAGAGGGAGCAACTCCTCCTTTTTTTAAGTCGGTTAATAAGATATAGTACCAATGTTATCCATTTAACTAAATAAGTATTTTGTCTTTATAAGATTTCAAATCTTTCAGAGATAGGTTGGGTGAAGGCAGGTAGAGTTCCTGGTATTCGGAGCGAATCGGGAGAGCTCGGGGACGGTCGGTCTTAGTCAATAAGGTGCATTGGCCGCCCCAAGTCGCCTACTCGACGTTCCACTGCCCAGGGATTACTGCGCGGGAATTTTACCACAAAACTGGGAAAGTTTCGGAATGCTGTTAGGAACGTTGAAACATGGAAAGGTTTTAGCATGTTGGTAATTACAATTTGGTATACGATATTTGGAGCATTATTTTTGCTTCTTCCATGAGTAGTTATACATGCGATACATGTGTATTATGAAGAAGAAACAGCGATGATAGCCCACACGGAAGAGAGCTAGCGCCTCAATCATGAGGCCGCGGTTCGATTCCTGGCCTATACCACTAAGTTCTTCGGAATTTATGTACGGTTGTATTTATCATTTACTGGCTCGGCGGTGGTGGAAAACATCGTGAGGAAATCTGCTTTCCTGAAAATGAAAAGAAAATTCCATACGTTAGTTCTAAGTTACGCTTAAAATATGGGTGAGCTTTGGGCGAACACAAAGGACAAGCACTGGTCTCAGTGTTACATAAACACCCTTGCTTGCAATAGCTCAACCACAAATAATAAAGTTTATGTGTATTATGTATTTGTAATTTAGAAATATCATCGTTATGGGTATAATAATGATACATAATTATGAAACGATGATCTGCAAAAGACAGCTGGCAGTGGCTAGACATAAGTTAAAGATAGAGTTCAATGGGCCATCGTGGAACAGGCCTGGCCAGGCGTGGACTAAGGATTGATTATAAATTCAGGTCTCAAACAGATTCCCAGCGTAGTAGCCGCGTAGTCGCAGCAACGCTCAACGCCGAAGTCCTTACCCGGTGCCCTTGCGCAAGTTGCTTAAGTTCTTTCACTGATTCGGTTGACCTACCAAGGCGCTTCGTCTTCACTGGTCTTCACTGGTGTTATACATTTTAAAAGATAGAGGTCACCAATGTTCCAGAAAAATTTGTTTTTTTCTGAATTGCTGAATTTACTTTACTTAAGGTGGTTGCAGAGGGGTCAATTTTATACAAAACTTGGACGCACAATACGCGTAGACGGTATTAATATAAGTAACTTTGTATTTATGAAAAATAGTTTAGAAAATCTAGATGCCGCGTCACAAATAAAATTTGCAATTTATAAAATAATTACGAAGATATAAAGCTTTGCAATTTTTCATACAAAATTTTAAAAGTTTTATATCTTCGTAATTATATTATAAATTGCAAATGTTATTTGTGACGCGGCAACTAGATTTTTTAAACATTTTTCCATATATAAAATATTACTTTTATTAATTCCGTCTACGCGTATGGTGCGTCAAACTTTTGTATGGACTGAAACCACCTTAAACTAAATGACAAAACTACTACAATAAAGGGTAAATTATTTATCCTCTGTGGCCACACCGCTTGCAGAGAGATTCACTACGGGTCGAAGGGTGTGAGAGGCACCGACTCAAATCCCGTTAGGGATAATTGTGTCTCTTTTATTTACACCATCGGCTTTATGATTGGATGGGAGCGATTCAATTTTTAAAAACGAATCCTTTTGATTTAGGAATGCAATGCGATGATCCGGCTTTTGTTCAAACTGTATGTTTAAAGGTATTTAATAATTGGTTCGTTATCCAATAAAGACACATGTAGTGTAGGTTTACTTTGAACTGATACTTAAGACTAGACTGCATCGAAATAACAAAGCAACAGCGCAAAGTGAGTGCCGAAGCTCATTTAGACAACTTCAGGAGGCCACGATATTTGGTCACAAGACTAAATAGGTACATGGGGTATTTAGAGAGAAGGCTTCGACACAATTGCGCTTGTCACACGTGATCATTTTGTGCGCTCCTGGCCCCACAAAGACGAAGCTTTTAGTAACGCACAAAATGATCACGTGACGCGTTCTCCCATTGTCTCCAATAGATTGTCCACTAGCGCGATTGTGTCGAAGCCTTCTCTCTGTGAAGTATTTACTCATGTGATTTGGTGCACATTCGATACTTATAAATATACAGGGTGTTAGGGTAAACAATTGCATTACTTTAATGGGTGATTGTACCCATGATACTGAACAACTTACCCAAAGGAGCATAGAGAAATTTACAAAAAACTTTTCATACAAACGTATGATCAGCTGATTGAATTTAGAATGGAAAGTCCAAAATTATTTTTCCTTATTTTCTATAGGTTTCATAGGGAAAGTTGTTCGGTATCATGACACGGAATGTAATATAAGAGTACAAATCATGGGTACAATCACCCCTTTAATTACTGTTTACCCTAACACCCTGTACCGAATATTATACAGGGTCCTTCTTAATATGCTGACACTTTTTAAGTGGTTGATCAGACCATCAAACAGAACAACTTTCTCTATGGGACCATCATCAAAATCGCGAAAAAAATAATCAGCTGTCCCATACATTTGCCTCGAGTAGGTTCGCAGTTTTGTATGGAACAGCAGATTTTTTTTTCGCGTTTTCGATGTTTGTGCCATAGAGAAAGTTGTTGAGTTTGACGGTCTAATCATCTTCTTAAAAAAGTGGCAGCATATTAAGAAGGACCCTATATTTACAGGGTGAATTTGATATCATTAGCATCCTTCTAAACTAAGAGTCTATCCATCAAACTGAACAACTTTTACTATGACCGCAAAGCGATTGGAGCAAAGAAAAATCAGCTGTTGCATACATTTGAGTCGCGAACTCGCGCGCCGACCTTGCATTTTAGTATGGAACAACCGATTTTTTTTTGCTCCGATCGGTTTGCTCCAATAGTAAAAATTTTTCAGTTTGATGGGTAGACTCTTAGTTTAAAAGGATGCTAAGGATATCAATTTCACCCTGTATGTATTATAGTAAGGATCACTTCTGGCATATTTAAAGTTTCAGAATTAAATTACAATAAGTGGACGACCAGAGGTCGCCTTCCGGGCACAAAACACTGTATAAGAAACATTAAGTGTACACACGGCGACACATCAAGCTATACAAAACCAACATAAGCTGGCCGCGTGACGCTTTACGTTACTCGACCTACACGCGGCCAGCTTATGTTGGTTTTCTATAGCTTGATGTGTCGCCGTGCGTACCTATTCGCCTCTTAAGGCAACTAGGGGAAGAACTTGGGCGGGAAAATAATTTTATACTAAGAAACTCACGACAAAATTATCAAAGGAGATATAAACCAGAAATAAGATAATCTTGGAACGAGACAGTTAAGTTCAATTGTCTAACAGCCACAAATAATTCGAATACCGCAACAGGTAAATTGTGTCAATCGTAACCGAATCTTAGTCCAAATGTTACCTAACACGGGCGTGAGATATCCCTGTGGGCGGCGGGAACGGAATGCCGGAGGAAAGCCGGCGGCCTTGACACGACAATATTTGGTGCGCTTACCTTACTACTTCAATAACCACAGATTAGATAGATTCGGAGCGCAGACAGAGTACCTACAGACTAGAATCTAGTGTGTAGGTAGGTCCTACTCTGTATTGTGACTATACAAACTGGATATCGTAATTTTTATTTACAAGAGAATAGACTATAATATACCAACTAATAACACCTGCAAAGAATATAGAGATCGAAAATGTTTGGCAAGATAGCACTTACGAGTATAATATTGTAAGTTAATAAACAAGCTAAAACATTCACTGTAGAACTAATAACACGAGCCCTAAACATCCCATTGTTTTCTGTTCCTTTCAGTAACGCGCAAAGATTCGTATCAATAAGACTAATCTGAAAAACTAACATTATCCTACTTCAGGTTCAGTCGAATAAAACTTAATGGACTCGAAAATGTAAAAATCTTAAGACACGTAAACACAGGGTGTAAAATTAAATGGGATAGTTACTTAAAGGGCTGCTTCAGCCCATCAAACTGAACAACTTTTAACTATGGAACCAACACTGAAATCGCGATAAAAATTCCGCTCTCCCATACAAAACTGTAAACATTATAACTCGACTGAAATGTATGGGACAGCAAATTTTTTTTTTCGCGATTTCGATATTGGTCCCATAGAGAAAGTTGTTCAGTTTGATAGTCTGAAGCACCCTTTTAAGTTACTGTCCTATTTAATTTTACACCCTGTAGAATAAAATCGTTGTCTTATTTTCTAATTTCATTGCTTTTGTGTCTTTGCTGACGTGTCGAGCTTTTAGAAATTAAACATCAAAACTATTGGATCTAATTATAAATAATTATACGAAAATGAAGTTAACTACCTATTTCTACACTACCTAACTACTTTTACGAGGATCTCTAGCACCATCTATCGGAGATAGCTAAAATCTAAAGTCAGAAGTTTCAATATGTAAACAGGTTGGTAGTATTTTCGTAAGCTGTGGCAGTAATGATAGGGTGATGCATACAGTTATTGAGCTTTCACGCCTCATGCGCCGGCGCTTCTTGTCGCTGCACGGTAATTAAGACGCCTTCTCGACCGATTTTAACCGTGTAGTCGTTTAGAATTAATTTAAGCTTTTACTATTGGTTTTTAATAGAAGATCCAATTTTTTTCCTGACTTCTTGTTTAAGTGCTTTTATTCAACGTTTAAGATAATAGTCCTTGCAGACCTCCAGAGTGCGCTCCAATAGAATAGGATACAAAATTTCATTGATTTGAAGTTGTTAGTAATTATTGAAAATTTTAATATGTAATACTAACCAAACCATAATAAACCATCTAGGGTCAGCGCACATTAAGCGGAAAAATGGTCGAGCAATTTTTATTGATCAATTGGTAATGATGAATGATGCTTACTCGTATTGCTGTATACTATACATACTTGGTTCTTGAGCATCAGGCTATGATAGAATAACAGCGGTTGTTGGCAATTTCTTCAACGTTCATCACGCTGAGTCATAGACCTTTCTGTCTCTACACTTAAATTAATACTTTGCTACAAACCATTAATTTAAATTAAATTAAATAATTCTTTATTTTGGACAGTTAGTCCATAAAAGTGTAAGTAACAGAGAAACTTACCCTATTGTTAGTAAAACAGCTCATTTTTTTTTATACGGGACTTTACGTTTTAAATATGGGATTTAAGCAACTCGCAAAAAAAAGACTTTGTATACAAACGTTCGATCAGATGCTTGCATTTAGTACAGAAAGTCCGAAATTTTTTTTGCGAATTTTCTATAGGATTCTTAAGGACATTTGTTAAGTATCATGGTTGCAATCAGCCCTTACAGTAATGCAACTGTTTATCCTAGCACCCTGTATAATAAACTTCGTTTATATAAAGTGCGTCTATGATTATATCCTCTTAAGGAATGCAACTGTATTTATGAAAAATACTGAAACTTTTCCATCTCTATTTTGTAAAAAAACAAGAATAAAAGAAATACAAACAGATTAAAATGATCCATGTGAATGTATTCGCGCGGACAATATTTTAAAACAAAACGTCACACGCTTTCCACGGGTGTCTACACCCACCCCCACCCCGCGTCTAGGGGTCGAGGGGTGGAACGGGGGGTTAGGGGACACTCATCCCCTTCAAATAGCAGGGTGTCATTGTGGACTGTGGTGTCGTAACTCCGCGAACTTTTTAATTTACAATTAGGTAGCTTCCCATTTCTCTGCCCTATTTAGCTCTCGTTTTTCCGGTAACTGCGGCCGCGATTTGTTATTAAAATAGATAATTTAAGGTTATTAAATTCCCGTGGTACCCCGTGATAGAATATGGCCGTCCCATCACTTCTTCTGGGTACAGTCAGCACCGCCAATATGTAAACATATTTAGAATTCAATAAGTCATATCTAAGTTCTTGTGTCATTATTATTTTCTATTCTACATCGTAATATGTGTTCAAAGAGTTTAAGCACACAATTATAGAAAAATATGTGGGTGTCTACACAAAAGGGTCCAGTTGTCGGGTTTTGAGTTAAGATTCGACTAGATCAGTCACAAGATCATATGGAATAATAGAAAAAGCTAGGTTAAAATGCCGAATACGTACTGGACCACATACCTAATAGGTGTCGTACGAAGCGACTAAGCGATACAATTTCTTTTGCGGTGCTTTTGTGGGCAACAGGTCGATACCGAAGCGCCACTACGTCAAGGAACGATTTCAAGGGGCAGATCGAGCTAAATAAAAGTAAACTGAATCGTCACTGAACCGCTAGCGAATTACAACTTTTTACACATTCGATGTCGCGCTAATCATTTGACAGCAATTTCAGTCATTTGACAGTAAAGTTCAGTCACAAAAAAATACGACCGAGTTTTTAAATATATTTTATTCAGCATTGTTTACCTCGTATTTTATTGTGTTAAATACGGGTGCCTATTACTAACTTATTATTTAACTGTGCTATTATGCCATAGCCAAAAAAATTTAGTAACCGCAGTAAAATACAACCCGACGTAACACGCTCGTCATTGAATCGTTACCCTATTCAATCTAATAATATACCTAATTCAAGTATAAGCGCGATACCAAATTCCGAAGAGCTAAAAGATTGTTTGAATTCATTTAAACTGCCTGAGATAACATTAAAGAGTTTTAGTTTACAAAAACTAACATCTCTGAAATAATTATGAGAAGTAAGGAAACAGACACCAGCCACAAACATGTTGATAACATCTCTCCGCTTCTTATTTGTACCATCAACAAGCCGCAAACATTCAATGAATTTGCTCCGACACCCGCAGAGCTTGTTTATCTAAAGCTTTTTTATTTTGGGTACTTAAAAAGTTATTTATAGCTTCGTAGTGAAAGTTGTTCAGTTTGATGGTCTAATCTAAACTACCCCTTTAAATATTACTTAGATTTTGTTGATCGCATCCAGGAGTGCGACTTTTGAATCTTATTTGTTGAGCTCAGCAGTTGAAAATGTCAAAATTATTATGAAGATATGCATTTTTCTACTGCTGATTTGACTTTGAAAAATCACAATCCAGGAGTGGGATTTTTGAATGTCAAATCAGCAGAAAGATGCGTATCTCCATACGTTTTCAACTGCTGAGTTCAACGTAGGAGATTCAAAAATCGCACTCCTGATCTGCCTGCGCGCACCTCTTGACGGCAACTACAAACGCATGTGGCTGCCAGTCTGCCCTTCTCTTCTTTTGTCTAATCTCCGTCATTGCCTAAACAGATTTGTATTTTTATCATGTTTCTCATGCTTATGCATGATAAACCGCTGGAACATTGTCAATTAAACCAGGCTTCATATAGACATAGGACATAAAAGCTGAAATGAAAATATTATACAGGGTGTAACATTAAATGCGTTACAAATTGAACACTGAACAGGTTCTTCAGACCATTAAACTGAAGAGATTTCACTACGGGACCAACTTTGAAACCGCGAAAAAAAAACTGTTTCATACATTTTCTTCGAGCCCGCTACATCTTCGACCCCATCTTCGTCTTGAGGACTGGATTGAGGTCAAGAGCAAATCCATACGTAATAAAAAAAAGAGTAGAGTTTGATATTTTCTATGGAACAGCTGAATTTTTTCCCCGATTTCGATATTGGTTCCATAGCGAAAGTTGTTCAGTTTGATGGTGTGTATGAACCCTGTTCGATATGAAACCCTGTATATTAGGGATCACAACACATACGTGTATCGATTTAGGAGAAACCATTGATACCTAGTAAAATCATGGAACAGTCACTTTTTAGTTTTATGTTAGGTAGGTACATTCTTATTCACCTATTTTTAACCGACTTCAAAAAAGGAGGAGGTTTCTCAATTCGACCGTATATATATGTTTTTTTTTAAATAATTACTGTTACTTATCGTCATTGTCTTGCCCATTTCCCATTATTTGGGGTCGGCGCAATTTGTCATCCTCTTCCATTCATCTCTCTTAGCCGTCGTTTCAAGACTCACTCCTTTTTATACATATCATCCTTCACACAATCCATCCATCTTTTCTTCGACCTCCCTCTCCTACTACAGCCATCCACATTCATATTTAACTGAAGAACTAAAAACTTTACATAATTACATAATAATAACTAAAAATAATAAATATAATAATAATAAATATAAATAATAATAATAAAAATGAGTTGGCAAGTCACCGTCTGCCGTTTTTGACAAACTTAGAGACATTTGTTACGGCAGGCGTCCCGAGTCTCTCCGCAATAACCCAGATTTCCCGGCCCACCAAGTTCACTCCCATAACCCGAGTAGTTTTATTTTGTCCTTCCTACAATAGTCTCTGCACCGAACGTGGTAGACTTCTGGTGCATTTGCATAATGCATTCAGTGATAGACCACACTTGGTGCATCCCATCGCATTTAGATAAAAGTGACTCAAAGGGGCCTATACGTGTTGGACCTGTGTCCCCACGCAAGCCTTCCAAAGGTCCGGGCTATGGCCTGTGAGTAAACCTTTTTACAGAGATACATAATAATAATAATAATAAATAATAAACTGTTACTATAACAACATATTGACGTCTAGAATAAGATTCCAGTGCGGTAATCAGAATGAGAACCACAACAATATTAGAAAACAATTAATGTACAAAAGTGATGCTAACTTGGGCACAGAAACCGGCCACGATAAAAGTTTGAAGTGCTATTGTATAATTATGTCGATATTATGATCGATTTAATTTTTTTTTAATTTATAATTAATAGACTCTTGATTGTGCGCTAGCATTGCATTTACGCCAGTGTCAAGTGGTTATGGGAGAATCTATCCCAATCTCAGGGATTGTTTTTGGTCCAGAACAAGAAGAGATTGAGGATTGCGGAGCCTCGTGGCAGGCAAAAACGCGACGCGCGAAATCCACGCGAGACGAGTGCTCGGGTCAGAACCTGCAACGTGACTCCCGATTTCTTCTTATCGTGTGGGCAACTGGGCAGAGCCCTCGGGTGTCAGACTTTTTTCAGACCGCCTTACGGCCTCTGACGTGGTTTTTATGTAACGACTACCACCACCAAAGATAGTAGCCGGGACCAACGGCTTAACGTGCCATTCGAAGCACGGAATCATTTTTCTGTTCAGACAATCAGGTAATTCAGCCTGCAATGTCCTAACCAACTGCGGAAAACCGCACAAAGTGACATATCACCAGATGTCCCCCGTGGGAATCGAACCCACGACCTCCGTGTCGAGAGCCCAATGCTCTAACCATTAGACCATGGAGGCAGTCTCAGCAGATCGATGATCAGCATGCGTTTTGGCAATTTTGTTATGAAGTCAGTTTCAGGATAGATATCCTGCAATTTCGAGCTATAGAACAAAACTTATTAGGTAGGTAGGTACCTAGATACAAACAGTACAAGTAGTATAATATCCCTAATAATTATGTAGTTGTAACTATTTTAATTATTTATTATCTTATCACCTTTATACTTTACGAGCGTTAACCCGCGACTTCGTCCGCACAAATTATATACCAGATTTTAAGTCAGATCATAAGCTATCAAACAAAAAAAGTTTCATCAAAATCGGTTCAGTAGTTTTTGCGTGATACTCGTTCAAACAAACAAACAAACAAACAGACAGACAAAAAATCCAAAAATTGGTGAAATGGAATCAGGGACACCTAAAAACCATGTCGTAACTTTTTTTTTGTTAACATCTTCAATGTACAGACAAAGTTCCTGTTACAGTTTTATAATAATATAGATAGATAGATTTAATAGGGTCCTGGCGTAATATGCTGATGGTTTATCGTAAGAAAAAAATCTGCTGTTCCATGTCAAAACTGCAAACCTACTCGACTCAAATGTGTAGGAGAGCTGTTTTTTTTTTCGATTTTGTTGTTGGTCTCATTGCTCTAGATCATAGGTTCTCAAACTTATTTTGCCCACCGCCCTTTACTCCGTACTTTAAAAACAATTTTTTTTCTAGCGCCCCTTAAATTGTTTTAATAAACATGCATTTTGCCTATGTCATGATATCGTCTATTTCTTAGTTTAAAGAATAATGTTAAATGTGAACATATTTAATCATATTATTCAGAGGTATTATTATTACCATTCAAAAAAATTTAGTGTATGATGAATTGATGAATCTGATACATTTTAAGGAATTTGATTATATCAGGCTCGAGTTTACTTAAGAACAGCCGCAAGTCGCCACGTTCAGTTGCATAGACTCTCTATTTCTCTTTTTATTAGTTAGCAACATTGCTACAGCACTCTAGGGTGCCGGTAGGATTTATTTTTAGGGGGGTGTATCTGGTGGCTAGCATCCACCGTTCAGTAGGATTGGGCAAAAAGGAACCTGAAGCAAGCGAGCGAAGCGAGCTTTAAATTTTTCAGTACGATTTCCTACTGGCTGTGTCCACAAAATTGAGGTATTGTGCAGGAAGTTGAATACCTAGTTGAAATAGATATTCGGAGTGACCGAAGCGAGCTCGAATTTTCAATACAATTTTTCGGCTGTAGCCGGAATAGTTAGCGATTGCACAGGCAGAGAGACTAATGAATTAGATACCCGGGCAAGCAAAGCGAGCTCGAAAATTTTCAGCTATATCAATTTCTCAGCACTACAACTTGGTTAAAGTCTTAACACTGTCGATTTAAGATTAATTAAACATAAATAAAAAAATCCTTTATTGAAATTAAACTACTTGTAAACCAACAATTGCGATACTGGCTCCTAAACAATTGTAATAAATTATTAAAAGAAAAATTTTGAGCGAGCAAAACGAGCTCGAAATTTCGATATAAAATTAAATATTACTGAGTTATGTTACGATCCTGATACCTATTCGCGATACCCGCTATTCACGCTAACCTTTTGAGAAAGGGTGCTCTAGAATCTAGGTGGTCTGATCATGCCTTTAAAATACTATCAGCATATTAAGAAGATCTCTGCATTAAAACTTTATCGAAATCATAAATAATATCATCAATTCTACTAGCTTAACATAAACTGCAGTACCTCAGGGGTTCTTATAGCAAACATTTACCAAAATTTAAGTACTAATACGCAGTTAACCGCAGCAGTGACTGAAAATCAGACATACGTTGTTCGTCTAGACTCAAACAATTCCAAAGGGACTTCTCCGAACGCCAAGCCTCATTCCCCAAAGTACATAAATTAATACATATACCTATACATATATACAAATGTAAATCATTTATATTTGAAGTTTTTACAAAAGACTAACTTGTTTTTCAAACTCGAAGTTGTTATTACAATTTTCAGGTACCTAACCTACCTACAGCGCTAAAATTCTTGGTGAGACCTGGCCTCTTCCACAATTAAATGCAATCTGTCACGATCCCTGGCTATCCTTCTCCAGATGGTAAACTTTCCCATGGTCCTCAGATCGTCTTCAACATAGTGTCGATCCTTGATATATAGAATCATTATTATTTACAGCTTATGTATCCTAAACATAATAAGAAATGCGTTGGATTTTTTTATATGCTGCTAACTACACGGAAAAAAATATCTGTGACACCTGTTTTATTTTTATCTAGTAAAGTCTACTAAAATAAAATAGTCACCGATATTTTATTCCGTGTCTAAATTAGGTATTCTTACTATGCCAGAGCGATAGATACTAATATTATTAACTCCCAATCGAATTGACAAGCAATGAAGATAAGCCAAACCTTGCAAGAGCAACCCTGCTTCCCAAATACCGTTACGGTCTTTTGTACAGAGGGACAACAACAAAAAAGGCTTTTTGGAATACACCGCCACCCCCGGCAATCGGCAAAAAATATAAAACAGAAAGAAAGGACCACAAATTAGGAAGGGATCGGAATGTTGCACCCGTAACGTAGCGAGCATTCATTTAAATTGGCTAAATTATAGCCCTTATATCTTAGCTGCATAGTCCGTCTTGCATCTCAAGGTGATGACACCATGTTCACAAAATGATCATATAAACAAAATAATACCTATGTAATGTACTAAAATGACGTACATTACATAGGTATCATTTTGTTTATATGATCATTTTGCAATGACGTAAAATACACGATTTTTTTAAATTTATAATTAACAGACTCTTGCTTGTGCGTTAGCACTGCATTTCCGCCAGTGTCAAGTAGTTTATGGGAGAATCTATCCCTAAGAATATCTATCCCAAACTCAGAGATTCTTTTTGGGCAAGAACAAGAAGAGCGGAGCCTCGTGGCAGGCAAAAACGCGACGCGCAAATACCACGCGAGACTAGTGCTCGGGTCAGAACCTGCAACGTGACTCCAAAATACACCTTATTGTGACAAGTTACTATGGTGGCCTGGCAACATTTCAAATTGGTTTTCAAGTATACACCTACCGTACGAAAGTTTTTCATTCCTACATAGCGTGGAGTTTGAAATGACTTAGTGGTCTCAATAATAAAGATAATCTAGACAGAAACAAATTACATGTTAAAACTTAAAAGGCTTATCTGAACAAGGGGAGATTTTATATTAAAACTTTTATTTACATATTGTGGATGTCATTCAGACACTGAGGCATAAGAATATAGGCGTATCTTGACATTTAACGATGATTTTCTGTGGTGTACTATTATTATCTACGAGCGTTAACCCGCGACTTTGTTAAAAATTAAATACCAGATTTTAAGTCAGATCATAAGCTATCAAACAAAAAAGTTTCATCAAAATCGGTTCAGTAGTTTTTGCGTGATGCTCGTTCAAACAAACAAACAGACAGACAAAAAATCCAAAAATTGGTGATATGGAATCAGGGACACCTAAAAACCATATCGTATCGTAATAGTATAAATTAATATGACACAGGTTTTTGCCTATCGTATTTGAGAATTAGCCATAAAGTCTAGAATTAAACATTTTAACGGATTCTTTCCGCGTTTTAAGGTTGGTAGAACGCAAAATCAGTTTACTCTAGAGTAACCGGCGACTTCATCTAAGAATAAAATTTACTCGCGTTTGGTCGAATCGGGCCTTAGTATATTCGCATATTCAATCAACTATACGTTACCTACTACCGTCATTGTATCGTTCGCAGCTCATAGTCAATAGACCAATTTTACACAAAGCGTGGGAAGGTGCGACACTTGAATGAAAACTACTCTAAGAATCGGTCTTCGCGGCTAGAATATTCTACACAATTCCATATTTTAGACAAAAAAAGTTTTACCTGCTTTAAATAGCGGAAAGGCCCATTGCCACGTGCGAGCATCTTGCAGCTTGTATAACGATCGCAGACTGACACTGTTCTCAATTAGGGTTGCCAGAAACAAGCTTATTATTTCCTGGAAATGTATAGGGCTACGAACAGAGTTGGAGTCAAAGTTATAACTCCAACTGTTGAACGGACAATTTGAAAAATGTACAGGTTCCTTCTTAATATGCTGAACATTTTTTAAAGGGGATGATCAGACCATCAAACTGAACAACTTTCTCTATGGGACTAAAATCGAAATTGCGAAAAAAAAATCTGCTGTCTCATACATTAAGCTCAAGCAGGTTTGCAGTTTTGTATGGTAGAGCTGATTCTTTTTTCGCGATTTCAATGTCCGTGCCATAGAGAAAGTTGATCAGTTTGGCGGTCTGATCATCTCTTTAAAAAAGTGTCAGGATATTTTTAGCGGAAAAAGAAAAATGCAAATTGTTGTCAAAAAATTATTGTTTTATCTAATGTTACTTAACCATCTTAACATACATTTAATAATTTGTGAGCATTTAATGAAGCAGTGCTCTTTTTTTACCCGTCTGCGCGATGCAAAGGAAGAGTAATGTGTTTATTATGAAAGCATCCATCCCGTTAGAATATAGGTACTGCTCCATTTCTATTCGGGGGTGTCGTAAGAAACGACAAAGGGATGAGATAGTGCCGAACTCCGTAAAAAACTAGTATTCGGAAATTTCAGGACGACGGGAGTGAAGTATAATTTAATTACTAGATACTGGATGGACTAGACGCAAAAATCCGGGTCTTTCACGGATTTTCCGTGCATCTGGCAAACCTGTTCTCAACATTGTTTTTTATTATGTATTTAAACACTTTACAATCTTTACATCCTAATATATTTTGTTTGCACATATTGTTATGACGCTCTTGACAACTATAATGGTTTTTACATTAGCTTACTGTAAAATAAACTAATGATTATGGGTCTTAAAAGACGATTACAATATTAACTGTGTTTACATTGCCAATGTCCAAGAACATCATCATCAGCCTATACAGGGTCCTTCTTAATATGCTGACGGTTTTTTAAGGAGATGATTAGACCAGCAAATTGGGATATCACTTTCTATATGGGACCCAAATCGAAATCGAGAAAAAATATGGGTAGACGCTGTTCCATACAAACGCTGTTGGCTATCAATAGGGCTATTCGGACCCTGGAGACTGCAACCCTGAACAGTGAGGTTGTGCCCACATCGAACCATTCGCATAGGTTTTTAAGCCAGGACGTTCTTCTTCTACCAGGTATTCGTCTGCCCAAAATTTTCCCCTGCAGAATAATCTGGAGTAGTTGGTATTTATCACTTCTCATAATGTGACCGAGGTACTGTAATTTCCGAGTTTCCATGGTTTTTAGGATTTCTACTGTCTTGTTCATCCTCTGCAGGACCACCTCGTTGCTAATTCTGTCCGTCCATGATATCTTCAACATCCTCCTGTATACCCACATCTCAAAAGCCTTAAATCGTTTGCACATGGTTTGAGTCAGTGTTCAGGATTCAACACCATACAGAAGGATGGACGCGGGTGGAGATCTTGAGAGAGTGGTTACATAGCAATTGGTTCATCTTCAAAAATGCATTCCTCGTCTGCTCTATGCGACACCTAATCTCAAAGCTGGTCTTCTTGATAAGTTACACGACAACCGAGGTACCTGTAAGAGTAAACCCTTGCCAGTAGCTGATTTTGAACGTAGAGTGCAATACCGCTATTTACTTGCGGACAACCACGCGTATTCAATGAGGATTGGTGGAGTTCACATACACATCAGAATTTCTTCTTCATCGTATGCAGGTTTCTTCACGATGTTTTCCTTCACTGTTTGAGAGCAGTCGGTATTACGTGTTAGAAAAATGCTCTTTGGTATATGACATGCCGTCCGTGTGGATTCGAATCCGGACCTATTTATTTAGTGTCCATACGTCACCGCAACGCGCCACTGAGACGCTATCCAAGAAGATACTTTCATCTAATTTTCGTTTTAAATATAACATTACAAAGAAAAATATCGTGAAGCGTAGATAGTACCGTGCGGCGAAATGAGTTGCCCTTAGCCTGCAAGGGTGTGAGGCATCCGAGATCGGTCTACGGTACAAGTGTTCAGACATTAGCGTTTTCAGTCTCAATCATAAAGATCGATTTTATATCGTATTAGCTTTTTCTTCGCGACTTCTTATAAACTAAAGAACTGTGTGATTACGAATGACCTTAACCGATCAAGCCGATCATAAGTTACATGATCAATTGATCACTAACAGCCGCACTAACGATTATGTATAAAATATAAAGATATCTTGAGAAGTCAAAATAAAAACTTTGGATCAAAAGCTGCAAGTAAATAAGTGGGATCACACACGATGACGCATGACGGAGCGGCAGACGTTAGTCCGTCATTTGTGAAGCAATGAGTTGTATTAAACCGCACATAGAAGCACACACGGTGCGTCAATCCGTCAACGCGTGTGCTTCTACGTGCGGTTTCATACAACTCCTTGCTTCACAAATGACGGACTGACGTTTGCCGCACCATAAAAAAACAAACCGTAGTCTTTAGTTATTATTATCATTTGAATACTGAATAATCGGTAGGTTTAATTCCAAAATATACATCTTGCTTGATTAATAATTATTATACACCAATAAATTATGAGAATAATTACTAGTTTATTACATATAAACATACCTAAATATACTAATATTATTTAATTATGATTTCTGTAAAGATATTCTGTACCTAGGTACTACTAGATTTGATAATTTCTTATACATTTCGATTTTGTTCTACATTTGATTCTTTGTTCTCCTTATCACCTTCTGCTCCCATCACTTGTACCAAACACCCAAGGAGCCCAGTTAGATGGGACTCTCCCGCTCGGCTATAAATCTTGGGACCCTCGACCGCCACCCGGATTCTCGCCGAAAATATCTATAAATACCCTCCTCTCCTCTACCTACATATTTCAAATATTAACCGGGGTACCCGAACGACAAAGTCAAATTCAGTGACTTTTTGAAACGAAAGAAGCCTTTGATACTTCGAAATGGTAATCTTAAACACAAAGGGTAAATCGATTTTACCAGCACGATGCTTCTAATAATTTTTTTCTGACTGAAAAACTAAAAGACGGTTACTACATACAAAAAAGTAAACAGAGTAAATATTTAATTACTAAGTTTGACTCATGGAGCGATTGTGTAAGTTGATTAAGCAACCGAAGTGGGCAGGGTGGAGAACCCGATGGTGGGTTTTTTAAAACACATGCGCGAGACGCTACTGGGGGGTGGTGTGGGGGTGTTGCAATGTGGTGTGGGTGGATCGTGTAGTGGTGTGAGTGTGAGGGTTGCCACGTCCAAGTCTTGAACTTGGATTTATCTGTGACCATTGAAAATAATTGGTACTATCAAAGTATTTTACTACTTAAGTATATGATTTTTTAAAGAGTCTAGATAGATATATTTACATACATTCTAACATTAATTAATAATAGTTTTCTTATTGAGGAAGATCGCTGCAATTAACAACTGTTTAATGTAGTTTTGTTAGTTAGTTACTAAGTTAGGTGTGAACGCTTCTTTTGTTATAATTGATTTTATTAATGATTGCGCTTATTATGATAGAATTAATATTTATTTCTAAACCAAGTTATCATTTTATGTATTTGGGAATACATTTAGGATTAATTCTAAAATTACAGGTTTAGTCTAGAGAGTTCATTCTTGGAATATTATACATTTAAAATCTGACGTGTGCGTGGAACACATATATTGGTAATGAATTAAACAAATTAATATGCATCGGGACCTCTTTAGTTACCTACAGAATAGAATGAAGGACAAGGAAGTAGTTATACTTCCCGAAGTTTTCCATCCGTGCGGCAACCCTATATAATAGCGGATTGGTCTGTTTGCGATTTCCGCTAATGGAGTGAACACGTACAGTTGAGTATCGAGTGTAGTTACAATACTGAATACTGCTTTTTTGCTCTTTGACACTTTGCTAGAAATGGTTAAGAACATACACTGAAAGTCACTCAAAGGGCAATGGAGAGGGCTGTGCTCGGAGCTTCCCTGCGAGATCGAATCATAAAGGAAGAGATTCGCATAGGAATCAGAGAAGCCGACATAGCCCAAAGAATTGCTGAACTAAAGTGGCAATAGGCGGGGTACATTGCTGGCAGAACCCGATGCCCCCGATGAACCCGAAGGCTTATGGGACCGAAGAGTTCTCGAGTGGCGACCGCGTACTGGAAAGCGCAGCGTAGGTAGACTTCCCAAAAGGTGGACCGACGAACTGGTGAAGGCGGCGGGAACCCATTGGATGAGGGCGGCGCAGAACTGGTCGTTGTGGCGATCCCTATAGGGCTAGCATGCCACGCACGACAAAGCGACAAAACGAGAAAACCGTAATGCGCGCTCGCTTTCGCATACGCAAAGTAACAAAGACAGAGGCCCGTCTCATTTTTCGTCGTTTTCTTAGGGTTGGCATGCTAAGCCTTCTGGAGGAGGCCTATGTCTGGCCAATCTATTTATTACTACTGCTGGCAGTACATGTCTATCGGCTGATATGATGATGATGATCAATGTAAAAGGTTGGATGAGCATAGATGTTGACTCGACGTATGTTTACAAGTCAAGAGTGAGTGGCATTATTGAAAGGGAAAACTGAAGACTTACTTTAAGGCTTACTTAAATCAAATCAGAGGCGCAAGCGTACTTAAGAGGCCTATAACCCAAAACCGACGAGTCTTGTATGAAGTGACTTACGGATCTTGAAGAGGCAAGAGGGGTGCTCAGGTAAAAGCGGAACAGTTAGCGATCTATATCTCTGCTTACCCCAATTGGACACACGCGTGAGATTATAAATGTACGAATTTACTTACCTGACTATATCTGTCAAAACATTGTGTAAGAAACATATTTTCAGCTGTAAAACCTGTTTTCTTTCTCTTCTGTAAGAATATAAGTAAATTAATTGATGAATTACTGCCGTTAGTTTCTGGCTTGACTTCCCTCTACGTATTAACATACATTGACGGAGACTTGACCTAAAATATGTTGGAAAACCTAATCTGATTCGACCTACATTGATCTGCCAATGCGCAATGCATTAAAGTCACTGAAGAGGTAAAATAAACAACACAATGTACTTAAACCGATCTGAAAACGCGATAAAATTAAATAAGAACTTCATCAAATTCCCAATGTTTCCCCCAAGATGGACTACTTAGGTCTTTAACAATCGGAATACAGCCTTGATTCTATTCCGCGACGGTCGCAGTGACACGGTTACATCGACGAATGAGTCACTCGAGACCAACATGCCCGTCTGTACCTACACACACATGGTTATGACGTATACCTACCATCCCTGATATACTTACCTACATGCTGATGTTTTCAAGTGGCGGAAGGGGTGGAATTTTTTGAGTAAATCTATTCTAATAAATAAAATTCACGGTTACGGTTTTTGTAACAAAACGGCTTGACCGATTGTTATGAAATCTTGTGTGTACATTCAGTACGTCTACGTCTTGTATGGTCAGCATGGTCAGTATGGTCTGCGCGTACGACGTCGCAGGCAACAGCTAGGTACAGTAGTACCAGGTTTATAAGTTTTACCCATGTACCTGCGCAGTTGACAAATTTTAATACCGTGCGAAATTATATTGACCAATCAGGAAGCGCCACCTTCAATTCTTTTACGCTATTGGCTTATTTGTTTTTGCGCCCATTGCGCTGCTATCCGACTTTGCACCCTTTGATTACTAAATGATTTGGGGTTTTGTCGGGGACTCGGGCCTGCTCTGCGGGAACGAAGATTGACGAGCGGAATTATTTTCCTGGTCGTACTACGTACCAATAAAATTCGGGACTCACTCGCGAGTTTTTGCTAAAAAAAAACAATCCTTGAAAAGTGCATAGTTTCAGTCACAAAAGGTTTAGTTCCATTTCGGAACAATTAAGGTGGTTTCAGTCCATACAAAAGTTTGACGCACAATACGCGTAGACGGAATTAATAAAAGTGATATTTTATATGGAAAAATAGTTTAGAAAATCGAATTGCCGCGTCACAAATAACATTTGCAATTTATAATATAATTACGAAGATAAAAAAAAATGCTTGCTTGCTTTGCTTTTAAAATTTTGTATGAAAAATTTCAGCGCTTTATATCTTCGTAATTATTTTATAAATTGCAAAATGTTATTTGTGACGCGGCATCTAGATATTCGAAACTATTTTTCCATATAAATACAAAGTTACTTATATAAATACCATCTACGCGTATTGTGCGTCAAAGTTTTGTATAAAATTGACCCCTCTGCAACCACCTTAAGAATACGCTGTTGCTAGTACGTAATACGCCTCGATATCGAGCTTGTGTTCAGACGTACTTTACACTTCTACAGGTATTTCAATGTGTTCGTTATGTAATAATCGTATAATTATAACAAAAACACTAACCGATATACGTAATGACGTAGGTATAGTTTGACAGTCTGTCTGCGTGTAGAATACTAACAATTGATCGTCCGCGTCCTTCACAAAGTTTTGTAGGTTACACGGATTGACACACGTTTATTTATTTTATTAGTCATTTCGAATAAAAATAGTCAATTCTTTTCAATAATAGCTATAAATATTTGACCGTACGTTGACCAAAGCAAGGAATTACTCAAGAAAGGTCATTAAGCTATACTAATGAATGGTGAAACAAAAGAGTTGTGTCAGCATCGAAGCAAGCATCTGAGGATAGCTAATCAAATATCCACTGAATCGTCACTGAACCGCTAGCGAACCACAAATTTTTGCACATTCGGTATCACGCTAATAAATTAATTGACAGCAAATTGAGTCATAGTTTAGTGCGATATCAAATTCCGCTCAGCTGAATCGACACTGAACAACCAAAACTGAATCTTATGAATAAAATAATTTTTTTTTCTGGCCTATTTCATCCCACTGCTGGGCAAAGGCCTCCCCTTTAATCTTCCAACCATCTCTATTCTAGGCAAGCTCTGGCCACTTGTCGTCAAAAGCATCCAGATCATCCCGCCACATGAATTAAATAAATAAATAACGCTCAAAGGCATCATTGTAATGATCCCAAGCAAGCGCTATAAGTTTTTTAATATGGAAACCATACAACAACGGCACGAACATATAACATCCTTGACCGAACCGAGATTCGAACCCAGGACCCTGGTTTGGCAGTCCGGCGTGGTAACCATTACACCAACCGGGTCGTCATTCGTTTCGTTCATCGTCGTGTCGTCAATTGGCACCATACACGTACAGTACGAACAGGAAAATAATTCCGCTCGTCAATCTTCGTTTGCGCAGAGCAGTGCAAAATCGGGTATTCTCTATCTGGCCCCAACTCGAATAGCAGACTTATGGATGCTTCGGCAGCGAAAAGGGCGCGAATGCAATAAGCCAATAGCGGCAAGGTGTCACATCCTGCTTGGTCAATATAATTTCGCGCTCTATTAAAATTTGTCAACTGCGCAGGTACATCGGTAACACTTATAAATCTGGTACTACTGTAATAACTTATTATTAATCTGTGACCAAACGTATAAATGAACGCGATCTGTCCCCTGTGGATTCGCTGGATGTAAGAGCGTCCTAAAAGATTGCGTACTAAAACAATTGCATAACAAGGGAAAATATGTCGTGACGAAATTTCATAATAGAATTGATGTGACGTCATATCATAAGAGTCATAATTTATCGTTGTACTTTGTGTTAAGTAGGGATGCATTATCTACAATTCAAGTGAGTAGGTAAAAGTTAATCTAACCACAAAAATAATCCAATTGTCATACAGGGTGCAATACCAAATGCGTTACATATCGAACAGGCTACGTCAGACCATCAAACTGAACAACTTTCATTAAGGAGCCATCATCAAAATCGCGAAAAAAATCACAAACGGCAGATTAAATTAAATGGTAAAATAATACATCACTTAGCTAATTGAATGACTTGACTGACTTTCAGCACCCAGACTAAATTAGTCAAAACATTAAATATGTAAATTATTTTATTTTAGGACTCAAAGGACAACTACTAAAAGGGGTTCTCTTAATTCAATTCCTAAAACACAGAGATCTACTTAGGCCTTAGGCGTACTAGTTGGGAATACTTTTTTCGGACATAGGGTTACCACTGTAACTCCAGAAGGCCTAGCATGCCAACCCCGAGAAAACGATAAAAATCGAGATTCGCCTCCATCTTTATTATTTTACGTACGCCAGAAAGAGCGCGCATGACGTTTTTCTCGTTTAAACGCTTTGTCCTGGCTGGCATGCTAGCTGTGCTGTAAGCCAGACACTCTAGCACGAGTTCTCTACGCGTGACTCGGACCTTTTCTTACCGATGTATCTGCGCAGTTGACAAATTTTATTACCGCGCGATATTATATTCACCAATCAGGATGCGCCACCTTCAATCCGTTTACGCTATTGGCTTATTTGTTTTCGCGCCCTTTTTGCTGCTATCCGACTTTGCACCCTTTGATTACTAAATGACTTAGGGTTCTGTCGGGGACTCGGGCCGTCCTGTACCAGTCGCGGCATGCGCAACTGAAAACCGTGGGATGTCGCGCGCGTGTAGAGGCGTTATACCTACTAACTATGGCAGCAGAATCAACAGCACCAGACAATGAAGTCCAGTAAGCCCGGAGGTTAACTCTGTGTTGGAAGGGGTAAGAAAAGTAAGGTCCTTACTAGTAGTCTTAAGGCAACACGAAGCCCGTCACCGGTCAGGGGAGCCGTGTTGCTTAAAGCTAGTAGTACAGTACATCGAGAGAGTTAGAAGCTGGATGCGACCTTTGGCGGAAAAGAGCACACTATCTGACCCATTTGTGTACCTCACGGAAAGCTCGTACCCCAGGAATTAAACTGCCTTGACCGATTTGGAGCTCTTTAAATAGGCTCCAAACCCAAGTCGACTGGAGTAAGGAGAACCTGTCTTAATGGGGTTTCATCGATTGATCAGACCTTAGGAGTGAATGTGGGGATGCTGCAAAGATTATGGAACATCTCATATCTTGACACTTGTACGCGCGAATGGAGTATAGCGGTCTGTAGTTCTATCCGTGTGGCAAAATACGGGACTGGAAAAATATAAAACGACACCGATTAAATAGAAGAAGTATAGTAATAGTACTACACTGAATACTTGTAAGATTAAACATATTCATAACGTGTCTGGGACAACTTAAATTTGTGGTGATCAAATTCCAACGTGAAATCTGTTAAGGGAATAGAGCTGATTAGTAATTCGTACAGATCAAACATTGCCGTAGGCGTTTACTTAGGCAGTTCGAAACTTACTGAAAACGCTACGTTTCGTAGGCAATGAACCGTATACATATTGGACTATTCGTTATTCGTCTCTTTCTTTATTGCTGATGGTGTAATGGAAGTGACAGAGACAACAGGACGCTTAGTTTAAACCAAAAGGTCACTTTGTTCTTAGTACAATGAGTTACGCAACAATCTGTAGAATAAATTATCTACGGGAATTGGACGAATCAGTTGATGTATTGAATTGCGATTTTTGAAAGTCAACATTTACTATGGAGATTATGTATCGTTGATCATAATTTTGAATCTCACTATTCAAAAATAATACTTCTGGTTCGCTGGTTTACCAAAGCAAAAGTCCTGGGGTTCAATCCAAGTTTGGTCATGGTTATACATATTGTCCCGGCATCATGATCATAATTTGTTCCCGTGTACCTAGATTTCGGTGTTAAAAAATAAAGTATACAGGGTCCTTCTGACACTTTTTTAAGGGGATGGATGATCAGACCATCAAACTGAACAATTTCTCTATGGCACCAAAAAATCAGCTGTCCCATACATTTTGGCTCGAGTAGGTTTGTAGTTTTGTATGGAAGAGCAGATTTTTTTCGCGATTTCGATGTTGGTCTCATAGAGAAAGTTGTTCAGTTTGATGGTCTGATCATCCCCTTAAAAAAGTGTCAGCAATTAAGAAGGACCCTATACTTACGTTCCAGATGATGAGCCAAAGACGGGTTCCAAGATAAAGATACCGATATCAAAAGTTGATGGAGAGACAAATCAAAGAGCTTTTGAAGGAAGAAAGGTAAGTTTTTGCCCAGCAGTGGGACGGAGCAGGCTAGGTTAAAAAGTATCGTAATATTGCATAGATCTCGTAGCTATTTGGGGTTAGGACAGGTTTTGCTAGAGTTATTATATCTATTTTGTTAGTCGAAACTCTGCCAAAATGATCCCTCACGAGATTATAGTAAAGATGATAGTTTATAAGCAGCGTTTTTTATTTATGTTTGATTCTTCTTCTTATCGTGTGGGCAGAGCCTCTGACGTGGTTTTTATGTAACGACTACTACCACCAGAGATAGTAGCCGGGATCAACGGCTTAACGTGCCATCCGATCCGGAGCACGGAATAATTTTTCTTTCAATCAGGTGAATCAGCCTGCAATGTCCTAACCAACTAGGGAAAAACGCACAAAGTGACATTTCACTAGGTGTCCCACGTGGGATTCGAACCCACGACCTCCGTGTCGAGAGCCAATGCTCTTAACTATTAGACCACGGAGGTACCTTTATGTAAGCAGCAGAATTTATGTTTAATTAAATTACCTAATAATGGAAATCTAAGTATTTCAGATAAGAATCACGCTTGGTTCCAGTGTTTTGTAACATTCCGCGATAAGTTCCTTATCAACCAACTCACCATTACTCATCCTCAACCACTTTGCATAATAATTCCACATATTATACCAGTATGAATCACACTTTTACAATAATTTCCTTATCAAATGCATGTAACGAAATCGAGGTATCCCGTCAGAGAGCCCTGTAAAAGTTAATTGCCCGAATTTTAAGATTAGAGTTTAAGATAGAGTATAAAACAACAACATTCACAATTTTTTTTTTCAAAACCAGATAAACATTTTGTAGGTTAATTCATGAAGCTGTATTTTGCAATAAAATTTCGAAAATTAACCTACATGTCAAAAGAAATTTACATTCCGCACCAGCATCTTTTCGCAAATTCTGCCAGTCATACGATCCAGTTTACTTTATCAGCTACTTGTACATAGCCCAGTCAATTTACGGTCTGACCCGGAACTAATTATTTATTGCATTTTCTTTTCGGTATAATATTTTAAAACCCAACGCTTATACCAGCAGCGCCAAATTTTAAATACCTATAGCTTTTTTTCGATCTAAAAATGCTTAAGGAAAAATATTTTTGCACATTATTAAAACTTTACCGCTTTTATGTCGCTTCTTAGCGATAAGACCGCCTTATTTTGCGCCTCTTGTATTTTTTCTCTGTATTTTACTGTTTATATTTTCGTGTAAAGTAAAGAATATTTGATTGATTGAATCATTTACCATTACACACGCTTCAAACACTGAGTCAATAATACAATAATTTTTTTTAATGAAAATCACGTTTTATCAATTCTATTGTCGATTTTATTGTTTAAATAGTTTAAAATCTAATTATAATAAGCGAATTAGTATAATGTTATTGAGATAGAAGACTTCCAGAAGTTATCGTTTTGATTTCTTTTTTTATGTTGCATAGCGAGATTTTTTATTTTTTATAGATCGACTTTTCGTAACGAAATATTGTCGATTACGGTTTAAAAATCAAATTTTAATTTCTTCCCCCCTGGAGACCCCTCTATACAAAATGTCGTAAATTGACCGGCCTAAAGTGGTTGAAAGAGGAAACGAGAGCGTTAACGGCGCACGCGCCGCCGGAAGTGGTCACAATCGGGTCATGGACCCCGAATTCGCTATTACGTGAAAAGGTAATTTGCAAGTTGTTGCAATACAAACAGAATAACAATAGGAATATTCGCCTCTTGAATAGACAAGTAGATATTCCATTTGTCCCATTTCATATCTAACTCGATTATTGATATTGTAACTGGTTCTGACCGGATGCCTTCAATTACAAGACAATAGAAAGGCTTGGGTGTTATGAGTACCACATTAATTTTAAAAATTATTGGTTAGAGAATGTATCTACGACTCCATGTATCAAAAGTGTTAATAATTAAATTTAAAGCTGGTCAAGTGCGAGTCGGGCTACTCGCGCACCGAGGGTTCCGTTCCAAACCACCAAACAAATTGACACAACATTATTAACTCACAAAAAACATTTTTTTCCGGGACATTTAGCGCGAGACCGACTCACACTTGGCTGGTTTTTATTATTTTTTGTTATACTGTAGAGTTTGCTTTATAATCACAGCAAGTTTAACGCTTGTATGTATTACCGTTTTTACGATAGAGCGAGAAAAAAAAAACGTTGATAAAAATAAGTTTGACCCTTAATTTTTAACTTTTTGTTTATTTATTATTTGTTAATAAATAAAATTTATTTTGTTAATATTCTGTGGAAATTGCAACTGTCTAGCTATTACAGTTCAAAAGTTACAGCCCTAAATAGGTAGGACAGACGGACGGACGGACGGACAACGTAGGCTTTGTAATAGGGTCCCGTTTTTCACTCTTTATTTTTCAGGCGCATGTCGCACATGATTAAAGTGCGTCCAAGATAGCAAACAGTGATTTTGACAGGTGGTTTTAGAAATGTTTAAATTTTTTAAATATTGGAGCCGTCAAAACTATAATATAATACACTAAAAATATCAAAAATTTAAGGTTTTACGGCTCAAACGTTTTCAGAACTAAAATAATCGCTCTAAAACGATCTTTCAAAATCACGTAGCTATCTTGGACGCACTATTTACCTCTTCGTGTAATTTTTTCCGTAATTTTCCCAATAGCATGAAATGAAAGATAATATTCCAAGATGTGCCATAATCTTTAACACAATGGGTGGAGCACACACAAGAGTAAACCAAAGCCACTTTTGACAAAAATTGGATTGATAGTTAGGTACATTCATATATCAAGTTATTTTTACTTTTTACTCTAAATAGAAAATGCTATAGGAATAGATTTAATAACCAGTAAGTAAGATAGAGGGCGTCGACCGGCGCCAAGCCGCCGCGTCCGCGACCTTATTACGACGCTTGTTTGCCGTTTGTGTGCGTCACGCCAGAAAGACCAGCATCGGATTTCTTGGAATCTATGATTTTGAGCCAGAAATTACTAACTTAAAATGCATTTTTAAGATCAATTTTTTTTGGTATAATCGCACGAACCAACTGAGTTTCGCACTAAACTAGAATTGATACAAAATGCCAAGATTAAATGAGAAAAATATTTAAAACACTTTACAAAAAGGTCTTTTTAACATAATTGCTGACCTGAAAAAGTGTAATAATAAAAAGCTAAAACTGAAATAGACATCGAGTATTGACATTAAACGAAGATCAAAACCCAGGTCAAAACAGACCTAATCGGGCTGGGCTGGATTCAGCGAGCCTATAATAGTATTCGGGATGATTTGAGTTCCAGTGTTTGATTAGCAATCCAACAGTTGAATAAATTTTTAGACTACCCATCTTCATCATCATAAAGTCCATTATAGCAACTATGTTCCTCCGCAGGGCCCTAGCCACACCTCTTACGTTTAAGATTAAGAGGGAGAAAACATTATTACTCTATCACGCAGACTCATTACTGAGTGCACCAGCAAGGGCATGTTTGGGGTCAATTTCCATAGTGTTAAATTTTTTTTAATGTAGCTTGTTTCATGTTACCGGGCAGAGGTCCTTCTTCTCTTTCCATTTTATAGAAACACCAGGCTTACCTTTAAGGAAGACTTCAAAGATTTGACTGATGACAGCCGCCGACGATGATTGGTGTTTGGCTTTCGTAAACTCGGTATTGAGTTTTGACTTCCGAAAACTCAACATATAGTTTAAATAAAAATCAACAGTGGTCCTTCCAAATCTACGCACACTTGTCGTTCGGGCCCACGGCGCGCAACCTCATTGTCCATCGATTCCTTCCATAATCTTCTACTGTCCTGCTCTACTTAAAGGAATACGCTCTACTGTACCTAACTCCGCTTGCAAATGCGATAGGCAAGTGCTTGACTATGCAATTATTCAAATGTTATTCCACAGAACAATGTTATTAGGCCAGAATGACAGAATCCTTGAATTCATCTCAATTCGCACTACTTATTACAAGTTCATCATCTCAGCCTACGTCCCACTGCAGGGCACAGGCCCTCAGGGAGGGTGTATGGGCCTTAGTACACCACGCGTGCCCAATGCGGATTAGTAGACTTCACATACGCATCGGAATTTCTTCTTCAGCGTATATAGGATTCGTCAGTCTTTTTTTTCGAATTGACCAATACAGTATTGGTCAGGGACAATCTACTGCTTATTACTGCGTACTATGGGGGACCACACCAGTGACGGCGAAGCGCCCTGGTAGGTCTACCGAACCAGTGAATGAACTTAAGCAACCTGCCCAAGGGGCAGCCCTAAGGGGTAAGTTCCTCCGTGGTCTAATGGTTAAGAGCATTGGCTCTCGACACTGAGGTCGTGGGTTCGATTCCCACGGGGGACATCTAGTGAAATGTCACTTTGTGCGATTTTCCCCAGTTCGTCAGGACATTGCAGGTTGAATCGATTCCATCGACCTGATTGTCTGAAAAGAAAAATGATTCAGTGCTTCGGATGGCACGTTAAGCCGTTGGTCCCGGCTACTATCTCTGGTGGTAGTAGTCGTTACATAAAAACCACGTCAGAGGCCGTAAGGCGGTCTGAAAAAACTCTGACACCAGGGCTCTGCCCACACGATAAGAAGAAGAAGGGGTACGGAACTCGGCAATGGGCGTTGATGGGACTACGTGGACTACGATTGGGTAGTGGGGATCGGTGAGATTAAGAGCAGTCGGTATTAGGTACAAAAGTTAGAAATCTCATCGTTACATGGCATGCTGTCCGTGCGGATTCGAACCTGGGCCTCAAGATAGAGTTTCCATGGCTCTCTGCAACGCGCCACTGACGCTTTGGCATCCTTTTAAACTAAGAGTCTACCCATCAAACTGAATAACTATTAGCGAAAGCAGTAAAAAAAATCTGATGATCCATACTAAACTGCACCCATAGTAAAAGTTGTTCATTTTGATGGGTAGACTCTTGGTTTAGAACGATGCCAATGATATCAATTTCACCCTGTAAAAATGAGCAGCAAACCGAGCCGTGTGGTTCAGGCTTAGAATGGACCACCCCATCTTCCCGTGGATGTCGTACGAGGTCACTAAGGAATAAGGTTTCTTGTGCAGTGTTTTTGTGGGCGAAAAGCTCTGTCACCATCTGACACGTCATTCCATCGTGAAACCTTCAGTGTGCTAAAAGTGAACCTTTCTACAACAGCATTCTTAAAAAGGTAGTTGTAGCAAAGAACCACCCGAAAAGGGATTATAGAAGTGATTTTATTTATCTACTAGAGTTAACCCGCGACTTCGTCGGCACAAATTTTATACCAGATTTTTAATCAGATCAGAAGCTATCAAACAAAAAAAGTTTCATCAAAATCGGTTCAGTAGTTTTCGCGTGATGCTCGATCAAACAAACAAACTTTTTTTTTATTATTTACAATTTTATAATAGTATAGACTAGAGTTAACCCGCGACTTCGCCTTAAATTCAGATAATACGCTATCAAACAAAAAAGTTTTCAATAAAAATCGGTTCAGTAGTTTTTGCGTGATGCTCGATCAAACAAACAAACAAACAGACAGACAAAAATCCAAAAATTGGTGATATAGAATCAGGGACACCTAAAAACCATATCGTAACTTTTTTTGTTAATATCTTCAATGTTACAGTTTTATAATAGTTTAGATAGATTTATTTTGGTCGAAGAGATAGATAGATGTATGATGCCTGAAAACAGACGGATTTAGTTCTTTTTATACTCGTTCAGTTGACTTATCAGGAAGTCACTGGTGTGGTCATCATTGCGTGCTGTAATAAACAGTAGATGTTTTCAGTCAGAGCAATGCTGTATTTTTTTCGTTCGCAAAAAAGCGATAACTAAATAAGATTTAGAAGGAAAATTTACGAAATATGTATTTTTTAGGTAAGGTTCAACCAAATTTGCAAAAACAATTTTAAGGGGATGATCTTTCCCATTTGGACTAATGTCAAAATCGCGAAAAAAAAATCATTAGTTGCAAAACTTCAAAACTGGTTGACCCGAATGTATTGGACAGCAAAATTCTATTCGCGATTTTGAAAAAGTCGTTCAGTTTGATGGTCTGAACATCCCCTAAAATAGTTCCAGCTAATTTTGTTGGACCTTATTAGACCAATTTTATTCACATCGATTACATTATTTTATTCAAACAAACCCATTAACAGGTTGTTATAAAGTTTCTAAAAATTATATTGCCTTATCGCTCGTCTTAATGATCTTGAAAGGTTACAGCATCTAGAATCTAGATTAACATCTGAGCAACGTACATCGAGTCGAGAAAGTAGTTGTCACCTTCACCAGTCACCACTTACATGTTATCCAAGCACCTATTAACAAACCAACTTCCTTGCTGACTTCGTTCATAACCTGTACAGTGTACAGGTGGCCTAGCATGCGACCCCCGAGAAAACGACAAAAATCAAGACGTTATTTTACTTCACGAAAGCGAGCGAGTATGACTGATTTGTCACTTTGTCATGCATGGCATGCTAGCCCTATACTGGGTGAAATTGATATCATTAGCATCTCGTTTCAAACTAAGAGTCTACCCATCAAATCAAATCAAATATACTTTATTTTACACCAAAACATAAACAGTAAAATACAGAAATAAATATACAAGACGCACAAAATAAGGCGGTCTTATCGCTAAGAAGCGATTTCTTCCAGAAAACCTTAGGGGAGAGGATACGGTGAAAGAAGAAAGGTAGGCGGTGTTTCCAGAAAAAAATGATCAAAAATGAGCAGTTATTAGTAAAAAACAAAATGTAAGTATACAAAATAAACCTATTATAAATACATAAATATAAGGTCTAACAAAATTAGCTGAAACTATTTTAAGGGGATGATCAGACCATCAAACTGAACAACTTTCTCTATGGTACCAATATCGAAATCGCGAAAAAAAAATCAGCTGTTCCGTACAAACGTACTCGACCTAAATGTATGGGACAGCAGATTTTTTTTTCGCGATTTCGATATTGGTCCCACAGAGAAAGTTGTTCAGTTTGATGGTCTGATCATTCACTTAAAATAGTTTCAGCTAATTTTGTTAGACCTTATATAATATACATACTCATATAAATATATATATATACACATACATCTTACGTAAATACGCGTACTACACAACAAAATACTATAGGAAAACATCAAACTAAGCAACTTTAACTATGGGAGCAAACCGATCGGAGCAAATAAAAAATCAGCTGTTCTATACTAAACTGCAATGTCGACGCGCGAGTTCGCGACTCAAAAATGTATGCAACAGCTAATTTTTATTTTGCTCCAATGGGTTTGCTGCCATAGTAAAAGTTGTTCAGTTCGATGGGTAGACTCTTAGTTTAAAAGGATGCTAATGATATCAATTTCACCCTGTAGGTAGGGCAAACATTTTTTTTTTCTCGATTTCAATGTTGGTCCAATAGTAAACGGTGTTCAGTTAGATGGTCTGAAGCACCCCTTCAATATGTAACAACATATTTAAGTTTACACCCTGTATATTATTTTTGTCCGTAGGGTAACCGTAGTGTCTTCGGCCCCATGGTCTAGTCTCGTTTACAAGTAAAATTATTTACTTTATGACCAGGTTCTCTTCTTACCACGAGCCTACATTGAATGACGTATCAATTAGAGGCAACCCTGAAGAAATGTGAAATAAATGATTTTACGAGCTAAATAATAACGATTAACTCAATGTCATGGTTAGCTCGCATCAGATGTAACTAAGTAACAAGGTTCCATAATATTTGGTTATGAATAAAGATAATAAAGATTTTAATAAATACAATACAAAAAGTACTTGATTCTGAAATAAATCAATCCCATTTCTTCAAATTGGCTGTCAAAGATCGACTAATCAAAATTGCAGAAGATATAGATTCATAGACATGATTAAGTACATACTTACGCTCTGTTGCAGAAACGCTCATTAAAGTTAATCCTCCATTAAATCTCTCGCTGTCACTTTTTGTCTAGTTGACATAGTTAAAGCTAGCAAAAGATTTAATAGAGGATTAACTCTAATGAGCGTTTCTGCAACTGAGTGTCAGATCATTTAAATATGGACGAGTTACGCGTGTAATTCTACTAACAAACTTTTCTTCCACTTTTTGCGGGAGATGACGTAGCATGAATTACGCAACTTTGGATTCTATTCCGTTACAGTAGTACCGGGTTTATAAGTCTCACCTGCGCAGTTGTGACCCATGAGGTTGTGACATCTTGCCGCTATTGGCTTATTACTTTCGCGCCCTTTTCGCTGCCGAAGCATCCATAGTCTGCTATTCGAGTTGAAGCGAGATAGAGAATACCCGATTTTACACTGCTCGGCGCAAACGAAGATTGACGAGCAGTATTATTTTCCTGGTCGTACTAAACAACGTTAAACGACTCTAAAGAGTCTAATTTTGAATGTCAAAAATCATGACAAAATAGTATCGTGTGAACCCCAAACAAGACTAGTTGTTCCGCGATTTTAGACTGTCTCTTTTAGTATTAAGGAATAAAACTGTATGCACATGTACATGATCATTCGATCTTGTACCTTGGCAGAGGGGAATATTTAAATGGTCTAAGATACAAAATTAATTGTGATTTCTGACGCGTGCTGACATTAATGTTATTTCAGTCGGTACGTTTTAAGGTGAAACAATTATCGCCTGGCAACCTATCTTATAAACATCATTCTATAAACGTTCCCATCTTTCGCCAACGACGATTTTGAATGAAACGTCTGCCAAACATTAGCTCTCTAATTATAAACGAGCTATAGCAAAAAAATGCTCACTGCCATACCCAACCAAAATAAAGATGCACCGAATTAACGTGCAAATGAAAGGAAAAAGGTGATCACATAATTTCGCAGAGTGTCATCAAATTGAGACAGGCAGGTAAATATTTAGTGTAGAGAACATACTTGAAAGCTTGCCAACGATTGTTCGAATTCGATCTTCTGACAGACCTCCGTCTTGCTAATTTTATTATTTGGACGGATTAACAAGATAATTCAATCTACATTATATCTATCGTATGGAAAACAATACGTATACTAGCGAATCGCGTACATTGTTGTACATATCTATACTATTATAAAATTGTAACAGGAAATTTGTCTGTACATTGAAGATATTAACAAAAAAAAGTTACGATATGGTTTTAGGTGTCCCTGATTCCATTTCACCAATTTTTGGATTTTTTGTCTGTTTGTTTGTTTGTTTGTTTGAACGAGTATCATGCAAAAACTACTGAACCGATTTTGATGAAATTTTGTTTTGTTTGATAGCTTATGATCTGACTTAAAATCTGGTATATAATTTGTGCGGACGAAGTCGCGGTCACTAATTAAAACGTTTATTGGTTAATTAAAATAAAAAAATTGGTGAAATGGAATCAGGGACACCTAAAAACCATATCGTAACTTTTTTTTTGTTAATATCTTCAATGTACAGACAAACTTCCTGTTACAGTTTTATAATAGTACGAGCGTTAACCCGCGACTTCGTTCGCACAAATTATATACCAGATTTTAAGTCAGATCATAAGCTATCAAACAAAAAAGTTTCATCAAAGTCGGTTCAGTAGTTTTTGCGTGATACTCGTTCAAACAAACAAACAAACACCCAAACAAATACCCAAACAAACACACAAACAAAAAGACAGACAAAAAATCCAAAAATTGGTGAAATGGAATCAGGGACATCTAAAAACCATATCGTAACTTTTTTTTTGTTAATATCTTCAATGTACAGACAAACTTCCTGTTACAGTTTTATAATAGTATACAGGGTGACTGGTAATTCGACCTATTCCTTGAAAGGGGTTATACTAGAGTTCATTTGCAACAATTTTGCCCCCAGTTAACTGGGGGTCGAAAATCGCTTGTTTTCGAGTTATCTCATTTTTAAGATTTTTTTGAAAAAATCCATTTTTCCACCTAAAACTGACAATTGTGAAAAAAATACTCCACTCTCTGCACTAAGTAAGCATTTTTCTAATAGCTGATGAATGAGCGACTACATTAAACTAAAATACATGTGTAAAATACCCGAAACCACTGAAATAAAAGGTTATAAACCGCACGACAAAATTTTTTTATTTGGATTTCGTTTCAATCCAAAGAGGATTACTCAAAAAAAATGTATCACACTTGGCGTACAAATTACGGAAATAACTTCCTCAATTCCTAAACTTTCCAAAAAGGTGCAAATGTTGTCTACTTTGACAAGAGTTTGAAAAAAATTGTTAACAATGGCAGAGCAGGTAGCGGATTTCCTAGAAGCGAACCTTACAAGATGCCGATTTGCTTTTGTCTCTTTCATTTTATTGCTTACATTGTTTCTCTTTTGTAAGTATTCGGGAATGTTTGTACTTAGGTTCACAATCGAGGCCCACTCATTCGCTCAATTCATTAAGTAATCAGTTAGTTTCAACCATCTTGGAGTTCGGACGTGTCGTTGTTAACTAACTTAAATTCTGCGCTAAAACAGCTTCCTTTTCAAATGGCTGCTTACCAAAATGAAGAATACGCGGATATCATGTATTGTTACGGGTTTTGTGATGGTGACGCTGCTGCTGCTCGAAGAGACTATCAAAGACGTTTTCCTACCCGCCGTTTACCTGATGTCAGCGTGTTTGGTACGACATATCGGCGCATTCGAGAAACGGGATCGGTTCGACGTCGCCAAACCGACGCTGGTAGACCTAGCGTTAGTGATCCAATCGAAGAGGAGCAAATTTTGCAGTGTTTTCAAGCAGACGGCACTACTTCAACAAGAATTGTGGCTAGGCAGCTTGGTATGTCTCAGTGGAAAGTCTGGTTCACTCAGCACACAGCACGGCAGTATCCATTCCATTACACGCCAGTACAAGCTATCGAGGAGGGAGATCCTGTCAGAAGGATGGATTTCTGCAGATTTCTAATAAATGCAGACATTGAAGACCCTGAGTATCTAAAAACAATCTTGTGGACAGATGAATCGAACTTCGACCGTGATGGTATTACAAACTATCATAATCTGCATTTTTGGGCCCCTAAAGGTCAGAATCCGAGAAAATCTAACGAAGGAGCTCACCAGCACAGATTCTCACTTAATGTGTGGATGGGAATCGTGCACAATAATTTAATCGGGCCATTCTTTCTGCCGGCACGCCTAACCGGCATCGCCTATGAAAACTTTTTAAGAGAAGAGTTACGTCCGCTGCTGGAGGATGTGCCGCTTACCACAAGAACAGCTTTGGTGTATCAACATGATGGCTGCCCAGCCCACTATTACCGGGGCGTGCGACAGTGGATGGATGAGAACTATCCACTGAGATGGATTGGTCGAGGCGGCCCGATCCCTTGGCCGGCTAGGAGTCCCGATCTAACCCCATGCGACTTCTACATTTGGGGTCATATGAAGACATTGGTGTATCGTACACCTATCTCTTCTCAAGAAGAATTAAGAGAGAGGATTTTGGCAGCTGCCCAACAAATTAAAGACACGCTTTCAACTCGAGTGACAGTAAGCGAAGTACGTCGCAGGCTTCGTGCTTGCATACGTAACGGAGGAAGACAATTTGAGCAAGACTTGTGATTTTTAAATGTAAAACTTTAAAACAAAATTTGTAATTTCATATGATTAGGTACTAAACATTATTATTTTACTCTTTTTTTTATTTTCACCAAACCAATAACTTTTTGAATAAAATTCACATCTGCGTGTTTAATAAGGTTTATTTTCCAAACTTGAACTAAAGTACACAACTTTTGCATCTTTTTGGAAAGCTTAGGAATTGAGGAAGTTATTTCCGCAATTTGTACGCCAAGTGTCATAAATTTTTTTTGAGTATTCCTCTTTGGATTGAAACAAAATCCAAATAAAAAATTGTTGTCTTGCGGTTTATAACCTTTTATTTCGGTGGTTTTGGGTATTTTTCACATGTATTTTAGTTTAAAGTAGTCGCTCATTCATCAGCTACTAGAAAAATGCTTACAGAGTGCAGAGAGTGGAGTATTTTTTTCACAATTGTCATTTTTAGGTCGAAAAACGGAAATATTCAAAAAATTCTTAAAAATGAGAGAACTCGAAAACAAGCGATTTTCGACCCCCAGTTAACTGGGGAAAAATTGTTGCAAATGAACTCTAGTATAACCCCTTTCAAGGAATAGGTCGAATTACCAGTCACCCTGTAGATAGATAATGGTTTTGCTAATTTAATCGTGGAAATGTTTGACTTGAAATGTAATGACTAATGATATTAACATTAAATATGACACGGTGTAAAATTAAATGCGTGACATATCGAACATGGTTCTTCAAACTATCAAACTGAACAACTGCCACTATAGAGCCAACATTGAAAGCGGGAAAAAATCTATTGTTTCATAGAAAATGTAAATAGCTACTTGACCAAAATGTATGAAACGGCAAATAGTTTTTTGCGATTTCAATTTTGTCCCATAGTATAAGCCGTTCAGTATGGTGGTCTAAAGCATCCTGTGAAGTATGTTACGTATTTTAAGTGAACACTCTCACACCTAACACACACAGTACACTATAACACCCTAGTAATTCTTAAGGGGGTGCTTTGGAGTGGGGGTGGTGGTAATTAAAAAAACATATGTCCATACATCTGAGTCGAGCCGTTTTGTACGGGAGTTTTGTATGGGACAGCTGTTTTTTTTCTCTCGGTGTTGGCCATGGAGCCAACACGTTGGGTATGGAGGAGCATCCCCTTAAGGTGGTTTCCCCTTCCCCCTTAACGTTTGACGCACAATACGCGTAGACGGAATTAATAAAAGAAATATTTTATATATGGAAAAATAGTTTAGAAAATCTAGTTGCCGCGTCACAAATAACATTTGCAATCTATAATATAATTACGAAGATATAAAGCTTTTAAAATTTTGTATGGAAAATTTCAAATGTTTATATCTTCGTAATTATTTTATAAATTGCAAATGTTATTTGTGACGCGGCATCTAGATTTTCCAAACTATTTTTCCATAATTACAAAGTTACTTATATTAATACCGTCTACGCGTATTGTGCGTCAAAGTTTTGTATAAAATTGAATCCTCTGCAACCGCCTTAGTAAAGGGTATTTTGTTACACCCTGTCTACTTCAAAATCACAGATTTTAGACACTATCGTAAAGAAATTTACCAAAGAATATTCTAGACACTGTTAGAGACTCTTGGTATTTCGCGACCAATTTAAAGGTAATTAAAAACAAGTCACACAAGTGAAAACGGTTTGTCGATTTGTGAATTAGTTGTTCGTTTTCTAAAACCAATAAACGTTTTAATTAGTGGGTTAACAATCAAACAATTAACGATGCGATGGACGAGAGGCACTGGCAAGAAAGCGACAATACATTAACCTACACAGTTGTATGTAGGGGAAACCGTCACACGAGTTTTGCACAATTATAGTGAGCTACGAAGATGTAGAGTTACTGGAAATCATTTCACTTATGACATTATACATGGTGTCAAATTAAATATTAAAAATACTTATGGAGGTGGTTCAGACCATCAAACTGAACAAATTTCATAATGGGACCAACATTGAAATCGCAAAAAATTCGACCAAAATCTATCAAATAGCTGATATTATTTTCGGGATTTCAGAGTTGGTAAAAGTTGGTTGGTTGTGTTCTGAGATTTCTGAATATCTCTGACTACCCCTCGAGGAATATAGGCGTGAGCATATGCTATGCATGCTAAAAGTTATTCAGTTTGATTTGATTGGTTTGATGGCCACGATTTATTATCGCGATTTCAATGTCTCTTAGTCCTTGTTAAGTTTCGATGGTCTGGCCATTTCTTTAAAAAATCGTCAGCCTGCATAATTAAACTTCGTTTGAATGGAGCGCAATGCAAGGCTAGGACTAGGGCTATCAATCGCGGTATACCGAGATCCCGAAATACCGAGATCTCGCACGATTTTTCAATCCCGCTCATCGCGGATCCCGCGTGCGGAAACCCGCGGGATTTGCGGGATGGAAAATAGTTACGGGCACAGTCATTTCCGAAAAAATTTCGGCTCGGCTGCGTTGCGCGTGGTCACCATTGTTAATTATGATTTGATCGTTCGTTTTTCTCGACTTCGTTTATTTTGTTTGCAAAGTTATTCTAAATTAAAGCATGCTATATTTTATTTACTTGTTACTTTTTATCATAAAATGCGGGGTCCCCCTATACCGAGATCCCGCACCATTACAAATTTTTGATCTCTCTTATACCTAGATCCCGCAAGGGTATGCGGGATTGGAAGCTCTGGCTAGGACTATTCTCTTAACTCACGGTCCTCTTAACTTACTTGTAACAAGCGTACACACCACGTTTAAAATTGTATCTGATTTAAATTTTCACCCTGTATAAAACACTCTTTAATCTTCTTCTTATCGTGTGGACAGAGCACTGGTGTCAGAGTTTTTCAGACTGCCTTGCGGCCTCTGAGACGTGGCTCTGTGGAACTCTTTAATAAGAAATAAAGAACCGAAATGTAGCTGTAAGCTGTGACCACACGTGTATCATTCGCCCGTATTCGTAGCACCGTAGCATGGTTCCACTGTGAGATACGATAGGTAAGGTAGTTAAGATAGTAGATCGGCCAAAATGATTAGAGATACCCTATGTCTTCACTACGTGAAATTATGGACCATATTTTCAAGGCTTTGCTATATACGCAGTGAATTATCTTGGGAAGTAATACACGTATGCTCCTCTTTTTGGGATGAAATGCTTATGTATTTTTTGTATATTGTATATAAAATCCTTTAATAATATTATTTTATATATAAAATCCTTAAGAGAGACCACAACAGCTAAGACATAATGCAAATTTCGGAATTTCGAGCTCGCTTCGCTTGATCCGTAGTTTTTACTTAGTTGCTCATATTTGGACGGAAAGAGCTTTTGATCAAACTGATTCGTATTGAGGAGAAAAATTCGCTTTGCTCGCTATAACTTTCTTCGATTTTGTTCAACAACTTTCAGGTCTTGTAGGATATGTTTTTGCTAGTTGGGAAGTTTCTATTTATGCATGGATAAGCCAAAAGATGACCTATATACTTCAAATACGTACCGAGATGGCAGAAAAAGTACGCGTATCATTCAGTTCGTAATATGGATGGGCGTGGGCCCATCCATTGGATGGCGATATTCCGAACCAACGTATTACGTACACCTGGGTAACTTCCAGAAACTCTTCCCAAATAAAATCAACATTAAAACTTTATTTGTACAAAATGTCCCTTCCAGCTTAATAAATAATTTCCCGGGTCAGTGTAGCGACAGCACCGCCAAGAAAGTGGACTTTCACTGTGTAAGCTGATGCCTGCTCCTTAGTCTATCACACCTCATTTGATTCTAAGGGCCAGTTTAACTGCGTTGTAAACAAACTTTATGCCTTTGTTAAAGTTAACAAAAGCCAGAAGACGATCTAAGATAACGATTAAAATTTATTATCTATCTCTTGGTTTCTAATCAGAAATAGTTATGTAGGAAGTATTGAAATGCCTTTCCTTATTATTAGTTCATCTCATGTTTCTTCAGTGTACTATTGGAATAAAAATGTTTTATTTTTGGGAAACAATATTAAATTTACAAAAGCTAATAAGTTTGATAAGGAATAAATTGTTTGGACCTTGAATCCCACCATCACCAAAAGGGTTTTATTTTTTTATTTACGAGATTTCCGTTACTCGGTCCCGAAAATTGGTGTAAACTTTTCGGTCGAAAATAATTTTTTACCGAAACAATAGATAATCAGTAGGTAAATTACAAGTTTTCTATTGTCTTCGTATCATAGAAGACGAAAAATGCATAGGTAGTTAAACCATTTTCATTCATCATTTAATACGAACAAAAAAGCATTACTCGAATCTTCGTAGAAAATTATGCACTAAGTATACCTAATAAATATACGTTGACGCGTAATTGGCGAAAGAGTCAGCATTGTTACCATTTATATGAAACAACAAGTCAATACCACAAAAATACTTCGCTACTACTTACTTCCTATATATTGAGAATCAGAAACTTCTTTTGAGCGAGTGTTGAGTCTCAGTAGGGTAGAAAATGGTATGGATTTTGACATACAGGAATTTGAACTACAAACTCAACTTTTTTCTCTAAGTAATTAATATACCAAACTCCAACGCCGGCGCCCTTTTAAGCTTCCACTTCAGTATGCGTTAGAGGTGAATTAGAGGATAGGCGGTCTGCAAGAAACGTGAAGACTAGGTTTTTAATAGATGGTCGCGCTGTTCCCGAGCAAGTGACAACTGCAGCTCGGACAGATTATTTTACATGCATAAAATGGTCGAAATCACGATTTCGTATTCCCCTGTTTCCTCCCCCAAAACTAAACCGATTTTAATAATTTTATCAAGAATAATCTAAGAAAGACTAGCATGTCAGTATGTTTTCTTTTTATTGTTTATATTCGTCAAATTAGCTTGCTGTATGTCTGAACACAGCGTAACATTGATAAATTTTTTGCCATTTTCGAAGGCTCCCAGTTCTTATGGTAATTCATTTATGAAAAAAACCAAAACATAGTGACATGGCAGAGGTAACGTAGATTGTATGGTAAGAAAATATTTGCTCTAGTGTCATTATCCAGGGAGGAAAGAGGGTAATATGTTTGTATGGACTAAACGGAACCCGCCTTTCCTCTTAAGAGCCCACAGGCTTTGGAATTAGATTTATTAATACGTGCCTAAATCTCGGGATCAACATAAACAGATTCAATGAAAACAAAAACTGATTACCTACAAATAGCTGTGCGTTTTAACCGTTGTCGATATAACGCGATCTAATTCGAAAGCGATCCGCCTTTCACCTTCCAACCGAGTGCGTTATGCTGTACTCTAGTCTACTAATGACACTGGTCGATCGTCCATACTGTACTGGAGGCTACTAGTCAAATCGACCGCAATTGCGTTGCGTGCGATAAAATAATCAAAGATTTAAAACTAACGTTATACGGGGTGAAATTGATATCATTAGCCTCCTTTTAAACTAAGAGTCTACCCATCAAACTGAACAACTTTTACTATGGGACCAACCGATTGGAGCACAAAAAAAATCTGCTGTTCCATACTTAACTGCAATGCCTACTCGACTCAAATGTATGCAACATCAGATTTTTTTTTTTTGCTTCGATCGGTTTGCTCACATAGTAAAAGTTGTACAGTTTGATGGGTAGACTCTTAGTTTAATAGGATGCTAATGATATCAATTTCACCCTATAGATGTAACGATGAGGTAGTGATTAAAGGTTTTTTATGCAGTTTTTATCTGAGCAGAAGGCTACCTCTTACCACTTAACACGTTGATGTTTTTGACCGCCCAAAAATCCGAAAGGGATTATACTCGTGACTCGTGAGTTCTTTGTGTGTACGAGCTTTAGGAGAGCAGCTCCGAAGCGTCCCCCCTGAAACCTGGTGGACCTGGTCTCCGGGGTCAGTCTGCCCGCCAAGCCGCAGGCCGAGCGCCATTTCGTCCGCGTTAAATTTGAACTTTAAAAAATTCTTTCATAGTGTAGTTTTAGTGTGTTCTAAGTTCACACCTCTCTCCGACCCCCACTACCCAATCGTAGTCCGCGTAGTCCCAGCAACGCCCATTGCCGAGGTCCGTACCCCTTTGGGGTTCCCCTTGGGCAGGTTGCTTAAGCACATGCACTGGTATGGTCCCCCCATAGTCCGCAGTAATAAGCAGTCGATGCTCCCTGAGTAATGCCCCCCCCGATAACTTCGTACCGTCGAACAAAAAAAAAAAAAGTAAAAACAATAACATTTGTTGGTAAATATTTTACTCTCAGTTTAATTGGCTATCCGATTAACCCCACTTGCAATCTAGGTTAGCATTAGCAATAAATACCAGGTTAAGTTAGTAAGTAACCCATGACATTTTTGTATAGAAAACAAATGAGAGAGGTATTTTTCCGGAAGATATAATATATCACAGGGCTTCCTTGACCTACCATGATGTTTATTTTCAGTTTTTAATGGTCTAGGAAAAAAATGGACTAGAAATAAAAAGTAGATAGTACATTTCATTTCATAAGGATGACCGTATCAAATGACTTTATAAGTGACTACTTATATAGGGACTAGTTACGCGTGTAATTCTACTAACAAACATTTCTGCAACTTTTTGCGGGGTGCGGCGAGGTAACATGAAATCCGCAACTTTGGATTTTATTCCCATAACTTTAGATTCTAATTTTGAACGTTAAAAATCATGTAGTCTCGTGTGAACCCCAAACGTTCTAAGTTCGAAATTATTGTTTCGCAATTATAGGCTGTCTCGTTTAGTGATAAGGTAAGTATAAAATTTAATCTAAATGCACATGATTAATTGATCTTATAACGTGGCAGAGGGGAAATGGTACCGCAAGGCTAGTCCTTATAATAAATAGTCAAAACTTTATAATTATGTCAATGCTCTGAGTACTTGGTATCTCTAAATAATATGCAAAATCATGCATTGTTTAGAATATGACATTATTCGATGAAAATCTGCATAGGCTGCAACTGTCGTGAATATCTGTTGACATTTATGAGCACATTCGCTGGACATAATTTCCGACATGGTGCTAATGACAAATTAGGTACAATCAGCAATATTATAATACCAATCGCTTGCCCATATACTTGTCCGTTTTACAGATTTTGAAATAAATGCTCAGGATGCAATTAAAATGATTCGACAAATTTTTAGGGGTGGTTCAGCCCATCAAACTGAAGAGCTTTTACCTACTAAGCTACTTTTACATGCTAAGGGAGCAAATCTGAAATACCAAAAAAAATTACATGTTCTTATATTTTGAGTCGTCTCAAAGTAGGCAAGGCATTGCAGTAAAGTATGGATCCGCAGATTTCATTTTTTTTTTGTGATTTCCGTCACTTCGTGCCCTTTTCCCCAGTTGGTTTTTCCATATTGGAGACTGAATCACCTGATTTCTGAAAAGAAAGATGATTCCGTGCTTCGGATGGCACGTAAAGGCGTTGGTGCCGGCTACTGTCCCTGGTGGTCGTTACATAAAAACCACCTCAGTGGCTGTAAGGCGGTCTGAAAAAAACTCTGACACACAGGGCTTGCTGCCCACACGATAAGAGTCTTCTTATATACGCTTCCTGAATATACGCATTTATGTACCACCTGAAAACCACAACACAAGAGAAATATTGAAAGATACAACGTAATATGGTATTTGATTACGAACAGCCTTCGGGTAATAAAAAGGGGACTTACTAATAAAAGGTTATTGCTCGTTTCGGAAAATTGCTTTCATCAGCTCTGGTCAACGTAAACAGCTTTTAGGCTATGTGTTTTATACTGGGTACTTCCTAAAAGCTGTATCAATAAATAATTGTTTATTGGAAGCTTGCTTGGTTTTTTGGCAGCAAGTTGACCACTAACTTGCCTCCACTAATCCGCATTGGGCCTGCGTGGCCAACTCCGTGAGTGGATACCTTTGATCTCACTTAGAATTTCTATAAAATGTTCCTTCTTCAACGTTTGAGAGCAGTTGGTATTAGGTTAGAAAAACAGACTCATTGGAAGGTACGCACGGCGACACATCAAGCTATACAAACAAACATAAGCTGGTCGCGCGACGCTATACGTTACTCGACCAACGCGCAGCCAGCTTATGTTGGTTTTGTATAGCTTGATGTGTCGCCGTGTGTACATTGAAAGATCGAGCTTTTCCGCAACGGACACGCCCTAACTTTGCTTCGTTTTAGTTACCAAACTTAAGAGGATAGCCGGGCTGAAATGCTAATTTGGAGAATAGGTAACTTTTCCGACTGTATACATATTTGTTCGGTCCGCCCCACCCATACACCCCGCCGACTATAGTGCAAAACAACAGTAGCTCAGACCGATTTTATTGACATAAAATTGAGGAAATCAGCATTCCGCAAACCAATTTTAATAATTCTTTTAAGAATAATATAAGAAAGACTTTGGCTGTCTGTATGTTTTGCTTATATTCGTCAAATTTGTTTGCTGGATGTCTGAAAAAGGGCGGTAAAATTGGTCATTTTCGAAGGTCCCTAGTTCTTACAGTAATTCATTAAAGCAAAAGAGCAAAACATAGGGGCATAGCAGAGGTAACACAGATTGTGTAGTAAAAATTGTTGTGCTCTAGTGTCATTATCCAGGGAGAAAACAGAGGAATACGTTTGTTTGGAAAAAAAAAACGTACCCGTCTATCCTCTTAATAAACAAAGAACCTTAAAATGTTCTATAATAAGACTGCATACAACACGTTGGCTATTGGTACTAATCTAAGTCTAGTTGTATACAGTAGGTACGAGGTAGGTACTTGCTTATCGGCAAGCACGTGAGAGTGTGCAATATTGTTTTTTTGCAATGGGAATTTTACATAGCATAGAAAGTAATGATTTCTAATCTCAATGCCGAATGTTATCGTTATATACGTTCGTTAGATAATAAGTTAATAGAGTTTGATTTCTAAAGAGTTCATTTAGTGTTTTAAAAGCACCATTAAGAATAATGTTGTTATATATATATTTTACAATACTTATTTTTAGGTATTTAACCATACCGATTCAACGGAGGAAAACATACCATGATCAAATCAATGATCTTTTCCGAAAATAGCCCAGTCATTTTACCGTTTGAGGGACTAATTAATAAATGATTTTTTTTTTGGTATAATATTGAAGAGCCAATTTGAGCTTAGAAATGTACCAAAATTTAAAAAAATCACGTCAGCAACAGTTCCAATTTTAAAATTTAGCTATTATCTCGTTCTAAAAAACCTGATGGTAAATTTTTTTATCCACATACTTAAGGCTTTACCATTATACATACTTCAAACATGGTGTAAATATTTTTGTCTACTTAGATTTTGAAAAAAACATTCGTATTTCCTAATAAATACCTCATTTTTTTTAATTTCAATGCGTATTTTATTGGTCAAAAATAATTTAGATTGTTGAATTTAAGTCAAATGAGTGCATTGGTATTATATTATTAATTTAAAAGCCTTCTGGGATACACAATTTTGATCTCTATGTTGCATTGCGAATTTTTTTTTAAATATGTTTTAATATAGTCTTTTTGTCACTAAATAGTGCCGGTTACTGATTTAAAGTCCAGTTAATAATTACTCCCTTCCCTACCCGGCCTAACAAAACTCCGTAAAATAACTGGGCTAGAAGGGCAAGTGCGTAGCACCCTCAATCGACGGAAGTGCATGAAAAGATGTAGGAATGTGAATGAGGCTAAAGAGGTGTGTCAGAGTCGTAGCGTGTGGCGGTCTGTGGTCTCTGCCTACCCCCTTTGGACGATGGCGAGAGCTTATGTATGTATGAATGTTCAACCATAGTTAACCAAAGGTGACGCGAGATCCTAAGCTTGCGTTATGAACTCGAACCGATCTAGCTAAAAAGGATTCTATGATATTTTAATTTTAATTTCAAACGAATTCAATCAATGAATGCCTATACGTAGATATTGTTATTATTGCATGTATCGGAAGCGTGGCTGGCGCTTTGCGGTGAGGTATGGACACTAAATCTTGAGGGTCCTGGTTCGAATCCGCACGGAGGACGCCATGTACCTAGGTACCAAAGAGTTTTTCTAACTTACAACGGAACTGTATATTGTCTATTGTCAATCTAATCTAAACTATTATAAAACTGTAACTGAAAGTGTGTCTGTACATTAAAGATATTAACAAAAACAAGTTACGGCATGGTTTTTAGGTATCCCTGATTCCATATCACCAATTTTTGGATTTTTTGTCTCTATGTTTGTTTGGGTGTTTGTTTGTTTGATCGAGCATCACGCAAAAAAACTACTGAACCGATTTTGATGAAACTTTTTTCGTTTGATAGCTTATGATCTGACTTAAAATCTGGTATATAATTTGTGCGGACGAAGTCGCGGGTCAAAGCTAGTCTATACTATTATAAAACTGTAACAGGAAGTTTGTCTGTACATTGAAGATATTAACAAAAAAAAAGTTACGATATGGTTTTTAGGTGTCCCTGATTCCATTTCACCAATTTTTGGATTTATTGTCCGTCTGTTTGTTTGTGTGTTTGTTTGTTTGTTTGAACGAGTATCACGCAAAAACTACTGAACCGATTTTGATGGAACTTTTTTCGTTTGATAGCTTATGATCTGACTTAAAATCTGGTATATAATTTGTGCGGACGAAGTCGCGGGTTAACGCTCGTACTATTATAAAACTGTAAATTTAAAAAAAGAAGTTTGTTTGATTGAGCATCACGCGAAAACTACTGAACCGATTTTGATGAAACTTTTTTCGTTTGATAGCTTATGATCTGACTTAAAATCTCGTATATAATTTGTGCGGACGAAGTCGCAAGTTAACGCTAGTATATTATAATTTCATATAATTGACGATTTTGCCAATGCCTAGTTCAATCAGCAAAATTGCTTAACGTGGCAAAGTTATAAGTATTTGTTGACTTCAAGAGTATTTTTACAAGAAAGTACTATCTTACACATCACAAACAACACATTCTGAGCAACCATACGATTGAAGCTTCGTTGTAGGGCGGGGAGCAGGCAATCAACACGGGGCCACCCATAGCAGACCCACAACGCGACTCCAATGCAATGCCATTATTATTATACGGAATCGAAAATAGAGGCCTGAAAATATCGTATTTTAATGAAAATTTGCGATTACTTGATGTCCATTGTGCATACCAAAACTTAAGCATGGTACAGTAGTACCGGGTTTATGCGCAGTTGACAAATTTTAAAAGCGCTCGAAATTATATTGACTAATCAGGATGTGACAACTTACCGCTATTGGCTTATTGCTTTCGCGCCCTTCTCGCTGCCGAAGCATCCATAGTCTGCTATTCGAGTTGGAGCGAGATAGAGAATACCCGATTTTGCACTGCTCTGCGCAAACGAAGATTGACGAGCGGAATTATTTATTTATTTATTTTATATTCGGAAGATTTACAGCATTTTATTTTCCTGGTTGTACTGTAGTGACATTGTTTTCGTTACATACTCAACACTGATATTTTTGCATTCATTATGTCCAAATATACCGACTATAATTATTATGTACGAATAATGTACGCATACGACGACGATCGCCTTATTCACTGAAATGTCAACTCCATCGTTAAACTATAACAGAAACTCTGTAGACTTCCGAGGTAGTAAATGGTTAGTAGTTTTGGAGAAGGCATTATCAGCGTCCAAAGAAAATCACGAACGTGGTTCAGAGGATCACACTGAACATTGAACAACTTGCGTCAACCTAGGCTAGCAATTACAATAACTCCGGGGAAAATAGCTCTATCAGTTCAGTTGTTCTTCTATAAAAAAAATCTTGGGTTACCAGCTTAACCTGGAGTTTGTTACCTGAGGAGGATGCAACCGGGGCTTAGGGTTGCAATTGTAGCAAGGTTAATCAAAATTATAGTATTTCGAGCGTTAACCCGCGACTTTGTAAAAAAAACAATTTACGCGACAAATTATATACCAGATTCTAAGTCAGTTCATAAGCTATCAAACAAAAAAAGTTTCATCAAAATCGGTTTAGTAGATTTTGCGTGATGCTCGTTTAAACAAACAAACAAACACACAAACAAACAAACGGACAAAAAATCCAAAAATTGGTGATATGGAAGCAGGGACACCTAAAAACCATATCGTAACTTTTTTTTGTTAATATCATCAATGTACAGAAAACTTTCTGCTACAGTTTTATAATAGTTTAGAGTAGATGTAAATAAGTTCAAAATAGGAATGTACATGACCTTGGAAGGCCAATGGCTATTTTCACTTTGTTGAGTATGATTTTCGACAAAAAAAAAACAAACGTCTCCTCCAAATTGTCTTCATAGCTGGTTGTTTCTCATCCTTCTGTGAACGTCGCGTTGGCACGCCGCTTCAAAATAATCATAAATTTATTTCTAGTGGCCAATGAGAGACCACTTGCACATTCGTACTCCGTGTCACTCATTACTCACCTTAGTTTTGTATCCGTCACTCTATACTTATTACTCGACTACGGTAAAACTAAAACGAGGGTAATGTGTTACATTTGTTATTAACTAAGTTCAGTCCGGATGGATAAAATTTAAAAGAAGTAAGCATGTGCGATACTGAATGAGTGCGAGAATACACCATTGTCTATATTTTCTGTCACATTTCCTTCCAAGAGGGGATGAGGTGAAAATTGGAGGGGGGCAGGAAGTGTCCGTACTTTCCTTACTAAATGTAGTTTGTAGTATCATACTCTCTCTTATTCTACTGTGACATACTACAACTCTACTTGTATACTAACAAATTTTTTCAATGTACACGGCTCACTAACTGCATTATTATTTAAGGTTTTAGAATGCATCCTCCTCCAACCCTCCAAAACTAAAATTTTTGAAGCAACTAAAGGTTTTGACAAAGGATCAGAAGTCAAGCCTCAAGGTCTGTCAAATGGCTATGGAGCGCAGTATCCTTGGCTTAAAACTGATCGACGGGGTCAGAAATGAGATGATTCGCGCCAGAACCAAAGTGACACCACAGCTGCCAATCTAAAGTGGGATTGGGCTGGACATGTCTGCCGCATGCCTGATGACCTATGGGCCAAAACCACTACCAACTGGTCCCCAGTAAACCCAGAAGAAGGTGGCGAGACGAAATCGATGGCTTCTTGAAGAACTGGCGTAACGAAGTGCAAAACCGGGACGCATAGAGACAAAAGAGCCTTTGCCCAACAATGGGACAGCGACGGCTGATATAATAATAATAAACTAAAGGTTGTGGCGAAAACATAGGTCGTTGATAAAAGTGATAAAATATGCGCGAAAAGTCAATTACAATGTGTCAGAACGCATTTTCCGGTCAATGAACTTACTGATAAGTTTTTTTTAGAACAGCCATTGAGCTATCATGATATAGAGGAGACACTTGCACTTCAGAGAGCAGCCAGTTTGCGTTGCATGGAGATGATTGGTGGGGTTTGGAGACTTCGGCCCAGCACTGGGCTTGTTTCCCAACCATGTAAGTTGACTAATTTATCTATTTCTATACAAGACTGCTATCCTAGAATATGAGCTGGGAAGTATATTATATTATTAGTATTTTCTCTTCTATTAGTTCTAATCTTTACTCTGCGCATCTAGCCAGAGACGCATAGGCCTCCTCCAGCATCTTCCATTGCACTGTATCTTTTGTGAGTCTAGTCCATTGAGAACCTGCGATTTATTTGCGGTCATCTACCCATCGTTTCTTTGCACGTTCTCTTTTCCTTTTGTTACCGTCTCTTAATTGCCATTAATATTTCGTGCTACTGCTCTGTTCCACTTTTCCTTTCGATCTCTTAGCATATGCCCAGTCCAAGTCCACTTTAGTTTCTCCACTTTGAATGTTGCGTCGTCTAGTTTAGTGACATTTCTGATATTCTTGGCTCTTTTTTGTGTAAAAGTGTCAACCCTAGGATGCTCCTTTCCAGAGAGTAGTTAATTTCATTAGAATTTTTTTATTTTCAGGTACTCCGTGGCGCTGCTCTGCGGTGTCTCGGTGGTGTCGATTCCATCCTTAAGGATAGTTTTAGAACCCAAACTCATCAACTTAAATACAATTTTGAGTATGTAGAGTAACCCTATGCTGAACACAATCATAATTTGTTGACAGAAACATCCGGGATTCTACCTGGGTGAAATATTCTGTGTTTATTAACAATTGGAAAAAAAATGATGACGAATTCTATCTCGGATGGGAACTGTCAAAATGAAATACATTTCTTACAAGACAGTGATTTCTGGGATGCAGTGCAAAAGCGCTGTAATTTTCTGCTCTGCATGTCAACCTAAGGTAAACATTACGTTTGAAAAATCTAAAATACCGTCTTTCGTCTCAACCTTCTTCTTTTTGCCTAGAATTATCATATTTTAGTTGGGGTCGGCTCTCTCCGTTATTCTTCACACGTCTTGTCTGTTCTGGGTTGTCGAGACGTCTTTTTGAGTTTTCGCAACGTCGTTTTTGATGATGGGCATCCAAGTTAAGGGGGGTCTTCCTCACTTCTTTGGATCTCTACGCCTTCTACGTACTTTTATGTCAAGGCTGGGTAAGTACCCAATATACAAGTGTATATTCATACGATCTTCAGTCCTTGATCGTATAACTTTCTTCGTTCGTCTTTTATCTCAATCGTTTGAAACCAATCTACATGATTTATGGTTAAATAAATAGAACGAGCTTTATCTATCTCAATAAAATGCAAATAAATAGCAAACGCCATTTATTTAAGCCATTTATTTGTTAACAATTAAAATTTATTGTTCTATATTCAAATTGAAACGGCTGAGACGAACGGCTTGCGCAGGCGCGTGGCGCGAAGACAGCCGGACACTCCGCACGCCAATTAACGCCGCGCGTTCACACGGCCACCCGTTCCACCGATTCTCTTCCCGCACACCACCGCAACGGTCCTCGTAACCGGCTGTGTTCCCAACAAAGTACCAAACAAGTGTAACGTTAACGCGCGCGTTGGACCATAGAAAAGCTTGGGACTAGCGAACTCTTGATTTGAAAATAGAGAAACTCAAACATTCGCCCGATTATCGGGATCGCTGTCGATGGTCGGTCAGTGCGCCGCGCTTAGGGTTACCATATCTCAGGATTTGTCCTGATATTTCAGGATTTTTAGGGTCCTGACAGGAGATACTTTACTTAAATTATAATAAAACAAATCTCCGCTGAACCGTGATTGAACCGCGTGCGAACCACAACTTTTAACATATTCAGTATTGCGCTAATCATTTGACAGCCGTTAGAGCCGTTTTGACGGATTGCTGAGACATTAAAAGCTCAGTCACATAGTAAATAAGTCAAGTTTAGCGCAATACGGAATTCAGCACAGTTGAATAGTAATTGCATCGTGATGAGAACTTAAATTGGAGAATCGTTTTGACGGATCGCTCAGTAGTTAAAAGCTCGGTCACATAGTAAATAAGTCAAGTTTAGCGCGGTACGGAATTCAAAACTGTTGAATAGTAATTGTATTACATTGTGATTAGAACTGAAATTAGATTGGGATTGAACTTCGTTGACTTCCCAGGACTTTTTTTATGGAAATCAGGCTTTTTGTCAGGAACTTTTAAATTTTCTATCTGGTAACCCTAGCCGCGCTCGCCTCGTCCGCCTCGCCTCGCCTCGCCTCACACTATTTATATCGGAAAGAGAGAACGTTTCGACACGTTATGTATGTACCTTTATTTTATTACCATTTGTAGCCGGTTTTAACCTGCAACGATTAGTAAGCGTGGTTTATTTTATTGTGGCTTATGATGCGCCGAGCTCAGGAATTTAGGCGTCTTGCGTTTACAACAATCAATCACATGAGTTGCTTTGGATTTCGACATGTTAGTTCTACATTTAGGGTACTGTTGCTCCAGTTATCTTGTGTTTGTGAACTGTTTGTAGGTTTTTTGTTCATACAGAAGGACTATCTATACTTATAAAATCCGTGACTGACTGATTCACTGACACACAACGCACAGCCTTAACCGCTGAAGATAGAAACATGAAAGTTGGAATATACAGGGTGAAATTGATATCATTAGCATCCTTTTAAACTAAGAATCTACCCATCAAACTGAACAACTTGTACTATGGGAGCAAACAGATCGAAGCAATAAAATAATCAGCTGTTGCATACATTTGAGTCGAGTAGGCATTGCAGTTTAGTATGGAACAGATGATTATTTATTTGCTCCGATCGGTTTGCTCCCATAGTGAAAGTTGTTAAAAAGGATGGAATGGATGGAAAGATGGAATTACAAAGGATGTAGGAGTGCACTAAAAACGATTTTTCGATATTCTACAATTAAACGCCGACGAAGACGCTGGCAAAAGCTAGTCTTTCTACCTATACTTATAAAACAGTTCCGTGTCTGACTGACAGACATACGCACAGTCTGAAGATAGAAATATGTGGAAAACAATATTCGATAGACCATTTAGGGGTACACTAAGAAAGGATTTTTAGCAAAACCGAAATCCACGCGGACGTAAGCTAGTTTTCCATACAAAAACTATCGCATTCGTCAAATAAGTGTTGACGTTACTACAGTAAACTCATGCTTCCCAACCTTTGACTACTTATACGGGGACTAGTTACATGTGTAATTCTACTAACAAACATTTCTGCCACTTTTTGCGGGGGGCGAGGTAACATGAAATCCGCAACTTTTGATTTTATTCTCCATAACTTTAGATTCTAATTTTGAATGTAAAAATCATGAAAAGTAGTCTCGTGTGAATCCCAAATCTCATTAGTTCGTAGTTATAGTTTCGCAATTATAGGCTGTCTCGTTTAGTGATAAGGTATAAAATTGAATATAAATGCACATGATCAATTGTTCTTATACTGTTCCAGCGCAAGTCCAGGCCTTATAATAAATAGTCAAAGTTCCCATCTGGCTTAAAAGTTCAGAACTATATAGTTAGATGATTTCACGTCTCTGTGATTCTTTTGTAGTTCACGTCGTTGTCTAATTCTGTGAGAGGAAACATAGCAAATCCTTAAAAAAACTCAAAACAAATAAGTTAAAAAAGAGTTGTAGGTACTTGTCTCAAAAAATGTTGGATATTTTTAAAAGCATGTCGTGGGATTGTGGGTCTGGTCTGGATGCGTCTCTACGTTTGATCGTTGCCGACAGTGTGCGGTGCCGCTAAGACAATTTTTTATTACTACCTGCTCCTTTATATTAAATCTTTATAGGACTGTGTGTTGTTCATCAAAGATACCGCTGAATATATGTTCAAGTGTTTTGAAATAGTTTATTTTGTATTGTCTGTTTAATAACTTTACCAATAGATCTTAGTTCTGAACACATATAGATCTGTACACCCTGCACCCTTCTTAATATGCTGACACTTTTTAAATGGGATGATCAGACCATCGAACTGAACAACTTTCTCTATGACAACAATATCGAAATCGGAAAAAAATTTTGCTGTTCCATACAAAATTGCAAACCTATAGGGGTACTAGAGTACCCCCTATAGGGGTGTAGAGTAGAGCTAGAGCTCTACAGGATATAACAAAACACCCTAGTAGTACATAATGGGGTGCTCAAATGTATGGGACAGCTGTTTTTTTCTACATACAGGGTGAAATTAATAGATATCATTAGCATCCTTTTAAACTATACGAGTCTACCGATCAACCTGAACAACTAATGAAAGCAAAAAAATCTGCTGTTGCACACATTCGAGTCGAGTAGGCATTGCAGTTTTTTTTCATGCTCGGACCGGTTTGCTCCGATGGTAAAAGTTGTTCAGTTTGATGAGTAGACTCTTAGTTTAAAAGGATGCTGTATAGGTTCCTTCCTAATATTCTGACGGTTTTTAAGGGGATAATCAGACCATCGAACTAAACATATTTCTCTATGAGAACAATGTCGAAATCGGGAAAAAAGGTAGCTGCTCCATTATAGTCGACCAATAAATGTATGGTATGGGGCAGCTGATATTTTTCCCTATTTCAATGTTGGCTATCATCATCGTCATCATCTTAGCCGATATAAGTCCACTACTGGACATAGGCCTCTCCTAATAATGTTGGTCCCATAGTAGAGACAAATTCTGTGTGATGGTCTGATCATCCTATTATAAAACCCTCAGCATTAAGAAGGACCCTATGTTGTATATCTTTGTTCCTTCTTAATGATACTTTTTTAAGGGGATCATCAGACCGTCAAACTGAACAACTTTCTCTATTGCACCAACATAGAAGTCGCGAAAAAAAAATCCGCTCGTCCATGCAAAACTGCAAACCTACTCGAGCCAAATGTATGGGACAGCAGTTTTATTTTCGCGATTTATATATTCGTCCCATAGACAAAGTAGTTCAGTTTGATGGTCTGATCATCACCTTAAAAAATACAGGGTGAAATTTATCAATTTCACCCTGTATTTTTCTTAGTTTAAAAGGATGCTAATGATATGTCATTAGCATCCTTTTAAACTAAGAGTCTACCCATCAAACTGAACAACTTTGACTATGGGAGCAAACCGATCGGAGCAAAAAAAATAGCTGTTCCATACTAAACTGCACCCGCCGCCGTTGCTTACTCGACTCAAATGTATGCAACAGCTGATTTTTTTTTTGCTCCGATCGGTTTGCTTCCATAGTAAAAGTTGATCAGTTTGATGGGCAGACTCTTAGTTTAAAAGGATGATGATGATATCAATTTCACCCTGTATATTATACCACCTAAGGTAAATTTTTACTACACAAGTTAGGTCAGAGAATGGTCAGAGCATTGTAAAGTTGCTGTCGAAAAGGCAAGAGAGGTTGTTTCAATATCATGATCTAAGCAGATTGTGATCGATTGTCTCTACCTTCACCAACGGGACATAAACGCTATTACCACTATTCACAAATGGCCATAGAAAGTGTCAACTTCGAAATTCTAAAAGAAATATCTCTCCATCGACAAACCAATTAGTTAAACAACACTATAAAGTCAGTAACATTCCATCTATCAAAAGAATGGATCATCCAGGAAGGCACGTTATGCGCTACCTGCCCCTTGCGCTCGCTCGCGACATGTGTGGTCCTATAACCTGATAGACTAAGAGCAAGCTGTTGGCAACCCTACCTCATCGAGTAACAAGATGCGACCTATAAATACTTCATTCCATATAAAGATAGTAAGATATTCCTTTTCCTGTTAAGCTTTCTGACCAAAATTTTGATTACCACATATAGTTTTTATCAGAAAGATACCGTACCTTGGACGTTACTGAATTTGTTCTAAGAATAAGTGAGAGTAAGAGTTTCAAATCTATATTTCTGTAATTCGCAATAACTTTAAAATTTCTTCGCTATTTGGAATGGAGTCATAGAGTATAATACGATAGGTGATACGGTATATTCGAAAGTGACATCTAAAAGTACAGGGTCGCCTGGGCGTAAACTGGGGTGTTTACACTTTACAGTAAGTACACACAATTTGTTTTTTTTTATAAATTGCCTCATCAATTAACAAGTATGTTAATAGTGCATTCGATATAGCGTGTCAAGACGTGCCAAAATTTACAGTGTTGCCTCACCTAATCCTGGTCCTTTCGTAAGTACACATAAATTTAACGGTGGCTAAAAATTTAAATAAATACATTATCGATGGTGCAGGTTTTCCAACAGCCAGCTCTTAGTCTATCTATGGCGACCAATCAAGTATCAATATCGAACTGAATTATGTAACTGGTGAGAAAGATAATGCTTAAAAACGTTAATTAATTCATTATAAAAACAAATAAAAGTTTCTAGTTCAAGATAACGGGTTTCGAGCTTCAAATAAAAACCGTATCGTAGAAGTTTACAAACAGATAGAAGGTAAATCGATGGGTTTTATGGTTACATCGTAAAGTGTATCGTTTTTCATATCTTTGATATATGATTATTTCGTAAGTCGTAACCTCTTAAAATTGAGGAAATACTCAGGTTCCTTCTTAATATACTGACACTTTTTAATGGGATGATCAGACCATCAACAATCGTGAACAACTTTCTCTATGGGACCAACATCGAAATCGCGAAAAAAAATCAGCTGTCCCACACATTTGGCTCAAGTAGGTTTGCAATTTTGTATGGAAGAGCTAATTTTCTTTCGCGATTTCGATGTTGGTGCCATAGAATAAGCTGTTTAGTTTGACAGTCTGATCATCGCTTTAGAAAAGTGTCAGCATATTAAGAAGGCCTATAGATCTAAGATGCCTATTAGCTTGTCTTTGATGTTCATGCATTGATGGCGTCTGGAAGGTAAAACTTCAGAAGCGTAATTATTAATTAGGTGTAATCAAAACTAAACATAACTGTGCAATGTTATTAATGAATAAATAAATATTAACGATCAAATTAGCACATAGCATTCCTGTTGCAAAACAAACGATATGGTACGAACAAAATTATGTCGAGAACGATATTAAGTATGTCATTTTGAATGCCACGCACGAGCCAGGATGTTGATAAGATATTTGCATAGACTTAACTGTGGCTGGAAGTTAAACGTTAACTTCTTCATTAAAATATGAGGACGTTTGACTAAACACTACTCGGAATTATCTTATATTCCGAATAAATAATAACTTTAACTAAAGTGCCCATTGTCGATACATTCCGATAAGAATGGTTATTTATACAGGGTGACATTGATACCATTATCCTTTTAAACTACGAGTCTACCCATCAAACTGAACAACTCTGACAATGGGAGCAAACCGATCTGAGCAAAAAAATATCGACTGTTCCAAACTAAACTGCAATGCCTACTCGACTCAAATGTATGCAACAGCTGATTTTTTTTTGTTCCGACCGGTTTCCTCCCACAGTAAAAGTTGTTCAGTTTGATACAATACTTACGACTTACAATTTAAAAGGATGCGAATGATATCAATTTCACCCTGTATATAAATTTTGTTTTCGAAGACATGGCCGGAACGTAAAATCTACTAATTAAGTCACGAATATCCTGTCTACCAAACTGATAACAATAATAATTAATAGAATGCAATATTATCATTAATGAATTATCTTCTAATTAAGTAATTAATTTGATTTCAAAAGGACATTAGGCACCGTAACACTAAAATAAAAATGGTCAAGTGCGAACCGGGCTACTCGCGCACCTTCCGTAGTTTTGTTTTCTTCAGGAGCCGCGAGACCGACTCACACTTGGCCGGTTTTTATTATTTGTTGTTATATTGTAGAGTTTGCTTTATAATCAGTAATCACACCAAGTTTGACGCTTGTATGTAGGTATTACCGTTTTTACGATAGAGCGAAAAAAAAATGTAGATAAAACTAGTTTCTTGAATAAGGACCGCTCCCCAACCCCCTTAATTTTTTTCATTTTGACATTTTCATTATTTGTTAGCAATATTACGGAATTTAAACCCGCCGCGGCCTACGGCACAGGCATGTTCATTATCGACTGAGCTATAGGGCCGTATAATTAATTCATTATCTTCTACGAGTAATTACGTGTGTACCCAATTTGATTTCAAGAAGACTAAAAAAAAATTAAAACCGCCTTCAAAAAAAAAAAAAAAATATTATTGCAGCATTAATTTATTTTATCGAAGTCTATGTCAAGCCGGTACGATTCGCGACAGGGCTTGCATTACTATTTTGGCTTGGCTTGACACCGACTTCTATAAAACAAATTAATGTTCTTATGATGCGAAGGAAAAAGTCCATAGGCTGCAATATTGTTTTTTAACTTTTTTGTTTTTTTAAGGCGGTTTTAATTTTTGTTAATTTTTTTTTATTTCACAATTTTCAGGGGTAATTCGTTAGTTCGACTCAGATATCAGTTATACACAATTTGTACATTGATATGAAGCGAATGTTTTAATCGCCGATGATTTGCTTTCAATTTTTGAGGAGATCTATTGTGTAGTTCCGAAGCGTTTCATCAGATCTTCACCAAATTAAAATGGAACCATCTCGAGGGTAAATCTTTCAGAACTTAAACTTACCCAAATTGGTCAAGAAATGCCGAAGTTATTATGATTTTCGAAAGTTCCCCTCGATTTCTCTGGGATGCCATCATCAGATCCTGGTATTCCTTATTATGGTATTATCCTTGGGATATCTCCTTTCAAAAAAAAAAAGAGTCATCAAAATCGGTTCATAAACGACGAAGTAATCCGCGAACACACATAAAAAATATATATAATATACTTATACTATCAAACTGAACAACAAACGCGAAAAAAAATCAGCTCTCCCATACATTTTAGACGGGTAGGTACAGCAGTTTTATATGATACAGCTGATTTTTTTTCGCGTTTCCTGAAGTAGGCTCCATAGTGAAAGTTGTTCAGATTGATGGTCCGAGTTCACCGTTTTAGTACTTGCTAGGCTGTCACTTACAACCTGTATTTACGGTCGAATTGAGAAACCTCCTCCTTATTTGAAGTCGGTTAAAAATACAACTAAAATGTTATTGTCCCGTCAAGAATATACTTGTCTACCCAATAATAAAATGTACTCTCATTATTTTCTAACAACATTAACTTATAACTTTTAAATGTTTCCTCTTTCCTGTTTACAACGATCACACAGGTTAGCCAACTTACAGAATCTACTATCAAGCGATAGTATTGAGTAGTAGTTCCTAAGTGAGCGATCAACCTTGGTAGTACGCTTAAAATCTCGTTGCGGGCGTGACCACGATGTTCAGCGAATGATATCATAGCAGCACCAGACGATTACGAAGTAATCAAACCTCCTACCTAATTACTTCATCACGTGCATTCTAAGCCACCACTTTTGTAAAAAAAATTATTCATTGCGCGTTACATATTCAAACAGGTTTATAGAGATGGGTTTAAAGCGTCAATGGAAATGCTGATCGGTGATAATCTCGAATATAATGGAGAGGGTATCTGTTATGAGAGGATCGCGGTCTCCAGATAATTGTTGTCTAAATATTTACCATTCCGCGAGTACGTTTAGCTATCATCGTAGACTTCGAACTAATTTACCGTCTCGAGTTTTTTTTAAAGAAAATTCTACAGGGTCTAACTTAATATGCTGACGGTTTTTTAAGGAGATGATCAGACCATCAAACTTTCTCTATGAGACTAACAACGAAATTGCGAAAAAATAATCTGCTCTTATTTCGGCTCTAAGTCGGTTTTGGTCCCATTGTTAAAGTTGTTAAGTTTGATGGTAACTAAAAATTTAGTCTATAGTATGGCTACTGCAGGAAATTATAATAATATACTAAACAAGATCTGATCATCCCCTTAAAAACAGCATACTAAGGACAATAAAACTCCCTAGTAATATTAAATGTGGTGGTGATGGTTTAAAATCTTCTTCTTCATACAAAACTGGAGTACCTACTCGGCTCAAATACCTTTTTGGGACAGTACAATTCGTTTTTTTTTTTCGAAGTAAATAGTTTTTCAGCTTGATGGTCTAAACCACCCCTTCAAATACTACTGGGGTGTTTTGTTACACGTTCTTTGTAAGTATGGAATTTTTTTTAAATAAAAATTTTAACTCTAGCTCTACCTTCGGTATACAAGGTTTCTGACCATCCCGAAAGGGATTATGATTATGAGTGAGTCGTGAGTTTCCGGAGGTTTGTATATGAAAAATATCAACACAGCTTGAACTTCGAATACAAAATGGTTATTTAAGATAACAATTTGTGTAACTAATTATAAATTCCGTAGTCTGGCGAATAGTGACATTTGACAAGGTCGAACTAAACCGACACGAGGAAGTATTACATCGTAAATACGGTCTTATGACATTAAAAACTACGCTATAACGTGAAATATACACTTTAAGGCCTCAAAAATAAATACCAGTTTTAAATAGAACTGACACTAGAAGGAAGACCTTTGTCTCTTTATAGAATTGGTAACATTGATAATGGTATGGCAATGAAGTTATAGAATAAGTAAATCTCAAGAATATTCATATCCTACCTTACTTAATACGTAATTATCCGTGTTCAGTAAATGTACGAACTCACTTAACTTAGATATCATAACACCAACAGTCTGAACACTTTGAACAGTCATAAAATGATAAAATAACTTAAAGGGGTGCTTCAGACCATCAAACTGAACAACTTTCTCTATGGGACCAATATTGAAATCGCGAAAAAAAAATCGGCTGTCCCATACATTTCAGTCGAGTTATGTTTGCGGTTTTGTATGGAACAGCTGATTTTTTTTCGCGATTTCAGTATTGGTCCCATCGTAAAAGTTGTTCAGTTTGATGGTCTGAAGCACCCCTTTAAGTGACTGTCCCATTTTATATTACACCCTGTATAACATTGTAATATAATTGTAATCTTGGCGTGGATGTACATTGAAGACATTTGCAAAAATATTTATTGGAGATGTCTAGGACATGACAGTAATGGAAAGCATTGAGACCATTTTAAAACTTTTGTCTGTCTTTTTTTTCGACACCCATCACTTAAAACTACTGAACTGATTTGGATGGGATTTTAACAAATATATTATTTAGACTTTATTTCATCGCAATCGGTTCATTCGATCAAAAGTTATGAGTATTTAAAGTTAGTAGTCTGCGCGTACGAAGTCGCGTGCGCCGCTCTAGTTACAAATATTCGCGAACAGGATATAGTTATAATACTAGTAGAGTACCTCGTGTTATCGTAAACGCTGAAAACCGACTGAGTCAAATGGTTATTTATCAACAATGACTTCTCCACAGTTTCACAGCTGAAGATGTCAGTAGCATTAAATATAGTTTGGCACGTGCTGCAGCTCTCACGTGGCGCACGCGCATGTCACAAAGCCATAACGTTTTACCATGTTCAAGTAATTGAAGGTATAAAAAAACGCGACAACCAACACTCGTTTGCTATTGTACCTACGTACTCGTATGTACCTATACTTGAATCATCTACCAATGCATTGTAAACGAGTTTACTGTATTGTGCAATTGTTGTGCATATAATTATGATGCACTCGGATTGCATTATTCATAATGACTTCTGAAGCACGCATGGTAACTGAACGTCTGATTCTGAGATGTTACAAAACTTGTTAAATGTACGAAATTGTCACAGGGGCAGTATTGCAGAACGAATGTTGCAATTGTCGCAAATTATTCAATTTGTTTCACCCTATTTTGTGTTGCATAAGAACTACTATAGTTTGTTTTGTTTGCTATGTAGATAAGAGCAAAATCTTAAAAATGTTGCAACTTCTCTTCTTTTAAGTAACCTCACTTCTCACATACCACCAAAGATAGTCTTCAAGTATCGAATGTTTCATCCAGATTCATTCCTGCATTATACATACCTAATGTTTAATTTAAATTAATATTATTATCTTCAAGATAGAGTATTGCAAACTTTCATACTGACTGCTGAACGGGGAAGGAAAACATCGTAAGGAAACCAGCATACGCTGAAGAAGAAATTCCGATATGTGAAGTCTACCGATCCGCATTGGGCACGCGTTGTGGACTAATAGTTCCCCTCCCTGAGGGTAGACCTGTGTCCTGCAGTGGAACGTATATAGGCTGATAATGATAATCACTAGCCCAGTCACTTTACGGAGTTTTGTTAGGCGGGGTAGGGAGTAATTATTAATTGGACTTTTAAACTGTAACCGGCACCATTTAGTGACAAAAAGACTATCTTAAAGCAAATTAAAAAAAAATTCGCTACGCAACATAGAAATCGAAATTGTGTATTCCAGAAGGCTTATAAATTAATAATATTAATACTAATGCACTCATTTGACTCAGATTTAACAATATAAATTATTTTTGAGCATTAAAATAGGCATTGAAATTTAAAAAATGAGGTAGTTATTAGAAAATACGAATGTATTTTTCAAAAACCATTTAAGTAGACAAAAGTATTTACACCATGTTTGAAGTATGTATAATGGTAAAACCTTAATATGTGTAAAAAAAATTACCATCAGGTTTTTAGAACGAGATAATAGCTAAATTTTAAAATTGGAACTGTTGCTGACGTGATTTTTTTTTTAAATTTTGGTACATTTCCAGGCTCAAATTGGCTCTTCAATATACTGAAAAAAATATCAATTATTAATTAGTCCTGGCTCAATCCGTAAAATGACTGGGCTATTAGGTTGCAGATAAATTAGGTAATCAGATCAGCACTTGGAAAAAGCAAGGTACCTACTTTACACTGGAATGCCCTTGAAGTCCTGGCTTATCTTGCAACATTTTTCTCCTAAAGGCAATCTGGTTTTAATGACAAAGATTTATAAAATTAAAAATTCTGAAGATGCTTAATTTTTTTATATTTATGTATTGGAGATGTCAATACTTAAAGACCGAAATGCTGAAGGTTCCACCTTGAGGTCACCTACTTACTTGGACGCGCGATTGCTGGTCATGGTCGCAGTAAGACCTCATATCCGTCAGGTGTTGGTACAATTATTAGAGGAGAAGCGGTTTTAATGAATTCCATATTGCTATAAATATAACTTGTACAACAATTGCATACAAGTTACATAACACCCTAATTTTCTAGATTATTGTGTGTGACAAATTTTGATTTTTGTACCTAGGATATACTTACTAATTTTTTACTGCTACGGTCGGTTTGCTTCCATATTAAAAGTTGTTCAGTTTTATGGGTAGATTAGTTTAAAAGGATGCCAATGATATTAATTTCACTCTATATACTGGAAGCAAAGAAAATATACACTTCGAGCTGAAAGTGATATAATAATATTATAAGATAGTTGGATAGAACTTTTTTTCATTCCGTTAATTTTACATTATTGATAATTATGATTTTCAAAATTGAACATTTAATCCATCTCAAAGACCAGCCCACATCTCTACCTAATCTCTACTACCTCTTTTTCTGTGATATCCTTATTACCAAAGAATACTAACTATTACCACAGAATAGGTATTTTAATTACTGCCTATTACTTACTACTATATTTTACCCAAAAGCCTTCTTAACAGTTTAATTAAAATACAGATCATCTGTTTAACAACATACTTTACTTTCTTTTTTAAGTTTAATTAAATCGAAGACGTACCCTACGACGGTGAAGACCAATATAACATTTCTTTTACACTCCGATCACGTTTCTCTATTATCGCCTATAGATCGTGACTTGAACCTTCGTCACAAACTACGTTTTACGAACAAAACTACGTACAGCTTATGTAAACATCCATCCACAGCAAACAGACGTAAACCATAACACGTCAATGTATAAAGTTATCCGTGTAAATAACTAACGAGTTATCTTGCAAGATCCTATGGAAAAACTCGGCAATATCCGTAACCACTTCCCCATAAACAGGTGAAGTCATTTGTTTCGACTAATTTCTGCCCATATTTCTCAAGAATATTTGATTCGAAACCAAATATTCTTGATAATTGTGGGGATTCGTAATAAACTGGAATATATTTATAATAAAGGTTATTCGCAGAATAAATTGTTTTTTTCTATGCAAAAATGTAATCACTCAATTTAAAAAGATCATTTGGATAATGCATTAAAATACCTAGGTATCAAATATTTCAAATCAACACAACGTTTGGTTTTTGATATACTTTTTTTACAACAAAAATAGCCATATAATAATAACAGAAGCGTTTTTACCATGTTCATTTAATTTTCGATAAGCTGTGTTTGCTGTTTACATTTTTAAATATTATAATATTTATAAGTATTATCAAACACAGAAAACTCGAAATACTTCGTAACCTCTCTAAGATATTACAAAACTTATTAACTTGTCTAAATAAGGACAAAGAGAGTCAAAGACCGATAGGTTTTAATTAGTAAGCAAAAAGGCACAAGTTGTGTTGCGTAGGTGAAAAGTGTCCATTTAACATAGATCTGACGTTTACTAACAATGTTATGTGGAAAGTAAACACGGTCGGTGTCAAGTTAGCTGGTAGCTACGTAAGCGTAGGCGCCTTCAGTTGTCAGCGGTCACGGTCATCGAGGATAGAAGTGACCACGGACGCGACGTATGGAGCGGCTAAAATGTCGCAAATGTAGCAAATCTGGAAATACATACAGCCCGGGGAAAAGCTAGAGAGTCTAAAAAACGTTACAATTTAAAAGAAATTAAACGTTAAGTAAAATCATTAGCTAAATTATCAAGTTGTTCAGTTTGAAACACTTAAAAATTTTGCTAATAATTTCTTATCACCCAGTATAAGGCTCTGTATACAAACATTATTATGTACATAATAATGAGCTTCTCTATAAAACGCACCTGACAAGAATAACGTCAACTAAGTATACACGGCGCCAAGGGTACTCAGATTCATTATATTGGTGTACAATTCCACACCCGCTGTCACTTCATAGAATGGGTTCGCACTGACAAGAAGAGGTAGACACGTAGGATACCAAGTGCAAGTGAGAGAGGACTCTGCTTACACTATTGCTTACAGTCGTCTTCCATCCATCTTCCACGAGGGGGTAAGGTAAAAATTGGTGGGGGAGCAGGGAGGCCAAGGCGTTTCCCCGTACTGTAGTACCATTAGTTAGGGTAAACAGCTGCATTACTTTAAGGGGTAATTGTACCCATGATACCGTACAACTATCTCTAAGAAACCTATAGATAAATCGCAAAAAAATGTTTTTGACTTTCTGTACAAAATGCAAGTTGATCGAACGTTTTTTTTAGGGAAAGTCAAAAAAAAACAATTTTTTATTTTCCCTTATTTTTCTTTGAGAAAGTTGTTTTGTATCTGTAGGTACAGTTAACGGTAGGTTGTTAGGGTGAACAGTTACGTAAGATTAATGGGTGATTGTACTCATCACTACAGATCGAATAATCGGATGCATATTTACCTAAAGTTGAGGTGTTGGCTATTATGGAGTGCACTTTTGTATCGAAAAAGAATTGTTTTTTGTTTAATTTTAAGAAGTAGCTTTAATACTAAACATCCGATTAGTTATGCAATCCCGGACTTCCTGACATCCATGGAATTATTTTACAGAAAAAAAAATATTTTTTTCTTTTTTAAATTAAATAGTTTTATAAAGTTCCTTCAACACTATGCATCCTTTTTGCTATGCATTCCCGGATTTCCTGGCATCCCGAAAAATATTTAATTACGATAATTTTAAGAAGCCGCTTCCATAATTTCATTGCTAAAAATTATGTTTAGGTAAATATGCATCCGAATATCCGATCTTTACTCATCACCCATTAAAGTAATGCAACTGTCTACCCTGACAACCTGTACTCTTTCTTTTACTGTGGCAAAGCTTAGGTATTAATTTTATTTCTGTATGTCACAGAAATACATCGCAGCGTCATTTTAGCTATCACAATATAAAGATCGCGTGAACGGCAAGACCCTGACGTTTTTCCGGATACACAGAGAAGCTCGTACCTACTCGTATACCAAAACCAGTCGCTAATATTAACGAGAGCAATTAACCAGAGAACCTCGATAGGCTTCCGTGAGGCGTGGATCTAGTCCATTACCAAATTCTTTATTAGTTTTATCTACATAAACTAATCAAGAATTTTAAAATGAAATTTGTCTGTTGTAAGAATAACACAGGTATACTTAATAGCTGACAAACAACTTGGCAAAAACCTTGAGTGCGCAAAATAAAATTGGTTAGTAAATATGCTACTGCGCACAACCCTCACCTCCGCCCCATTGCATTGGTAAAGTTACATCCCGGGTAGTGTAATAGGTAGGTACATAAGTTATCAAATACCATAAAATTTTAATACAAAAAGTACAACTAATTTAAAACAATCAATAAATACGTCCAATTCAATGTAGGTATGTACTCTCTTTTTCTTCTATCGAGTCGATGCTATGTCATTCAAATATTTTCAGCCCAGTATTTCGCCACACGGATAGCAATATCGGCAGCGTCCATAAGCTCCGTTCGCGTGCAGCAGGCCTAGCATGCCACCCCCGAGAAAACGATAAAAATCGAGATGCGCCTCCATCTTTATTATTTTACGTAGGCCAGAAAGAGCGCGCATGACGTTTTTCTCGTTTAAACGCTTTTTCGTGGGTGGCATGCTAGCCGTACTGGTGTCCGGGCAGGAAGGGCAGGACACGAGATGGGCCATAGTCTGGGGAGAAACAACGACACACACATACTCTCTTAACCCTTCTAGTATCATAAAATATTTCCAGGGCTTTAAGGTAGACAGTTGCATTACTTTAAGGGGTTATTGTACCCATGATACTGAACTACTTTCCCTAAGTAATTAGGTAGCAAAAAATTTGTGGACTTTCCATACTAAATGCAATCAGCTGATCGAATGTTTGTATGAAAAGTAATTTTTTTTTTTCGCGAAGTTACCTTTATCATAAGTACAATACCATCAACCATTAAAGTTATGCAACTCTCTACCCTAACACTCTATATAGCCCAGTCATTTTACGGTTTGAGCCGGGACTAATTAGTAATTGAAATTTTTTTTCGGCATTATATTGCAGAGCCAATTTGAGCCTAGAAATGTACCAAAATTAAAAAAAAATCACGTCATCAACAGTTAAAATTTTAAAATTTAGCTATTATCTCGTTCTAAAAGACCCGATGGTAATTTTTTTTACGCATATTAAGGCTTTACCATTATACATACTAAAAACATGGTTTGAATATTTTTGACTACTAAAAAAAAGGTTTTGGAAAATACATTCGTATTTTGTAATAAATACCTCATTTTTTAAATTTCGTTGTCTATTTTATTGCTCAAAAATAATTTATATTGTTAAATGTAAGTCAATTGAGTGCATTGGTATTAACATTAATAATTTAAAATCCTTCTAGGACACATAATTTTGATTTCTATGTTCCGTAGCGATTTTTTTGATATGCTTTAAGATAGTCCTTTTGGTCCTTAATGGTTCCGGTTACAGTTTAAAAGTCCAATTAGTAATTACTCCCTACCCCGCCTAATAAAACTCCGTAAAATGACTGGGCTTGTATTCAGGTAACTTATTATCATTTAAAAAATAACTTCACGTCCCAATATAGATTTAAAACCGGAAACAGACGCATAATTTAATTATGTTAACAATAACAACTACAATCAAATTACTAATCATAAACGAACTTTCGTTCTAAATCAATGCGGAGGGCACTCGAATTGATTCCACACAATCAAAGTGTGACCTCATCTGCGGGCTGCGCCGGCGCAGCTCGGCTCACTAGTACAGAAAGAAACAATGCGACGAGTTCTCACGCGCCGGCTCGTCCGCTCCCACACTGTTTAGTACCAGAAGTAGCACTGATTGATCATAACGGTGCTTGCATTTATTTCAAATTGTATTTAAATATTATTAGACATTATCTCTTGTATTTGTGTTTTGCACCTCAGGTCGCAGTAATCATAGTTTTAAAGAGTTAATAAAGTAAATTTGAACTTCCTTTGCATTATTTCAAGCTCAGAAGTAGAGTTTTAGCTGCTATGAAATTGAGGTTTATTAATATTTCCAGCATAGACACAAATTTTCACTTTTATCTGAAAATTTTACCAAAATTAGTAATATAGTACGGGTACAGTCCCTATTTAAATATACAGGGTGTAATTGGAATCATTGGAATCCTTTAAAACGCAGCCGGTGACCCAACAAACTGAACAACTTTTACTATGGGAGCAAACCAATCGTACCAAAAAAAACTTCTCTTTTAAACTTTATTTTGAGTCGAGTAAGCATTGCAGTTTAGAATTGAACAGCAGAGAATTGTTCAGTTTAATGGGTACTAGTTTAAAAGGATGCCAATGATTTCAATTTCACCCTCCTGTAGGGTCATCTCAACGGTTATGCTTGATGATCCCAAGACAAAAAAGTTATGAGCAATACCACAAAGGTCCTAGTGGAGGTATGAAGGTGTTCAGAAAATGTAGTATCTTAACAATTTTATAGCAACTAAGAGAGTTCAGTATTGAATGATAGTCTTTGTTAAAGATCCGTCATCATGTAATCAATCGTAGGAATGTACTTTGGTATTGTATGATGTCATACAACATAATTATCTAGAACGAACAAGGATATCAAGAAAACAATAAACTTATTGTGCACAATAGATGCTAGAATAAAGTCAGACAGTTATTTTCGAATCTATTCACACAAAATACTGCTAAATAATGATGATTAAAATACGATAACTATTATGTTATATTATTACAATAGTTACCTAATCGTTAAATCCATTGGATTTTGGTAATCTGAGAAGCAATGATACCTGTTTCAATTTCATGGAATATTTGAGGCAGTTCTACTTCTTGTGGTGCCATCTCCCATAGTAGGTTGGCTATCAGTAGATAATAGGGCTATTCTGACCATGGAGACTGCAGCCCTGAATAGTGAGGTGGTGTTCAATATTGTACCAGTCACGCAGTTTCTTAAACCAGAAAGTCCTTGTTAAAACATTTTAATATGTATCACGCGTTACAAAATTTCTATGACTCATGTGGCCGCAAAAATATGTAGGAAACCATAGAAAATTCAAAAAGTTACTCCGGCTACGTGTTTACTGGCGCATTGTCATCATACCGGTAAGTACCAACAATTGACTGATAAGTCTGATTAGTATGTACAGTACGTATTCTTATCCGTTTACACAAAAAAATTAGCTGCAAAATTCTAGCAACGTCCAACGGTCCAAACTATTTTGTAGTTTGGCTAAAAGAAGGTCAAAAATCAGATGAAATAGGGTAATTTATCCCTTGACGTCTTTGAAACATTTGATCGCGCAGTTTCTAGAGCATTTTAATACTCTGCAATATTACACTACATTATAAGTGCATTCCTCATCTAACTGTCATCCATTCGTCACTACAAAGCTATGAAAACGAAGATGTTCCTTGCACCGACTAATTCGCAAGGTTGTGCCGAGCACGAGCCACCTTGGATGCTAATAATTTCCAATGATCTTCACGCGTTAAGAAGCCGTTTCCCACGTCTTTTATTACTGTTACGTATTAATGTTCTGCTACTATGGACTACTCGGATTTGAATTGTATTTTTGCTTGGCAAACGGAGGGTTAGTTTTAATGTTTTTTTGTTTTTCGAATTGTCAATTACAGCATTGCTCAAAGAGCAGCTACTGCCTATAACAGCGGACTATTGGAGGCACCACGAAGGGTCTACCGAGCCAGTGAATGACCTAGGTGCACCCAGAATGGGCACAGACCTCGGCATAGGACGTAATTGGGTCTAGGCGGCGGATTTGGAAGCTGGGATCGGTGAGATATGAGAACTCCTGCCGTATGATCATACGTACGTTAAGATACTGTGATTCCCATCCTGTTCCATTTAAATCAATGCTCTACTAATACAACAATAATCGTAATTCGCGAGTTGAGATGCCACAAAATTTGGCAATCATTAATTTATAGAAACAGCATGAAAACAAACCATGCACATTCTAACACCAACAGACTGGTTACAACTTTTATAAATCATTTCTACTTACTTTATTAAGTGACTGTACATTTTATTTTTGGCAAAGTGCTACTCCAACTGGCGTTTGGCCTTTTATCCATCTTAACTGATATTTCCTAATCACGGCCGGAATTTTCTTAGCTATGATTTTTCTTTCTTCTGCTAGCACACGCTGCGAAAGTTGGGTGCACCTATACTCCTAATTTTTATAATTTTATATTGTATTTAGATTGGTATTGAAATTTTAAAACCTTGAATTTATTGGTTTTTTGCGTCAAAAAATTATGTTGATACTATTTTTGTTTGTTCCAATGTATTGGGATAACTTTTTCTAAAATAGTTTGTTCTTCACCTCAGATGACCTGCTAAGGTCACCTAGTTTGTAAACAAGAACTGCAAAACTACATATAACATTCACGTTTATAGACCTATAGTTATAGACTTCCGTGTGGTTCCGGATATGTAGTACTAGATACTCTTTATTATACTGTGGTTCCGGCTTAGAATGGACTACCCCAATTCTTCCCATGGCGTCTTAGGGTTTTAAGATTTTTTATGCAGTGTCTTATCTATGTGGACGAAAGGCTGGCAATCTCTCAACATTTGACACGTCATTCCATCCTGAAACTTAAATTGCTGAATGTGAGCAGTGCTACAACTGCACGGCTAGCATGCCATGACAAAGAGTTTAAACGAGAAAAACGTAATTCGCGCTCTTTTTGGCATGCGTAAAATAATAAAGATGGAGGCACATCTCGATTTTTATCGTTTTCACGGGGGTGGCATCGAGGCCTACTGCGGTAGATTTAGCAATAAGATAAGATAAGATAAATATTCATTATTTGCACACCAAGAATATACAAATACAATTTATAACAAGAATGAGAAGGGTACAAAAGGCGGTCTTATCACTAAATGCGATTTCTTCCAGACAACCATTGGATGGAAGAACTATTTACAGAGACAAATGCTACGGCGGTTCTCTATTAGGTACCTATGTACCTGTCTACATGAACAGCAATGTTTCTGACCACCCCGAAAGGGATTACGGTCCGTGAGTTTATCTAAATTTAGTTATAGACTGTGGGTATAAATGACATTTCTCTATTCACTTTAACAAAATCAATGGCCATGTTATGCGATAAAAAGTAATTCGTATGATAAGCCAATACGTCCTACGCTACACGTGTGTGCAAAATCATTCCTATGTAGGTACTAACTTTTGATAACAACAGCATTATATCAAATAATCGATGCAATGAACAAACGGTCGACAAAAATAAGTACCTATTTTGTATTATTTTTATGTAAGCATATTGTGTCACGTCATAAAGATTTTATGATGCGGAAAACCCAGTGTTATAATTTGATAATGTATAAATTCTGTTAGTAATATTTTTAACATCAGTTTTCAGACAAGTGAGGAAATTCGACGATAGAGTTTTGATACATCGCATAGAGTTGTCCCATGTTGACACATTGGATAGAGTGATGATGATGATTTAGAATGGTAGAGAAAGAAATTATTATAAAATGAGCGTTAACCCGCGACTTCGTCCGCACAAATTATATACCCGATTTTAAGTCAGATCATAAGCTATCAAACAAAAAAGTTTCATCAAAATCGGTTCAGTAGTTTTTGCGTGATGCTCGTTCAAACAAACAAACACCCAAACAAACACACAAACAAACAGACAGACAAAAAATCCAAAAATTGGTGATATGGAATCAAGGATACCTAAAAACCATATCGTAACTTATTTTTTGTTAATATCTTCAATGTACAGACACACTTCTGTTACAGCTTTATAATAGTATAGATTTTATCATCAATACCACAGAATAGAATATAATTTAATTCCGTTAATGAAAATTGTTAAATTGTTTTATTAATTTTTATGTGTATTCAATTTATTCTATTTCAATTAATGCAAATTGTTAATGTTTCAATTATTATTTATTTTAATAACCGCTGAAAGATTGTATTGATAAAGTGGTATTTGTGCTATGTAATTTTGTTTTGTTATAATGTTAGTATATTTTGGTTGTTTTAAGGTATAATTATTTTGCAGTGCCCTACCAGGGTTCATGTGTGTACTTTTTTTAAGACCTTGTAAAACTACATGAAAGCAATAAAGATATTATGATTATAGAAATATATAGTCCCAATACCTAAATATTAAAATCGGGCGATTCCACGCTGCGCATATTTTGTAAGAAAATGGAACTGAAATTATTTTACTAGCACGATATGACAATCATAGTCATAGTTCCGTATTGCCCTATCTATCACACATGATAAACAGTCTAACTACCGGTTTCTGTTTTTGGTTGGTCTGAAACTTACTCCTAAACCGCCTTCTAATTTGATGATTTTTTAAATAAATAAAAAAGGTATTTATTTTCATCTCACATATAGGGACAATGAAATAGTATTATTGTTACAAATTATGCTAAACTTAGTACTATATGTGAGAGACCGGTGCACGTGGTAGATTTACAGATAACACCTGCAAATCTGGGTAACGAGTCACCGACTAGATAGTTAGTGATTGATTTTTGATACTTCAAAATCTCAATTTTTTATCCAGATAATTATACGTAATAGGAAACAAAACAAAAATCCAGCAGTAGACATCGTGGACCGACGATCAACAGGAACCCTTTGGATGAGGGCAGCGCAGGACCGGTCGTCATGGCAATCCTTGGGGAAGGCCTATGTCCAGCAGTGGACATCTATCTGCCGGCACAGATTACCCCCAATAGATACCGCATACAAGGCCGCCGACGCGCACCACACATCTATGATTTTGCACTGATATAAGCAACGGAGTAGTGCGAGCTCAGAGTAGTGCGACCTTGAAATGGCCAATCATGTTGCATTGTTTCGTGCCCCGCTACCCGCACCTACCGCCAAAAATGGTGACTTCGGGCCCGTGCAAAATTTTCATCATGCGGTATCTATTCGGGGTAATCTGCTGTATCTGCTGATGAGACATCAATACTCGTTTGTAACAAGCAAAGTATTACGTAAATTACGTTGACAGTATAATCGATTAACTAACAGTTTACAACCAATATTGTTAAGTGCATGCACATGCCACATGTCGTGTCAGCAAATATTGTGTACTTACCCATACATTTAAGGATGTTCTTGGATTGGAAATAGGGAAATGGGTCAGGGAAATAGTGCGGGGCAGGTAATCACAATGTGCGCTAGTTAAACTCAAGGTTCTCTTCATAATACGAGGTTCTGTTGATAACATTCTTATTAGAGCTACGGTCAAAGTAAATGCGATATGCGATCGCGGCATAAAAATAAATGATCACGGTAAGAATATAGGTACACACTAGTATACCGATATCTTTTTTGGTATGCTTATAATATAAGAAATTAAAAAGTGAACAAACTATCTAGTCTCATTAGTTCTATAGTTACGGTACCGAACCTTTGAGACTTTTTAAAGATAGGTATGCAGGGCGTATTTATTTGGAGATAATATAATAATAATAATAAACTTGGACACAAAATTATCCAGTCACATTTAAAGTACCTAGCCCGAACTTTCATTATGATGACTAGACATCGATATAGTATACATAAATAGATACAATACAAGTTTCCCCTGCTAGAGCAAGGTAAAATCGAGTGTTGCCGGAATTTATACGCTTTTGTTGTCAGAGCAATGTCTACAAGTTTTCTTACAAAAAGTCAAATACTGCTGTAACGAAAAACTCGTAGGTACTCATAATATATGAATACTTACATATTATTCTCACGCCTGTGTCCCATTTGGCAGGCTGACACTCAGTTGCAGAAATGCTCATTAGAGTTAATCCTCCATTAAATCTCTTGCTAGATTTTACTACGTCAGCAAGACAAAAAGTGTCAGGAAGAGATTTAATGGAGGATTAACTTTAATGAGCGTTTCTGCAAATGAGTGTTAGACAATTTGATCGCATCTGCTACGATCCGCAAACTAGAAAAATCAATCAGAAGCCCTCCATCGCGACCGCGGACCGCGCTTTTCTAACAGCATCTTTGTAAAGGTACAAGTTTGTTGACAGCAATAATTGTTCAGTTACCTACTTATCTTACTAGTAGATAGGAACTAAATTATTTTTCTCTCGCTAGTTATAATAGGGCATAAAAAGTACATACATAACATTATGCTCACGCCAATACTCAGGTACTGATACAATAAATCGCCACATGCTACGATTTTTACACACACCTCACGCCTCTTCAACATACCTATGTTTCTTCTCTTCACACATGCTTGTCGGTTCAGTGTACATTTTATCAGGCCCTTCTTCAGAACGCACCCGATTTGGTCAGCGTACGTGCGCCTAGGGCAGCCCCTTTCAACCATTACATTCACACTTGGCATGAAAAGTGGTGAATTAAATTGCAAAAATCAAGTTAACTAAATAATGAGTCGTACTAAAGTGAGTGGATAGATGCCGTGACATACCGTTTCGCAGTAATATTTCTATGCAGTTAATGTTTCTTGATTGTTAGTTTAAACTTTCAATACGCGCTGCTAATGGTAGCCGCAGTTTAGAGTTAGATGGTAAAGATGCAATGTAAATCGTGTGAATATGAATTCTCGTTTTGTTACTGGGTGGGCTTACCAACAGTTCTTGGCCGAGATCGTGGCGCAACATTGCGATGGCCGATTAATTGCATGCTCCGTTTTCATGGCAGATAGATCTTAAGTGAATGTTAGTAGAGTTGAGAAAACAAACATTTTACGTTGTGCTATAATAATAATAAGTGCAAGAGGTGACAGTGTTAAGAGGAAATGCGGGTGCCGTTTAGTCCATACAAACGTATTCCCCTATTTCCTCTCTGGATAAAGACAGTAGAGCAAACTAATCTCTACCATTCAGTCTATATTACCTCTGCCATGTCCATCTCCTATGTCTTAGACCCTATGTATTTTATTTTTCGATAAATTAATTAGGTACACAACTAAGTATAAAAACTAGAAACCTTTTAAATTGACAATTGTTTTCAGACATCCAGCAAACAAATTTGATGGAAAATAAACAATAAAAGGATAACATTCAGATATAAATATAACAAAAGTTTTTCTCATATTATTCTTGAAAAATGTATTAAAATCGATCTAGTTTTGGAGAAGGAAACTATATATTCGTCTATTTAATGTTGGTAAAATCAGTCCGAACTGCAGCTGTCACATTCGCAGTGGTAGCTCGGTTGTTCGAGAGCAGCGCGACAACAATAGATCGGTTAAAAACCTATTCTTCAAATGTCTAGCAGACCGCGTTTCCTCTTAAGAAACTGGGTCTAAATATCTGCTCAAATTTGCAGCAATACCGTTAGCAACGAGTTCCCTTTATGAAATATCTTATTAAGTTATTTAGTTGCGGATAAATGTTGTTACTAATGCAATGGAATGTCTTTAGTAAGTCTTCTAAAGCATGTTTCCATTACTACAAGTTTTACATTGGTTTAAACAATGTTTGCTTGGTAAACTGACCCACTATCTTGGGTTGTTTATATACTCTGATGAGTCAAGCCAAGGACACGTTGAGGTACCGAATTTGCTTCGTAATCATCCCATTCATCATGTCATCTTAAGTTTTATTCTCTAACAGCATTGGTCGATTCGATATGATCTCCAGAAAGACTAATGCAAGCTTAACATAGGATGGCACAGTAGTGAAGGTATTAAGTAATCTCAATACCTTCACTACTGTCTCATGACAGTTTGTTGTTGATCTAATGTTGTTGACCCAGAAAGAGCGAGCGTCTATAAGGTCTTTCCTTTCCTAAGCACACTAATAATTTGTTCAATAGAATACTGAATAGCAAAAGAATAATTATTTATTCCAACCGTCAAAAATGGAAACATTTTAAATTATAACATGATTTAAAGTTGCCCTTCCGCGTACAGACAATAAACTTAAAAACAGGTTTCGTTTCTGATTCCCCTTAAAAGTACAAAAATCTCCGTCTGCTTGACCCGGGTGCAGTGCAGCTGATTTCATAAAGGGCGTTCCCCTCCGTAGCGTGCGCTTATATTGAATGGTCCAAGTCACAAGCAACTGGATAGTCAAGACATTTTGATGTGACGGGATTATTGAAATTAAAACTGTATCTTCCATAATTTGTTTATATTCAGTATTACAACAATTTCGCTGTCACATGTGTCGCCAAGTGCGTACGGAAAAAGTCTGCCCTCGGGTCGGGCTAAGGGCCCGCCCGCTAGAATGCATCCGATAGGTACGTTATACAAAAATAGATGGATAGATGTGAGTAGGTATAATATTATAGACGTGTGGCGGTTGTAGATGAAGCGCTTGTAACATTAGATTCTTAAATTAAAAAAACAACATAATTATAAAAATTTTAATAAGTGGTGATGTATAAAGGCCAAGAGATTTCAATACCTTTAGCTGAATGATTGGGATTGCCTTGCTCTCAAGTCGGGAAATATCCGATATATTTGCCTATTTACTGCTCTGAATTTTCTCTTGTAAAAATCTCCTGATGCCAATGATAGATAATGGGGCAGTTCTTCAAGAGTCTAGAGTATTCTAAGGACCATCTGCGCAAGATGGCTGGAAGAGACTGGATGTTAGAAGAAAACCCACAGTGAGGTGTCATGTATTAAGAGTAAAGCCTATGACCAGTAGCGGACTATACAGGCTGAAGACGATGTTGATGAGTCAGGGGTAAGTAATAGAGTCGCTATTATTTCCACGCTACGGATTTACATATGGATACGATCGATATAAGAGAGATGAATAGAGGAACATTCTCCGCCGACTCCAAGCCACAGATTACTACTTTTACTTCGTAACAGATACAGTCACTTCCTTAGAAAGCGATACATTATCGCGCTTTAATTACCAACTGACAGACGATACGCTCAATAACGTACCTAGTGAAGCTTGCCACAGCGTTGTTATTACTTCGTACAGCGAGCAACGTATTATATTAGACACTGCCGTCTGGATCGACTGGCAGAAATCAAGCAAGCGTATCGCTTACAATGCGTTAAAGTGTAGATGCCTATCTCCTGTACCTACTGCCGATTGACAGAGGCCTACCCAAATAGAGGATTATGGGCAAGAGAATGACGAGGGCTATTATGCGTAACATGTACCTATAGCCAAGCTAATTCGCTTCTCGCATATCACTTATAACGTGGAAGCCTCGCGACGTAACAATTACATAAAAATGGCGTTCACATCGGGCCGTCGTCGGCCGCGTTTCCTCGTCGATGGTGTAAACTTTCACGAAATCAAACAAAGAAATAGCGAAGCGGTCTCATTTGCATCATTCCCACGCGCACAAAAGAATGACCCAATCTGTTTGGCAACGAATGATGTGTTACCCGAAATCCTATGGTCACGCTCCGTCCAACACCGACTATGTGACAGAACAAATTGAGATTTAACTCTATGTTTTGGAACGTAGATGCCCCTCTTTCATTATAAAATTTTTCTTTTTATTCCGATCAATTACAGAGAAGCTCGTTTTATCCAAGACCGTATTCCCTTTAGATTCAGAACTACGATACGAACAATGTTTTTGCAGCAAGGTCAAGATGAAATAACTTATGAGGTGATTAGATATTGAATATGTGTATTTCTACTCTGTTGTATTCATCAATGAAATACCTTCTAGGAAGTCAAATATAAAGTACACAGAGAAATTCAAAGTACCATCAGTTTATTCTCATTACTCGTTAGAATCAGATCAGAGAATCGACCTGGAATGCTCTTAAAAGTCACCCAAACCGGTCTCCGTACTACAACGTACGTGTTAATTATACTCTTAGCTGTTAGCACATTATCTAGAACGCGATAACCAGCCTAGGCTTCAATATCGGACTTAATAACTAATTTAATTTGCATAAAAAATGCAATAAGCGAACGTGGAGTGACAGCTGATAAATAGTGTCGTAATGAAACAAACAATGGCTGGAGTGCTTTCTAGCCGCGCGTGCGACGCCATCCCCCCCTTCAACTTCCCCCCTTTCTTTCTGGCTCCTCTCTGTACTTCGCTGCCCACGGAGAAAGCCTTTGACCTCCTCCAAGCCTTGTTTACTACAAATAGTATAGTAAGTTTGTAGCACTTTTGCATGTCAACGTCGCCGTATGAATATTAAAATGCATTTTCTATTTATAGTCTGACATTTTCCTCTAGTACACGTAAATTGTAATGTTATTTTTATCGTTTATTAGATCTTGGGTAACAATTTAATCGTAGTTAAGACTTAGGGTTGGTGTTAAGGTTTCTTAGGGACACAAGATGGCGTTATATGGAATCTATTTGAAAGTTTTTCAGTTCGCTCATTGCATGACATTATTATGTCATTGCATATTATATTGCTATGCTATTGCATAGCACAGTATAAAGAAAGAGTATCTAATACTACATACAGTACGGACACTCCCTGCCTCCCACCAATTTTAACCTCACCCCATTCTGGCAGGATCGTGGCGTAAAAATGAAGGCAAAAGCTTATTCCTGTCTCGCTTGCACTCACGCAGTATCGCACATGCTTACCTCTTCTTTTCATTTTTTCTCATTTGTATGAAATGACAACTAACGCCTGCCTCACACATACGGAATTCCGATCCTAAATTCCGAATCAGAATTTCGATTTCGTATTGATTTGATCTCTCCAGAATTCCGTACTGAATTACGTAGGCATCAATTAGTTTACAAAATTAAAATACCGGAATTCGGAATCAGAATAGGATTTCATAGGGATTTTCCCCCTCCAGAATTCCGAATGGAGTTTGAAATCCATACGAAATCGTAATTCCGGAATAATTCCGCAATGTGTGTGGCTGGCCCTGGTGTATAAGGTGTGATAATAGTAAAAGATCCGAGGCTCAAAAGTAGGGTAAGAGTACCTCACCTTATACTTTCTGTTCATAGAGTGAACAAATGGAATGCAATAATCGAATAGGGTAAACACACCAAATGGTTCTAGCTCGAGGCAGATCCCGTTGTCGGGAGTCAGGTCGGGCTAACGGGCACGGGCTAATGAGAACGAAGCGGCTCAGTTATGCTATGCAGATACCGAGGTATGTAAGTGGAGTTACACTTGTAAGTTATTCTGTTTGTAGAGGATTTGTCACTGAGCTTATTTATCAGTTTGATATTCAGATGAGAGTTTATCTGACCAATTTGTTCAGTAGTTATTACGAGGATATTATCGTTAGAGTGCTCTATACAAACGAAGTTTAATTATATTTTGCCTATTAACATTATTAACCAATTAAAGTCTGTTATATCGATCGCGATCTAGAAATTCATCTGTCTGCATGTGGTTTATCAGATTTTCATTCAAAGTTATGGCTCAAAGATTTCCATACAAATCTTATAATTAACCTGAAATCTGACACTACACAAACCAGAGATTAGTATTTAGATCGTGTTAAAAAAATCATTGACATTAATTGGTTAACAGTTTTGAAATTAGGATCTAATGCAGCGCGCTCGGGCATTTTGCAAGGATAATGTGAAACGTAGATGTTCTGAGGTATCAGAATATCTCTCACTACCCGCTCGGGGAATATAGTCGTGGGCATATGCTATTCTCTTAGTTAAATATAATTAGCCCTGTCCCTCCTAATTACAATTTTAAAGTATTTGGTACTCTAAATCTAAAGCATTCCGTTAATGCAAGCACTCATATCCTGAATGGTGTTACAATTATTTTGAAGTAACTAACACTTATAAATAGTGATGATAATTAATTCAACTTCCGTGTGCAATGCATTACATTTCGATACGGAATTAACTATGAGCGTTTAAACGATGAAATGATAGTCTAACTATTTTCGTTGCACTACTAAATCAAGCTAGGCAGATTCTGACTTTATCTCAACTGCTATAAGATATTAATTTGCTTTTGATTCGGATGGTACTGAGAACTAGAAGTAAGCCAACATAAACAAACACAAATCGTCGCGTCTATAAATCAACGCAATCGCATCGATGCGCCCGCGCCGCGCCGTTGCCGTTGCAGCGCGCACCGACGCGGCGTGGATCACGCGACGATGACGTTGTGAAACAGTCGCTCACTATCGTCATAGTGTAATAAAAACTAATAGTGGTGAACCTTAGCGGTCACGGCGGCGAGTCCAAGCTCACGCGGCGTGCGGGGGACGGGCACAGGCATTGTATTCGCGAAGTTGGTACCGCACGTAGACAAGTAGGTACAGTACAACCATGAACATAATTCCGCTCATCAATCTTCATTTCGGTAAAGCAGACACGAGTCCCCGTCAAAACCCGGAAAGGGGGCATAGTCAGTTAGCAGAGAGGGCGCGAAAACAATTAGCCAATCGCTGCAAGAGATTTCAGGCCAGCGAAGGTTGCACATCCTGATTAGTAAATAGAATTTAACACGCTTTTAACATTTGTCAACATCGGTAAGACGGTAAGACTAATAAACCTGGTACTACTGTAACGAGACGCGCATCCCCCATAGCCTCCACACACAACGCTCGAAAAACCTGTCGCGATCGCTGAGTTTCACTACTGGTTTTTATTACACTATGCTATCGTTGTTGTGTGTCTCTACACCTTCACGGCTAGTGAGTCTATCGCCTTTCAACAACTGTACTGGAATGTACAGTATGGCCACTACCTGCCTCTGCGATATCATTGGCTCCGCAGACGATTGTATGAGAACTAGGAGTGCTTGTTTTATTTTATTACACACACATATGTTATTTATAATTATAATATGTGCGTCTGTCTGTCAGAGGCATTTTTCTCGGAGACCGTAAGACACAGGAAGATGAAAGTTGGTACAGTTATAGCAATTAATAGTTCAATGGCATAAATTAATTTAAAAAATCTTAATGTTTTGGGGGCATCGGGCAGAAAGAGATATTAACAAATAAAAAATCAGTGAAACTTTGTTGAACAAGTTTTTCGAAAAACTCAGAAAAATTGCCGTCCCTACCGATATTTCAAAAACTAGAGCCATGTAAAATATGAAAAAAATCGTGGACATTAGAAATAACGTGTAAATGGCGGGAAAATTATCAGGTTTGGCACTAATTTAGATAGTTTTATTTCTATACCCAAAAAAGGGAGTGTCTGTACTGAATCTAGTAATATAGACTCTTTCTTATACTGTGGTACTGTCAGGCCTCCGTCACTCGAGTGTACGGAGAAAATCACCTGCACTTTGACGCATCGTAAGCGATGCGCTTGCTTGATTTCTACCACTCACTCCAAGGGCAACGTCGCACATCGCACGGTGTATGAGGTAATAACAACGCTGTGGCAAACATCACTAGGTACATTTTTGCGCGTACCGTGTGGTAGTAGGTAAATGCGTCAGATTTTATCGCTTTCTAAGGAAGTGATGTATCTGTTAATCTGTGGTACTGTCTCTCGCCCTCATTCGTGAGAGGCCTTCGCCTTGTTATGGGATCCTTCAGGCTTAGCTTACTTTATGTAAAGCACTAGTTTTATTAAATTTTATTGAGTGCATGACTAAGCTTACAAGTGAACTAGGAAATAAGATGAGTAAGATGATTATTGTCCCCCCCCCCCCCCCCCCCCCGTACATAAACTGGCAGATCTGCGCATGCGCAGTGGATCGGCATTCGGCACGCAAGGAATGCCTTCAGTGACTAATCGGCTGGCCGTTCGGTTTCGCTCACTTGTCTACTTGTAACTTTGTATTTACAAGTCTGGGCTAAGAGGGCTGGGTATTAATCAAATGGAGCAATGCATTTTACCATTTATTGATCTAAAATCGGGGAGCATTTTCTCAATTTAGGGCCTCTGAAATTAATAAGCTTAAAGAAAAGCCTGTCTACAACAGACTTTTAAAGATAGTTGATAGTTGTAGCAAAGTTTCTGGACACCCTGAAATAAGTTATGGTCATGAGTTTATGTTTATACATGGTTCAACTTAAAATGCTGATTGTTTTTTTAAGAAGATGACCATCATGACCATCTAATCGAAATCGCGATAAAAGAATATGCTGTCACATACAATTTTTTTTTCGCGATTTCTGCTTTGGCCCCATAGAGATAGTTGTTTAGTTTGATGGTTTGGTCATCCCCTTAACCGTCAGCATTTATGAAGTACCCTATACGTACCTATGTATGTTCTGTATACAATTATTGAAGTGCACAGATCTAGTAAAGAAAGTCAGGGAACAACAGAACTGTATGTGTAATGTGTTTTTTGCGACTTTGATCTGAAAGAGCAATTCGCTATTAGGTAGAATCTCTGAGAATGGTAGAATCTGAAGAATTGAGAATCTGAGAAAATATAATTGATTAAGCTGTCAATTTCATTTATCTTCCACTGACAAAATATTCTATATTTGCCAATAGTTACTTTCCTAACTTTAGTATTGCATAATAATATCCGCACTTTTTTATTTGCAAATAAAAGAGAAATAACTTTCTCTTTATTTAAATGGGATTCTTATCTTTTTGATGACAGCTTAACTGTAGGTTCGTCATTGTTAGATTTAATTGATAACAAAGTGACAAAATGATAGACTACCTGCATCACTTCCCCGAATTCAAATCATGAGCTTTCTCGTTGGGTATCTTAAACTATAATAAATTCAGTTCATGTCTATAAATATTAAAACAATTTGTATCTAGTATAGAAAGGTATATCCAATATCTACATAAAGTATTTTAACATTAAATAATTTAGTAGAAGCATATAACCTTGAGAAAGTCGTTCAAACGCAAATATGCCTAGTATTGGCAACCGTGAAGAATGATAAATGAACGTTTAAACAATAATTGAGCTAAATATCGTTGTGACTGACAAATATGGACTCCTGCCGTTTGTTTCTATTTGAACTCGAGTGTTGAGAAAAGCATGTTTTAAGTTTCGAAAAAGAATCTCGAAAACAAAAGAGACGATGAGAAAGTGACATAGCCCAGGTCAATACTCTGGCATAGGTCTGGCATACTCTGGAAACCTTATTACCTACCTATACAGTTTTGAGAAAGGGCAGGGCACATTGCTCGCAGAACCGATGGCCGATGGGACCGAAGAGTTCTCGAGTGGCGACTGGGGACCGCGTACCGGAAAGCGCAGCATGGGTAGGTGGACCGACGACTTGGTCGCGGCGGCGGGAACCGTTGGATGAGGGCAGCACAGAACCGGTCGTTGTGGCGATCTTTGGCGGAGACCTTATGTCCAGCGCAGCAGTTGAAGTATATCGGCTGATATGATGATGATGATGAGTTGATGAGTATTCTCCATTAAATCATGTTGACATGTTTAAGTGTTTGAAGACACATAATTGCATAAAGTGTAGGTTTTCGTAATGCGGAATCAAAGAAACCTACTTAATCCTTCACCTCTTCAGTTATGAACCCATAGTACAGTTCGATTGCACCGGACCGATGAAATGAAAGTAACAATCGCTTGAACGTCTTGGAGGGTAATCTAATCGGGCCGGGCATTACGCAACAATAACCAAACGAACACGAAACTAAAACAAAACAAGCCGGCAATCACGTGTTTTCGTAACGTCATGTAACGTGACGTAAGAGCATGTTACAGGTCTTACAGGTGTTTACAAAGCATTGGAAACTGTTTGATTGTATTCTGTAATCGACGAAAATAAGGAAAATTTATGAAAGTGAGGCGTTTTCAAAGACTAGTAAAACGTAAAATCTGTAAATAGCAATAAGTAATATTAAAAGTTAAGAAAAACCCGTCACATTGACTGAAAAGGGGGCTGTTTGTCTATGGTTTTTTTTTGGTTCCATTCAAGGTAAAATATCCCATGCAACCGATGTCTGCAATAAAGTTATCTCATTTACAGCAATTAAAACGTAGGTGTTCGACGTTTTGACGCTTCTTTGGAGTTTTTGGAGACAATCGAAAGACGCAGGAAACACAGAGAAGTCCACAGGAAAGAGGTGAACCGACCGGTTTGCCGCGCTACAAATGACGGAAAACTTTTCCTGTTTACGACCCATAGACCATCATATTTCACTGAACTGTATATTGTTCACTTGCACGATACTTTGTTATGCAAAACAACACCAATTTTACGAACCAAAAATCACACTAAAAACAATAAAAATTCGACAAAATATGAGGACTCCAAACGTAGCTAACGAATTCCCGCCAAAAACCCCCTGTTTGTCTATGGTTTGCATTATGTCTGACAGGTAGTGTTGCCAATGGATTAAATTGTTCACTACCAATAAATACGCAAAAGCACAGAAAATGGTCGTTTAATCCTGCACAAAAAGATGATCATATCAAAGTATCAAAACGTCTTTTGTATTAAAACCATAATAATCTAACAAATTGCTCCCTAAAGTTAGGGATTCAAGAAAAACACGGAACACTTTCGATCTGACACCTAAATTGTCACGTTTGTACACTTTTTTTATGAAAACTCCCCATTGGATCCTAATTTGACTTGATCTTGTATTACCAGCTTAATGGGGAAGTAGGAAATAACGTATGTACAGATCACATACAAATAGCGGTACTTTCTCTATTTGTTTCCATACTAGTTCCACGCTGCAGACGCCATAATAACTCCGCACATGTTACGATACATTTAGCTCAACTATTTACCAATCACTTGGTTGTTTCTATAATTGTCCAAGGCCGTCTCAGATGTGATTGTAGTAAAGAATTAGATGGATTTCATAACATACCTACATTGGCCGCCTTAGACTCATAAAAGCAAATGTAGATTTCAAAGGTTGACTAATGATATTTAATTGCGATGAAATTCAATGAGGTGAATAGATATTTGAGAATCTGCTGTCGTTAATAAATAAATATCTTAGACAATATCACACGTATTATGTAGACACAATTAAAATACCAGAATCTAGCCTGGACTTATTATTATGACTAGACAACGATATAGAATATACAATTACAAACACCCATTTCTCGGGTACAAAATAATATTCATAGTCTTCATACAAATATTTACGCTCAGCACAGGCACATACATTGTAATGATCCCAAATTAAGCCTTAAGACTTTTTGTTTTGGGAACCATAATACAACAACGGCACACATATATAACGTCCATTACCGGACTGGGATTCGAACCCAGGACCCTAGCTTGGCTGTCCGGCGTGGTATCCATTACCAACCGGGTCGTCGTATTTTGTCCCTTACAAAGGCAAAGTCAAAATAATGTATTCAATATAGGAGCTAGAAGCCCTCTTAATAAACATCAGATCTTTATGGGATCGTTACGGGATTCGAACCCGCAACTCTCGGTACAGCAGGGAGGTTCAATACTGACTCATCTAACGGGCTGTCTAAGGCCTCAATATCAATAGTCTAGAATAAGTAACTAATTAAGTAGGTACAAGTAGAGAGAGCAACAAGCAGAGTTACCGTCGCGGCTCTGTTACGTAAACTACGGATTGTCAAAATGTCGCAAGCGTAGATCACGTAGCCCCGTACTCCGTACTGGATGCAATGGACGACGCAACAACCGACGCCGACGAATAGTTGAGAGCTGGGAAAGCACCATCACTCGACGTCGACCAATCACTTGGGAATCTATCTATCAATTATATACTTTGTTCCCTATAAGATTAGAAAGATTCTGATTCCTATTTTAGCTTTTGGCAATACTTACTATATTATTCTCATTGGCAATACAATAAATTTCTCAGCAAGACAAATAAGGGCAAAATTAGGGTATTCGCCAAATTTGAACTTTCTTCCCAGAATGGATGACAGTTAAGAATTTGTAATCTCTATTTTTCGGATAAAGTTCTAATTCACTTTTTATTTTAATTATAGGGAGTGCTGCAGACCATCAAACTGAACAACTTTTACTAGGTACGGCACCAAATTCGAATCGAGAAAAAAAAGAGTTGTTCCTTGAAAACGTCAATACTGCTCGAGTCAAATGTAAGAAACAGCACATTTGTTTCCGACATTTCAATGTTGGTCCCATAGTGAAAGTTATTCAGTTTGTTGGTGTCAAGCATCCATGTAACGCATTCATAAAATAGTTTTAGCAAATTTTTTTGGACCTTATGTAACCGATTGTATTCTCTGCATGCGTAGTTCTGAGATTATATTAGAATGCCAATTAGATGAACAAAGACCTTCGCTCTGACATTCGAGCTCGAATCTTTCAAAAACCTCTTCGTTTTGACCGTGTACAATAGTGAACTATATGGTAATTCCTCAATAAGAACGGTAAATAACCTTGTTACAGTTATAAAATGTCATGCTCGTGTGTTTGAGTTTGAGCAACTCAAACTGGTTGGTGCTATCATAACTTTAGTGGTCACCGAAAACTTATTTAACAACATCTTGTTCAAAATTAACTATTTGACAGTCTGGTGTGATCGTAGACTGGGTGCGGTCAATGATGTAGTACAGTCAACATCAAAAGTAAATGATGATGAAATTAACTTTCAAAATTATTATCTGATACTGATATTTTATTCGTGCTGTTAATTTCATTGTTTGCTTAAGATAAAGATAATTTAACGCTCTTTCACTTGACGTATAAAACTTTGTATTTTGATCATTTCACCAAAGTTCATTGGCTTTTGCTGTTGACTGTACCTTTGCTTTCTGGTCATCATTAAAAATTTCATTGTTGCCTCATTTCGGGGTCACAACTGTTTATGATATATGATATATGAGGGCAATCTGATCGAATCGAAAAAGAGCGTTTATAGTTACGCTCTTTTTCGATTCGATCAGATTGCCCTATTTTTTGTCCATTGGTGTGGTAAGGTGGTTTTCTGTAGCAATTTCTGTAGGTATGGCCACAATAATAGCCACCGGCCAGTACCTACTCGGCGTCATAATATCCTGAATGCTAAGTTCCAACTGAGCTACAGCTGTACCTAAAAAGAAGTTTGCAGTTGAAATAATGTTGCTGACCAATCCGATAGACATTACGCTCGTAATACATCAACAGAATTTGTTAATATACTTTTGTCATGGTCCTCACTTTGAAAGAGGAAGATTTTTTTTCAAGAAACGATGTCATACTGGATTGAGATATAAGAAAGCGTTACAGTCATTTAGTAAACAGCTTCAGAGATTGCTTTCTCGACGGGTTCCGTATCACCAAATGGCACATCGGTGCTCCAAAATCCAAGTCACAAATTGAACAATGAGCAGCGGCGACGGGCCCGAAAAGAAAATTAATTTAGGTATTGGTGTCGGTCGGCGAACTCACGATTGTGAAACACTTAGCGATTGCGCTCAGTACAGTTTGTGTAATATACCGGTACAATGCTCCACCAAATCAACTAGCCCTCGGAGTTCCTCTATGTCGTAATGGCCTTCAATAGCTCATCATCGATGTTAACAATAGGAATCTTTTTGTATCCCTTCAACTTGATTCATTCCCATATTAAGTTGTTAGCTATCCTCCACGAATTCGTCCGCCTGGATTTCGAATTGTCGAAAAATCCTTTCTTAGTGCACCCTTACATGCTCTGTAGAATATATGTATTCCAAATTTCATGTTCCTATCTTTAGTGGTTTTAGGCTGTACGTTGTGTGTCAGTCAGTAACGGAACTGTTTTATAAGTATAGACATCAAAGGCCGTTGAACTATTAATACCATACCTACATTAATACCATAAATTCAGCTTACCATTAATTCAGTTTGCGACTGCCATGATTTCAATTCAAAACTCAACAAAATATAACGTCTATTGGTCAACAATGACAAAAATCGCAAAGCAGACGACTCAAACGCAGTCGATAATTGGAAGATGAGATCTCGTGTGGAACGTGGCCCGAGGCGGCATGAATGAAAGCCGCTCACCGACATCGCACTATAGCCGATCCATCCTATCCACTAACCAAACATCAACCGTACTTCACGATTTGTCAACAATCCAGCGCGCACTACATTCGATAAACGCTCCAGATCGCTTCCGAAGCCACCGCAATGTATGCCAGGAACAACGAGCGGCAGTTAAAGAGAAATGCGTACGTGTGAACCTTTAAGGATATCGACATCGGCCGAACAAGTTTTTCCAGTCCGTATCATCGCAATATCACGGTTATTATTGAAACTCGCGGCCCGGTCGCGACAGGTAAGTAAAGCATTTATCACGAGATATATTTACCTAGCGCAGTGTTATCTGGTACATGCGTACCGTTTTGTGAAGGGGAGATTAGCCGTCTGTGTTTTAATAATGATTGTCGGTAGAATATTTTTTGATAAGAGATCTCGTGTAGTCATCTAGTTACCTTTCATTAGCGTCATCACTAACATATTGGTGTTATAAAAATTTGTGACAATCATGTAAGTATCGCAAACGTTAACAATAGTTAGTCGTTGCCAATGTAATATTCAAATAATAATTCAACAACTGGGTAGATACTTTCTACATTACTTATCCTGTATTCTAGATCTTCTGCTAAGTTGCTACTGAGAATCGTTATCCCAATCTATGATTCTAGATATAGGAATAGGACTCGCTTGCTAAAATTAGTTATGTATTGCTATTTGTAATCATAATCAATCATTATAATACCTAATTATTATACAAAAGTACATATTATAAACTCACGACCATTATAATTTTAGGGCACTTCTGAGAATTTACTACAACTACATACTTCTGCATAAGTTTGGAAAACTCATCGATACAAAGCATGTTGTGCGTTTAATATTACGTTATTTTACATACATACTATCATATACTCACGCCCTTATCCCACATGAGTAGGCAGAGACTACGGCTCGCCACACACTACGATCCTGACATACTTCTCTGGCCTCATCCACTCTCATACACTTCTTCATACACTTCCGTCGGTCGAGCGTGCTGCGCACTTGTTCTTTTCGGAGAAGACCATTTATTTGGTCATGGTAAGATCTCCTCGGACGCCCTCTCTCGAATGTTCAGTTCACATTGGATGATTATCTCCCTAGTGAGTCTACTCTCATCAATCCTCTGTCCATGACCGAACCATCAAGCATACTTTTACGACCTGGTTGGTGTAATGGTTATCACGCCGGACTGCCAAAACATGTCCTGGGTTCAAATCCCGGTTCGGTCATGGATGTTATAATGTTTGTGCCGTTGTTGAATGATGCCCATATCAAAAAGCCTTGGGATCATTACAATGTATGTGCCTGTGACCGTTATTTATTTAATTTTTTATTTATACCTCTTTCGATCATGGTTATCAAATCATTCTTCAACTTACACCGTTACAGTACGACCAGGAAAATAATTAACCTCGGCAATCTTCGCTTGCGCTGAGTCTCCGACAAAACCCGAAGTCGTTTAGTAATCAAAGGGTACAAAGTCAGATAGCAGCGAAAAGGGCGCGAAAACAATCAGCAAATCATGACAAGGTGTTGAAGGTCGCACATCCTGATAAGTCTGTTATTTTACGAGTTATTAAAATTTTTTACTTTTTTTATTAATATGCGCAGGTACATCGGGAGAACTTATACAGGGTGAAATTGATATCATTAGCATCCTTAACTAAGAGTCTGCCCATCGAACTGAACAACTTTCACTATGGGAGCAAACCGACCGGAGCAAAAAAAAATCAACTGTTGCATACATTTGAGTCGCAAACATGCGAGTCGACATTGCAGCTTAGTATGGAACAGCCGATTTTTTTTTTGCTCCGGTCTGTTTGCTCCCATAGTAAAAGTTGTTCAGTTCGATGGGTAGACTCTTAGTATAAAAGGATGCTAGTGATATCAATTTCACCCTATAAATCTGGTACTACTGTACGTTAACAAGATAAGAAAAGTGTAGACTTTCTTTAAAGGTTCCATATACCTGATCATACCTACGTAGCGCATAGGAAACACACGTTTCTGCTAAAAACAAGAAACATAACGGGAATCCAGTGCACCGAAATACTAAAAGTCATTTATGCAAACAAAAGAGAGGTATCTCTTTAACAAAAGATTCAAAGTATTGCGTACAATACAGAAATATGGTTTAGAAAGTTCATTCTAGTAAATGTGAGTCCATTTGATTGTATCTCGGTGAACCATTCCACTTACGGCAGATACACACTCGGTTCGGTCGTGGGTAGAGAAATTTGGTAACACAAATATTAAGTCGTAACCAGTTCACAATTGTAAGAGTGATTTGAAAGACACGGTGACCAATTCGTCACGGGCTTTGAGTGTATTATCATTGCTCAGTTTTGTTTCTTGTTGTAATTTATAGGTTTTTTCTTCCGTAAATTCTTCTTGTGTATTTACTAATTAAGTATTATGCGGCCAAATTATATTAATCTATATTTCCTAAGTATGCAGTAAGCTATCCAACGACACGTCACTCGATTGAGTAGAAAAATAAACCATATAGAATGGACGAAAGTATAAGGGTTCTTTGTTTGCCTACGGAACCTTATAAAGAAATGGATGTAACAATTTCGTTAACCACTAGTTGTTTTTATTACACTGTGCATTATTATATGCCTATCTTAAGGGATGCCACAAAACAAAATGCCATCTTAGCTTTGTTTCATGGAAATCGGTTCAGTAGTGTTTGAGAGCTTCGTAGGGATCTCAGCCAATATCAATAGCCTAGGAACATCGAGTTTGGGCATATTAATGATTAGTAGCTTTGTGGGTTTTCAGTATCTGCGATCTTCAGGGTTTGCTGAGGACTGGCTCAATAGCATCCGTTTTGAAGCGATGTAATCTACGTAATCTGAAAAAATTCCGAGAGCCGAACCCGCAACCTGCCAACCCGGAGCACTATAATCCATTAGGCCATGGACGCCCAACTAACAATTTGGTTGTATAGGTGTCGTATAGTCGAACATTAGACGTATAAAGCACCAGTATATGACCAAATTACCGTAATATAACTTTTGTAGGTCAAAATAGTCATATAAATATAGCCTAATACGACCAAATTCTTTACTGGGCGGACACTCCTGCCGGAGTCACTGAATAAGTACTGAATTTTGCTTCGATTGAAACATCATAACTTGGCTACATAACATATTCATCATCAATACTTCAACCTACCCATAGTTTAACTCTATGAACACAGTATTCAACTTTGGGTTGGTTGGTCTGTCGCCTTGTGACTTGTGTACATGGTGAAGGGGGCGAATAATAAAACAACAATATAAAGTCAGTTTTATTGTAAATCAATTTTAAGTTTCCTCATTTTCTTCCAGCGTTTCTAATTCTGCATTTGTCACAAGAGATAAAACTTTCATACGTATCTCAGATTGTTTTTTTAATGTAAACCGACTAGATACGAAAGCTCCAATTTCATTGAAAAACGTTTCTGTATGTTCATCTCTATAATTTATTGATTCGTTTGCTAGCGTTTTTTGTTCTTCAGGAATGCTTTCAGATTTGGTTATAACTGGTAATGTTTGCGGTGTTACAGGTCGAGGTTGATTATTTGCGACATTCTCAGGGGGAGCTGCCATAGTATTCATATTCTCTTGGCTGGTGCTTGGACGATCTAAATTTGGATACAGATTATTTTCATATTCTGGCAAAATATCTATGTTAACAGTATTTGTCATAGCAAGAGAAGAAGTAAGTGTTCTTTTAGTATTCAGATTCATGACTGCTTCACTTATGCTGGGACCAAAGCTATGTACACTCGCCACATTCGGGTACAGCATACTGTCAGATGTTGGTTGCGTATGCTTGTCTATAGTCTCGTCCAATTTTTTATAAATTATTTCGTTTACTAGTGGCACATCATCCATATCAGAACTTCCTTGCGTTTTTTGCTGCAATAACGACTCGATCATATCTTGTGTAACGAGTGTCGTGTGTCCCATTGGTATTGCATTAGTTTCTAGATTACTGTCATATTCAATGCTCATTGTGGTAGAATCATCAGATATATTAATACAGTTATCGGAGTCTGGAGATTCGACTTCCTTGACCGATTCCACCGTTTCGTCCCAGTTTTGTTTTTTTTCTAAAACGCCATCAAGAAATGATAGGGTACCATCCAGCCATTTTGAATTCACAGCCCTTTGGTTTCCAATTCGAAACATTTTACGGCTCTTAATATAACAGTCTCGTAGATTCTTCCATCTTTTTTTACACTCCGTCACTGAAAGTAAGTAAAATATACAGGGTTAAATTTATATCATTAACATCTTTTAAAACTAAGAGTCTATCCATCAAACTGTACAACTTTTACTATGGGAGCAAACCGATCGGAGCAAAAAAAAATCAGCTCTTGCATTCATTTGAGTCGAGTATGCATTGCAGTTTAGTATGGAATAACAGATTTTTTTTTGTTCCTATCGGTTTACTCCCATTGTAAAAGTTGTTCAGTTTGATGAGTACCTAGACTTTTAGTTTTAAAGGATGCTAATGATAAAATTTCACACTGTATAAAATCAATGTGTTTATTAAAGTCAATGAGTATGTGCACACTTAGAGATATGTAACTTCATCACCTTCAGAAGCAACATAAAATCAAAATGATACAAATATAAAATAGAGAGATAAAAGTATGATATAACAAAAAAAATCACGTTTTATTTTTTGGTCAATGGCATAAGTTGTTCAGTTTGATCTTCAAACTAACTCTTAAATGTTTGAAAAAAAATACCTACTACACCTATCACCTAATTATTTGTTTTTAATATTTGTCGCATGAATATTGTCAAAGCCGTGTAATTAAAATATAGTACCTAACACTATAAACCCAATTTTTTTATTACTAGAACACATTGTAAGTATGTATTCATATAAATGAAACCAACCACCGAGTATACACGACGACATATCAAGCTATACAAAACCAATGTAAGCTGGTCGCCTAGCCTTATACATTACTCGTCCTACGCACGGCCAGCTTATTTTGGTTTTGTATAGCTTGAGGTGTCACCGTATGTACTCGTGTGAAAAAATATAAAATAAAATATATAAAAAATAAAGTATCTATCTACCTAATTAAATGTAGGCCAATTACAGGCACACACAGCGTTGACCATACGTCTTTGATGAACAGTAAAATAAGAATTTAAAATAAATACAATAAGCTTTTTAGAAAAAAAAATTGCGTGGCTTGTACGCACGGCGACTCATCAAGCTATACAAAACCAACATAAGCTGGCCGCGCGACGCTATACTTTACTCGACCAATGTTGCACGGCCAGCTTATGTTGGTTTTGTATAGCTTGATGTGTCGCCGTTTGTACACACGGCGACACATCAAGATATACAAAACCAACATAAGCTGGCCGCGCTACGTTATACGTTACTCGACCTACGCGCGGTCAGCTTATTTTGGTTTTGTATAGCTTGATGTGTCGCCGTGCGTACCTATCATTGAACTATTATTTACTATATACAGAACTAAACAAAGACAAAAGTCATGCACCACGTGAGAGTAGGACGAGTGCGGGCGGTTAAAAGAGAGCGATAGCGATTTACCAAGTCTAGTGTGGCTACATCGCCACATGAATGAGACAACGTGATGAAGCTTACTCAATGGTTTGTATGCGTAGATACAAGCAATGATATTATACCAAAAAAGAAGCAGGCCCAGACTGCAGACTCTAAAACGACCCAATTGGGTCTTCTTTCAATAGTCCACTTGAAGCAATGCTACGAGGGAGACGGCTGTTGCGCAGAACAATAAGGTAACATAATTTTATCTTGTTTAGGTACCTAGAATATCATTGCGTACAAGTATCATTATCGAAATCAGGATAAGTAATAAACAAATTGAACATACCGTCTCTGCCCATGTCTTGTGCTACGCTTTCCCAAACATTTTTATAAAATGTTTTGCCCCCTGCGAATTTCAGTTTCGTGTTGTAAATCGCAGGTTGCCGGCTAATCAATTTGATTAATAATAAATCTTTAGGCGACCAATTATTACGGCTAACCTTCTTTCTTTTTATTCTCCTTGTCGGCGTTGACATCATAAATTAAAACGACAATCAATTCCGGTACAAAAACACTATAGACTGACTGAAAATGGAATGGATATAATGTAACTAGGTACATAAACGCGGCAAAGCGACGCGCGATAACAAAAAACGTCACAGCGAGCGAGCGCGAAATGCAACGACGAGGTAGGCGACTCGCGATGCGCGCCCGAATGCGAGGCGGCACGCGGCGCGGTCGGCGTGTTATTCCCCGCGCCCCGCGCGCTTCGCCTGACGCGCCGGGCCGCCGCCGCCGCCGCGCCCCACGCGTTCGAACAGCCGACACATGCCCCCTCGCGCCCTTTCCCGCCTCTCCGCTACTATCTGCCAGCGTGTGGCTTTTGAAAACGCGTGACAGGCGACAGCGACGCGCGACGCTGTGAGATCGGTCATACATCACGATTATTTACTGTAGTTACATTACAGCCATAATAACAAAATATGTAGGTAAATCTATCTATATACTATTATAAAACTGTAACAGGAAGTTTGTCTGTACATTGAAGATATTAACAAAAAAAAGTTACGATATGGTTTTTAGGTGTCCCTGATTACATTTCACCAATTTTTGGATTTTTTGTCTGTCTGTTTGTTTGTGTGTTTGTTTGTTTGTTTGAACGAGTATCACGCAAAAACTACTGAACCGATTTTGATGAAACTTTTTTTGTTTGATAGCTTATAATCTGACTTAAAATCTGGTATATAATTTGTGCGGACGAAGTCGCGGGTTAACGCTTGTAATAAATAATCGTAATAATATCGTTAGTGACCAAAGAATCAAAACACATTTTACGAGTATACAGGGGGTAACAAAACACCCTAGTAATATTAAAGGGGTGGTTTACAACTTTAGGCCATCAAACTGAACAACATTCACTAAGGAGTCAACATCGAAATCTCGAAAAAAAATCAGCTTTTTCATAGAAGTAAAACTGCAATACATACTCGACTCAAATGTATGGGACCTTCGATTTGGTCGAAGTATGGGACAGCTGATTTTTTTTAATCGACATTGTCTCCATAGTGAAAGTTGTTTAATTTCTAATTTGATAGTTTCAGTTTGATGATGTAAAGGTAGGTATAGTGTTTTGTTACACCCTGTATATAAGGTCTAACAAAATTAGGTGAAACTATTTTAAGGGGATGATCAGACCATCAAACTGAACAACCTTCTCTATGGGACTAATTACGAAATAGCGAAAAAAAAACAGCTTTTCCATACAAACCTACTATACTACATACAACCTAAATGTATGGGACAGCAGATTTTTTTTTCGCGATTTCGATATTGGTCCCTTAGAGAAAGTTGTTCAGTTTGATGGTCTGATCATCCACTTAAAATAGTTTCAGCTAATTTTGTTAGACCTTATATAATGTTTGGAGTTCTGGGTAATTACCTTTCTGATAGGTTGGTTTTGATCGAGACGTTCTTTGCACTTTCATCTTTATGTATTTATTTATATGGCACTGATGAATTGGGTTTTACCAAGAAGATAATTTATACCTAACTAGCTGACCTGGCGAACTTCGTACTGCCGACACACACTTGACCGGTTTTTTTTGTTTATAAACCTTCACTGGCATATGCACAACAACCCACCATAGTTTCATCGCAATCGGTCCAGCCGTTCTCGAGTGATGTCGTGACCTAGGGAAATAGGGATTCATTTTTTTATACAGGGTGTCAGGAAAAGAATCATTAACCTTTAAACCACATACTCTACCCATCAAACTGAAAAACTTTTACAATGGGAGCAAATCTATCAGGACAAAAAAAAGTCCGCTGTCTCATACATTTGAGTCTTGTAGGTATTGAAGTTTACTATGGAACAGCTGATATTTTTTTGCTCTGACAGGTTTGTGCCCATAGTCAAAGTTCTTCAGTTCGATGGAAAGAGTATGTGGGTCAAAGGTTAATGATACTTTTCCTTACACCCTGTATACCCAATATAATGTTCGTTGTCGTATATTCTCTGGTGGCCACCCCAGGATGTCAAGTTATTTTCACTAGGAAGCCAATAGAAAGAGCGAAAAATGTCAATAGCTTCTCGACAAAAATGTATGAAACAGGCCCTGTACCCGGACTTTCGATTTTCGATATATCGAGACCGTTTCGGTCCGAACTTCTTTATAATGAAGTTTACTTTGGATCGAAAACGGTCACGCAATTGCGATGTTCGAATGTCCGGGTAGAAGCCCAGGCCTTGTACCCGGACTGTCGATTCTCGATATATCGAGACCGTTTAGGTCCGAAATTCATTGTAATATAGTTCACTTTGGATCTAAAAACGGTCACGTTATTGCGAAGTTCGAATGTCCGGGTAGAGGCCCAGCAGATTTTTTTTTTCTCGATTTAATTGTTGGTCCCATAGAAAAAGTTATTCAGTTTGATGGTCTGAAGCGCCCTGTTCCGGCTTCCGGCAAAATGACCCTGATTCCACTGTGTATACCGGGTGTAAAATGAAATGCGTTACAATATCAAAGAATGTGTTTCAGACCATCAACCTGAACATCTTTCACTTTAGGACCTACATTGAAATAGCGAAAAAAAAATTGCGCTGTTTTGATCCAAATGTATGGAGCAGCAGATTTATTTATCGCGATTTCGATATTAGCCCCATTGCGTTTGACTGTTTAGTTCGATGGTCTGAAACATCCCACCATATGTATGTAATTTTACACCCTGTATAAATCTATGACGCTAACATAAATCATTGCATCAAGCTTTTGTCATGACAGATGACCCCACATAGGAAACGTGGGTTGAACTTTTCGAGTGTAGCTTTCTCGTAGCGCGTAGGGCCGGCTGTGACGTCATCGAGTGACGCACACGCCTACGAACGCTACGAGATCGAGACCGCGTAGGCAATGTTAAGGCAATGCTATTCAATTTAGTACGCACTCAGAACAATTTGATGTAAGTAAAGTACCTAACTAAAACCTCCTTTTTTATTATAGAGGGTTTGGTAAGATGTTTCCTAAATTATTTTAATTTCTTAGTCAAAATGTTCCGAAAAAAGTGATAATACCAACCAAGCCAAGGGGGTTCAATGGGCAGATTCTAGTTTTCGAGATTTATTTAAGTTTTTGTGAAGATTGTTTTTTCTGTATTGTTATTTATTGTACATAAAGTGTTAAATAAATAAATAAATAAATAAGACTTGTGAATTGCATTGCATTAGTATGGAATTGCAAACTATTGTAGGTAATTTACACTTAATTTAAAAAAAGTGTCTTTATTGAAAAAAAATTACAAGCAACTTAATACTAAATCTTCTTCTTCTTCCCAATTCTTGTATTTTGTTTTGGTGTGAATAAAGTATATTTCATTCATTTCATTCATTCATTCTAGTTTCGAAATACGTATTAAATTAAGACTGGATTCGGAAACTACTATGGCTTGGATGACAACATTATTACAATACATTATGGTACAAGTGTGTAATGTTGGTGATTACCGCTGAGGCGCCATTGAGACCCGAGCCGTAGGCGAGGGTCTTAAGAGAGCCGAGGACGGTAATCATCAATACACACGTGTATCATACGACGTTTTTCAACACACTTGTGAAAAAAATAATATTAAAAAATCATTTTATTTAGTAAATAAAAAGTTCATTTAGAGAATTTATTTGTACTATTGAATATGATCTTTTTTGTATCGAAACTTTTTTAAGAACAAAGCAACTCAAGAACTCAACCAAGAAGTTTAGATACCTACTATAAAAAACCTATAACTCACTTGTGAATAATAGTAATGAAAAAGTCACAGTTTGATTATAGGTGTCATTATGTGCCTAATTGCGGTGAAATAAGGGCCATTTTATGAGCAAGTGTGTTGAAAAGTATTATAAATTATAATGTTAGAAAAACTTTAAAGACCATCCTCGTACGTAAAGCTACATTACATTTAGTTTGATTGTCTCATTTTATTGTAATGTAAAATTTTCTTACGGGGAGTTACTTAAATTAAAGTAAGTAAATTCATCAATGTTTAAAAATATTTTCATGTATATGCTCACGACTATAATACCCGAGGGGATAATCAGAAATATTCTGAAAACTCAGAACATCTCACAAACATAATTTTTGCTTTATATAATAAATGACTAATCTTAAACTTAAAATAAAATAATTACTATTTAGGACAATATCAATAAACATTCGCACCCTACAAAATCTTACTAAACGATCGGAACGAAAATTGACATCCCGATAAAGAATAAAATAGTTTTTTATTTTTTAAAAGCGTTTATATTTATGGTCAAAAAAAGTAATAAAGTAGCGGGCAAGTGCGCGCTTTATTAACCTCTGCCGTACGCCACGGTGCGCATGCGCATTCCGGTCTCAAACCTGTCTCGGGTGAAGTCAAACGGTGACGAGTCAGGGAGCACCCGCCCTGCATACATTGTCTCACACTCTATCAACATTTCAACTCGACCGGGTAATAGTTGTTTTGTATCTGAGTAAAAATCGCGGTGGAGAAGCAGAGTGGGCGCGATCTATGTAAATGCCTACACGCTCTGTACGCTTTCGAGATGCTATCATAGATGATGCGAATGGCACTTTTATTGACAGAAATGACATTCATTAGCCGTGTTTCGTAACTATTAAAATGTTGGGTGAAATTAGTAATTGGTGGTCGCTTTGATGTCCTTAATAACTTGCGAATGCTGTAGTTAAGTTTTGGTAACAGGTGTATTAATTAAACATTAAATTGTGGATATCTCTTACTTTCTTTTTTTTTTATTTTGTCAATTGACAAATTTTTAATTGCGCGCGAAATTATATTGACCAATCAGCACGGCTAGCATGCCACCCACGTCAAAGCGTTTAAACGAGAAAAACGTCGTGCGTGCTCTTTTTGGCGTACGTAAGATAATAAAGATGGAGGCACATCTCGATTTTTGTCGTTTTCTCGGGGGTGGCATGCTAGGCCTACTGGATGTGCCACCTTCAATGACTTGCCACGATTGGCTAATTCTTTTCGCGCCATTTTCTCTAACGACTTCGGGCTTTGTCGGGGGACTGCGCATACGGAGATTGACAAGGGCTATTTCCTGGTCGTACTGTACGCACTTCTGAAACTTAGTTTGAATATTATATCGTTACAAGATCGATCCTGGTTGACCTTTAACGTTTATTCCAGAAGTGTGTCGATTCTGTTAAATTTCACTCGGCTATGAGTTTCGTTGTCAGTGACTAACGACAAAAGTCTACTTTATAAACACGCTTCTGCCTCACAAACTTATTTATATTTGCGTTTATACTTATCTGTACATATGAGACTTTGACTACTTATTTTATTATACAGGGACTAGTTACGCATGGTATTCTCCTAACAAACATTTCTGCCACTTTTTGCGGGGGGCGAGGTAACATGAAATCCGCAACTTTGGCTTTTATTTCACATATCTTTAGATTCTAATTTTGAATGTTAAAAATCATGAAAAGTAGTCTCGTATGAACCCCAAACGTCATAAGTTCGTAGTTATTGTTTTGCAATTATAGGCTGTCTCGTTTAGTGATAAGGTATCAATGTAAATGCACATGATAAAATTGTAAGAACAATTTTATCATGTGCATGTACATTGAATTATTTACCGTGGCAGAGGGGAAATGCTACCGCAAGGCCAGTCCTTATAATAAATAGTCGAAGATATGAGACGACAAGCACTGTATTTGCCTGTGGCTTCGTGCGCGTATTTTTAAATGTAAAAAGACCGAAACACCATTTCACCAAATGGCGCTTTAGTTTTTTTAGTTTTTACCTTTGGAGGTAACGGGTCGCGTTGCAAGTATGTTATTGGGTGGATGGTTGCCTGCTTTCCGGCTTGCAACGAAGTTCCACCTTTTATAATGGCTCAAGTGTCTCCCTAAAAAATATTTTATGTCACCAAATATCTACTACCGTATATCGGCAAGTATTTATGCTATTTGAACTAGATATTGGCAAAATCATCACCACTAAGATGGAGCTACAATTTTAAGGTAAGAACAGAATAGAAATAGTGAGTTCGTCGCCTAAAAGTGAAAACCTCGGGAATGAAATTTTGGTATTTTTTTATTATTACGGTTTTGGAAAGAAAATCTCACGAACCATGTCCTGATTTCACTCAAAAAATAATCTGATACTCGTAATGCCATCTACATTCTACAGGGTGAAATTGATATCATTAGCATCCTTATAAACTAAGAGTCTACCCATCAAACTGAACAACTTTCACTATGGGAGCAAACCGATCGGAGCAAAAAAATTATCAGCTGTTCCATACTAAACTGCAATGCCAACTCGACTCAAATATATGCAACAGCAGATTTTTTTTTTTGCTCCGATCGGTTTGCTCCCATATTGAAACTTGTTCAGTTTGATGGGTAGACTCTTACTTGAAAAGGATGCTAATGATATCAATTTCACCCTGTATAACGAATTCAAGGTTACACTCACACCCTGTGGCCTGTATAGAATAAAGTATAATGTACCAAATGTGTAAGAAATAAAAGTGCCTACACTATGACAGATTTATGTCTTATGTCTCTTCTGCTTAATTGATTGTTATTTATTATGTACTGGTCTTTTCCATTTAAATTAGTTAACTAGTTTGTTGGCCTTTAAAACTTACTAATTGCTTAAAGAAAGTGTGTTTTTTTAAGATGCTACCATTTGTCAGTTTCGTTAAAATATTACACTTAGCTTACAGGTCATTGACCTTATTCAAATGAGGTGTCTATTTGAGGTTAACAAAAGAAATATTTTGGTATCTTAACAAAAGACCAAATTTTCACATGCTTCAACTACGGGAACATAAACAGTTGAATTTATAATTGTAATACACACCAATGACTCGTAAAGTGCTGCCTATGAGGTACGAATTTAATGTTGAATGTTCAGGATAGAGCGAAGTGGAAGAAACAGACAAGGAAAGCAGACCCTACTACTTAGCGGGACCGCAGTTAGGAAGATGGTGATTGAATTGGGTAGTTACAAAATTATATTTCCTAGAGCGAATACTTAATCATTAAAGAGTTCTGATACACGATTGGACGGAGATTCGCGTCAAGATACTGAACTTATCGTTTTTAGGATAAGAGATGCTCCCAGCAGTTACGTATTACGACTACTTTACAATTAAAGACAAAATGCAGGTACATATTCTACTTACGTATACAGGGTAAATTTTTTATCACTGCGGATAACTTCAGCATGTATCCAACTGAACAATTTTCACTATGAATCCAAATACAAAATCGCAAAAAAAAAAACAGCTGTACCTTACATTTGAGTCGAATAGGTACTGCAGTTTTGTATGGGACAGAAGATTTTTTTTTGCGATTTCGAAGTTGGCTCCATAGTGAAAGTTGTTCAGTTAGATGAGTAGAATACATGCTGAAGTTATCCGCATTGATTTAAAATATAAGGTCTAACAAAACTAGCTGAAACTATTTTAAGGGGATGATCAGACCATCAAACTGAACAACTTTCTCTATGGGACCAATATCGAAAACGCGAAAAAAAAATCAGCTGTTCCATACAAACGTACTCGACCTAAATGTATGGGACAGCAGATTTTTTTTCGCGATTTCGATATTGGTCCCATAGAGAAAGTTGTTCAGTTTGATGGTCTGATCATCCCCTTAAAATAGTTTCACCTAATTTTGTTAGACCTTATATACCCTGTATAATCGTCGTAGCAAGACCGCAACTTAAAAGTGGCTCTCAGTAACTGACGAAAGGAGCTTAGCGATTTAAGCTGCGATTAGTCGGCGCTTAGCAAGTGCGTTTGAGCGATTGCGATTGTGACAAAACTGTTTACGCTTCATAATTTATTACTTATTAAAAACTTAATTACCCTGTTGTACGGTTAGTAAATACGGTAATACAATGGAGGTGGACCCATACATAAAATTAGCATTCAAATTGGGATAGGTGGTAATTGTTTGTGGATTTATTTCTTAGTTTTATTATGTCATTAGTTAATGATTTTATATAATTGGTTCTAATTGTGTTGTGAGATATTCTCATAATATCTTTTACAATTTGACATCATTAACATGGCATGTTGTATAAGGGAAATAATAGGAATATCGTCGCTTCAAAGAAGTTGAAAATAAAAAAAGGTGTTATCGCTCGCAAATCACATCCTATTAGTAAAAACCCAGGATTTCTATTATTAGTAAAACTATCAAAGCTTAATAAAGCAGAGCAATCATTTAGCCGCCGGTGAAGGTACCTACAGGTACCTACGAAGGTGCCGACCGAATGTAACTGTGAAGCAGGCGGGCATTTGTCGAGCTTGCCGTGTCAATAAACTTGATTCGAAAGTGGAAGACGCTCCGGCTTACATAAGCAACCAACAATGTGAGTCGCGTTGAAGAATAAGCACAGAGTAAATAGTTATTACAGATAAGTAAAGTCTCTGGTTTAAAAAAAATATTATATAGGGTCCTTCTTAATATACTGGCACTTCTTAAAGAAGTGTGATCAGACCGTCAAACTGAACAACTTTCTCTAAGGTACCAAAATCGAAATCGTGAAAAAAAATCAGCTCTTCCATACAAAACTGCAAACCAATTCGAGCCAAATGTATGGGCAGGGACAGCTGATTTTTTTTTTCACGATTTCGATGTTGTTCAGTTTGATGGTCTGATCATCGCCTTAAAAAAGTGTCAGCATATTAAGAAGGACCCAGTATTTAGGGTAGACTTTTAAGACAGTGATCCGAAGTGTCCGAAGAAGACCCCACCACAATATGGGATTAACTAGCCAGTAAGAGAGGGATAGACAGGGCATATTTTTCTCTTTTTGTGATGTTAATACAAAAGTTGTAATTTAATATTGCAAATATTCAAGTTTGAGTTTGTTTTTCATTCCACGTTCACATGTTTTAATCGTTCAACAAACAGCCATCAAATTGGTTTTACATTTAGCAGATAGCCTATGGGAGACGGACATAAGAACGACCAACTTTTTATCCCCAAACAGATTCGTCGAAGGCAAAAATTGTTATTTCTTTCAACTAATTTCTTCATCAAAAGGTTCTTCTTCTGATTATACCATTTCCTGAAGATTGGCTACTGTCACAGCTTTTTAAACTCTAAAAGATTTTAGCACAAAACTGAGGTTTTTCTTATCCTAACCATTCACGCTCAGGATACTAGGCCAGAAAATACCGACCTATCCAGGACTCCTTACCGGGAGTAAGGAATTTCGCGGTACCATTAATTTTGAAAAGATAATTTCTATTTGGAGGAAAATTTTTATTTTCTTAAACTCACCTTTATTAGAAAGAGGAAGCCTACCCCGTCATTAGGAATGGGAATATTTAATACGGTGTTTATAAGTTCCAGATAGTTCGGCAATGTTAGAACTGTCATAATCACCGAAACATCATTAATTCATCAGTTTCTGCCTGCAGGGGCACAGGGCTACCCTCTAGAACGATTTAGATTAGTCCACCACGTTCTTCGCAGGATTATTCAGATGAATAATGTATGAATAGAAGTGTTCTTCCTATTATGCCTACAAGCACATCTGCATATTGGCGTATCTATTACATCTAGAGAATACACGTCTTGCTCGACACGGCCACGGCTCTCGGCGTCAGTCCAGTTATTTGCAAAACCGCTATTTATGGCAATACCATAAGCAAACTGACATTAGGCATAGATCTATTCTAATGTATTGTAATCGTGTTGAATCGTTTGGAAAAACTAATATTTGATTTCTGTCTTATAAATAAAGGAGGCTTATTTTATGGATATTAAGATTAACTTATCTTACTTTTTTTATAGGAAGGTAAGATTATTTTAAAAAGAGCAGTCTGTAATTTTTTTCTTCATTATCATTTTGGCATGAGTTCGCGTTGCATAGGGAGAGGATTCGGAGAAGAGGGGAATCATGATTTAGCCCGAATTCGCGTAATGGGAGTATTGGAGGAGCAGAGGGAGGCTTTTGCCCAGCAGTGGTTTATTGACATATTGTTTCATTTTGTAGTTGTTTTTGATAAAACCCATTTGGAAAACTAATAGATATAGACTAAGTAATTTTTTTTTTGGTGAATTAATTTTCACCAACCCACAAAAAAAATTGTAAGTATTTAAATTGGTCGAAAAATGTTACCTAATAATTTTCAACTGCCTTTCATAGCAAATCACCCTGAACTTCATTCAAGATTTTGCCATTCGGCGGTCTTTTAAATTTCAATAACATAACTTATAAATTTACATTGATTATAGGATTAAGGTGTGTCTTGATAACTTTTATGTATTTTTAATTATTTATTAATGTCATCTTGCGAATGTTAAAATAATGTAAGAGACGTATAATGTATGCTGATTTAATCGTAAAATCTTAAAGGCCTACTAAAAATGTTTTATTAGATGATCCTTGTTTACTTGTCAATTAATTGTTTTCTCCAAGTACAATTTTATATTCTATAAAAATTACAATACCAATAACCATACTGAGGCGGTATAAATAGCCTCGAAACGTGTTTAAAGGTCATAAATCCAATATTTATTCATCTCCATCCAGTATTGCTACGTGGAGTGGATATTAATCCGAACAAAAAACGTTGATCACTTCGACCGGGTCAATAACTAGACAAAGGCTGAGTAAGATCGTAGCCGCTTCTCTGATCGCCCTCAAATACTTTACGGTGAGTTTATTAATTAAGGCGCTCGACCTTGCGGGCCGCGCATCCAAGGAGGTCGGTCGCGCGTGGGGGGGAGTGAGACGGAGATAGCCCCCCCACTCCCTCCCTCGCTCCCTGCCCTTCCCCGCGTCGCCCCCTCGCCCCATGCGACCTGACGCCCGTGCGCGCCGTCTCAATCGTCTGACGTCTTCTCATTGACCTTCCGTTATCTGCACTAGGATTGTCGCTCGTATCAACGGTTTTTTGTTCTGCATTGCCCTTTAGTTGTTATTATTGTTGTTATTTAGTTTTGTTTTTAATTATTTCTTTTTCACTAAAACGCCTTTAACAACAAGTCTGCCTCTTAGAAGTTTAACTTGATCAGACTGTTAATTAGTTTAATTGGCTTCGGAATTTTTAGTAAAAATAACAATGAAACCGACCCGGTTTCTTTATACCGCCATATAAAAATCTAAATCATTTAAACACAAAAAGTAATCGACATGGTGCTTTAAAAGTCGTTCGGTCGCCAGGCAATTATGGATGCTAAGAGGCGAATCTACAGTAAGCCGGTATACATGACGTATCATACGAACACAAACACAGTCGCGCGCCGAGCTGAGTAGCGGCGAACAATCACAGACGCGCAAGCCGCGAGATCACTCGAAACCGCACCTTAAGCTCATTGTCAAACCGATTACAATAAACAAACAGGACAGCCGCGGTTGGAATCTTGTCAAACAGGCGGGTTCGAGCGTTGACTTATTGTCGGTAGGGCATACTGTCTGCGTACCGCTCAACTCTAAATTAACTCTACTACACCTGTTCACAGTTCAAATTGCCGAAACGCCGGTCGCGTACAGGTAAAACACGAGCGGCGTCGCCTCCAGCCCACGCACACACGCGCGTGCTGTGCTGCCATAAATAAAAGATTCCTACAGAAACAATTGTTGCGTAGAGGTGAGCCGAGGCCTCGGTGAATGTAGTCGACTAATCGCCGCGAGTCGATCGCGAAAGTAGGTGACCGCCCGTGATTGACGTTCTTGTGAAACTCCGTTCGATGACATTTAGACTGGACGGACAATGCGCTAAACCCACCATAATTATGAAATGAATTCTTAGTTCACTTTGCGCCTTGATCTCGCTTTATTTCGTTTCGTAACATGTTTACCTTTGGGTTATATTTACTGTTCGAATAGTAACAACGTAACGTTCACTGTTCTGTTCTCATAGTTTGGAGATTCACTAACAAGTAGATAGGTACTTAGTTTTATTATAATCACAGATACATCTAGAACAAGCGCAATGCAACGAACCAATTGACTTAACTACAATGTAAACAATGACTCATACAATCGTAAAATCACAACTGTTCGCTGAAGCCATCAAATTGGTAAAAAATGTATGATCAATGGATTCTTTGAGACATCCAAATAAATCACCGAGTCAACTAGTTATAAAAAGGATGATGTTTATTCAGTTCATAATCCGAACTCCACGGAATCTCTGTTCCGAGATAACGCCGCCGCTCTACTTAACCTCGCCACACAGAGACGCGTAAACGTGAAACAATACGGTACAGTAACACCAGATTATAAATACACCTAATAGTTCAAATATCATTCAATAAAACACCTTATACTGTAGCAGTACGGCATATAAACAGTTTGACGATGTACGTGGTTACACGTTTGCATGGCTACGTGCACGCACACAGCCAAATAGTCCAGTACGAAGGTATACGATGATGTTAGTGTGGGAATGCTAGGGAAATTTATAATAGGTACGCTGTTCATTTTGTTAAACGTCACACGGTCTGCTGTAATTCACACTTTTGTAGCGTTTTTAAAAACAAACGCTACTGTATGATATTATCATTAAGTTTGTTTGTTTTTGGTCGAAGAAAAGTATTTATTAAACGAACCATTTATGTCAGATTGGTGAATTTTAGATGGTGAGCAGGATTTGAATCCGGGACCCATAACCAGTGCATGTGAAAGAGCATGGCAGCGCGACATTGCAAAGTCGCATGTTATCTCTCTTTTACTTGGCGCATAACTGAGGGAGAGTATCATACTATCATGCTACGCTAAGCCCTCTAAGGCATGATCTGTCTAAATCGATCTAAGGTGCGCCACAAACATACGGAATTCCGAATCAGGATTACGATTTCGTATGGAGTTTCCCCCTCCACAATTCTGTTTGGCATCGAATCCTATACAAAATAACAATCGTGATTCGGAATTCTGGTTCGGAATTCAGTATGTATGTGGCGGACCTAATTATTACAGACTCAGGAATTAATTGATCTATGCTGTCGTCTTTGAAAAAAAGTAGTGCCTCGAAACAGAGTGCTCACTTCATGACTTTATTCTTATTTATTTTATATTTACTTAATAAACACTTATATAAGGTCTAACAAAATTAGGTGAAACTATTTTAAGGAGATGATAAGACCATCAAACTGAAAAACTTTCTCTATGGGACCAATACCGAAATCGCGAAAAAAACAGCTGTTCCATACAAACCTACTCGACCTAAATGTATGGAATAGCAGATTTTTTTTCGCGATTTCAATATTGGTCCCATAGAGAAAGTTGTTCAGTTTGATGGTCTGATCATCCCCTTAAAATAGTTTCAGTTAATTTTGTTAGAACTTATATAAGAAAAATATGGCGTTGATCATCATCCAATGGTAGGCAACGGCCTCTTCCAATAATGCGATCTCGCTAGCCTCTGCATCTTACATCCAGTCCCTATGTCTTCTCAAAAGTGTTATCACTTAACAAATCAATAATTATTCACACAATAAACGGTGCTATAATTCCTCTTTATATTATATTGTATATATTTGTCTCTGTAAATAGTTCTTCCATCCAATGGTTGTCTGGAAGAAATCGCTTTTAGTGATAAGACCGCCCTTTGTACCCTTCTCGTCCTTGTTATAAATTGTATTTGTATGTTATTGGTGTGCAAATAAAGAATATTTATCTTATCTACAGAGTAAGAACATAGGCATCTCAATCTAAGTTTCGGCATTACTTGCGAAAATGACGTTAAAATATGTATAAACAACCGAAAATCCTTCCGTACTTACAAAGAACTAGCTACACGCCAATTAAAAAAACAAAACAATTAAAAAAACCAAGAAAGTATCAAGAGAAAACACAGGCGCATTCATAAATTCATATCAAATCGAAAGTTTAACCAAATGAACACGAGTCAGTGGGTGCTTTCTAGAAATTTGTCTACTCTTACTTGTTTAGTTACTATGTATGTAAGAATGTAGCGTAATAGACAAAATGGGCATTCGGCGCCGGTGCTGTTTGATATCCATACGCATCAACCGAGGAGACCGGGTATTTGTACTTACCAAGACCGAGCACGCCCACAACTTTACACAAAGCTGTGAAAAATGTCTGGTATGACACCAAAAGTCCCATCGATTTTCAGAAAATTACCAGTGCCTCTACCCAGACATTCGAACTTCGCAATTGCATGAGCTTTTTCGTTCCAATGTCAACTCTATTACAAAGAAGTTCGGATCGAAACGATCGCGATATATCGAAAATAGAAAGTCCGGGTACAGGGCCAGGGCTTCTACCCGGATATTCGAACTTCGCAATTGCGTGAAGGTTCTCGTTCCAATTTCAACTCTATTACGATGAAGTTCGGACCGCAATATACCGAAAATCAAAACTCCGGGTACGGGGCCAGGCTGAAGTAGCAATGGGCTGATCATGATCATAATTATAGACAACTGAAAACCGAAAAAAACAAGAAAGAAATTGATTAGGGTACTCTACTTATACGAGCCAATTTACCAAATTTATTATCATAGTCCCAATCTGCTGTCCGTCTCTCTCTATTATTAGTTTATTTGCGCGAACATTGTCGTTAATCGTACCATGTGCAACAAATAAAATTATCTACGTACGTCGCGTCTCGGTCGGTCGTCTGCTCATCACCTGCTTACTTGACAAGTTTAAAAAAAAGTTAAATTGATACAGAAACATTAGTTTGTTGACTGCACATGGCCGGTATTAATCTGGCCACCTTTAGTTCACCGGATGAGATGCATTTATATTTTTGTTTTGTTTACACAATATATTAACTCTATGAATTACGTACAGTTAGTGCCAATAATTGGCGTACCTCTCAACTACGACGAATTTGCAAATTTGTCTTATTTACAGTACAATAGTTTTTATGACCTTAACTAATTTTTTGCCAATGATATACAATTGTGAAATTTTTTACCTAACATTAAATTTTATTTAATTTTGACATAATTTTTTAAATTGTTTTAGTTGAGACTGATTTTGTAATAAACAAACAAACAATTGAATTACCTACTATTTAGTACTTATTATAATAACAAAATATAGTTAAGTATATTATTATAATTTCCTGCAATAGCCATACTATAGACTACATTTTTAGTTATGTGTACCGAATTTGCATGCCATGCTCATGGCGAAACATGCTGTACTAAATTAAAACTGTCCACCTGTACTATGTTAACGTGTACGCAAATAAATGATTTCTATTTCTATTTCAGTACGACGTAGTACACAAATAATAATTCAATGAGTACGAACAGGAAAATAATTTCGCTTGTCCCGAAAAAATTCCTTTATTTCTGAAGCAAGGCCCACACTACACTGTGCCCATTCCCTGAAGCAGTACCGTTACTCCAATTTCGGAGATCCACGTCATTTTACTTGATACAATGCTATGCTAGAAATAAATAGTAACGTTCTATCAGGCGCCGCTTTTATTACAAAATTTCCGACACCTACGCTCTACGTGATGTACTAGAATTAATTAATAATCATGTGCCTAACACCCACTCAGATTATCAGAAATGTTTGAGCTTCCAAAGCTCTCCAAAGAATAGGTTTCTCTGTTAATCTTAAAAATTTGAAATTGTATTGCATTGTATCAGTTCTCAAGTATTTTTTCCTGAACAACGCATCGCATGCTGCAATTAGTTTTGTCAAAGACGACCTAAAAACTACATATCATCACCTCCAACCCAAGGTAAAAAGACTGAAGCGCCATTTCACGAAAATTTTCGGTTACCTTTATTTAAATGTTACCTTTATTCAGATAGCACCCGATTTTAATAAAGGTAACCTAAATATGACCTTCAAGAGAATGCGAGTGAGTTCGGGCAAGGGTCAGTATAGACGGAGCGGCAAAAAGCGCGTGTGGTTTTTAATAACACTAAAAAATGAACTTGAATTTCTACTAATCAAAAGTACAAAATTGATTGAAAAACGTCGTTGTTGTAGCGGGTGACGCAAATTTTAGAGCACCTGACGAGCGACACGCGCACTATTTTCAGTCTTGCTACAGCATTGGACAGGTCGTCACGTTTGAGTTTAAGTTTGTTATTATAATTGATTTAATTTGTATTTAGTTACGACTCACGAGGTGCTTACTTTAAAATTGAATACTTACTATATTAATTTAAATATTTTGAAACAATTTTTTATTTAAATATATCTCTGTGTACGCCGACCGTTATTAGAATGATATTTAGGTTACCTCCAAAAATACCTGTAAAAAAAATAAAGGTTGTAACCAAAATGTACCGGTATTATCGATACCGGTTTCGGTCCCTGTTGAAGCTTAGTTAGGTAATATTATTTTTCAAGATATCCGATAAAACATGATTTGGAAAGTACTACAACGGGGCTAGTACGCCAACCCGTGATAGCGAAATTTAATATTTAGTCTTTTATCTCGTTCGTTCGCGCGCAAATAGAAAGAGAGCGGAAGCTTGATAGCGCTATATAACTATCGAGGGTTGGCGTACAAGCCCCGCAGGATGTAAACTTAAATGCGTCACGTCCTTTAGGGGTTGCTTAACTGCTGAACAACAATCCTGAAAAGAACATAAATCATCACCTCCAAGGTAAAAAGACTGAACCGCTGTTTAACCAAATGGAGCTTCAGTCTTTTTACCTTGGCGGTTTTACTTTGACGAATGATCAATCTACACATGAGGTTTTTCAGTTTGAAGCTTAAAGTTGGGTAATATTATTTTTTAAGATTTACGATAAAACAAGATTTGGAAAGTACTACAGGGTGTAAACTTAAATGCAATACATTCTTTAGGGGGTGATGAACAACATTCTCTAGGGGAATAGTTAACATTCATCAGCCTATAAAAGTCCCACTGCAGGGCACAGGCCTACCCTCAGGGAGGGTGTATGGGCATTAGTCCACCACGCGTGACCAATGCGGATTGGTAGACTACACATATGCATCAGAATTTCTTCTTCAGCGTACGCAGGTTTCCTAACGATGTTTTCCTTCACCGTTTGAGAGCAGTCGGTACGTAACGTACATAAGTTAGAAAAACTCATTGGTACATAGCATGTTGTCCGTGCGGATTCGAACCCGGACTCCCATAATTGGGTGTCCATACCTCTCCGCAACACGCCACCGACGCTCTATAGTAACCATAGTTAACATTGGAATAGCAAAAAAAAAATTGTTAATCTTCTCGACTCAAATGTACGGGACAGAAGATGTTTATTTTAACGCGATTACGACGTTATTTCCCTCAGATAAAATTGTTCAGCTTGATTGTGTTATCGTGATCATCCCCTTAGAGAAACATCGGTATACTAAGAAGGACGCCTTCACCTTAATATTGGTTAATGAAACCAGACTTATTCATTACTTTCTGATAAGGAAATTATTCTACTTAAGAGGCTTTGTGAAAAAAATAGGTTTCTTCAAAGCGTCATATTATATCATGAAGTACTAACAGTAGGAGCATGATTAGCGGATATGTACAAATTGAACTTATAATTGAAGTTTTGATTAGAGCCAAAACACGATTATAAGACACATTTTATCGATAGAAAAACAAGCCAAAGTAGCCTACGTCTTTATCGATAAATGCTTGGAACTGCTAAACGGTGAATAATAGAAACACGAGAGTTGATTTAAACAAAAGAGATTGACATTTTAAAATTTGGATTAGAGCAGAATTGAACTTACATAAATAGTACAATCACAATTAAATAAAGTTTGTTTTACGTTTGCGTCGTTTCAGACGCGCGCGCCGCCCCATCTCTTTCTCTCGCATCAGGCAGTAATATAAGCTATCACACGCCCATTTCGCTTCAATTATTTTTCATTATAGGCCCTTGACACATTGACTTACCAACTACTGGACTCCGCGCTCAAAAGTGTCCGAACCAAAACAGCACCAAATCGTAAAAAGGTAACCAATAACCCGACCGTCTTCCTTTGATCAGCCGACTAAGCGCACGCGCCGCGCCCCGAATTTGGGCTGTGGGATGGAAAAGAATTTCAGCATTTTCAATGTATTTAGTTGGTTTATAAACGTACGTTTACGTAAACGTACTTAGGTTAATGTAGTTTAGTCTCGGACACTTATTTCGAGATTTTTGTACTAGACCCAGCGTCCATAGTAATCTACGTCAATGACTTAACAGCAGAAAAACGATACAAAAAAAATCTGCCTTTTGAATTTGACCTAAAATTCTCGTAGTTTCTACGTAACATACAAACGTAACATCTTAATTGATGTAATGTTGCTAACATGTCATTATTATCCATCTATCTAATATAGTGATAATTATGTCGATGGGACAATTATTTTATACCTTTTACAGAGTTAGAAAACACGTGTAAGCCGTAGGAGATACAAAGTGTTCACAAATGAACACAACAACTGAGATTTTTTTCTAAATTAGTGGGTACCTGAACAGAACACTATTTGATATTAAATATTTTTGAAATGTTTACTTACATTATAAACTCACATTATAAAACAGTTGGCTTCAGTTTTCGAGATTTATACAAGGTGTTAGGAAAAGTATCATTAACCTTTAAACCACATTCTCTACCCATCAAACTGAACAACTTTTAGTATGGGAGCAAACATTATGTCAGCGCAAAAAATGCCTAGGTACTCGACTCAAACGTATGAAACATCTGTTTTTTTATCTGATATGTTTGCTATTTTAACGAAAATCTGACTTCATAAAAATATGTTATAGTATAAGGTCTAACAAAATTAGCTGAAACAATTTTAAGGGGATGATCAGACCATCAAACTGAACCACTTTCTCTATGGGACCAATATCGAAATCGCGAAAAAAACGGCTGTCCCATACAAACCTACTCGACCTAAATTTATGGGACAGAAGATTTTGTTTTTGCTATTTCGATATTGGTCCCATAGAGAAAGTGTTTCAGTTTGATGGTCTGATCATCCCCTTAATAGTTTCAGCTAATTTTGTTAGACCTTATATAATATGTTTTTATGAAGTCAGATTCAGTAATTTTTATGGAGATGATCAGACCATTAAACAGAACATTTTTCTCTATGGGACCAACATTGACATCGCAAAAAAAAAAGTTGCTATCCCATACATGTCAGTCGAGTTATGTTTACAGTTTTGTATGGGACAGTTGATTTTTTATAGAGACAGTGGTTCAAACTGATGGTGTGACCATCTCCTTAAAATAGTTTCAGCAAATTTTGTTAGACTAGTTTCTAGATTATTTCTGAAAAATTTAATTTGACTATAATTAGTTAGTATTGAAAATATCACCAGACTTCGTTTATACGGAGCGCGCTCCGAATTATATTCCCATTCATCCAGAGTCACTGAACTATTTTTTTTAAATAAAACCGCCTCTTTAGGGTATTCAAAAAATTGGCGAGTTACCCATCAAATATAAATTTGTTTAACTTGTATATTTGCAGCTTCAACCTTGAAACGCGGACAATTTTGTCATCTTTAGAAGATTTGTTATGATTAGCAAAGATATAGTCAGTTTTTTTGAGTAATTTGGCATTAAACGTGTAACAAAATATAATGGAAACACAAAAACTCTACTCAAAAACCAGTTGTTAGTTGTTATATAACGAACAGTGATTTTGGCATCAGTTTAAACGACGAATCTCCGTAGTTTCCGTACCGTATTTACAATTTTATGAGTCCATACCTATCGAGGCACACATTAACTGCCTCCGTGGTCTAATGGTTAAGAGCATTGGGCTCTCGACACGGAGGTCGTGGGTTCGATTCCCACGGGGGACACCTAGTGATATGTCACTTTGTGCGTTTTTCCTCAGTTGGTTAGGACATTGCAGGTTGAATCACCTGATATTGAAAACAAAGATGATTCCGTGCTTCGGATGGCACGTTAAGCCGTTGGTCTTGGCTACTATCTCTGGTGGCAGTAGTCGTTACATAAAAACCACGTTTGAGGCCGTAAGGCGGTCTGAAAAAACTCTGACACCGGGCTTGCTAGTTGCTGCCTACACGATAAGTAGAAGAGGCACACAGGAAAAAATGTACTAGGACTACTAGGTAATCAAATAAAATCTAATTACCACTAGAATTATGACCAACGATTTTTCTATTTTACGATTTACTGGCAGAAACAGCTTCCGATTGTATTGCGTGCAAATCTTTATTATTATTACATATAATAAAATCGTAAACGCAAGTATGTTTGAACGCTCATCACGCAAAAACCACTCAATGGATTTGGATGATACTTGACCCACAGATAGAATATGATCTGATACTTTTTTAAGGTCTACGCAGACAGAGTCGCGGGCAACAACTAGTAAAGAATAATTAGGTATGTTTCATAAATGTCAATGTATACAAGTTCTTAGTGTAGACAAAATTTAATGAGTGATTGACTCATGATAGTGAAAAACTTGACCAAAGGATAAAATTAGCAAAAAAAAAATTCAACTTTTAATTCGAACATTTGATTAGCTAATTGCATTTTTTATGCTAATTTCCTATTGGGGAAAGTTTTTTAATATCATGAGTAGGTACAATCACTCTTTTGAGTGGGCATCTATACTACCCTAACAACCTTATAGCCTAGTTTTAAATTAAGTATACCTACCTATACAGTGTGTAAAGAAAAGTATCATTAACTTTTAAACCACATACTCTACCCATCAAAATGAACAACTTTTACTATGGGAGCAATCCTGCCAGAACAAAAAAAATATCAGTTGTCCCATACTAAACCCAGTTGTGCAATACCTACTCGATTCAAACGTATGGGACAGCAGATTTTTTTTTGTTCTGACGGGTTTGCTCCCACAGTAATTTTTTTTTCAGTTTAATGGGTAGAGTATGTAGTTTAAAGTTTAATGATACTTTTCCCTACATCCTGTATACCAAGTACTAGTAAGTTTAAGTAGTTGATTTATTAGTTGGAAATAGGTACATTTATTTTTGTCGATATCGTTATACAGGGTCCTTCTTAATATGCTGGCGGTTTTTTAAGGGGATGATGATCAGACCATCAAACTGAACAACTTTATCTATGAGAAGAACGTCGAAAGCGCAAAAAAATCAGATGTTCCATACAAAACTACTAGACCGAAATGTATGGGAAAGCTGTTTTTTTCACGATTTCGATTTTGGTCCCATAGAGAAAGTTGTTTAGTTTGATGGTCTGACCAACCCCTTAAAAACCGTCAACATATTAAGAAGAACCCTATATAAATAATTTATAAGACTTACTTCCTAGTTTACTCAAGAATTTACATACAACGATCATGATTTTTGTAGACAAAGAGTTTATGATAATAAGAAGTAGTTTTGCGACGTTTACAAGGTCTCACCACGACGAAGCAGAGGTCACTACTATCCACAAAACTCGTTCGACACTCGCCTACCTGTTTCTATAAGTAAAGTGATTTAGTATCGAGAAGCAAGTGTGTTGATCAATCTATAAGTTACATAGTATATTCAGAATAGTAAGTCATTTTCAGTCAGCGCACGGCTTGTTTAGTTATTTTTTGCCGCTTTGGTAAGTACGAGTCGGAACACTCTGCTCTAACCTATTGCCGCACTTTGTACGAGAGGGCACGAGCAACTGAACAACAAAAATATACTTTTTTGCAGTAATAACAGGGTGACTTATTAAGTTATTATCCACCAGAGAAAATGTATGTTTACTAAGAATTTACTAGAATAGCACGAAGAAGGTACTACCACGCTACCTTACCTCTTTTCCTACTCCTCCTATCTTATTTGATTTAATTCGTTGCGGGTTCCATGACAGATTAGAGTCATCTTCGGGCTCGCTGAACTTCATTATGTCGTAATGTGATTGGTCGCCGCTAATCATGGTTTACAGAAGTTACTTGTACAGTGGTGGGAATGTGTGTGGTGGACCAATACCGCAATAAAAAGATCCAGCAATAAATTATCCACCTAATTTAATTCCAATCTTTGTTGTGCACCCTTAGGTTAGGGTTGTGTTTCCGAAAGTGTAGTGTTTTGTATACAGGGTCCTTCTTAATATGCTGATGGTTTTTTAAGGGAAAGATCAGACTACCTAACTGAACAACTTTCTCTATGGGACTAACCAAAATCGCGAGAAAAAAAATCATTTTTCCCATACATCGGTTTTTTTTTTCGCGATTTCAATATGAGTCCCATAGAGAAAGTTTTTCCGTTTGATGGTCTGATCATCCTTGTAAAAAACCATCTACATTAATATGTAGATGGTTTTTCTGTAAGAAAGACTCTGTACTTATTTGTTAAGTTTTAAGAAAAGTACCACGCTATGCGGAACCACGTCGAATGAAACCGCAAATGATACGATCCTAGGACGATTTCTTACTGTTCCGATTATATTGTGACCACGGCCTGTCCAGCCATCATGTGAATGACATCATTCGTCCGCGAACACGATAACAATCGCGACGATTTACATTATTGTCATATTGATTTACTGACGCCATGTTTATACTGAGCTGTTACTATTTTGGCGTGTTTCGCATTAATTGGCCACCCGTAACAAAAGGCGGATTAATTTTCAATGTTTTTATTGTGGTATCATACGGCATCGTTTATAAAAACGTTGATCTCTTTTAAACTTCAAATTGGTGTTGCTGCTTTCAGTTTCTATTTCTAGTATAAGAGATACACGTACTTTTTGTTATCATCAGCTGCAAGTCTGATGTATATGCGAGTATTCATAGGGACATAGGGTAAAGAGAATAGAATAGTTATGCAGGCAGACCTGGTGATCCCCATCACAGAGGTGCTCTTTACCCTATGAATACTGAATCAGCCTTGCAGCTGATAATAACAAAAAGGGCGTCTATCTCTTACACTATTCGTAAAGCGAAAAAAAATTAAGGACTTGTTGCATACAAATGGTGGAGAGCTTTGTTGTGGTATTCAACTCGTCGAGGATGGACTCATTTTTGCGGCGTTCAGTCCAGGATATTCGGAGCATTTTGTGCCAGCACCTCATTTCGAATGCGTCACTCCTTTGACGAGTGCATGTTTGTAGTACATACCAAGTACCAACACACATTTTTTATATAAGGTCTAACAAAATCAGCTGAAACAATTTTAAGGGGATGATCAGACAATCAAACTGTTAACACCTTTCTCTATGGGACCAATATCGAATTCGCGAAAAAAAAATCTGCTGTCCCATACATTTGAGTCGAGTAATGTTTACAGTTTTGTATGGTATATTTTTCGCGATTTCGATATTGGTCCCATAGAGAAAGTTGTTCAGTTTGATGGTCTGATCATCCCCTTAAAATAGTTTCAGCTAATGTTGTTAGACCTTATATAAGGTCCATCAAACTGAGCTGGAACAATTTTAAGGGGATGATCAGACTATCACACTGAACATGTTTCTGTATTGGATTAATGTCAAGAGAGCGATAAAAAAATCTAACTGTAATGTATTCAAAAGATATTTTTCGCTATTTTTATGTACACCTACCATTTGTATGTTTACCTTATAATGTATGTAAATAATCCAATTCCGTATCTTGGTGGCCAGAAACTTTGCTATAAGTACCAAAAATTTACTTAAGTCGTTTTAAGTGGTGAGATATGTCTTTGCAGCCTCAAAAACAGTACAAATCTTTATCTCTTAGTTGCCTTTCATGGCACCCACTGGCATAATCGTCTACTATAAGACAAAACAGCTATCCATACCGAATCCTAATTAAAACCTACCGGTCGTTATGGCGATCCTTGGGGGAGGCCTATGTCCAGCAGTGGACGTCCATCGGCTCAGATGATGATGATGATGATAATACCTAGAAATATTTACATGCGATTAATATCAAATATATAAAATTCTCGGTTACGGTGTTTGTAACAAAACTCCTCCTAAACGGCTTGACCGATTCTTATGAAATTTTGTGTGTATATTCAGTAGGTCTTAGAATAGGTCGTAAAGTGTATTTCATTGGTCTGCGCGTACGAAACCGCGGGCAACAGCTAGTATAATATAATATAGTATGTCTTTGACTAAAAAAATGTAGTATTTATTTGATACAAGGTATACAGGGTGTAAATTTAAATGCATTAGTCAGATCATAAGCTATCAAACAAAAAAATTTCATCAAAATCGGTTCAGTAGTATTTGCGTGAAACTCGTTCAAACAAACAAACAAACACACAAACAAACAGACAGACAAAAAATCCAAAAATTGGTGAAATGGAATCAGGGACACCTAAAAACCATATCGTAACTTTTTTTTTGTTAATATTTCAATGTACAGACAAACTTCCTGTTACAGTTTTATAATAGTATAGATTAGATATAGCAATGATATGTGCACCTCTGATCCAAGTAGTAGGTACTTTAGTTTTTATCTTTTTAAATGTACCAATAAAACATTATCTTCGATATATTTAAACATGATATTTTTTATTAGTTATATATAAGGTCTAACAAAATTAGCTGAAACTATTAATTTTCAACACTGACCAATATCGAAATCGCGAAAAAAATTACCAGCTCTTCCATACAAATTAGATTTTGATGAAACTTTTTTTGTTTGATAGCTAATGATCTGACTTAAAATCTGGTATATAATTTGTGCGGACAAAGTCGCGGGTTAACGCTCGTACATAATAATAATAATACACTCACTCCTGTGTCCTTGTTTTGTTACAAATGTAATTTTCCAACTTAGTACATATTTCCGCCGCGCGCAGTGAGCGCGCTCTTGTTGGTAATCGGGTCGGCGCGTTCAATGTCACAACGTCAGAGCCGCGAGGCAAGAGCGGAGGCGGGAGCGGTTCCGTGTACACGTGTTTCTCGCTATGACGTAAGATAAACGTTTACGGTAGGTAACGCTTTTCTTGGAAGCGCTGTTTGTTACATATTCTAGTGGAAGTTTTTCAGGTCTTTCAGCGAGTTATGTTAGTACCTATTATTTAAATTGAAAAATCAATTTACTCGTTGATAAGTTTTTGAGGAAAGTTAATTTTCAGCAATGATCTTCTTGTTGGGGTAGATGTTGACGATAAGAAAATAATTTCAAACTTGTTTTAATAATTTTAATACCTAATAATTACCATTATAGTTGTTGGTCTCTATTTTGCGTTGTATTTTATTTATTTTCTAGACATTACGTGTGTGTGAATGAATAAATGAAATGTTCATTCATTCATTCGCTTTCAAAGTAGGTATTTGAAGTTACAGTCATAAAGGTTAATTGTAAACAAGAAGCATTATCTATTTCTGTAGTAAATTATAATATTTGAACCTGTCTACGAAAAATCAATCGTCATATTAATTCTCCTTCTTTTTTCTTATCAACATGATCTATTCTAATAGTGTGAAATCGATATCATTAGCATCCTTTTAAACTAAGAGTCTTCCCATCAAACTGAACAACTTTACTATAGGAGCAAACCGATCAGAGCAAAAAAAATCAGCTATTGCATACATTTGAGTCGCGAATTCGCGCATCGACATTGCAGTGTAGTGTGGAACAGCTGGTTTTTTATATGATTTTTTTCTGTATATACAGGGTGAAATTGATATCATTAGCATCCTTTTAAACTAAGAGTCTACCCATCAAACTGAACAACTTTTATTATGGGAGCAAACCAATCAGAGTTAAAAAAAAAATTGCCGTTGCAATTTGCATACATTTTGAGTCGGCACGGCACGGCACTAGATTTTTTTTTGCTCCTCTCGGTTTGCTCCCATAGCAAAAGTTGTTCAGTTTGGTGGGTAGACTCTTAGTTTACAAGGATGTTAATGATATCAATTTCATCCTGTATATACCATAGTTGAACTCTATGTCCAAGAACATAAAGTTCAACTTAGTGAAGGTTTAACTGTCGCCGTGGTTGTGTTCCCTACCCGCAATTCCCAATATGCAACAATTTCAAAAGAAAATGCAGAGCGTTTAGTTTTTCGACGAGAAAAAAAAAACATCTATAAAAGTAAGTACTTAAGATTGTATCTAGGTATAACTAATTCAACACAATTCAAACTCATTTATCATTTGTATTAGAGATAAGATCTACTACGTTCAGTTGGTTCAGATAGTAAATTTTCTATGATCAAAGTCCGAATATTTTGTTCCTACTTTTGTCACTATTTTGCTGAAAATTGTCGTAATCATAAACAAAGATATATTATCTGAATGACATCTGACGCGCATAACAAGCATTGTTGTTTATGTTGACGCAATCGTGAGTTTCCTATTGATGATTGCGTACATTTAGCTTATTACAGTTTTGTCCTTCTATCAAAGCAAGGAAGCACTAGCTTTATATTATATCGAGTTGAAATAAGTAATCTCTTTTGTTTTTAATCTTAAACGAAGCGCGAACATTGTTGATGTTTCGGACGAAAAGAAACTTAGACGATAATATGAAACATGGTTGAAATGAACTTGTACGATATTATAAATAAATAAATAAAAAATTTTATTTCATATTAAACTTAAAACACTAGAAAATACAGTTTGGGAACATAATTATTATAGATTTATGCTACTTAGGTGAAATTTATCCTAAGGTTAAGCATACCGGTGACCAAGCTAAGCTATCTAAGTATGTAAATACAAAGACGCTTGTGTAAGTGGCCATCGGTCGCTTACAATGTTTGTTTACTAAAAGTTCGAATTTATTCTTAATTAGGTATTTTACAATTTATACAAAGAGTAAGCATACATTTTTTATAGATATGTAAAGTAGGGGGTTTTTGTGAATCTGGTGAGGGTGCAGTCTGTATGGGGGTGAGCTTGTGTGTATGTGAGTGCACGCGGTATTTATGCGTGTGTGGCAATTTCATTTTAGGATCAAAAATAAATTTTCAGTCTCCTCATAGTTTTGGGTTAAAAGCCACTCAGTCACTTTTTGTTTGCATTGGTACTTGCAATGTTGAACAAGATTAATGTTTTTTTTAAAGATATTGTTAAGTCTAGGACCTTGAAAATTTAAAAACCTATTTAAATAGAAGGTTCTGCTGATAACAGTAGGACAAACGTTATAATTTCGTCTGATTGTACTGTTTATGAAACGTGAACGAAATTTAATGTTTGCTTTTGAACGAAATAAAGGCTTTGACAACTGATTCTTTTTCGCAATTTCGTTGTTCGTCCAAAGTAAAATTGTTCAGTTTGATGGTCTTCAGCACCCCGAAAAATACCTATGCAGCGTATTTTATTTTACACCCTGTATATTAATCCTAACGTATTAATTTGCTACCTACTACATACTAACCGATGTCAAACTATTCACATGTTGTTGACAACGTAATTCTTTCCAACGTCAATTTTATAACAATATTTTCCTGTTTTAGATAACAATCTCGTATAATTTATTATATTTATAACTTAGTACGTAAGTGTAATATGTATATAAAAATTTTAAATAATTTACTAAACAGTAGCAAAGTAGCAAGCCTTGAGTTAAAAAAAACTAATTAGATAATCAGACTGCCTGTGCTGATACTAAAGTATAATTACTTAAATACACAATGACACAATTAAAATAAACGTTTCGACTGACGTTTTGAAAATAATCCAGTACAAACTATTGTATAGTTATTCTTCTAATCCTATGCTTCAAGGCTGCTAGGCAAAAAATGTTTAAATAGCTAGTTTACATACCTACTCTATCTAAAAATAAAATCCAAAACGAGTTTTTTAGCGAATTCATCTTGACCCTAAACGAAACGAACCTAATAGATTTCAAGACCAATGTGTCCGCGATCCGCGTGCTAAAACGAATGGCATATGCTTTGGTTTTATGTTGGAGGTCCTTCATTTATTCGCGATGCTGCTGATGCTGTCGCCGCCATTTGCAGCGGCAAACCGCCGTATCTGATGTTGATGCTGCGCTGCGCGATGCCTGCCTGAACGCGCTGGTGGGACCTGAGAGTAAGTAATATATTTTCCGTTGCCCTGCTGTGGGATCTAACATCCAAAAGTATTTTATAACCATTTGACAGAATGAAAACAAAATCTGTTATAACCTCCTACAATCCTGCAGATCCTACAATCAAGGCAAAGGCCTCTCACAAAATTAATGGTGAGAGGAACCAGAATGAACTCTATCAAAATATGGAGTTGCACTACTACGCCTTAACATTGTAAAAGTTTACTTAAAAGAACTTACAAATAAGTCAAAGTATAACTCTAGATTAGAACGTAGAATGTAAACATAAAACATGGCAAATTGGGCGCATATTGCACAAAATTTGTCTCTAATATCTCGCCGGCATTCCATGCATCGCAATAAATCAACTCTTCCAGTATTGAGGACAAGTCCGACCAGGGTTACCAGAAACAAAAAATCTGGCTAAATCTGTGACATTTCGAGATAGTAGATATACCTACCTGAATGTTCAGACATTGTTTTTTTTTTTTCAATTAATTTTTTGTTAAAAAGCTATACCTAGGTGTGTTTTCATCCACATTAGGTATTTCTTAGCCGAAATGTAGTGAAAATGCAAAAAATATTGTACCTAAACCGAACACAAAAAATACTGTAGTATTTGTTTCACTAGCTCTGTAGACTATTTAGTCAGAAAACTTTTTTTTTCTTGAAAAAATGGAGATGAGTAGAGTTATGGTGATGGTGTGGATCGTCGTGTGGAGTGGTGGAGGTGGTTCAGGAAGTTGGTGATGAATGGAGTGATTGTGTGGATGGAGTATGAGTTGAATGAGATGGTCATAGTATAAGAAGAAATCAATACTCATTATAGCAGCTTTTAATAGCATTAAACTGATGATATTAAACTTTTTATTTTTGTACTTAACTAAATACATTTAATATTTCTAGACAAATTCGCTGAATTTGGAGGCTTTGGAGCTTAGAAACACCCAAGAGAACAGATATTGAAGAACAATATTTTTTTTTGCGATCCTTCTTTCAATTGAAGCGGGATGGCTAATTGCAAACTTATGCTTGCAAGAAAGAGACGCTTGCACTCGGTAATATTTAAGGCCAGGTTATTCGATCGGATAACCTGGCCTTAAATATTAGTATTCACATTTCAGCCCCTGAACTGACATGTCGATAGAATTTATTTATGACGTGTCTGCTAGTCGCGTTGTAAATCTATTATTAGGTAGTCACTTGTCGATTGCTCCTCTCCGGCCTGCAACGAAGGTCGAATCGTCTCCTTGTAGTCACCAAATATTTATAACCGTACAACATCAAGCAATTTAATTGCAAAAATCAACGACAAAAAGATGTACGCCACAATTTAAAAATTAGAATAGAATCAGACATGTCTGCATAAATCCTGTCGACTGGCAACCCTATGTCCGACCTAGGAAAGGTAAATACCTCAATGCAAACGTTATAGAGCGCTGTAGAGGCGAGAGGTCGCCCGTTCTAACGCAGTGGCCCCGAAACAAATGCACACTTATTTGCCAATACACGTCGATGCTAAGCCTCTTTCTACCTATATGTATACAGGATACACATTTTAATGGGTTATAATAGTAAAGGGTGTGTTTCAGACCATCAAACTTAACAACTTTCACTGCGTAAGTTATTCAGTTTGATAGTCTGAATCACCTCCTAAAATATGTACCTACCTTTAAGTTTACACCCTGTATATCGTTTTGATAAATGTATCTCTCTTAACTAGCAGGTTACTGACACCAGAGCTTGCTGCCCACATTATAAAAAGAGAGATTAGCGGGTAATTTTTAACATTTTACTTACTCTATGGATGACAAAGAAAAATTTCGTTTACTTTTATCAGGTCGTTAGTCCAGCGAGCCAGAGTTCATGGTTTCCATTCTAGACCTCGGACTTCTCTATCGGTGATCAGTTCTCTGGCAGATATGACCAGAGTGCCGATCGTGCTATACAGGGTGAAATTGATATCATTAGCACCCTTTTAAACTAAGAGTCTACCCATCAAACTGAACAACACACCATGGGAGCAAACCGATCGGAGCAAATAAAAAATCTGCTGTTCCATACTAACTGCAATCTCGACGCGCGAGTTCGCGACTCAAATGTATGCAACAGCAGATTTTTTTTTCTCCTATCTGTTTGCTTCCATAGTAAAAGTTGTTCAGTTCCATGGGTAGACTCTTAGTTTAAACGGATGCTAATGATATCAATATCACCCTGTATTAAATGTCCGCTGATTCGTCACTGAACTGCTAACAAATCACAACTTTTGCACATTCGGTATCGCGCTAATCATTTGACTGCAATTTGAATCGTTGCCGCTGTTTATAAAATTATAAGTCAATTTTAGCGCGATACAAAATTACGCACAGCTGAATCAACACTGGATCAAAATGAAAACTGAATCTAGTCAATTTTAGGGCGATACCAAATTCCGCACAGCTGAATCAACACTGGATCAAAACCAAAACTGAATCCAACCTGGATCTGCACCAACGTTTTAAATTAGTGCGATTGGCTCCCAGTCCATTGCCACTTGATCTTGCTAATTTTCATAGCTTTATTATATCAACCACTCATCAAAGAAACCAATGATGTTATGATATTTTAATTTGCTCTGTGTAAAGCATTCTGAGATTAAGATGCATTTCGGTCAAGTAGGATTTTGCTTGCCGGATCGGTAACCGGATGTATAAAACACCTAGTAAAGTACTAAACACACGTAAGGGAACGTATCGACGACAAGGACATCCTACTTACTACGATTCAACCTTGACCGATGAGCTCGAGTACACACGCAAAACTGAGTTATCTAAACTCTTTAGTTCACTGAATTAACATTGCTTTACATCCAAAAGGATTGTCTCAAGAAACATGAAAAACCATCGATATCCTATAGCATATTTTATAATAGATAGGAATCAAGAGCAACTAGCTCTCAAACGGTGAAGAAAAACATCGTGAGGGGAGCCTGCATACGCTGAAGAAGAAATTCCGATGCGTGTGTGAAGTCTACCAGTCTACGTTGGACGCTTGCCCAACGTAGACTGGTGGACTGACGCCCATACACCCCGGTAGGCCTGTACCTTGCAGTGTGACATATCAAGGATGATCATGATATACAGGGTGAAATTGATATCATTAGCATTCTTTTAAACTAAGAGTCTACCCATCAAACTGAACAACTTTTACTATGGGAGCAAACCGATCGGAGCAAAAAAAAAATCAGCTGTTGCATACATTTGAGTCGCGAACTCACGCGTCGACATTGCATTTTAGTATGGAACAGCAGATTTTTTATTTGCTCCGATCGGTTTGCTCCCATAGTAAAAGTTGTATAGTTGGATGGGTAGACTCTTAGTTTAAAAGGATGCTAATGATATCAATTTCACCCTGTAGTAGTTGATATATTATATCTACTACTATATCGTGTATATTATACACATAGTTTCGTCAATTAGGTTGGTAACTATCTAATGTAGTGCAACATTCTGGAGTTTTGTGATTTTATTTATTCTAGTGGTTTGATTTGAGGAGAAATTTACATTTTGGGTATCTGTTATTGTTTTTATTACCATCGACAAAAATAAAAATAAGTGTTTCTTTCTACTTTATATCCTGTTTTGTACTAAATAAAACTTTAATAAAAGGTAAATGATAAATATTACAGTAAACGTTATACTGGAACAATTAAATCTAGTCTCGGAACAGCAGCATAGTGTTTACTATGACAGCAGCGCACCTCCTAGCTCCTACACACTAGAACTGCGCTCGCGCATACGAAGTCCTCGAGCACACGTGATCGCTCTCCACGTAATTACAACAATAACAACTGCTTACATCCTCTAGCTGTTCGATACACTCGTTTACGTTCGTCATTGTGTGACATTGATCTTTACTATTTTACACGATTCAATCTTGATTTAATTCATAGGAACTATGAGGTGGACAAGAAAAGTATCTACTTATTCGCTATTGATTGTATTTTATAAGTTCTAATTTGATTATTATAGCGTAGAGGTACCTTAGTTTTCTCTCTTTATTTTCGTTATGTAATAACACTATCCCATATTATTAAACCTAAATCAAATCTTCTAAATATTTCTATAAAATATTTAATTTATACTCATCAGAATCATTTTCTTCCATATTTCACATTACCATCCCAATAAAATCATAAAAATATTTAATTTACTCATAATTTTTTTTTAATTATATTGTAACTGTTTAATTGCTTTATTAATATTTATTTGCATTTTTATTCCTTATTTTATTTGTAGAAATGTCTGTGTGTCTGTCTGTGTTTACAATAAGGTTCATAAATCTTTCATTAAAACGGACACAAAATCTTTCATTAAAACTCAAAAAAAAATTGTTTAACGTGATGTTGTCTTGTCATCGTCAGCTACTATTTTAGTAACACAATACATAAAGGCCAACATCCACCCACAGCCTTAATTTGCAGTTAATTGAATTTCACATGCTGACATTATAAACTATGGAAAAAGAAGCAAGAATCGTTTCAAGGTAAGTGGTGCGGAGCACGTATCGGGTGCGATGCGCCGGCGCAGCGGAGCCGGGTGGCAGGCGCGTATATGGCAAGGTCGCCGGGTGCGCCCGCCGCACGCGACATCCGCGCAATCACTTTCACTGCGCGTCTTACCAAATACACCATAGACATATGCGAGCTAGAACGAGCCTTAACTAGCCTTACTAATCTATTTAAACATTAAAACAGTATACAGAACTAAAAGTTTTGAACATTGAGCATTGTAAGGGTCCACAGATTACCACCAATAGATACCGCATGATAAAAATTTTGTACAGGCCCGAAGTCACCATTTTTGGCGGTAGGTGCGGGTAGGGCACGAAACAATGCAACATGATTGGCCATTTCAAGGTCGCACCACTACTTCGAGCTCGCTCCCTCGCGTTGCTTATATCAGTGCAAAATCATTGATGTGTGGCGCGCGTCCGCGGCCTTGTATGCGGGATCTATTGGAGGTAATCTGTGTTTGGTTCCTACTGTGAGCTTAGAGCAGTAAAAATCATATTTAGTGCCTGATTCACCATTTCTGGGTAAACTCCCAAAAAGATCTGTCAGGCCACCGATACAAAGGTAATTCCTGTTTAGATTACTAATTCCAACTTCTAACTACTTAATTATTGTAGGTTCATACTCACGGAATTACTACAAGTAGGTAATAATGATAAAGAAATCTATGCAGAAAATTGTAAACTTCCTTTAAAAAAAAACTCGACCAAATCCACTTAATAGTTTTGATACAGTTCGAGTAAAACTTTCAATAATCGATTTCATTCATGATAATGATGATTTGGATGACGATTATATTTTAACTGAAATTTGGATAATTGAAGTGGCATTTAGATTTACTGTGAGATTATTTTGAGCCCGGAGTAGCGGAAATCTCAGTTTAAAAAGAGAATATTAGGAATCTTACTTTAACACACAAGCCCTGCATTATCTATGCCCATAAATAGAAATAGTCCCACATTCCCACTTCCCACATTGAGCATCGAAAGTCTTACCTAGACCTAGAAATATGTTTATGCAGGGTGTTTGTGTAAACAGTTGCATTATTTTAAGGGGTGATTGTACCCATGATATTGAACAACTTTCCCTAAGAAACGTACAGGAAATTTTTATTTTTTTTTTCGGTTTTTCGTACAAACATTCGGTAATCTGATTGCATTTAGTATAGAAAGTTGAAAGTCCAAAAATTGTTTTGCGAATTTCCTGTATGTTTCTTTGGGAAAGTTGTTCAGTATCATGGGTACAATCACCCCCGAATATAATGCATTTGTTTACCCTAACACCCTGTAGATGCAGTAATAAAAAAGGTCTTTAATTTAGCAATAACACAATGTAATTAGATGACTGCAATAACAAGACAAGTCATTGTAAGTCAAAGACTAAACGACACGTGTATTGTACTTCCGTAACTAATTTATACGTATAAACGTTATGTTTACAACTTAAACCTCCATTGAGGATGTAAATGTTTAGACGGCCCGGTAGCACAGTCTGTAGTGAATCTGCCTGCTGTGCCGAGAGTCGCGGGTTCGAATCCCGTAAGGGACAAATATTTATATGATGAATATGAATATTTGTACCCGAGTCATAGATGTTTGTATCTATCTGTATTCTATATCGTTGTCTAGTCATCATAATACAAGTCCAGATACTATAAATGTGACTAGATAATTTCTGTGACAATGTCCAAGATATTAAAGGAATTGCAGAGTTGACACGCACTACTAAAGTGATTAAAATTGTGTTGGAGTTAATAATAGAGTAGACGTAGCTTTTGTTTTATCATCTTATACTTTATCTGTACAATATTATGGATTAGTAATTGTGCTCAAACACTTATTTGAGTGAAAGGAAGGATATTATGATATCACGAAGAGGGTCCACAAAAGTTAGACAGATCTTGAAAATGTTCCACGAACAGTCACATGAATTTTGGGCACTAACTGACAAGAAAGTGGCTTGGATTGATCATACCACAGTGACGTCATACGCTGATGAAACCAGACCACCCATCCATAGTGGTTTTAAATTGGAATCGAACCCGTCAAAGAAAAATAGGTCCCGAAAATGATTCGCACACTGGAAAAACAGGCTGCCACCCTAAGTCTGAACTGTGCGGATCGATCTGGAATGGTCTGCGCAAGGATGCAGATCCTTATCGTATAAGTAATTGAAGCCATCTGTTTCTGATGGAAGTCGGCAGGAGATGGTGATGACTATCATCATTTGCCTATAAACGTTCTATGGTGAACAGCACAGCCCTTTAAGCTTGCCAAACTCCACCGGCCTCGGGCGCCCCATCTCTCGAATTGTTACTGGCAAGTTAGTGATCATCTTTCTGTCTGCTGTATTTTTAAATGGCCTCAAGAAGACTCTGGACTAAGCACGCTGTAGACCTGCGATTTATCGCAGACTTTTTCCCCAGTCCTTAATCGCCCGTTAGCCAAGTTTGATGGTCTGATCATCCCCTTAAAAAAGTGTCAGCATATTGAGAAGAACCCTGTATACTACGAGTAAAGTATACAAGAGCATATCTAGTACAATCTAGATCCAAGTGAACACTATTCGCACCACATCGCTTCCTCTTCGCGTCGCGCTAAATTTGTTTCAGTACTGTGCTTTCGTAACTTAACTAAGCCCACGCAACTTATGTTACAATACAAAGCACTAATAACTAAGTATACCGGTATACTCAGAGGTCTCCTAATTGCTTTATTATTGGCGTCAATCATAAATAAAGGAACTAAATGAAACATCTTGATGTGACATGGTTACGTCAACGAGATCCCAATACTAAGCCTAAAGTGACCTTCAGATATTAGTTTGAAGGCACTTTCGAAGACGACACGAAGTATCTAGTTTTTATTATAGTACCTAATTGAAGACTAGGTCTTTAATACTAAGAGATAGTGCTGCTTCCTATTATGCCTGTAATTTTCACGTATCGTAGGGGTAGTTGGGGACAATAAAAAATTACCTAAATTTCAAACATTACTTATTTGTCACAGCCATAGATAAAAAAGAAAAATAAATATCTTGGACATTGTCACACAAATTATCTAGTCACATTTAAAGTACCTGGACTTGTATTATGATGACTAGACAACGATATAGAACATAGCAATAGATCTGTTAAAAACCTATTCTTTAAATTTCTTCGCCTTTCCTCTTCATTTCTAGACAGGCACGTCTATTTAATAGAACGGAATGCATTTCCAACACATACATGTGAATGGATGAATCCATGACTCATGTCAGTTGCAAATTGCAATTAAGATCACGCTATTTTTTCACATTCGTACGACGAAGATATACCAGTTTTAAACCGACTTCAATACAGGAGGAGGGTCTATGTTCGTATGTATGTCTCTCTATCTATATTATTTATTTATTTCACCGATATTTGTGAGACCAATTTTAAAAAAATATGTTTCTCGAAATGGCATACCATACCTAAATTTTGTGAAGATCACATGACGCGCTTCGGAGCTCGAATCATCATTTGTATTTAAATATAATTAAAAAAAAAACAATTTCGAAACCTTAAAAACAAAAAAATTTGTATTGCCGCCGCGCCGTCGAGACGGTGTGCCATGCCAAGTCAAAAAATTACTACAAGCCCAGTCGCGAATCGTACCGGCTTGACAGCAACTTCGATAAAATAAATAAATTTTCTTATAGATGCGAATCGTCAGCAATAGGTATAATTTTTTTAGTTTTAAAGTCGGTTTTTATATATTGTTAAAATTTTCATGGGACTTATTTAGTGGAATGCTTGCGCGTACGCAAAGAAACAGTGAGCGTGGAAAAATCACTAAAGTTGGCGTGCGCACATAAAATTAAAGCGATAACAAAGACGTTAAAAACCAACTTGTAAACTGGACACGCGTACAATTCAAGAGCTAATAAGTAATTCCTAATCTTTGACTGTGTTATTACTTATAACAAACTTTAGGATTTGAGTTGGAAATATTAGATTTAGGTTTTGCGTGAGAGACAAGGCCTAGCTATCTGTAGGCCTCGCATGCCACCACCGAGAAAACGACGAAAATCGAGATATGCCTCCATCCTTATTATTTTACGTATGGTAGAAAGAGCGCTCATGACGTTTTTCTCGTTTAAACGCTTTGTCGTGGGTAGCATGTTAGCCGTGTTGGAAGAGAAAATTGTCTCTACAAAGTAAAACTAGTCACGGATCTATAAAAAGTCATACCTAATTTAAAAAGTTATTTAAGTTAGGTATCATGCCCAAAATTTTATTAATTCCTAAAAAAATTACTATAAAATTGTATTTTATTTCTAAAAACGTCATTCCCAATAATTCCCATAGGGCTAAAATGTTTTCGTTTGTCTCATAGATAGGGCTAAAAAGCGATTCATAATTCAGACCAATATTTTGGTAAATAAATGGTGATGATGATGACGCATTGATGACGCATCTTCAGCCTGGTTTTGGGCAGTCTTTTAAAAAATTCACAACAGAAACGAAGTAAACTCGAAACATAATTTATGAACCAACTGAATGTACTTAGTTACATTTTTGCTTTTTTTATGAAGGCCGCTAGGTACGTCGTCTAACTTGTAATATAACTCAATTTCAACATCAATCGTCGTATTCTCAATTATTAAGACGAAATGATTTGGTACGGTACAGTGTCTTGATCGACCAGTTTTAAAAATGAAGCAGGTAGGTAGGTAATTATTTCACATGTCTTATAATAACTCTTTTAAAAACTAATCAATATGCAAAGGTCATCAAACTCTAACTTTTGTAATAGATCAATGTAATTCAGTCGTTTAAAAATTTGAATGACAAATCGTATCTTTGATGTTTGACCGCATGCGCACGTTGGGTTGGGACACAGTGAGTCATGTTTGGACCCGAAAATTTCCGACTATTCAAATGACCTCATACTTACACGTTTGAGTTTTACGAAGTGACGACTGACGTTGTTAAATAAAGCTAATAATGTATTTCGGTGTCTTTTGTTTTTTTAATCTGAATTGTCACGAAATCAAAGTAATAAAAATTTTGTTACTTACTTTGATTTTTGAAGTATCATCAACATTCATTTTCATGTCTATTAAAAACTAAATACATACGTACACACGGCGTCACATCAAGCTATACAAAACCAACATAAGCTGGCTGCTCGACGTTATACGTTACTCGACCAGCGCGTGGCCAGCTTATTTTAATGGTGTTCTATAGCTTGATGTATCGCCGTGTGTACATGTGTGTATAAAATAAATATTCCTTATTTGCACACAAAAATACACAAAAAACAACAACAGCACATAATACACGAACAAGAAGGGTACAGGGCTATCAAGGTATCACTAAAAGTGATTGAGGACCATTGTAGATGGCAGCGGCAAAAGAGAAAGTCCGAAGAAAAGGATAGGTAGTTGGATTGTACAAAGGGTTATATGTGTAAAAACGGAGTAAGTGCTGAAATGGAGGCTGAAGGAGATATGAATGGAAAAAGATGACATTTTGTACCGACCGACCCCAAGTAATGGGATAAGATAAAAGCAAGAGAATGATGACGATGAACCAACCAACTACAGGTACAGACTCACCTTTTATATTAGGTCTAACAAAATTAGGTGAAACTATTTTAAGGGGATGATCAGACCATCAAACTGAACAAAAAATCAGCTGTTCCATACAAACCTACTCGACCTAAATGTATGGGACAGTAGATTTTTTTTTCGCGATTTCAATATTGGTCCCATAGAGAAAGTTGTTCAGTTTGATGGTCTGATCATCCCCTTAAAATTGTTTCAGCTAGTTTTGTTTCACCTTATATAGTCGGCCTTAAAAATAAACTTTACTAGCCGTTGCCCGCTGCTTCTTCTGCGTAGAACATAAAAAACTATCCTGTTTGTGTTTGGTTAGTAATCATACAAATCCAAAATCTATACGATAAAATTGTGGAAAAAATCATAACCAGACCTTTTCATTACATTTGGAAATTAATTCAAGAGAGACAGGTTTAAAACATGTTTAGGGAAACAATGTAAACATACCTACTCTGTTACTGTTACTCACTAATGATTACTAAAGCCCATTAGTAGACCCTTAAAAACAGATTATTCTGCCAAAACAAATACATAGATGTAATAAATAACTAAATGTTAGATAGGTTAATTTCACCTTGCAATTTTAACTTAGTTGTTCAGTTTGATAGTCCGATCATCCTCTTAAAACCGTCAGCATAATTATTAAGAAGGACCCCTGTATAAGTGATCAACTCCAACCACAACCCCAAAATACACACAAGGACCTACGACCATATTCAGATTCGATGTTTTCAGGAACTATCGACAGCTACGATTAAAACCTCCAGGTTCACTATTTCTAGGTTTTCAGGTTTGTAGCCTACACGAAAAAGAAGAAGGACGACCTTTCACTTTTTTTTATTAGCCTATTTCATCCCACTGCTGGGCAAAGGCCTCTCCCCTGCTCTTCCACTCGTTCCTGTTGTGGGTAACCTCTGGCCATTGGGAGTGGGCCGATCATGTCTGTCGGATGCATCCTGAGAGATAGGCAAAAATCATCATCCCCGAAACCGGTCGGCGGCGTCCAGGTCGACCCGGACAAATTTGACGAACTTTCACTTAAAAAGTTAAAATCTCAATTTTTTCCCATAGTCACCTCGTATCGTATGACACCCACGACGAAATAGGGCAATCCGGGAACTGCACCCGATCACTATGTACAAAAATGCTTGCAAACCTTAAAAAAAGGTTCATTTTACATAAAAAGCTATTATGCAATTAAGTTCGGTACACCAAAACTTATTCATCAAAATTATTATCTCCAATGTTACAATTACAACTAAAATCTACCCAAATACCTACATAACACATTCATGTCATGACCATACTATTCGTACTGTTTACACATACTCGACAATAACAATCGGAGTGCACACGTATGTGTACATAAACTTGCGAGAGCGAAAGAGACAGGACGAACACGTATTGACGTTTCAGACTTATTCAAACGCAAACATTAGCACGTAATGCGTCCAATGATCTGTTATATCTGACGGGTTAACCCTGAACCGATTAAGAATAATTGTTAATTAACCTCATTATCAAGATACCTAGTTGGATGAGTCGCGGATATTTATAATAAAATACCTACTTATTCTTCTCCATATTGTTACGAAATGGTAACCTTAGAGACACATGGTCATTATTAAAACAACTGGTGATCATCAGCCTAACAAGAGGGTGCTTCAAATCATCAAACTGAACAACTTTCACTATGGGGCCAACATTGACATCGCGAAAAAAAACATACTTTTTGGTCAAGTTGCTAAGTTTCTATCGACATTTTCTATGGAACAGCAGTTCTATTTTCGCGATTTCAGAGTTGACTCCGTAGTGAAGGTTGTTCAGTTTGATGGTCTACATCTAAAGCACCCTGTTCGATATGTAACGCATTTAATTTTACACATGTTTTACACCCTGTACGTGTAAATGTCCCACTGCAGGGCACAGGGCTACCCTAAAGAAGGGTGTATAGTCGTTAGTCCACCGTGCGTGCCCAAATTGCGGATTGGTAGTCTTCACATGCATCGGAATTTCTTCTTCACCGTATGCAGGTTTCCTCACGATGTTTTCCTTCGTTTGAGAGCAGTCGGTATTACGTAGGTAAATAAGGAAAAAAAAAATTCTTTGGTACTATTGTGGACTTTTCCGCCTAATCACTTAAACTTAAAAAATCGCATAATTTCGCGCATAATTTATTGTTTGGAAACTATTCATTTATGGCTATATTCATCAATAGGGCGGGGCTAGACAGCGCTTTTATTTTTTAGTATGCAAGCAAAAATGAGCCTAGTGGTGGTCATGTGGAAAAGTTCGCCATAGTACATGTAGTCCGCAAAGACTTCTACAGGGTAAAATTGATATCATTAGCATCCTTTTAAACTAAGACTCTACCCATCAAACTGAACCGCTTTTACTATGGGAGCAAACCGATCGGAGCAAAAAAAAAAAATCTGCTGTTGCATACATTTGAGATGAGTAGGCAGCAGCGGCGGGTGCAGTTTAGTATGGAACATCAGATTTTTTTTTGCTTCGATTGGTTTGCTCTCATAGTAAAAGTTGTTCAGTTTGCTGGGTAGACTCTTAGTTTAAAAGGATGCTACTGATATCAATTTAACCCTGTATAGAAGACGTATATAGTTCGCATAGAGTAGCATCTTATTCTGAAACTTTACATGTATTTTTAATCTTGTTTATGGCATTGATATGGAAAATCTTAATATACGCTAAAAACGTTGTGGTAAGCAAATCGTTATTGCAGTCATTGTTATTCATTGCGGCCCTACAATACGAGTTCAGACATCACGAACGTTTGAAGGTCACAAAGTTTTTGCTGACGTCAATAATGTCATCCGAAATTAAAATACAAGGTGTTAACTGTTTAATGTTTATAAATGAACGTAAAACCCGAAAACGACTTAATCTGGAATCAGTAACTAAACATTCACCCTGACTTCATACAAATTAGCCTCGTTTGTGTTATTCTGCGAAAAGTCAAAATTAAAACACGCCGTAGTTGAAAGAGTTTCATATAAAATGTACTTACACCTAGCTATTGTTGTCTCTGAATAAATAAATTGAAATTGAAATAAATTGAAAAATTGAAATTGAAAAATTAATAAACGCACTAGCCGGCACTACGATTTTCAAAGGTTCCCCTCGATTTCTCTGGGATGCCATCATCAGGTCCTGGTTTCCTTGTCATGGTACCACCCTTGGAATATTTTCTTTCCAACAAAAAAGAGTCATCAAAATCGGTTCATAAACGACGAAGTTCGCGGATAGCGAACAAACATTAAAAAAAAACATATACATATACGGTCGAATTGAGAAACCTCCTTTTTTTAACTCGGTTTAAAATTGAAATAAATTGAAATTCATAATTTAAATAAGCAGTTCACAAGTTTCATATCAGAATGTTTTTTAACATTTTGGATACCCACCCACGTACGCAATCGTTTGTATAATATACAAACATTTATATTATATACTCGGATACTTATTAATAAGTTTATAATTCACATAACACTTCAATAAACTGATGAAGATTGACGTAAACCTTCCGTTACTATAAATAGCAACAAAAAACATTTGTAGTTTCCAGTACAATGTTTTATCAAGTTTGTATTTACGATAATATAAACAGTTGTCAAAATAGATAATGACCAAGGTAACATTATGCTGTACAAACATTGTTGTGCTCCTACCATACCATACTATATACCATATTATTCTTATCGTTATAAATATACCTAAAGTCATGCATGATTATAACTGCACCTAAAACGACAAAAGTACATTCTAAAATATATAATTTCTTTATCTGAAACTTAACCTTCCTGAAATCTTTGCTACTTTTTTAGCAAATATACCTTGTCAGGACGGTGACGTGATGAGGAGACTAAAGGATCACATCGTTAAAAAGTGGCTTTCCATTGCCAAAGCGAATAGAAGGAGACCTCAAACAACCAGGAGTGCGATTTTTGAAACTCATTCTTTGAACTCAGCTGTTGAAAATGTCAATATTACTGGAGAATGAATCTTGCTACTGCTGATTTGACATTAAAAAATCGCGCTCCTGAAGTATGCTTTTTGAAAGTCAAATCAGCAGTAGAAAGATGCGTATCTCCATTATTCTTCATACATTTTCAACTGCTGAGTTCAACGCATGAGATTCAAAAATCGCACTCCTGGTTGACTAATGTCCTGAGAGAAAGGAAAGCGCTAGGACTCCGCGAATAAGATATCTACCAACGACATGAATGATGTGGCATGATTGGGAAAGCCAACCCCGTATAACAAGCAGACAGAAGAAGATGGTTTCAGGTAGGAATGACGTAGCAATTGGTTATAGTTAAGTCCTTGTGCTAACATAAAATCCTTGCTACAAATGAAACCATACACAGGGTCCTTCTTAATATGCTGACACTTTTTAAGAGGATGATCAGACCATCAAACTGAACAACTTTCTCTTTGGTACCAACATCGAAATCGCCAAAAAAAATCAGCTGTCCCATATCTTGACTCGAGTAGGTTTGCAGTTTTGTATGGAAGAGCTGATTTTTTTTGCTATTTTGATGTTGGTGCCATAGAGAAAGTTGTTCAGTTTGACGGTCTGATCATCCCCTTAAACATCGTCAGCATATTAAGAAGGACCCTGAATACTAAATAATTTTTGAAACAGTTTCAAAATTTTTAGGAGTGGTTCAGACCATCAAACTGAACAACTGTTACTACGACGAGTTGCGCGTGTAATTCTAATAAAAATGCTAACGTAAGGAAAGTCCTTTCTAAATGGTCTAAGACGTGTAAAGTCCTAGACGTACAACAGTGCAGTGCTAAACTGTGATAAGTTTTTGGGCCTGGAGTTTCCAACCTGATCAGAATTTCCAGGAATTCTTAATCATTACACGGAAAAACACATCGGGAATCCATCTAAATTTTTTGTGAGTTTCGATCTCGGTTATGCAGTTTCCCGACGATGTTTTCCTTCACTGCCGAGCTAGTAAGCTAGTAATAATCTTAACTGTTATAAAACTGTAACAGAAGTATGTCTGTACATTGAAGATATTTTTACAAGAAATGATTACGATATGGTTTTTAGGTATCCCTGACTCCAAATCAACCTTTTTTAACATTTTGGTCTCTTTGTTTGTTTGTTTGTTCGAGCATCACGCAAAAACTAATGTACCGATTTTAACTCTTTATAGGGCAGAATTTTATTATTATTTATTTTATAGTGATAATATTTATATGCGCAACGGTATTAATAAGATATTGTATTATTGTATATATTAAGAAACATATATGAAATCAGGAAAAATAATTTTGCCAATATTTAATTTTTTTTTTACTTTCATTCAGCTGATCAAACATTTGTATGAAAAGTTGAACTTTTTTTTGCGAATTTCCCTTTGCTCCTTTGGGTTTGTTCAGTATCATGAGTAATACAGCTGTCTACCCTAACATAACACCCTATATTTGAACTAATGAATTAGTTAAAGTTAAATTATAACAAACGTTTAGTATATGATTCTCGGTGCCGGAAGGTAAAACGACATCATTAACCGGGTACGTACCTGCGAGCATGTGAACGACATTCATTCATAACCATTGTCATACTGTTTTCAATGTCGCGCAAAGTGTTTTTTTTGGAATCGGTTTAGGTTAAAATTATGTTCATGAAAAAATTAAGTAACCTGTAACCAAGCGCCTTGAATCATCCCATAATTCTGCTAAACCTATACGATTATTTTATTTTATTTTGATTAGGTACTACTAAACTGATTTTGATGAAACTTATTGTGTCTGAAAGCTTATGATTAGACTTAAAATCTAGTGCATAATTTATTTCGCTACAATGACGGTAACCGATGCGGATGAAGTCGCGGGAAAACTCTAGTCTAAACTGATATAAAACTGTAACAGAAGTGTGTCTGTACATAGAAGATATTAACAAAACAAGTTACGATATGGTTTCTAGGTGTCCCTGATTGCATATCACCAATTTTTGGATTTTTTGTCCGTCTGTTTATTTGTGTGTTTGTTTGTTTGTTTGAACGAGCATCACGCAAAAACTACTGAACCGATTTTGATGAAACTTTTTTGTTTGATAGTTAATGACCTGACTTAAAATCTGGTATATAATTTGTTCGGACCAAAGTCGCGGGTTAACTCTAGTATTATATAATAGTACTACTTCTCCTGCGGGCTTGCAAAAGAGTACGACGAGTCGACGGCTGCTGTGCCGAGGGTAGCGGGTTCTATTCTCGTAATAGAATAGAATTCTCGGCATAATGTATTATATATGTATTTGTACCTGAGTCATGGATGTTTGTATCCAATTATGTACTTATTTTATATCGTTGTTTAGTCATCAAAATACAAGTCCAGGCTAGATTCTGGTACTTAAAATCTGACAAGATAATTTGTGTGACAATGTCAAAGATGGAAATGAGGCTGCTGACGAGCTGGCACGAAGAGGGGCGGAAGAGGACGCCATAGGCCCCGAGCCTTATTGCGGCATCTCCCGCAACACCTCTAGACGTGTGCTAAAGGAATGGGCCGTGGACCAAAGCCGTAAGCTCTGGTCGGATACACCAGGACTGAGGCATGCGAAAGAACTTGTGACCGGCTTTTCAAACAGACATACCTCAGATGCCATCAATTCAAACCGCAACGACTTAAGGCTCTTAGTACGAGCCTTAACAGGACACTGCAAGTTAAACAAACACCTTCACAGAATGGGGCTTGTAGACTCACCCACTTGCAGATTTTGCTGTGAAGCAGAGGAAACGCCCATACATCTCCTCTGCGAATGCGAAGTGCTCATTCACAGCAGGAGTCGCCATCTAGGTGGATACATAATAACACCTACTGACATCAGGGACCTCCCCTCCAAAAGCATAACACGGTTCATGAAGTCCGTGGGCCTAGGAAATGACCTTTAGGTCTAGGGTGACAGCTACAATAGATCTATCTAGGTCGCAGTAGCTATTTGGTCATTGACCAAGCCCTTATAACCAAATAATAATAATAATTTCAAAGATATTTAATGTAATTAATAAGTTAAGGAACAATTTGGATAACTTCGCTTATCTCACGATCAGTTACAATACGATACGACTTCCGTAATTGATAAACAATTTATGTCTCCGCAATGCACAAAGCTTTATTTTCAGGAAAATTCCCACGCAATAAAGAATAATTAAAAAAAGTGTTTTTAAAGGGATTTTAGTTTAAATAACCGGTCACAATAACCTTTGTCCCACATATTTCCTCAATTTTTTTGACCATTGCAGGCCTGCCTACTTACAATTAAAAGAATATTATTTTACATTTCATTCCAGTTGAGACTGAATTGTTTTACAAGTTTTGACTTTTGAGACTCTTTGTTATGTAAATTCAGGAAAATATTAAAAAAACATCTCTAGAATCTATAACAGTTTGATGTTTAGTTTTTTTTTTTATTGCAGATGGGTTTACTCGTAACCTCAATCCAGTCTTCAGGACACAGATGGGGTCGAAATCGAAATTCACGAAGTTTTCAAGCCCTGGCGGATTGTCTTAAACTGGGATTCGATTGGTAAACTAAACTCAAAGAATTTTAGTGATTCATCAATATGTCAGCCAACTGGGATTTATGATGACGTCAAACCTATGATACTTTTCGGGTTTTATTATCGGTACGCAAATATATAAGACAATAGGTTGTAACCTTGTAGCATTAAGGTGGCAATTAGTAAGCTGAAGTGGCAATAGGCTGATCATAGCCAATCATAACTGCCGAAGAACCGACGGAAAGTCCGACTCCTTAAGGTGGTTTCAGTCCATACAAAAGTTTGACGCACAATACGCGTAGACGGAATTAATAAAAGTAATATTTTATATATGGAAAAATAGTTTAGAAAATCTAGTTGCCGCGTAATAAATAACATTTGCAATTTATAATATAATTGCGAAAATATATAGCTTTTAAAATTTTGTATGAAAAATTTCAAAGCTTTATATCTTCGTAATTATTTTATAAATTGCAAATGTTATTTGTTACGCGGCATCTAGATTTTCTAAACTATTTTTCCATACATACAAAGTTACTTATATTAATACCGTTTACGCGTATTGTGCGTCAAAGTTTTGTATAAAATTGACCCCTCTGCAACCGCCTTAAATTGATAACACGAACTGCCTGGCATGTTTGGGGACACCCTCTGGCCCGCTGGTCCAACAATCACGACGCAAATTACTAGTATATAGGTACTATTATTATAAATAGAGACTTTACTAGAAAATTATTTTGTTAAGGCGATTTTAGCAAAATCTACCAGTGTTCGATTTAATATCTACTCTAGTAGTCAGCTAAAAGACATTTATGTCACAAATCGGGTCCTTCTTAATATGCTGACATTTTTTAATTGGATGATCAGACAAATAAATAAAAATCAGCTGTTCCATACAAAACTGAAAACCGAGTCAAATGTACGGGACAGCAGATTTTTTTTGCGATTTCCAAATTGATCTCATAGAGAAAGTTGTACAGTTGGATGGTCTGATCATCCTCTTAAAATAATGTCAGCATATTAAGTTGGACCTTGTATACCACTATATAAGGTCTAACAAAATAAGGTGAAACTATTTTAAGGGGATGATCAGACCATCAAACTGAACAACTTTCTCCATGGGACCAATATCGAAATGGCGAAAAAAAAAATTGTCGTCTCATACATTTAGGTCGAGTACGTTTGTATGGAACAGCTGTTTTTTTTTTCGCGATTTCGATATTGGTTCCATAGAGAAAGATGTTCAGTTTGATGGTCTGATACTCCTCTTAAAATAGTTTCAGCTAGTTTTGTTAGACCTTATATATTTTTCTTCGATAAGACTGGTAGCAACGGGAGCATGAAAAAGGTTTTGTGGTGCCTTGGGAGAGGTCAGGCTAGTGATTGATGCTGTTTAGACGAAGAAGCACATCATGTACATTGTAGTCAAGTAATTTATTACAATTAAAATAAAAAAAAATTAAATAAGTAAATTATTTTTGTGCCTATAACAAAGGTGAGTAAGGTATAAAATATTTATGTTTCCTGATTGAGAGAGGCGTGGCCTTTAGAGGTTACATCTTTTTTCGTACGATTCGCTACGTATTTTTGTCGTCTGCAACCGACGAAGGTCTAGCGCAGTTTTGAATTTCAGTTCCTACTTCATTTTAAGACTGACCGTATGAAATTATTTATGAAATGGAATAACTATGTCAGTTCGTGGTTATTGTATTTATAGCGGTCGAATAAAAGGTGTTCAAAAACATAAATATTTAGTCCAAGTGACGTAACACAGGAGGTCAAAACCCTTATACAGGAAATCTTGTATCGTAGCTGTTTTTGTGGGAACTTCATTGGAATAGAGTCGCTATTTGTTAATGAAAGTATAAAGAGTTAGTTATAAAGAGGCTATGTGAAAAAAATTGGATTCTTCAAAGCGTCATATATCATGAAGTACTAACAGTAGGAGTATGATTAGCGGATATGTGTAAATTGAAAAAAATAATTGAAGTTTTGACACGAGCCTAAACACGATTAAGACACATTTTCTCAATAGAAAAACAAGCCAAAGTAGCCTCCGTTTATATTTATAAAAGCTTGGAACTGCTAAACGGCGAATAATAGAAACACGAGACTTGATTTAAAAAAAAGAGATAGATATTTTACAAATATTGATAATAGCAGAATTGAACTTACATAAATAGTACAATCACAATTAAATAATGTCTGTTTTACGCTTGCGTCGTTTCAGGCGCGCCGCCCCATCTCTTTCTCTCGCATCAGGCAGTAATATAAGCTATCACACGCCCATTTCGCTTCAATTACTTTTCTACATAGGCCCTTAAGTCCGAATAAGGGGACAAGAATCGAACCGAAACGTCTTATGATTCCGCATCTAGCACCACTGCTTGCTTCCAGTTAGCACTCATCATCTTCAACAATATATTGTTTGAAGCCCTTAAATTCAGCGAAGAAGAATAATTAATCTAAGTAAAAGCCATTTCAACAGCTCAAAATTGTACGACATCTTACGACCACTGCAGGGACAGGGACCATAACATTGTCAGCGAGTGAAAGGAGGTACTAAGATTTTCATACTACACCTTCGTCTTATGTCAGCATTTTTTCTTCTAGAAGAGGAGTATTTCAATCTAAGTTGAAACGTACGGACAGAATAAGGTCCTCCACACACATCCGGAATTAACCTGATTCGGAATTAAATTCCGTATGGAGTGTTGCCGCTTTCATAGACTTTTCACTAGATCTAGTGATTTTTTGATGTCTTAGGTGGCATATTTTAAAGTGATTTTTGAGCGTAGGCGTTAATGGAACGATACCGTAACGTCACGGTGCAGTTGCGACGTCGTGGCGGTATAGTTGCGAAAACGCCTATACGCTCAAAAACCGCTTGTGTGATAAATGATAATGGTTCATGCCATTTTGTATGCAGATCATGTCTAATGTTAAAACTATCGATAGTCTTTTAAAATAGTTGCATTATATTGAAATACAATTTACAAATCATCATCGTAACGTCATAACATCATCATATGATAGTAAATATCATGTATAGAAATTGTTTGTTTCGTTTTAATAAATACCTAAAAATATAATTGTCATTAATTTGGCATTTCATACATTTTTATTTTAGACATTTTTTAAACAGCACTCTATTATTTTTTGTAACCTTAGTTGACAACACTGAATCCTGAATCAGGATTCCGGATCGCAATTCCGTCTGTGTGTGGCGGACCTAAGGTCCGCCAAATACATCCGGAATAAACCTGATTCGGCATTGAATTCCATATGGAGTGTTGCCGCTTGTTGTCGCAGAGACTTTTCACTAGATCTAGTGATTTTTTTATGTCTTAGGTGGCATATTTTAAAGAGTTTTGTTTTAATAAACATGCAATTATTGACGGCCCGGTAGCACAGTCTGTAGTGAACCTGCCTGCTGTGCCGAGGGTCGCGGGTTCGAGTCCCGTAAGGGACAAATATTTATATGATGAATATGAATATTTGTACCCGAGTCATGGATGTTTCTATCTATATATGTATTCTATATCGTTATCTAGTCATCATAATATAAGTCCAGGTACTTTAAATGTGACTATATAATTTGTGTAACAATGTCAGAGATATTTATATATTTAATTATTGTCATTCATTTGGCGTTTCATACATTTTTATTTTAGGCATTTTTTAAACAGCACTCTATTATTTTTTGCAACCTTAGTTGACAACACTGAATCCTGAATCAGGATTCCGGATCGCAATTCCGTCTGGGTGTGGCGGACCTAAGCGTCACGAGTTACGACTAACAAAATATTGATGGGAGCGATCCTTTTTTTCCAGGGACGGAGTTAGTAAAGCCTCATACAATGTAGGCAGAGCGTAGCAATAAAATGACATTGTACTAGCAGATTCGTAGCTCGTAGCAACTAAAACATTAAAAACGATATATTCATGGTTCAATAACTTTTTATTTTGTTTAAATACAATATACGTTTGGATGACTCAACGATTTGCGATTAATTATTAAAATAGTAGTTATCGCTTGTGGAATTATTCATACACGTGATGTTGTTAAATAAACAATCGAATATCGATGACCCAAAAACATAACATGACTCGTTGTAGGTACTTACCTACATGTAAGTATATACAACCTACATGCTACAACTACACTATTATAAAACTGTAACAGAAGGTAACAGAAAATATTTACAAGAAAAAGTTATGACATTATAGCGATAGGTGTCCCTCCGAATTCCGAATTACCAATATTTCGATTTTATCTGTTTGTTTGATTGTTCGAGTCGAACATCACACAGAAACTACTGATCAGAAAAACTTAAAAACTGGTTAATTTTTAGAGGTTTTTCAGCTCAGACCATAGAATTGAACCACTTTTACTACGGAAGCATAAAGCAAAAAATTGCAAAAAAAACAGCTGTATCATACATTTGAGTCGAGTAGGCATTGCAGTTTAGTATGGCACAGCGATGCGATTTCATGTTTGCTCCCATTATAAATGTTTTTCAGTATGATTGTCTGAATATGGAAAGTGTGTTTAAAAAATCACCCAGCACGGCTAGCATGCCACCCACGAAAAAACGTTTAAACGAGAAAAAAGTCATGCGCGCTCTTTCTGGCATACGTAACATAATAAAGATGGACACACATCTCGATTTTTATCGTTTTCTCGGGGGAGGCATGCTAGGCCTATAGGTTTTTCTTGCAATGTGCGATGACGACAGACGGGGAGCCTGTGCGGACAAACGAACGAAGTCCCGGGTAAAATCTAGTTTCCTACGTAATGTAAAATGGTCACTTAAAGGGGTGCTTCAGACCATCAAACTGAACAACTTTTACTATGGGACCAACACTAAAACGCGAAAAAAAAATCCCCTGTCCCATAAAAAACTGCAAACATAACTCGACTGAAATGTGATGGACAGCCGATTTTTTTTTTCGCTATTTCATTATTGGTCCCATAGAGAAAGTTGTTCAGTTTGATGGTCTGCACGGCTAGCATGCCACTCAAACGCTTAAACGAGAAAAACGTCATGCGTGCTCTTTCTGGCACACGTAAAATAATAGAGATGGAGGCACATCTCGATTTTTATCGTTTTCTCGGGGGTGGCATGCGAGGCCTACAGAAGCACCCCTTTAAGTAAGTGTTCCATTTTATGTTACACCCTGTATAATTTATTAAATCGTTAAAGTTTTCTAATATTCCTAGTTGGTAGTAAAGTAATACATGTTCTGTTATGGTATTTTCTCCGTTCTAGTTATAAAGTGAAACTATGATAGTTACATTTATGCAGTTTGAACTCAACAGCATTATACGCGGCAGTGGCGCGTAAGTCGACACCGCTACTTGTCCGCACTATGCAAATGGAGATAATGTGCGTACCTAGAGTACCTACTAGCTAGCTAAGTGTAGTGCTGCCACTTTAGCGCTTTCGGCGCTAGATCTAGCGCTTTTTTGCTATGTTTAGCGCCTTACCTGAGATTTTAGCGCCTAGCTGAGAATCTAGCTTTTTAAACTTTTAATAAAGCAACAGTAATCCGTTTGAATATGATGTATTTTGTGTATCGTGATTCAAATATGATAGCATATTGTGGCCAAAACATGTCTATAGAGTGTGTAGTGTTCAGGAGATTCAAATTCAAAAGCTTACATAAGGTGTTATCGTTAATTTTTCCTAAGGACTTACGAATTGACCGACTTAAATTGACATAAAGATGGGTTTTGCAAAGATTGATAAGAGTATGTAAAGGCAACTTTATGGGAAAAGAATTTAGCGCGGAAAATTGTAGAATCTAGCGCTTTTTTCATAGTTTTAGCGCCCAATCGATTTTTGGAGGTGGCAGGCCTGGCTAAAGTGACCGGGTTGCGTAGGTACTCGCACAATGAGGTTAACATCCAGCCGAGTTGCAGATAAAAACGTGCTAAACGCCTCACAGCTTACCGATACGCTTCTCGATTCGGTCGGATTGTAACAGAAATCGCTGCAAAGGCGCATGTGCGAAGACCGAATGGGGTTACCTCACCCACATTCCTGCCTTCCGGAATTTCACTCACGTTGGTCGCAATGCCTGCAGTGATTGTATTGTCAATGCCGAATTCAATCTTCATCTTGATCGATACAATTTGATGGCACAACGTTAAAAGTTTGTAATGTCAAACATATTATCGCATCGTTCAGTATTCAGGAAGACCTTACCTAATGAATGATTTAGGTCAAAAATCAATACATTGCTAGTTATAGGAGAAAGAGCTACCATTTCCAAAATCATCGCAGTCATAATTATATGGGGTCCTTCTTAGTGTGCTGTCGGTTTTTTAATAGCCTGATCAGACCATCAAACTGAACAACTTTCTCTATGGGACCATAGAACGTCGAAATCGGGAATCAAAAATCTGCTATTTCATACAAAACTGCAATCAAAACCCAAAGGTAAACAGCTGATTTTTTTTAAGATTTCGATCTTGTTCCCATAGAGAATGTTGTTTTGTTTGAATGAAATGAATGAATGAAATATACTTTATTTACACCAAACATAAAATACATTGTACATGAAACAAAAACTGGTTATGGTACAAATAAGGTGGTTGTTTCGGTTTGATGGTCTGATCATCCTCTTAAAAACCGTCGGCATATTAAGTTGGACCCTGTAGATTCATATTGGTAAAACACTGTTTACGTTTACTAAGATGAAGTCGTCGCTAAAAATCAAATTTGCAGATTTCAATAATTTTCATAATGCAACAACATAAAATTCTCGAGTACATTGACACCTAACCATCTTCGCAGCTGCAAGTATGTTTAAAACTTATAAAATAAGACATCAGTGACTTAAGTATTTAAGCGACTGTAGGTTTTCGATGTTGGTGTATGGCTTGAGACAAAGAATTGCCAATTATTCCACCTGCCCCGTTTCCACCTGGCCGGCTGCTCTTTTTATTTATTTCAACGCCGGTGATATTTTTATTGTTCGCCTTCTACTCAGATCAGAATGCTACCCAAATGAAATGCAGTGGCGCTGCGCTGGCGATGGCGTGCGTAAGTACCTATTAAAGATATTATAATAAAATTGAGATTACCCGCGACTTCGCCAGCACAAATTATATAGGTACCAGATTTTTTGTCAAATCATAAGCTATCAAACACAAAAGTTTCATTAAAATCGGTTCAGTAATTTTTGCGTGATGCTGTTACAAACAAACATTAACAATTGGAGCACATTTCATTTATTCATTCATTTATTAATTTGTGAATAGGTTGTTCAAAAATATAATTGGTACCTGATAAAGATTATGCAAAAAAAGCTTAAAAACTTTCCTTTCCATCTTGACTAATCATTCGTTTTACGAAAAGCCGTAACACATTTGACAAAAAATATTCAGTGCATACCATTTTATTTCATCCCAGGCAGCCTGTTTTGATCACTAGTGTATGTTAAGTTGCTGGGAATCAATCGGGGCTCACTCTCTCAGGCCACAGCTCAGGCGGACCCAAAAAAAATTTACTTTTGCGTTCACAGCTTTGTTGGAAAGGCCATCTTCTTTATGGGAAGCAAAAGGATTTTATCTTCTATCAATTTGAATCTGTCGGCTTGTTTGTGTGCATGCTCGGCTTCCACGAAAACAATGTTAAGAACCTAAAATATTCGTAGAAGTCGAACTCTAGATTTTGAATACATTTGCATAACTTAATCATGATTATAGTTTGTGGTTGTTTTAAAAAACTAACGAATTATCAACAACGGAAAGCCTTCCTCCGGGACATGAACTACCCAGGCCAATTTGGGGGTCTTTAAACAGGCTTCGAACCCAAGACAGCCGCGTCTATCTTTGTTTTGAAGCCTCGAAGCTCCGGCTAGCCGAAGTCAAGAAAACCTGTCCAACTGAGGTTTCATCGACGGATCAGATTCAGACCTCAGGTGTGAATGTTGTATTGCTCCTTGGACTAAGCGAGCGAGTGGATTTTACGGAAGCAGCCGATACTGCTATACGTGTGGCAAGGGCGTCGCCAAGGGGGAGTTGGCGGGGGTTGGCGATTGCCCTCCTAGAGAATTAATTTGTCTTCAACTATTAAACCTTCAAAAATTTTGTTAATCCTTTATCCATCATAAAGTAGGTTCTGAACTGAAGTGCTGCGTTTGAATCTTACACCTTCAAAATCATGATCAAATAATGAAAACTCCATTTCATATATTTCACTTTCGAAGGACCTATGACATTTAAAAATAGCACACCAGGACTGGAAATGAATTGCCATCGACACGATAGAAGAAGGACGGATGTGAAGACGATCCAGTTCATCTTCAAGGTCAATTTATTTGAGTAAAGTCAAAACGTTACCAATAAAGTACATCACCGAAATCTCAAGCGAGACCGTCCGAATAATATTATACAAAATGTAAAAAAAAATTGAAGAGAGAAGACGCGGACGCGATGCGTCGACAAGGTTCAACGACCCGTCGATATTTCTCGAAATTGGCCGCGGAATCCGCGCTCTTTTCGCTTTTTAATTGTAAGTACCCAGCTACCCAACGACAAGGTGATATGTTTCCAGAGAAAAATGTACGGCCATGTCCTCACACTGGAATTACTGTAACGGAACATACGAATTAAGATTTACATGGAAACCGGCCGCAGATTAAAGAAATCATTATATTTTAGTATACGGTTAACACTTTAGTAAAACGTAAACGTCTCTAAAAGTTTTACTGTTTACTTTAAAAGAATTCAATTTCTGAATGTCTAAACGTTACAAGAGTTTTATATTCATTGGAACAAATGTATGACCAGTAAATACTGTTGAAAATGAAGAGTCACGTTATTTCATCAGTACAGTACGACCAGGAAAATAATTCCGCTCGTCAATCTTCGTTTGCGCAGAGCAGTACCGAGTCCCCGTCAAAACCCGAAGTCATTTAGTAATCAAAGGATGCAAAGTCGGATAGCAGCGAAAAGGGCGCGAAAACAAATTAGCCAATAGCGTAAACGAATTGAAGGTGGCACATCCTGACTGGGCAATACATCGGTAAGCTCTCACCGATCGACCTGCGCAATTGACAAATTTCAAAGCGCGCGACATTATATTGACCAATCAGGATGTGACACCTTACCGCTATTGGCTTATTGCTTACGCGCCCTTTTCGCTGCCGAAGCATCGAGTCTGCTATTCGAGTTGAAGCGAGATAGAGAATACCCGATTTTGCACTGCTCTGCGCAAACGAAGATTGACGAGCGGAATTATTTTCCTGGTCGTACTGTACTACTGTAGCATCTTTAGTTTCTCCATATTCTTACCTGTAAAAATAATTCTGCATAATTATAAACAAATTTGAAAAAAACCGCGTATGGTATTTAGAATGTCTGGCATCAACCCAAGACGAATTGGATAAATAGGGCACGAGTAGGTAGATTAGTTATTATGACACATTACTTTGTTCAACACACGCATTTAAATCGCCAGATCCTTATCACGCTGTCGGCAAATGATCATGTTGTTGCTTTTGACAAATTACTTGGCCATGGTCGACAGTCGACACGATCAAAGGTTTTTACGACGGATATACTTTTTATCTACTCGAATATTGTCCTCGATAAAAAAAGAACACAACTCCTAGGCTATTAATTGTCTACATAGCAAGGTGCAATGTGGCAAATGTAAAACTCGACCGAGGGATGAGGCGAGATGTCGCGAATATATAGGGTTGCTACATTACTGTTTATATAAGGTCTAAAAAAATTAGGTGAAACTATTTTAAGGGGATGATCAGACCATCAAACTGAACAACTTTCTCTATGGGACTAATATTGAAATCGCGAAAAAAAATCTGCTGTTCATACATTTAGGTCGAGTAGGTTTGTATGGAACAGCTGATTTTTTTTCGTGATTTCGATATTGGTCCCGTAGAGAAAGTTGTTCAGTTTGATGGTCTGATCATCCCCTTAAAATAGTTTCACCTAATTTTGTTAGACCTTATAGACCCATTTTTTTTTAGATGACTATTACACCTCTGCTAAGGGAGCAACTACTGTTTTTTACTGCGGACTATTGGAGGGACCACGAAGGGTCTACCGAGCCAATTGAATGAACTTAAGCAACCGACCTAGGGGCACCCAGAGGGGTACGGACCTCGGCATAGGACGTTGTTGGGGCTACGCGGCGGATTGGGTAACGGGGATCGGTGAGAAATTTTAGACTCATCCACTATTTTAATGTTTACGCCAAATTATGTTGATCTCACAGAAGTTGACCTAGACAGCAGAGCTCAAAACGATGGGTGACCTGGTTTTGACAAAAACATTATTTCTCATTCAAACCTCTTCATAAAGGCAGACAATTTGTCGCACACTATACAGAGTGAAATTGATATCATTAGCATCTTTTTAAACTAAGAGTCTACACATCAATGCATCAAACTGAACAACTTTTACAATGGGAGCAAACCGATCGGAGCAAATAAAAAATCTGCTGTTCCATACTAAACTGCAATGTCGACGCGCGAGTTCGCGACCCTAATGTATGCAACAACAGATTTTTTTTTGCTCCGATCCGTTTGCTGCCATAGTAAAAGTTGTTCAGTTCGATGGGTCGACTCTTAGTTTAAAAGGATGCTAATGATATCAATTTCACCCTGTATAATAGCTACCGACAATTTTATTATATAATAAGATATCACTAAAATGCTCTAACAATCAATCACCTGGCTTCAGACACTTTCAAATTAATCAAAGCTTCAAAATAAAGTGCTAATTTGGTACCGTAAACGAGAATGCCTATTATCTAAATCTGTACTCGACTTCATAAGGAAGTGAGCGTAGAAAAAGCGTATTTAAAAATACATAGACGAGGTGCGACCCTAACTTACGAGCACTCGATGATGTTTAGTCGATTATAATTAGCTGCGCTCCCAACCCGCCAGAGTTGGCGGTGCAAGTCATAAGGGTTGGCGACTCTATGAAAGATTTATACAAAATTGAAAATAAAGTTGAAATTGTCTAATTCACGGTTGGTATCGACTTGTTTTACTATACATAATTGTCTTGAAGGATAATATAAGGAAAAAACATCATAAAATGTACTTTACCCAGTAGGTAAGCACCTAACACTTAAATTTTTATTTCAAAACAAATATAACCTCCGTCAACTTTATATAAGTCTTATATAAGTACTTACACGTGCCTAGTACAATAACAAAGAAGCCAAAAAAAAAACAAAAGAGCTACGTGCGTAAATTAAACAAGTAAACGTCAAAGTCTGTTGTCTGCAAAGAAATTTAACCTTGCGTTGTCTGAGAGAGAGAGAGAAGAAATGAACCTTTTGTAACATATGATATGAAGCAATAAAATATATGACTACGACTATGACTTGTAAAGTAGAACTGTTGTATAGATCAGCAACTCGGTCCAGCCATCCGTCACTTGGGGCTGTCTCGGCGGATGCAATGGTTGCCACGCGCGCGCGGCAGATGTATGCGCACGAGACGCCTCTCCTCTCTACCTGCATACTGCGCCGTTTATGCATGGTTCTACCAGCTCACCCCAAGAAGTTCCTTGAGATAACTCTTGTTCCTTCGTCGTAAGTTTCAAATATGCGTGATTTGGGATATGTAGTATATGGAGCGAAATTAGTCCTCGATTTACGTTTCTCGTTATACAGGGTGAAATTGATATCATTGGCATCTTATTAAACTAAGGAGTCTAAATTGAACAACTTACTATGGGAGCAAAACGATCGGAGCAAAAAAAATCAGCCGTTACATACATTTCTCAGCAAACAATTTGGTCGTATTAGGCCCCCATTGATATGACTATTTTGACTTATAAAAGTTATATTACGGTATTTTCGTCATATAGTGGTGCTTTATGCGTCTAACGTTCGACTATACGACACCTATACGACCAAATTGTTAGTTAGTTTGAGTCGAGTAGGCTAGGCATTGCAGTTTAGTATGGAACAGCTGATTATTTTTCTGTTCCGATCGGTTTGCTCCCATAGTAAAAGTTGTTCAGTTTTATGGGTAGACTCTTAGTTTAAAAGGATGCTATTGATATCAATTTCACCCTGTATACAGTAAACTAAGTACTGAATATTAGAACCTAAGAAGCTGAGTCTAATATTGATGATGATAATAATGGTGGTTAATTTTGAGTACCTACAATACCAGTGCTCACCATCAAACGTAATACGTGAAACTACAAATACAAATATACAAATATATTTTATTCAATTAAATTCGGTTCGGATACATGCGGTATGAGTGATAGTGTTGGGTACAGCTCTGGGCACAACACGCAGGTTGTGTCTGTCTTACTGACACCAAACACACTCCTCTTGACTTTTTTTTACATTAAAATTCGTATCGGTTACAGCGACACACAACGGGTAACTAATTGTAGGTACAAATACACTAATAAATTAATAAAATAAAATGTTAATTGCATGAAAAATGTAGTAAAATAGGTAATTATTTATAAAAAATTATAAAATTTTAGAAATGGTATACAAATAATCAATATTTTAAAGTTAATTTACAAGTACCAAAATATGAATTAAATTAGAATCAAAATTTAAAATAAATATAAAATAATTAGAAACAATTAAAAATTTAATTATAAAAAAAATATATTACAGCCAATCAATAAAACAGAATCAAAAATTAAAATCAATATAAAATAATTAGCATAAGCATATGCTCACGACTATATTCCCCGAGGGGGTAGTCAGAGATATTCTGAAACTTCAGAACATCCACGTTTCATAAAATAGTTAAAAGCAATAAAAAAAAAGAACAAAGCTAAAATCAGCCAATCAATAAAACATAAAACAAAACAATAGATAATATTAAGTACTAAAAAGACTAGCGTAAATTATGAAAACCCTATAGACCTGTACACAGCAATGATTCTGTATTGTCATAATCGAAATTGTTTGTTTGGAAACTGTTTACAGATTCAGAAAATAAAACAATAATTTCCACCCCATCCATTTTCATTCGAGTTCCGCAGTTTACGTAGTTCATTACGACAGTCGTATAAAATTTAAATGCGTTACAACTTTAGGGGGTTCTTCAGATGATCTCACCGATCCCCACTACCCAATCGTAGCCCGCGTAGTCCCAGCAACGCCCATTGCCGAGGTCCGTACCCCTTAGGGGTGCCCCTTGGGCAGGTTGCTTAAGCTCATGCATTGGTTCGGTAGACCTACCAGGGCGCTTCGCCGTCACTGGTGTGGTCCCCCCATAGTCCGCAGTAATAAGCAGTCGATGCTCCCTGAGCAATGCTGTATTGGTCAATTCGAAAAAAAAAAAAAAAAAAAAAATCTTCAGATGATCAAACTGACCAACAATAACTACGAATTGATGGTTACATAGAAAATGCCAATGGCTACTCGACTCTAATGAATGGAACAGCAGATTTTTTGTTCGCGATTTCATGTTGGTCCCATAGTGAAAATTGTCTAGTTTGCTGCCTTTTAGCACCCCCTTATAGAAACGCATTTAAGTTTACACCCTGTATCGAAGCTGATGATGACGATATTAAGAACGACCGTATAAGTAAAGTTTTTCCCAGGACTATTTAGGTCGCAGCCCATCTTCAGGTTTGCGGCTTCCGTTTCCGGTCCGTCATCGTCCCTTATCTTGCGGTTCCCTCACTCTTATTGTGACTCACATCTTTGCGTCCCTGGTCAATATATGTTACTGGGAAAAAACCGACTTCTGCAAGAATAGTATTCTTATCAGTATTATTTCCGTTGTATTGTATTGCGTGGGGAAACACGCTTTTTAGATCTTATCGGCATCGTATCGAATGGGTTTTTTTAACTAAAGAATCGATCAGCGTCTCTTTCATACTAAAATTTTCAAACATCAAATGTTAGTATCCAATCTTTATTCATTCAACAGTATAGAAAATCCATTTTTCTATACAAAGTTTAAATTTAAATTTAATTGCATACCTACTTGCTTATTGTATTTGAAGTGTAATTACATAAACACAGTGATTACTGATTACAAACAGTTCATCCTTTGATGATTGATCTAGATTAGTGTGCATAATATACATAATTATATTGAGAATATTGACTACCCCTACGGGGAATACAGTCGTGTACATATGCTTATGCGTTTTCAGTTTTTTTTACTTTTATTTAATGGACTCTTGCTAGTGCGTTAGCACTGCATTTGCGCCAGTGTCAAGTGTTTATGGGAGTATCTATCCCAATCTCAGGGATTGTTTTTGGTCAAGAACAAGAAGAGATTTAGGATTGCGGAGCCTCGTGGCAGGCAAAAACGCGACACGCGAAATCCACGCGAGACGAGTGCTCGGGTCAGAACCTGCAACGTGACCGTTTTCAGGTTTATCAAAATGTTAAATATAGTACCCAGCCTTTAAAGTCATTCCTCAACACCATAAATAGTAAATCGAATAATTCAGAAATGTAAATAATTCAAAGATCTAGTTTTAACGCGGAACCACTGAGTCAGTCGCGAGAAATAATAGGGAATCGGTACTATATTTAGTATATCGTTACTATGAATAGACTCGCCCACGATACGCTCCCGTGTAAATCAACGCTGAACTAATGTATTACAAACTCGATACATGGCGTCGTAAGAGAAAATAGAAAAAAAACTAATTTCATATTTTAAATTCCTTCGCTAAAAAAATGTTAGAAGTAAAATGTTTGTTAGAAAATCGCTCTTGTAAAGTAACAAAATAAACTTAACCTAACCTTTTTCAATCGTTTGTGATTCAAATCAAAATAGCTAGAATATAATTATATTTTATACGAGCGTTAACCCGCGACTTTGTCCGCACAAATTATACACCAGATTTTAAATCAGATCATAAGCTATCAAACAAAAAAAGTTTCATTAAAATCGGTTCAGTGGTTTTTTGTGATGCTCGTTCAAACAAACAAACACACAAACGAACAAATAAACAGACAGACAAAAAATCAAAAAAATTGTGATATGGAATCAGGGATACGTAAAAACCATATCGTAACTTTTTTTTTGTTTATATCTTCAATGTACAGACCAACTTCCTGTTACGGTTTTATAATAGTTTAGATTCTGCTCACTAAATAGTGACGGTCAGATATACATATAGTCTAACAAAAGTAGCTGAAACCCTTTTAAGGGGTTAATCATCATCATATCGTATGGCATTTTTATCTTCCTGAGTGCACTCTGCGATGTTTCCCCGGTGGAATCGAAGAATTTCACAGGCTAACCCCGGCAGCGGAAGACTGGCTGAAACACCTCGATCTCGAAATCTTACCCCCCCCCCCCCCTTCCCTCAGATCCAAGCAGGAAGGGGTTAATCAGACCATTAAACGAACAACTTTTTCACAACCACCGAAAACTCGAATTAAAATCATATGTCCCATACCTACGTTTTTTTACGAGTTCAATTGATGGTTTGACCATCCCCTTAGAATAATTTCAGCTAATTTTGATGGATCTTATACTTAAATGTCTTATACTTAATTGATAATGTCGCTCTACATTAAAAGCTGAGACTGACAAGCCGTACCTTCGTCGACCCGTGAGCAATAAGCATCCTTTACACGGCTGGACGACATTATGGCTATCGGCCATCGGCCATCGGCCACCGGCCATCGGCCACCGGCCATCGGCCATCGGCCACGGCCTTCTTACCCGTCATATTTGTCATGGCATGTCAAAAACAGAAGTATCACAATGCGCTTGGTCACCGTGGGGACAGTCGCCATACAAGTAGTGTCCAACCGATGGCACATATTATTTAATAGTTACTGCCGTACCAATATGTACGATGGTCAGTTTTTGGCCGAACAAGCGCTTGATGGTCCAAAGCACCCTCTTTAGTATGTAACGCATTTAAGTTAAGAAGGTACCGACCGAGCCTATTGTGCTGCCCTCAATCGATTTTTTTTTTTATTTCTAAATAATTAAACAACATTTCCAAAAAAACAAGAATGGCACATTGCACTCTTGATATAATAGTTAAAACTGCCACAAGTGGCCACTTTTGGCACACAAATCCACAGTGACCTGATAAATTGAAAATCAGCAATGAATACAATTTGACATTCTTGTTTTTGGGAAATTTAGTTTAATTGCTTAGAAATACAAACAATACGATTGAGGGCACCACAATAGGCTCGGTGCCCCCTTAACACCCTGTATAATATGTGAAAGAACGTTACAAAAGAATAGAATTTCTAGACTTGAACCACTGACCTACACCAATCCAAGCATATTATAACCATGAAAAGTAAGAATAAAACCTCGTAACAAGTTAGTGGATCTAACAGTTAGTATTGGAAGTGTTTCGCGCGAAAAGGGCATAAGCTATGTCGACACCCGCATTGCGGCAGTTGCTTTGCTCTTATGTACACATATCGCGAACCACTCTCTAGGCTACCTAATGCCACTTACTGTACCACAAGCATGAGTTTTTTGGCGTATCGTTGTATCTAATACGTCAACGCAACGGACTGTTTATAGGTACTTATCTATACTTATAAAAAATATATATAAGGTCTAACAAAATTAGGTGAAACTATTTTAAGGGGATGATCAGACCATAAAACTGAACAACTTTCTCTATGGGACCGATATTGAAATCGCGAAAAAAAATCTGCTGTTCCATACAAACCTACTCGACCTAAATGTATGGGACAGTAGATTTTTTTTCGCGATTTCAATATTGGTCCTATAGAGAAAGTTGTTCAGTTTGATGGTCTGATTATCCCCTTAAAATAGTTTCACCTAATTTTGTTAGACCTTATATACAACGTGTTAATGAATTAACGCAAAACTAAAAAGTAGTTTGTTTAGAATCGAATTATCATTGTTTCAACATAGGTAATTTTTTTTTCAAAATATTAAAATAATCTTTTTTGTAAAATTTAAAATTTACTGAACCCGATGTCAACCCACAGCACGGGCACACTCACCCTTATTACTACCAAAACAAGATTATTAAAATGTATCCATGAGTACATCTTAGCGCTTTTATTCATTGCTGGAATGTAAACAAATCATTTTTGCCTCAAAACTTAAAATGCGATTAACTTTAAATTTTAACTATCAAAATAATGAAATTATTGTTTCAATCTAATTAATTTGTTATAAATTAGTTGGGGTATATGAGGTTTTACGCTTTTCAATTAACACGTTGTAAATAAGGTCTAACTAGGTGAAAATATTTTAAGGGGATGATCAGACCATCAAACTGAACAACTTTCTCTATGGGACCAATGTCGAAATCGGAAAAAAAAATCAGCTGTTCCATACAATCGTACTCGCCCTAAATGTATGGGACAGCAGATTTTTTTTCGCGATTTCGATATTGGTCCCATAAGACCTTATATAAGATCTAACAAAATTAGGTAAAACTATTTTAAGGGGATGTTCAGACCAGCAAACTGAACCACTATGGGACAAATATCGAAATCGCGAAAAAAAAATTGCTGTCCCATACATTTGACTCGAGTAGGTTTATATATATATATATATATAATTATCGTTGTCTAGTCATCATTATAAAATTCCAGGTTAGATCTTGATACTTTAAATGGGACTAGAAAATCTGTGTGACAATGTCCAAGATATTTTTATTCGTTATATTTTGTAAACTTACAATAAAATGTTATGATTAAAATTTAAAATATAGAGTTGAAAAAATAAGTCAGTGAGTCTTTTCCTTATTTAACGATAAAAAGTGTTACATCAGAATGAAACAAGTAATTCTACATTTGTATTGAAAAACAAGGAAGTAACTTAAATAAATCGAACAAAGAACACAATACCAAAAGTGCTACGAAAACCGTGGCTCAATGTTCAGCGAGCTTCGAGTATAGCCACATTATCCCATTAAGGCTCTTGTTTTAATTTTACAGATGCATTACGACTTAACACGAAGCACATACAGACCGCAGATGAGCTTATTCTGAAGGCAGAAGCAGTGTTCCCAAACCTCCCGATTTTACGGGAGTTCTACCAATTTTCGACCCCACCTCTCTATCTAAAACCTTTAAATTTTGTTGATTTTTTTTTAAATTGCATTTCAAATTATTTTCAACAATAAAAAATAAACACAAAAACGAATTAAAAACTCAACGTAACCAAATAAGACGCCCCGTATCGTTCCAAGAGCAAAGGGATTTTATTGAAATATTGTTTAACAATTACAATGAAAATCTACACAAAAACCTTTAATCTGATTTATTTACAAGTATCAAATTCACCCGATTTGTTCTGATTTTTAACTATACTTCTACCGAATTATTAATTTTTTGTTTAGGCAACACTGGGCAGAAGCTTCACGCTGCTCGAGCAAACCGTCCGCGTCCGCGAGCGATCGGGATGAGGTGCTCGACGGATGCGTGCGATTATAATTAGGATTGTATTTCTGATTCCGACGAAGCTCAGTATGGCGGCACGGCTGAATTCCATCTGAGTCATTGTGCTCTTTCTGTTACCTTTATTTTTGTAAAACACTTAACCCCTTCGCGCATCATTGTTACCTTTGCCGCGGTTGCAATTAAATTTTCTTTAGACTATAAATCCATGTTGATTGTTCCTTCCTTCCTTGCTACTTGCCGATATTTAAAAAACATATTTAGGTATGTTTCTTGTATATTCCAATGGTACTGCTAAGTACTGTGTCCAACTTAATATGCTGACGGTGTTTTAAGGGGGTGATCAGAGCATTACACTGTACAACTTTCTCTATGGGACCATCGAAATCGCAAAAAAGAAATCTCCTGTCCCATACATTTGGGTCGAGTTTGCAGATTTCGACTTTGGTCCTATACCGGGTGTAACAAAACACCCCAGTAATACTTAAGGGGGTACTACGGACCATAATACTGAACAACTTTCACTATGGAGCGAACTTCGAAATCGCGATATAAAAATCAGCTGTTTCATACAAAACTGCAATACCGGTTCGACTCAAATGTATGGGACAGATGATTTTTTATTTTTTCACGATGTTGGCTCCATAAGTTCAGAAAGTTGTTCAGTTTGATGGTCTGAAGCACCTCCTCAAGTATTACCAGGGGGTTTTGTTACACCCTGTAGAGAAAGTTGTTCAATTTGATTGTCTGAAGCATTCTGTTTACATCCTGTATATTCCAATGGTACTGCTAAATATAATATCTACAATATAAAAGATATCACAGAGAGATAAAAAATGTCGTTTATAAACGATAAGGAGCTATTTAAAAGATTCGAGTTTATTTTTAAATCGTAACGTAAACGTCTGACTTTCTCGTCATCGTAAAGACGACACGATGCGAAAAGAATGGAAATATTCGCTTGTAAACAATAAATACAGGGTGTAAATTTCAATGCGTTACACATCGAACAGGGTGTTTCTGACCATTAAACTGAACAACTTTCATTTTTGAGCTAACATTGAAAACGCGAAAAAACCGCTTTATAAGTTTTATCACACAGTTATCGAGTTGCCATAGCCTTTGACTACAACAACAAAAATTATTCACGATTTCGATGTTGGCTCCATAGTGAAAGTTATTTAATTTGATGGTCTGAAGCACCCTATTTAATCCTAAATTACTAATGATATGTGAGGATTTTGAACAACTGCATACATTAAAAAAAAAATCAGACCTAAGAATTTACGTCACTTAACATACTTACCAATGTACGACTTACCTGCATATATAAATGTATATGGTCAACGTACTAGAGAATATATGATTCCCAATATTCTAAACTACTTACCAAAGGAAATAAGTACATGAAATATTACAATGTAAAAACAAAAAACAATGTAAAAATATTCTTAAATCTCATCTTAGTATGTAACTCATAAGTATATAAAATACAACAAGCAGGTACGCTGTGTATAGCGACTCACCTCCTGCGATTAAACCGATCAAGGTTTGCAGTAGGAAGGTTTATAGTTGGTAAAAAATATTGTAACTTTTTTCTTTGTAAAATAAATTAAAAAAAAATCCTTTTTAATATACCTATAACGTTTATTATATAATTTTATTTTACATCCTGTATAGACATGTTCTGAGTCCCGTCGCTCCATGAAAACGCCTTATTACGGAATAGAACTGCGGATATGGTAATGTAGAAGCGACAGTGGCTATGAAAGTTAACGTTGTTATCACCATTTAAATACCTACATAGTAATTGATGACTGATGCTGTTTTCAAGAGGATTATAATTACCGTCAGGTGTTCGTAGCAAAGGTCTACGAAACTGCTACGAGCTTATTAATTTCAACAAAATAAAGACATCTAGCTGGGTATCTTTTTTACAGACCTTTACACTCAATGCAGAAACGCTCATTATAGTTAATCATCCATTAAATCTCTTGCTAGTTTTAAGAAAAAAAGTGACAGCAAGAGATTTAATGGAGAATTAACTTTAATGAGCGTTTCTGCAACTGACTGTTAATGAGGTATTATCATTCAGAAAACATTGTTGAAAGTCACTGGCTTAGAGAAACACGTAACTCGTACCCCGAGAGGAGTCTTACGAATAATTTCCCTTACTTTCCCCTCTGTCAAAGTCTCACCCCCGCAACGGCCCCGACCTAGTCCCGATGGGCTACTTAATTCGATGCGTTTTACTGTTATTGTCAATATTGCCCCGCAAAAAATGGCAGAAAAATATTATATGGAGAAATAAACAATACCTACTCCTTACGTGTTTCTCTATGGTCACTGGAAACTAGTAAACTAGGTATTATAGGTACTATGTTTTGCAATGAGGGATTTTCCAAAAGCCATTAAGAAAGAAAAAGTAGTTCCTAATGTCTCGATAGATGGCGTTGACGAGACAGGGGTGAGCGACCTTGCAGATAATAAAATGCAAATAAAATAGTAAGAATTTGTGTTTTTAAGTAAACAGCAAAATATGAACATATATTTCGTAAACGGATGCATCTGACTCAGTGACATGCATTTTTGTTCACTTTTTAACCTAAAATTTCCGTCTTCGGACCCCTCTCTGGTCAACGCCATCTATCGCCGGTTTGTTGAACTACGTTTGACTAGGTGTCAGAAAACTCCTCATTGACCGTGATCTTCATTTATTTTTCCGACGTAGAATGAGTCGTCAAATTGACTATCTAAATCCATTTTACCGTCGCAAAAACACTAATCCACGAATGATACCATGAAACAAATTACAGAATACCTGTGAATACAGAGATCGCCGACGACACAAGTAAATTAACGAATTATACTATTAAAAATTAAAAAACATTATCATATTAGTTAAGATGGTACCGAGCCTATTGTGCTGCCCTCAATCGTATTTTTTTTATTTCTAAACAATTTAACAACATTTCCAAAAAACAAGAATGTCGCATTGTAGACTTGATTGGCTTTCAATTTATCGAAAAATTGCGAATTATTATGCTTGTAGCTAATTATCGTTAAAACCGCCAAAAGTCACTTTTGTCGGTTTTAAAGATAATTACTACAAACATTATAAAAACAAATTGAAAATCAGCAATGACTACAATGAGACGTTTTTTGTTTTTTTGGAAATATTATTTAATTGTTAAGAAATTAGAAAATAGCTGCCCTCAATCGTATTTTTTTTTTTTTAAATTATACAACAGGGTACTTTAATTACAGCGATTATACCTACAACGTTTTCAAAAAGCAAGAACGTCACTTTGTAGTCATTGTTGATTTTCAATTTATCGTAACATTACGGATGACTATTATTTATTTTTGTAGTTATTATCCTTAAAACCACCAAAAGTCTATTGGCATATATAAGGTCTAACAAAATTAGGTGAAACTATTTTAAGGGGATGATCAGACCATCAAACTGAACAACTTTCTCTATAAGACTAATATCGAAATCGCGAAAAATAAATCAGCTTTTCCATACAAACCTGCTCGACCTAAATGTATGGGAAAGCAGATTTTTTTTTCGCGATTTCAATATTAGTCCCATAGAGAAAGTTGTTCAGTTTGGTGGTCTGATCATCCCCTTAAAATAGTTTCACCTAATTTTGTTAGACCTTATTTACAGGGTGAAATTGATATCATTAACATCCTTTTAAACTAAGATTCTACCCATCAAACTGAACAACTTTTACTATGGGAGCAAACGGAGAGGATTAAAAAAATCTGCTATTCCATAATAAAAAGCAATGCCTACTCCACTCAAATGTATGCCACAGCATTTTTGCGCTCCGATCGGTTTGTTGCTCCCATAGTAAGGTCCGCCACACACATACGGAATTGCAATCCGGAATCCTGAATCAGGATTTTCCCCCTCCACAATTGCGTTCGGAATTGGGCAGCTGTCAAATCCTATACAAAATCACTTGTTCAGTTGATGTGTAGACTCTTAAAGGATGCTAATGATATCGATTTCACCCTGTATAAGAACTACAAACGTTATAAAAACAAATAAATAATGACCCGATAAATTGAAAATCAGCAATTACTACTGACTTTCTTGTTTATTGGAAAATGTTGTATAATAGTCAAGAAATTAAAACAATCCGACTGACAGCACCGGAGGCTTCGTGCCCCCTTTAACATTTTATACTAGTTCCAGATGCTGATACTCAACTCGACTGTCACACAAAAGTAGACAAATAGCGATACGATGCCGGTGGCGATACGTTTGAAACCGTCGCGTGTGCTAGTGTTAGGTACCAAGAAGTTAAATTGCGAAAAATATAAGCGTAAATATTTGAATGCAATGATCAACGAAACAAGTCGGTTGCCACGCGCGACTGGCGACACATTTCGCGGGCGAAGCGCGAAACAGGTTTTGTGCATAAGGGAGGTGCATGTAACTGCTCGCTATGCCGACATGCGCAGTTGCCACATCACATTATGTGCCACTTACTATGACTCTAATAATTTTATTTCAACTCTCAAATTGTTTTAAGAAGTAAGGATTATTCTAAGGGTTTTACGTAAACTTTTGAAGTTTAATTTGGTCGAATATGGACTCGATTAAACATTTTTATTTCAGGACTGAGTATTAAGTATATCTATACTATTATAAAACTGTAACAGGAAGTTTGTCTGTACATTGAAGATATTAACAAAAAAAAAGTTACGATATGGTTTTTAGATGTCCCTGATTCCATTTCACCAATTTTTGGATTTTTTGTCTGTCTGTTTGTTTGTGTGTTTGTTTGGGTGTTTGTTTGTTTGAACGAGTATCACGCAAAAACTACTGAACCGATTTTGATGAAACTTTTTTTGTTTGATAGCTTATGATCTGGCTTAAAATCTGGTATATAATTTGTGCGGACGAAGTCGCGGGTTAACGCTCGTTGATAATATAAAATTGTGATAAAGAGTTTTTAAAATGTCATTGTATGCTGCTTATCTATATAGGTAGGTACTTACGTAACTTTACTGTAAAGGATAACACAGGTAACTAAATACTGGATGATTTTTTAATCGCTTTCCAAATTTTCAGGGGTGGGTCAGACCATCAAACTGAATTAATTTTACTACGGGAGCAAGGCTGAAATATCGTGAAAAAAATCAGCTGTTCCATATTAAAGTGCAATTTTTTAGTACTTGATTCAAATGTATGAAATAGCAGATTTTTCCATTTTTGATTTCAGGTTTGCTCCCGTAGTTTTGTTGAGTTTTATGTTCTGAACTACCCCAGCAAATTTGGAAAGTGTTTAAAATATCATCTAGCGTAACTTGTCATCCCATAAGTTAAGAATTATAAGATATCTACTACTTATACTAACTAACGAGCGTTAACCCGCGACTTTGTCCGCACAAATTATATACCAGATTTTAAGTCAGATCATAAGCTATCAAACAAAAAAAGTTTCATCAAAATCGGCTCAGTAGTTTTTGCGTGATACTCGTTCAAACAAACAAACACCCAAACAAACACACAAACAAACAGACAAAAAATCCAAAAATTGGTGAAATGGAATCAGGGACACCTAAAAACCATATCGTAACTTTCTTTTTGTTAATATCTTCAATGTACAGACAAACTTTCTGCTACAGTTTTATAATAGTCTAGATAGATAGACTAACACTATATAAAGACTACAATAAGTATAGAGATTAGATTAATTTTTAGGTACCTAGGTAGATATGACATGCAAAAATTGTGCATTCTCTCACGTTCGGTTTCAATTCAGTCGTTGATTTTGTTCAAATTATGGCAAATATCAAAGAAGAGAGTACCATTATACTTAAAATCCATGTTCGTGCTTGATTAATCGTCTTTTATCAAGTAATTTCGTTTGTTTATGCAATACCTTCGCAATGATATTGTACCTAGTACTTACATACCTACATACTTTCATATCTTTAAGTTATGTAATAAAAGGATTACTGAACACGAACATTTGCTCAAGTATCATCTTATGATAAAAATCGAAACGTAACCCTGTAGGTACCTAATTCGTTTGTTAAAAATTTTAATATTTAAGAAAATTTAATTTTAACAATGTTTTATAATGTATTAAGATGGATCAATCTAGTGTCTACGGTTCCAGAGTTAGGTCTGGAAGTACCAGGGTTACAGAAATAGCTGATGTGCATGTTCGACTACATATGTCTGCTTTTTACGACTCTTGCGCCGCCCGAGGCTCGCCGAGCGCGGAGCGACCGCGTTGCAAAACCGCCGAGTTGACGATAATAGCCGGATCGTAAAATAAACACGGCAACTGTGATTTATAACAGTTGTCAACGAGGAAAAACTGATTTTTTAATTCTCCGTTTTCAACGCTTTGATGATGAGCTATTGTTGACTGCAACTGACTGGAAACGGCGCATAATTCAAGGCGATATGCACACGTGACCTTTATTATTGTGAACGGTTTATTTAATTTGTATAATAGTGATTTAAAAAAATAACTAGTAGGTACTAACTTCGATAAACTTATAAAAAAAAACTTTTTTTAATTACTAGAAAATTGTTAAGGATGAATTCAGGCGGTCTACCCGGACATTCGATTGCGTGAACGTTTTCGTTCCAATGTCAACTCTTTCATAGTGAAGTTCGGACCGAAACGGTCGCAATATATCGAAAATCGAAAGTCCGGGTACAGGGCCAGATAATAAAACTGAAATTGACATTGAAAAACGAATTTTTTTGGTCCTCCCATAGAAAACCGATCCGCACTTTTGTAAGGAAGGACGAAACATTTTTGTTGTTTTTTGACCCATGTTCCTAAGGAAAGTTGGTTAGTTTCATTATCCGAATACACCCTTAGTTAAAAATTGTGGTGTCGGCCTTGTAGAATTAGTAGTAAAGTATCGAAAGTATCAATTCAAAATGATTGATACAAATACAAAACTATTAAAAGATAATAATAGGTCTCAGAAATCGCCCTTATAAATTGATCTACTAGTTACTAGTATGGGACAACAAGTAAATAAGATGGTACTAGTAACTAGTGCCTTCTCATTTACTTGCCTTGTAAATAAGATGGTACTAGTAACTAGTTCCTTCTTATTTACTTGCCTAGTAAATAAGATGGTACTAGTAACTAGTGCCTTCTTATTTACTTGCCTTGTAAATAAGATGGTACTAGTAACTAAACTAGTGACTCCTTATTTGTTTGCCTTGTAAATAAGATGGTACTAGTAACTAGTGCCTTCTTATTTACTTGTCTTGTAAATAAGATGGTACTAGTAACTAGTCTTACCTTCTTTTTGACTTGCCTAGTCTATAAGATGGTACTAGTAACTAGTCGTACCTTCTTATTTACTTGCCTAGTAAATAAGATGGTACTAGTAACTAGTGCCTTCTTATTTACTTGCCTTGTAAATAAGATGGTACTAGAAGCTAGTGCCTTCCGGTACTAACTAGTGCCTTCTTATTTACTTGTCTAGTAAGTAATATGGTACTAGGTACTAAGTTCCTTCTTATTTGCATTATGCCCTGTGTCCAGCTAAGATTTAAGAGATTGTTTTGAAAGTGGTGAAAGATATACAAAACATATAGGATAATCATCCAAACATTGTCATATTCGAATTAAATAACAAGTAATAATAACCTCATTAATTTAGGATACGCAAGTACGTGGAATGCGGTACGTGCTTTCACCCAGATAGCTTATTATCAGGCTAACCAACGTCACAAACATTATCTGTTTTGATAAGATTTACAGTATAGCAGGAGGAAGTCAGACTAAACACGTTTTAATCGATAACTGTTGGAATAAACAGTTGAAAACAGATGGCTGTTAGATTTAATGCTGACAGCCTTGAAATAAAATGTAAGGTGTCCAGCGTATGGCTGCGTACAGTTAAAATCAACATTGAATTATGTTTACCTAGCTCACTACACTACCTACGAGTGTATTGTACCTATCGAAATTGCGAAAAAAAGAGCTAGGTTGATTTTTTCTCGCAATTTCAATGTTGGTCCCACAGAGAAAGTTGACCAGTTTGATACAGGGTGTGAACTTAAGTGCGTTACATAATGGTTGGTTTGCAGCACCCTGGTATATTATTTAACAATTATGGAAAAAGTAACTTTATTTTAGGGAAGGTTTTGATGAATTTTCATTCTATTTAATCCAGAAAACGTGTAGTATACTTATCTATCTAATTAAATTTTGCTTCATAGAAATAGCCCATGATGCCTAGAGCATCATTTTTATGAATGGGCTAGAGGGCGGCGCGCAGTGCGACGGCGACGCGCATCGGAACGCGGACGAGAACTCGGCGCACGCGCACGCATCAGCTTTCCCGACTTTCCAGTCAACACTACCGCGCGTGCCATACTCACGAAAAAATAATGCTCTTATAAAATATTGCCCGTTCCCGTCATGTACGGACAGTTTTGAACGCCCCCACCACGCTTTAATTTTATTGTCACTTGCCACTTCATTTACACGCACTCAGAAAATTAATTTATAATAAAATACCTGTATTTTTCCATTGTTATCGTAGTTACATTAATTTTATACACGAGTAAGGCCTGGTAAATACCTACATCCGGAATTCCATAACAAAATTGTAATTTTGTAGAGATTTGATGGACCTTCTGGAGGGGGCAAATCCATTCAAAATCCTATTTCCGAATCCAGTTACGGAATTCCGGATCTATCTGGCAGGCCTAAATAGAATTTTCCAGTAAATGTGGAGCATTATGAATTATAATAAATAAAAATAACTATTTATTAATATTGACATAGGTAGGTAGTGATAGATAACACAGACACCATTATCATCTTATCGATATCGATAGGTAGTATAATCGATATTCTTTCCATGACAATACGTAGGTATTACAAACGCTTACGGAAAGAATAACAATCTGTAATTGTTAAAATTCATAGGGATGTATTATTTGATGACTGATGACTTTTAAGATAACTCAAATTAGTATGCAAAGATAAATAAATCATCAAATTGTTTCGTTTCGCGTGCACGATGTGGCAGCAAGGACATCACAGGACGGGACGAGTCACTCGTCCTGTCGTCCTCTACCGTTGTCGCGTCATGCGCAGGTAGCGACCAGAGGACGACATGCCCATTGTTTATCGTCGCTAATTATTATGCCCCAACGCAGACGCTTGCCGACCGCGCCGCGCGCCGCTGCGCAAAAACTCTCGAAACAATATCGTCTACCTACCTGAGGATAAATTACGATGAAAAGAGTTAATATTTCTGTTCATCATTACATTATTTAAATCAATCATTGCTTTGGTCATCGTTCAGTCAGTAATAGATTATTTTTAAAGTAGCATACGTTCAACCTTTGATGGTGCTCTATTTATTAGATCATTAGATTAATCGCATCATCGACACAACTATCGCTCTCGCAGTATCGCGCTCGATTGAGGACCGTTACGTGAAAACGTCGAGCGTGCGGGGTGGGGCACTTGGGGCAGGAGAGCCGATATAGCGACAGTGGCGCCCGAGAGCGGCCGATCGCAGAGTGCCGAGACGACGACATACGAGCGGGGGACGCGGGGGTGCGCCACTTATCGCGACGAGCTGGCAACGTCGCGCGGGGTGGGAGCGCCCCGCGTCGCAACCTCTCACTCACCGTCGCCGGCTCGCCAGCCGCCAGCCAGTGTTACCTTTGACGGTAGAACGTATAGTCGTTCGCTGTCAGTGACGTTACTGCCGACGGTCGTGCAACACGTCTATGATGTTTCGGTGATTTCAAAGTTGTACATACATATGAGTGAAGGATAAAATCGGATGTTTGGAGTACAGTGACAGTTACAAGTTAAACTACCCTGGATTTGGATTGTGACAAGTGACAATTTGGATTTTTTGACAAACAAACAGTGTAGTGAACTACAGAAAAAGGATTGCATCTATGTGACAAAAATTTTGGATTTGAAAAAAAAACTAAAGTGGATATTGCAAAGATAAAAACGACGTGGAAGTGATATAATTCAAGTAATTAAAAGTGCATTATTAATTAATGTTTGTTGATACAATTTTGACAAGTTCTGATGTGTAATTGAGTCAGTGTAAATTTGCTTAAAAAAAGATATATTTGATTTTAATTAATACTGAAATTTACTAAACCTAAATTATTATGAATAAGACGAAGAAACTGTCTGAAATTGATCAACTAACATCCCACCTGACGTAAAATAGCGCACACGTTGGATTTTGCCTCAGCTGATCGGATTGGACGACTACTTCGCACGAAACGTTCATCGCTGTCAAAGTTGGAAGAAATTTTAATAGCGAAAAAAAAGATTAATAAAAATGGAAAAGAGGAAGATTGGAAAAAGTAATCTCCTAATATTATCTGAAATGTGTTTAATAATTTAAAAACGTCACAGAGAAGAATAAATTCGCATAATAATTTGTGACTAAAACAGAAAGAAAGCATTTAAAACACAAAAGAATATTAGGCTCAAGTGGCCGAAATTTTCAGAAGAAAATGCAAAGAATTGTTGACTCTGCAAATCGGAGACAGTAAACAAAACAATGGAACAGTGCAAAACAATTAATTACAGAAGCAGTGTTTTGATGAACGTTTCGTCGATTTATTGACGTTCAATAATGAAAGGCTGAAGTGAAATTCAAGTGCTACACACGATAAAACCTTAGTGCACTCGCCAAACCGACACGAGTGCAAACTTATTCGAATGAATGTTATCAAAATTTAGAGAGAAAAATACTTCCTGTCGTGAATTCTGAAAGATTTGAAATTTGAATTGAGAATTTACGGAGAGAATTGTGGAGCTACAACGTAGTGCATCGTTTTTCAGACGGTGCCTTTGGTTCGACAGGACGGCGCACTCTGGTAGTACGGCTGGCTACGCGGGTTCCTTCAATTACACGGGAGCACACGCTCCCGATAGTGGCAAACACAACCCTCTGCAAGGGACCATTGGATACAGGGCCAACACACCTAGGTGAGCTTAAAAAATGTTACCAAGTGTAATAAGTTTAGTAAGAGAATGAAAATTCTGTGCCTTGAAGAATGATACCCAAATAAGACGTTTTTCTGTAAATGTGCATGTTTCGCTCCTGCTATTATCCTTGACCAAACAGGAAAATTTTAGATAAAATCAATCAAGATAGATTCACGAGATCAAAATATTTTAAAATAATCCACAAACATTCTAATACCATAATGTCCAGAAAAAACTAATAGAATTTCCGACTTCTCGCTAGAGAAGAGTAAAGAATCAAAATACCTAGGTAATAATTAAAATGGAAAATTGGATGCACTACAAGCAAAACTATTTGAAGCGTAATGAGAATTATAATTAACTGAAGAAACACTTAGCTACTAGAAACTTGTTTTTATCAGTATCGTAGGTACCAAAACATCATACCTCATATTGCTTTACGGTTTTATCTTATCCGGAACCAGTTTGTTTACATTTCGACAAAATGCTGAAACGTGACTCGTTTACCTGTACTAACTTATCTTGATATTAGTAACAAATAGGTAATATAATCAAAATAATAATGTGCATACAATAGGTACACATAAAAACAGAGGCATTCGAGTAAAATGATAAACTACTTAGTTAGGATTCAATTAACTACTCATTAGTTCTTTACAAACAAAACCACGGACAAAACGCTGCCAATCGTTTACATGAATCTGATAAACGTAAAATATTTAACATTTATTTAAACCTTTGGAATAGGTATGGTCTCATAAGCGAGGGGTGATTTAAAAAGTGTGACATTGTCGACCGAGCATCGCTGCAATTATAATGAAATGAAATGTGCTCCTCCATTCACACGCACAACGCTTCAGGGCGCCCAGCACCCACACAGTCGCGCTCCATCGCACTCACACTACCACCGCTCACACACACAACCAACTCTCACTCACACCACCTCACGATGGGAATGCATGCGGTGACTGCACTTTAGCGCTTACAATAAATACAAACAAACAAAACATTAAACTAGCTACATAACAGAGCGCATCGAATAGTTTTATTGAATTTTACTTTAATACCTACCAGAAAAGTAACGATTACCAATCGGAAATTAGATTATCCTCCACAGTCATGATAATTTAAATTGTAATAATAGTATATATTATTAAACTTAAAAAACTCTGAGCAGGTGCTAAGTCGAAGCGCTCAACGGCTTTGTTTTGTAGTCACCTTTACAAACGACATATTGTTGATGGCTGCGCCTGCCTCTATTCAAAACCAATAACTACCTACATAATAATAAAATGGGGACTGGCAACGAGATTGTGTGAAGTGAACACAGGAAGTCTACTCTACGCTACCTCAAGGGTAGCCACAGGAAAACTAACGACAGTTGCTTACTTGTTGTAATAATCTAAAATAGTGATAATTTTGATTAATTACTGAAATATAAATGAGAACAGATATATTACAGAGAAAATGAATAAGACGTATCACGTATTAATACAGAGAAGTAATCTAAATATTCTTGATAAATGACCAGCAAAAAATCGAACGCCCTGAGAATGCTATTAATAAAATTAAGCACGAAACATAAAACAACAAATATTCTTTGAAGAGGGACATATTCTATAGTAATAATAACAACTGCATACCTAGTGCGCATACACGATACAAAATTGAAGCGTTCGTAAGTAATCGTGGGAAAAAACGTCAGAATTCAACGGCCGAGGCGGCTGGGGGCGGATGCATTGATACAACAAGCTTTACACCACGTGCTCATGGGGTCGAACGGATTTGTTCAACAACTCTTTATACTCAATCCTTCAATATTGTTTTACAAAAAAGACAAAAAGAGTAGTCCAACTGATAAAATGACCATTGTCAGTAATACAATCTCAAAACTGAATGACGCTGAGGATGACTACTGAAATGAAATTACAATGTAAAGCTAAGTTAAAAACAGTTCTGGTTCAATTTCATCGCAGACAAACAAATTATTATCGGGAGCGTCGTAATAAAGCCCCATATTGACGTGACCGGGACCACTTACCCTAAGCGGGTGACGCGGGCCGACCCTTCATTGTGCCGTATTTACCCCGGAACGTTCGCCTCCATTTGTAACCCCCGGAATCCGCTTCTTGAAGCATGATTCATTCTCTCCCGAGCTCGGCGTCAATTGACGAGAATAAGATAGAAATCGAAATAATGTAATTAATCAAACTGTATGTTTGGAATTTTGGATATACCTACCTAAAAGAAAAAAGAAGGAAAAAGTACAAAAAAAAACAAATAAAAGTGTTGTATTCAATGACGTACGTCATTGAATTGAAACATATTAAAGAAGAAGGAAAACAACTTTAATTTACCGTCACAAAATCTAGAACACTACAATATATAAAAAAAAGATAAAGCTCGTATAAACCAAAATTACGATTCAAATTGTATGATAGACGATAATATTGATAATATTACACCAACACCTCAAAAGTTCTACAAACATGAAATCAATAATATCAAAACGTTAATGCTATTATACCTATGGCAATGTGCGCACAAGCCACAATGTGAAGTGGCATTTAAATGGGGGTGACCAACTGTCGTCGAAATACAGGGGTCGAACAAGCCACGGCTTCACGCTGCCTCGATAGTAATCTATACGAGACTCACAATTAATGTTTTATTTAACACTACACTAAATACAAAGAGGTGTGCTAATCTAATAAACTGTCTCAATTATATCGCTCCAAACCAAATTTTCAAAAGTTAAATAGTACAAAGGAGAAACAAGATTCACCGCTTTCTTAAATTAATAATGAAGAATAACAACCTTTCAATGCTTCAGTAGCTGTTGATGCATAAATTTGCTAGCAATTTTATTCAAATCGAGATTATCTCCTCTGCCAATTAACTAGGAATCCGACACGTCTGCGCACCAATCTAAAATTAACTGCAGCCTATGTATCAAAATACCTACGCGTTACTCGCACATCTCTCAATACTATGCCAAACACCTTCCAGCTTCTCAAAATAGCGACATACTCATTCAAATTGATTTATTTAGGCGTTCCGTATACGTCAAAGAACAGAATTGAGCAGATGTCTATGATCACGTACGACTTTTCCAAAAGCAAAAGATAAAGTCAATTATCTACCTACCTCTCAGTGTAATTCTGTTGGACATGCAGACGTTTCGTCTGTACGTGCATACTTTTGCCGAAACATGATGCTTTATAAAAAAAGTTCATTCCGAGAAATGTCTCAAAAGAAATGCCTGAGTCGGCCGCTTGCATTCAAGATCCCAAATATTTTGAACAGGGCGTAAGTGATTATTCGGATGTGGTACCACTTTTAAAAAAAAAAGCTGCAGGATACAGAACACACAGATTTTTTTGTCGGCTTTACATTTTGGTCGGCAAAAAGAAAAAAAAAGGCTCAGACAAAACTATAAAAAGAAGTGCAGGTCGGGCCAAGTTTACCTAAGGAAGGACCCTTGTAAATCATCTGCACCGTCGATGAATAGACGCGACGAGTTGAGCGTTGTTGACTCGTGTGTTTATTGGTTGTCGACGCTACTAAGTATCTGTTAAGCTATTTACGAGAATACTTAAGTAGGAGCTGTAGAAAACTAACAAATGACCATCAATTACTAACTAAACTTTAGTTGTCATGTTTTGATGACATATTTAAAATTTTGGCCAATGTGCGATGTACAGGTGACGACTAAAAACTTTTATTGCACTCGTAATTGTCGTTAACAGCCAACTGGTATATTTGCACCAGCATTTACGGTTGCTTCATATGTGTGCGAGTTTGCAGTCATTAAAATAATTTCATAATAACATCACAAAGCGCCAATATTGTTGTGCACTACTACAGACGCGATATAACAATGGGTTGCCCGTACACTGTTTGTCGTGCATTTGTCGAATGGGAATTATTAGGAAGGGCTCCGGGAAGGCTCGGGAATTCGCCCCAAAAGCAGTTCACATGAATCAGTCTCCCACTCCGGCGCCATACAAAAAATCGAACACATCCCGAGAGAAACACAGGGGTAACATCGCGTCCATATTGATTTTTTCTCTCATTGTTAGTAAAATAATAAAATCTCGTCGTGTATTAAAAAAAGATCTTGCGTCGATATAATTTAGGTTGAATATTGAGTCTGAGTTTATTAATAATCGAAGCGTTAACGTGTGGAATGTTCGGCTCTGCAAGGCCGCTTGCTTGCAATAGAATAGAAACTGCTGTATCGTGAGTGAAATAAAATTAACTAAACCGCGATTTCACATTCAGTCTACTCGCAAACCAATAAATTACCTTTGTTTTCTTATATCTGAAGATGAGTAAGGACAATGAGATTTCTTTAAATTAAAATAATACTCTTAATAGGCAAATTGTCAACGATTGTTGAAATACTGGCATGATTAAAATATTTGCACTTTAATAGTGACAGTTAAGATATGTTAGTACTTACTCGTAGTTATTTTACTATAAGCAATGAGATGTCATGAACAGAAATTTACGTCTCATACTTACACATTGATTTTCTACAGATGTATATTATTTTGTCCACCAGAGGCTATGGGTGCGCCGGTGGTACGGGCGCGATGAGCGGCGGGGGCGAGAACGCGCAGTTCGGCGCCACCGCCGCGATGGTCGCCGCGGCCACCACGGCCGCGATGCAGGACTCGCAGCCATTCTCGCAGGTAAAATCCACAACAATAACTATCTCAAGAACCTTCATTTGAAGGTGTAGTAAACAATCATCATTACTCCCGCAACAAGACCGATAATTATTTTTGTCTCTATTACAGATGCAAAACAACATGACTATGGGAAACCCCCAGTATAGCGCGATGAACGGCTATGCTCAACAGCGCACCCATAACCCCGCCATGACAGGCATGGGAATGGGTGGAAACGGCGGCATGAACGGTATGGCTCAGATGGGTCAGATGGGAAATGCAGCCATGAATGGAATGAATCCTATGGCCCAAATGGCCAACATGGGCATGCACGCTAATATGATGTCGTCGCAAATGGGTCCTGGGCAGATGGGTGGCTCAGCTAAAATGGGCCCCGGATATCAGAGACGGCATACACCATATCCCTCTGGAACGATGCTCATGACCCAACGAAAACCTCAATATATGGGTGGGCAACCTGGATTCGGTCCCGGGCAATATCCCACAGGCTACGGTGGCCGACCGGGATTTCAGGGACAGTATCCTCCGCAACAACCGCTGGGGCCGAGTGGCAACTTTGGTGCGGCAATGAGAGGGAACATGAGGCAATCGACGCCACCCTACTCCAACCAGGGCCAATACTTTAACGGTGGCGTACAGAACCAATTCCCGCAACACCAGGCCGGGAACGGACAATATGGTGGACAGTACGGTGGACAATTTGCGCAGGAAGTGGCCATGAGAACGAACATGAGCTACCAGCACAGTCCGGTCCCCGGGAATCCCACGCCGCCTCTAACGCCGGCGAGCAGTATGCCTCCGTACATCAGTCCAAACGCGGACGTAAAACCCCACTTCAACGAGCTCAAACCACCGATGAGCATGCAAAGTGAGTATACGTACATAAATTCTGAGAACCGCTTGAATTCCTAACAATTCCAAATATAAACGTTTGCATTAAATGTTTCATTGTTATTTCCAGATGATGAGCTCCGGTTAACATTCCCTGTAAGAGATGGTATTATATTACCACCATTTAGATTAGAACATAATTTAGCAGTTAGCAATCATGTATTCCAATTAAAACCCACGGTCCACTCAACGTTAATATGGAGGTAAATATCACACCACATTGCCAAATTTACACCGCTATAATTGCATGTGCTAACCTGCATTATATCTACAAAATCAAAAAGGAATTTGAAAATCTTCCACTTTCTAATCGCGTTCATTTTTTTTATCTCAGATCGGATCTTGAGTTACAACTAAAATGCTTCCACCATGAAGATCGGCAGATGAACACCAATTGGCCTGCTAGTGTCCAGGTCTCAGTCAATGCTACCCCATTAGTCATAGATAGAGGAGAGAACAAAACATCACACAAACCATTGTACCTGAAAGAAGTTTGCCAACCAGGCCGAAATACAATACAGATCACCGTCTCAGCCTGCTGTTGTGTAAGTATCACTAGTATAATCAGACGCAAACATTTATCTTCCGTTTATTCAGAAACACTTGTATCTACATATTTTATTGTTCATGGAATTTATTTTACCTTTTATTCGTACGATAATAAGAATATTATTTGAAATTAACTTTGGATTTTTTCTTCCAGTCGCATTTGTTTGTACTGCAATTAGTTCATCGGCCTAGCGTACGAAGTGTTCTGCAAGGACTACTCAGGAAGCGGTTACTAACAGCTGACCATTGTATTGCGAAGATCAAGATGAACTTCAACCAGTCACCTGTAAATAGCAACACTTCTAACAACACAAATGATAGAGACAGTATCGAACAGACGGCTTTAAAAGTATCGTTAAAATGTCCGATAACCTTCAAGAAAATTACGTTACCTGCGCGCGGGCATGAGTGTAAACATATACAGTGCTTCGATTTAGAATCGTATTTACAACTGAATTGCGAGCGAGGTTCTTGGAGATGTCCTGTTTGCAAGTAAGTAAAACCTTGAAATGCACGTCATTTGATCTCCAACTCCTTTTATGTCTTATTACTCACTAACATGAAAACTTTTCTTTGCTACAGCAAACCAGCGCAATTAGAAGGCTTAGAAGTAGATCAGTACATGTGGGGTATTCTGAATACGCTGAACACTTCCGATGTTGACGAAGTTACAATTGACAGTGGAGCAAATTGGAAAGCAGCTAAAAGTCCTGCAAATACAGGAATTAAGGTAAGAACTACTTAAAATTCATGAGACTCGCATGGTTACAGTTTTTGTGTAATCATTTTACAAACTGAACAAAACGAATTTCAATTTGCAGCAGGAACAGGATGATAGCAACGACAACAGTGTCGGGAAGAGAGGGAAAGCCGTATCACCCGGTTCAATGAACATGCCCACTATGAACAACTGGGACATGAACCAAGCATTATCGCCGTACCTTCCTCCAGACATGAACACAATTGCCAGCGGTTCCATGATCTCCTCGTACAACCAAAGTACGCAGAACAGGAACGCAGGGAACAATCAGAATTATGACTTTGGCATGAACAATGGTCCGGGAAGCAACGAGTATGCAGGCAACGGCCCATTGTCTCATTTGAATGAGAGCGTCAATTCCTTAGATCCACTCAACGCGATGGAGAAGAGTCTTAATGAACAGGTAAGTAATTTCGATTATGAAATTATTTTCATTATTTATTTTCGTTAATAGTAAATCATACCCTAAAGCTATTTGCGAATTCCTGACCTAATCTAAAAACTTATTTTGTGATAATTAGTAAAAATCAGATCACCTGATTGTCTGAAAAGAAAAATGATTCCGCCCTTCGGATGGCACGTTAAGCCGTTGGTCCCGGTTAATATCTCTGGTGGTAGTAGTCCTTACATATAAACTACGTCAGACAGGCCGTAAGGCCATCTAAAAAAACTCTGACACCAGGGCTCTGCCCCCACGATAAGAAGAAGAGTAAAAATCAGAACAAAGCTTTTAAATGTCATAAACCTACTGGTCTTTTACCGTTACAGCCCTTCTAGTTTTTATCATCACTCCACATCTTAATCTTAGATCACAAATCATGTGTAATTCCTTGTCCATCAGATGCCACACACCCCCCACACCCCTCACACGCCGGGCTCAGCGCATACTCCTGGTGGCGGCGGCGCAACTCCTGGCTCCAGTCACACGCCAGGCCCGCCATCCGTCGGCCACCACTCATTGACGGACGTCGATATACCAGGCGACCTTAATTTCGACCCTGCGGCCGTCATAGATGGCGAGGGCACCGATAATCTCAATGTGAGTATTGCCCCTTGACAATTCATAAAAAGGGTAAGCAAATAATGCTTGAAAATGTTCGAAAAACATCGGGACATGCTTTCTTATTTGTTGTCTTAAAACATGTTTATATTTTCATTTTCAGCTGTTGCCGGAGACGAGTGTGGACCCAATGGAGCTGCTGTCTTACTTGGACACGCCAGCGCTAGGCGAGCTGCTAGCCACCCCGCCTTCCTCCTCGTCGTCGGCAGGATCGCACCCTCCTCGGGCGCCCTCTTCCGACGATCTCCTGGCACTCTTTGAATGAACCTCGCGTGAGATTGAGACGAGCGAATCGAAGACCGAAACGTAATGAAACCGAAAAGCCCCTAACACAGTCACAAGATCTTTGGGGATTGCAAAGAGGTACAACTAGTAGTAATCTCGTTACGATAAGGTTCTGATATTTGGCCGTTTGGTTGCCCAGCTAGGCGTTTATAAAACTCGCATTCGAGCCAGCGAAGCCCGACATTGTGATACTAGATTTTAGTTCCTTCTCCTCTTGTGGCTATTTTGAATATCGTTAACAGGCCTTTTAGGAAAATCTTCATGGACGGGCCATGACAGAATCTCTGCAACCTTACAGAGGCCTCGTTAAATGTTTTGAAACAAATCGGCAATATTCAAAATAATCACAGAAAATGGCGTGTATTGTTGAAACAATTACGTTGGAGAATATTTAGTAGGTATATAGGTAAAAGAAGTATAGAGGCGAAGGCGTGCGCCCGCGCCGGCCATACACACTGCGTTGTTGTGCATGTATAGTTCCTCGCACCGCCGCACAATCGGTGGCGCCATTGAGCTCCCAAAATTCTAAACTCTAGCATAAACTGTAAAACTAATCTTTCCATTTCATATTCGATTTGACATAATCAATTAGAGTTTTTGATTTGTGTCAATGATTCGCCGGTGTAAATAAAGAGTTCTTTTATTTGTGCTAGTTGATTTGGTACTGCGAGCGGGCAAGGCGGCCGCGGGTGTAGATATCGGGTAAACTGCGCGCGCATGTCCGCTCGGAGGCATTATGAATCTTATAGTTCCTATTGGATGCGAGCGAACTATAATGTTCAATTGCCATAACTGTAAAATATTCCTTAAAGTTTTCGCATATTCTGCATTTTTAAAAGGTAAGATACGATAGAATTAGTGAGTATAGCGTTACTCGCTTATTGGGTGATATATTCTAAATGAGTTGTTTGAAATCAACAAATAAATGGTAACAAATTAGTTACAAAACTATATTGTAAATGTGAGTGCAAAAATGAACTCTGTTAAATTATTTTGCGTTATGTGAATCGAAGAATGATAGAAATATATTTTAATTTCTATAAGTATAAATAGTAATGAACTGTATTATTTGTAAATATGATTCTAGTTAAGAATATTATATTACCTAGTTACATTTAGGAGAACATGGCAGATACTTATATGATGGCCAGTTTAGTATAGTATTACTAAATTAAAAAAATCTACACATGGTTTTACATGTAAATACAAAGTACCATTATACAAAAACTACCCGCGTTCAGAGTGCAGATTTAGATCCTACTTGGACTCACATTACTTGGACACAATATTATATTTCTATCAACGGACACTTTTCCCCATTATGTATTTAAACTTCTGAAATCATCAAATGAAATTAAATTGAAGCATTATCTGTTTCAGTGATTAACTTGTTCTTTGTCGAACGTAGTCAATGTTAACTTTCTTCGCCTAACAAAGTACTTAATTATTTTCACTATTACAGGTATATTTGGCACTTTGATGCCTAATTGATGTCAAATAAGCATTAAGATCTCAATTTCTTTTAACGAGACTTCTAACGTTGCATTGGCAATAGATAACATTATGTCATCCAGTATACGTAATTGTGATTATATAGCCTTTCTAATCGCTTTTACAACAATGGCATCGAATTATTTAATACTTTCTATACTTGTTTGTTCTGAAGAATCCTTAGTTTACATAATTTTAATGGTCCTAAGTATGTGTTCTGTGCTCTGATGCGTTTCTCTATCCACAAGTGCAAAAATAAACCAATACCTATTCATATATTAGTAAATTACGTCTCTAATCTCTGCTCATCTTAATTTTGTTTCATTTTTTGTTACATAAAGCTATTTGTGTGTTTATACAACTTATTTTTAAATAAACAAATTGTTACGTATGTTTAACTATATGTAATTAAATTATAAATAATGGTTAAGGAATAAAAATTGTGATGAGCATTGAATTCACAAAATCTTGTTTCACGTATTTTCAAATGTTTGGTTCACTTTTATTTGGCGACTTATTGCTGCATACAATACTAATTAAGAACTTGATACTAACTAAACACAAGTTAAAGTCTCTGGCTTGTACGCGGCGCGAAGTCGTCCACAATTATTGTGGAAACTAAATGGAATTAAGTTCCCATAAAATGTCAACGTCATTACTCCATAATTCATTTAGATGTTGTTAAATTTTCAAACATAACTTACCTACTGTTAATAAAGTTTTAATAACAGTTAATAAAATATCTCTAACTTAGAGTTGTATGTAAAACTGTCGACACTCACTAACTTATGTAAAAATTGGTGATTTGCGCATCTTTACTTCGTGCTATGAATATGGACGCCTTTAGAGTTAGTCAACTATTACGGAAAACAATAAAATTAGTATTATACAAAGCCGTGGTCAATTATTCAAACAAATGGAATGAATAGTATAAACTGTAATTGTCTCAAGAAGCGATGTGCCACGACCAAGAGGTTGTTATGACTACTTGATCACTGCTTTAATATAAATTACATACTTTTAAGGGACCTTCAATTCCAGTTAGCTAGTTCTATTTCTTGTAGTGAATATTTCTGTCGGGTGAATCATCGCAAGGGTTTAAAAAGACCAAATAGTACTTTTTTACACATTTACCTGTTTTAGGTAATTAAAACGAATTTGTTTATATAAAATTGAAAATATCACAAAAAATTTATAGCATATCACATTAAAAAAAAAAGATGAAAAAATCTTGGATGATTCACTCGAACGAGTAAAATGATTACACTATATTTTGTTGAGTATTATAATGAACTGCTGTGGAATATAGTAGATTTTGTGCTCGTACAAATATAAGAAGCATTTGGAAATAAGTGAAAGAAGAATTCTAAAATAAGATAATACGCAATCCCATGACTCACAGTTGATGCGCCCAAACTGTACTGTAGTTATAAAGTTTGAACTTAATGTGAACATTTTAGCAAACAGTTTGGTACCCACTGAAATTCATTTCGAAATGTGTAAAATGAAAAAAAAACATAACATTTTTATGTTATTGAAAATAAAAACGAATCTAAAAATTACGTTTGATTTTTATTTCTCATCTATTTAAAAAAGGAAAATTATTTTTTAAAGTATCATAATATGAACGAGATAATGATTATTGCATATTCTTATGTAGGGGTCATGCTGAAGTACTATTTTTGAATGTCTTATTTTCTAAAATCTCCATAGTAATTTTGTCATTTTCTGCTGCTGATTTGAACGTGTAACTTACAAACATACCACTTCAGTTCTTATTAGCATGTCATGCATGGCTATAGTCTTTGACTATTTATTATAAGGACTAGTCTTGCGGTAGCATTTCCCCTCGGCGGATGCATTAACACCTCCCAGCCAAGCTCTCTTAATTTTTGCTGAGTGGCTAAAGATGTGTGAGGTCTAGCGTTATCATGATGAAAAACCACACCCCTTCTGTTGATTAATTCCGGCCGTTTTCTCTCAACTTCTTGCTTTAATCTCATCAGTTGTTCGCAGTAGAGTTCAGAATCGAATGCCCTTCTAATCCCACGACACACAGCATCACCTTGTTGCGAGTTAACCCGGGTTTCGCCAAAGTCTGTAAAGCCTGACCAGCCTTTGACCACGACCTTTTTCGCACGTTTTTGTCGTACGTACCCAAATATCGAGCTTTTTTGTGTACCCAGTTTTTTTCAAATGCGCCAAAACTGTTTTGTGGTCAATTCCCTGTTCTTCAGCTACGTCGTAACTACTGATATGCCGATCTTGCTCCACTTTTTCAAAAATGGCATCCATTTTTCATACATACTATAATGCGAAAAGACTTTTTCCCCAACCTATTATTTTTCGAAGTCACGATAGTATCGACAGTTTAACTATTGTTAGGCAACACTAACAGACATAATGCGAACAAATAGAAAGACAAGCGTCCGAGCAGAGTCAACCGAACCAGTGAAAGCACTTAGGCAACCGGCCTAAACACCCAGGGGGTATGAACCTTTTCTTAAGGCGTTGCTGGGTCTAGGTACCTACTTGGCGGATTGAGATGTGTTTGGTGAGACTAAGCATAAACATGCGCCTTGGAATTTTTCTATTTCTCACGAACTATATCAGTTGTTTTGGACTCAATAGATACGACGATGTGATAAAAACTCTTTTACAGGGTGAAATTGATATCATTAGCATCCTTTTAAACTAAGATTCTACCCATCAAACTGAACAACTTTTACTATGGGAGCAAACCGATCGGAGCAAATAAAAAATCTGCTGTTGCATACATTTGAGACGCGAACTCGCGCGTCGACATTGCAGTTTAGTATGGAATAGCTGATTTTTTATTTGCTGCGATCGGTTTGCTGCCATAGTAAAAGTTGTTCAGTTTGATGGGTAGACTCTTAGTTTAAAAGGATGCTAATGATTTCAATTTCACCTTGTAGTAATCGAATTTGAAATGTAGGTAGGCCAGGAGTGCCATTTTTGAACATCCCACGTTCAAATCAGCAGTAGAAAGATGCATAACCTCCATTAGTAATTTTGACATTTTCTACTGCTGATTAGAACGTGTGATGTAGAAAAACACCACTGAAAAACTATTGACACGAAAAGAAAGAAAGAAAGAAAATGCGATGAACGAATACTTTCAGAACATAACACGGAGAAAAATGTCTATAAGTATATGTGACAATTTACCAGACTTTAACTTACCTACTAGGAAATAGTAGACTTTATTAGAAAATTTGTAGTTATCCATCTAGGGTGTAAAATTAAATGGGACACTTACTTAAATGGGTGCTTCAGACCACCAAACTGAACAACTTTTACTACAGGACCAACACTGAAAGCGAGAAAACAAATTCCGCTGTCCCATAGGTACAAAACTAAAAACATAACTCGGCTGAAATGCATGGGACAGCAGATTTTTTTTCGCGATTTCGATATTGGTCCCTTAGAGAAAGTTGTTCAGTTTGATGGTCTGAAGCACCCCTTTAAGTAAGTGTCTTATTTCATTTTACAGCCTGTATAACAATAATTCTAGTAAAGTTTGCTAAGATAAAAAGTTGTTACTTATACTACTAGACATTTTTCTTCGTGTACGAGTAAAAGAGGCCCGTAGTCCACAGTCTGCTAAATTAACCAGCAACCATATCACCATATTGCGTAAAGCATGAATCAAGTACTGACCACCTTCGGCGACTTAGTGGACGTGATATGAATATATTTAATTACACATCGTAACTTAAGTATCACAAAGAAGTCGTTTGGCTGTCAGTTATATTAAAGTCGTCTGCACGGCTAGCATGCCACCCGCGACAAAGCGTTTAAACGAGAAAAACGTCTTGCGCTCTTTCTGGCATGCGTAAAATAATAAAGATGGAGGCACATCTCGATTTTTATCGTTTTCTCGGGGGTGGCATGCAAGACCTACTGGTTCAGTCGTCCAATCCCGACCAGATTTAGCCCAGTCAATTTTCGTTTTGAGCCGGGAATAATTGATATTTTTACTTAATATTTAAGAGCCAATATGAGCTTAGAAATGTACCAAAATAAAAAAAATCGTCCGCTACAGCCCCAAATTTAAAATTTAGTATTTGTCTCGTTCTAAAAAACCAGATAGTAAATTTTTTTACACATTTTTAAGGCTCTACCATTATACATATACATACGCCAAACATGGTGTTAATATTTTTGTCTACTTAGAAGGCTTTAAAAAATACATTAGTATTTTCTAATGAACTCCTCATTTTTAAAATTTCAATGCCTATTTTATTGCTCAAAAATAAATTATTATTGTTAAATCTAATTAAAATGAGTGCATTGGTAATAATATTAATTAGTTAAAAACCTTCTCGGATATACAATTTTAATTCCAATGTTGCGTAGCGATTTTTTTTTAAATATGTTTTCAGATAGGTAGTCTTTTTGTCACTAAATGGTTCCGGTTACAGTTTAAAAGTCTCATTGATATTTACTCCCCACCCCTCCTAACAAAACTCAGTAGATTGACTGGGCTAATATACGTATTGCATATCTTATACTAGACAATCTTTAAGTAATACAACAACAAAGCTTAGTGCTCAATTTATTTTAACTCTATTTTTTGTTGTTTAAATGTGTTATTGTAATGTAAATATTTATACGTATTAAAATAAATATAATTTATCACTTTTCTCAGTGATATGTGATATCTGATATTATGATATATCAATGATATAATATATCGTGACATTTATTCTTGAATATATATCGACGATTATATCATGACGAGCGTTAACCCGCGACTTCGTCCGCACAAATTATATACCAGATTTTAAGTCAGATCATAAGCTATCAAACAAAAAAAGTTTCATCAAAATCGGTTCAGTAGTTTATGCGTGATACTCGTTCAAACAAACAAACAAACAAACAAACAAACAAACAAACACACAAACAAACAGACAGACAAAAAATCCAAAAATTGGTGAAATGGAATCAGGGACACCTAGAAACCATATCGTAACTTTTTTTTGTTAATATCTTCAATGTACAGACAAACTTCCTGTTACAGTTTTATAATAGTATAGATTCATGATACATACAGGATGTGAAATTAAATGGGACAGTTACTTAAAGGGGTGCTTCAGACCATCAAACTGAACAACTTTCTCTATGGGAACAATAACGAAATCGCGAAAAAAAAATCTGCTGTCCCATACATTTCAGTCGAGTTATGTTTGCAGTTTTGTATGGGAAAGCGGTTTTTTTTCGCCATTTCAGTGTTGGTCCCGTAATAAAAGTTGTTCAGTTTGATTGTCTGAAACACCCCTAAGAGTAACTAGATTTATAGACTTATTCTTTGATATTTATATCAACGATATCATGAATTGATATAATATCATTGATAGCTATATCAGAGATAAATTATATTTATTTAAATATTTACATAACATTAAAATTAATCCTTCTAAATTATAAAATACTTAACCTAATATAAATAATGTCTTAATGTGATATAAGGAAGAAAACCATTAATATCTTCAACAACAAAAAATAGAGTTGTAATAAATTAAGCATTAATCTTGGGAGTTTGATGATATGCAGGGTGTTAGGGTTAACAGTTGCATTACCTTAAGGGGTGATTTTTCCCATGATACTGAACAACTTTCCCTAAGAAACCAATAGGAAATCGCAAAAAAATTGAACTTTCCATACTAAATGCAATCCAGCTGATCGAACGTTTGTATGAAAAGTCGATTTTTTTTGCGAATTTCCTATGTTTCTTTGGGAAAGTTGTTCAGTATCATGGGTAAAATCACCCCCTGTTTATCACTGATATATTAAAAATTTCATCTTCCTGGAGCAATCAGATTCTATCTTTCAGCAGAGATAATGGAGTTGTGTTTAAAATGAATTCCGAAGCAAACATTTTAAAGTATAATTATTAAGTATAAACATTAAACACTAAAATAGGTAGGTATAACTAACTAAGTAGGTAAGTATTTAAGTAAATCTGTGACCCGAGATGAGAAACCGGACCAACCTGATACAAAAAAACGTTTAAATATAATTAATTAACATTAACAAGGTGGTAGAGTTGTTCTCAGAATCTTAGCCCAGTCTATCGTCTCCAAGTAAGGGAGGTAGATCCGGGCTATTTTTAAAACAAAATAAAACTGAACTGAATAGGATTCCCAACAGAGCTTTTTCAAGTCCTCTCTGAGCTTTGTATGCGTGTCAAACCAGTCAGTGTTACCATTTTATGACATAATCTACCCATAATCCCATTAACCAAGTAAAATTTAATTCCAAGTTATTTATACAGATGTTTATTACAAAATGGTTATTGGTCGTCAAGTTAAATCAAGTAAAATTGAAGAATTAGAATTGAAGAAAAAGACTTGAAAAATTAGTACAGAAAAGATAAAAATAATTTTATTGCACTAGTCCAAATTGGCGGCGCACCTTCGACGCCGAGCTACGAGCAGCCGGGTTGAGTTGGCGCGACATAGAACACCAGGCGCAGGACAGGGAGAGGTGGCGGCGTCTCACGAGGGCCCTCTGTGCCATCGGGGTACCATAGGACAACAACAACAACAGTCCAAATTGCTTCATTTTTCGAAGTCGGTACCAAGACATACAAAAAATATGTCACATTAATGTTCTTAGATTCTTTATTGTAAACAAAACAACATAATTAGCGTTTTTCTTTTCTTTTTTAAATTTTAGTTCCTAAAAAACTCAACAGATGGCATGTTTATTGCTCCATAGTCCATAGACACGTTCGTGAGATTCTGTCAAAATCATGTCAAGACTGTGCCTGCCATTTTTTAAGGCCAATGAACGAGCCCATACAACCATGTCAGAAGTAAACAGTTTCACATTTTCGATCAAAATGATACGCAAAATATGAAATATTCCATCAAAAGATGCGTTGGCATCTGTTTCATCATCTTTTGCCTCTTTATTATTTTAAAGAAACCCTTTTTGAACTTTTGACACGCACCTTTATTCGCTCAGACCGTAGCGCCATCTATCGATCCCCTAGAAAACCAAAAGAAAAACGCTCATTATGAAATATTAAAATAAGTCATGAATCATGATGTATAATACAAAGGCGATAAAGTTTGTGGCAAAGGCATTGTAATAGCCTAAGAGCAAAATGGCTACCACGGCTTCGGCCGGCGACGCGAGACGGGAGTCGTGTTGCTTTATAGCAAACTTAATAATGATGAAGAATTCGTTGTAAAACTTACAGAACATTGGACCTAAGGTAAACATATCAGTATACATTTAATTCTGGGGAGACGAATATTTGGAGAAGAACTTAGCATGGAGCAGAAATTATACAAAAACAGAAATCCTGCTTACGTTACTTAAATGATCACAATCTTCCATTTCTATACAAAAGTCTACATTAGTTTCAATTTTTTTGCATTTAGGAATAATGTTTGCAGTTTTTTATCATATATCCTTCGTGTCAAACCGAATACTTGAAAATTATTGACTGGTCATAGAACATTATTATCCGTGCACCTGCCCGATGTTTATTGTAGGTACTTAATTTATGTTTAACGCTGTCATTTTTATCACAGATTGATTGATTATTTGTCCTCCTCTTGATCATTGTAAAGTGCACGGATCCAGTATCTTCATGCCGCTTATAATAACATAAATATAAAATCCTTAAAATATTCAACTGTCTCAATTAATTAATAAATCTTTCTAAAGAGGATCAATACTGTAGTATGCTATCAAAGTAGTGTAGGAGGCTAAAAAGTTCTATAGGTACACACGGCGACAGATCAAGCTATACAAAACCAAAATATGCTGGTCGCGCGTAGGACGAGTAACCTATAACGTCTCGCGACCAGCTTATATTGGTTTTGTATAGCATGATGTGCAGTGTGTACCTGATAAATTGTATATTTAATTTATGAACTTGATAACGTTTTTAAAAATATAAATTGTTCGAAGTTACTCAAACTATGCACTCACGTATGTACAAACTACAAACCAAACCTGGCTCTGCATCTTAAAAAAATATGTACGATGATCGTTAATTTTTATTATAATGTACGACATACTAAAGTAGCACTCCTCGTCACAACACTGCTGCTGTCCGATTCAATGTGGCGATATCACCACAAAATAATTTATCGTTATATATCTGAACTCTTACGCTTATAAATATTAAGATAGAGGGATAAGGTTTCTCTGAAGCTGAACGTTCGTAGTACAAAATAGTTCAATGACAATGATAAATAATTTACCCCTAACTCAGGGTAATTCATCTAAACTGGCAGCACAGCACACTCGCACGCGCAGCGAAGCCTTTTCGCACGCACACACACATCTCAAGTAAACACGTGCCCTATAGCATATTGTAGATAGACAGTCGATTAGTCCGCGGGTCGGGAGCAGGTACCGTGCCTCGTCCCACCGACCGGTTGAACGACACAAAACGATCGAACGAACGCCTCTATACGAACTATATTATAATTATAATTCTAAACTTTAATTAATAATAACTTTTACAATTGACTGTGTTGTATTTGTGCGTGATTTAAAGTCAGGTATGCATTATAATAACTTCGTTTTAAGTGCATAGCGGTATCGCAAAACCAGATTTTAATTCGATATACTGAAAGTTGTTCTGTTTGTTTGTTTTGTCCGTGATGTTTTTAATGAGGTTATTACATTGATATTGTGTCACAAGTTGTTCTCCCAACGGATGCTTTCTTAAGACACAGGTAAGGTTTTTAATTCCAAAAGTAAGAAATTATATAGAGTTAAGTTTTCACGTCACATTAGTTACGAAATAATTTTTTATGATATCGATGACACTATTCAACGTGAGTACTTAATGTCCTTTTTATAACCCTTTGAGCATTAATAGTTATTGTACTTAATAAGTCCACGCATACCACGCGTGGCGAAAGCTGGCATGCAAATCGTTAAAAAAAACTTGCTAGAACTCTGGGTTTAAACCTAAAACCTGTAAATATGAAGGGAATACTTTTCAATCTTAGTATTAAATTAATAAAAATTTTATTATTATTACTGGTAATTTAACTGTCAATACCAACTATAGTGTAAGAGATAGACGTACTTTTTGTTATCATCAGCTGCAAGGCTGATTCAGTATTTATAGGGATGTCTGGGGTTTGTCAATCGGTTTAGAAGATACAGCCGTTCAGTTCAAAGGTCGGACCTTTGGACGGCTGTATCTTCTATACCGACTGTCAGAACATGTCAGTTTTTGCACTGTTCGCATAGCTACATTGCATATCATAATACCTGCATATTCATGCATATTCATTTTTTGATCAATCATAACAGACCGTTGAATGGCTGTAACTCTTAAACCGACTGGAGTTATGCATAAAAACCTGGTCCATCCCCATCACAGAGATGCTCTTCATCCTATGAATACTGAATCAGCCTTGCACTGCTAGCATGCCACCCACGACAAAGCGTTTAAACGAGTAAAACGTCATGCGCGCTCTTTCTGGCATACATAAAATAATAAAGATGGAGGCACATCTCGACTTCTGTCGTTTTCTCGGGGGTGGCATGCAAGGCCTACTGCTGATGATAACAAAAAGTACGTCTATCTCTTATTATGCTAGGTACTAGGTAGGATACGCGATCCTTCCTAGTATTGTCTTCAGACATTTGTAATATTTCTGAAGGCTATCTAAGCACAGAAAGGATGTAAACAATTACAATTATGAACTCTACGTCAAGGTGCTAAGGAACTCGACTCGTTTCCTAGAATGTTATCTATTTGTTTTTATGTCAACTAGCGGAAGGGCCGGGTCTATATTCTTGTCAGGTACAAACATTCAAATGGTCGTAGATATTGCCATGTCATTCATTAGTCACATAGCTGTAGGTATATAGTGTACTGTTTTATTCAATAGATTTGCATAGGATACGAAGATCTTATGTTGAAATTAATTTAAACGCAATGTTTACCTTATGTTATTTGTGTAAAATTATAAAGAAACCTGATCTATACTATTATAAAACTAACAGGAAGTTTGTCTGTACATTGAAGATATTAACAAAAATAAAGTTATGATATGGTTTTTAGGTGTCCCTGATTCCATTTCACCAATTTTTGGATTTTTTGTCTGTCTGGTTGTTTGTGTGTTTGTTTGTTTGAACGAGTATCACGCAAAAACTACTGAACCGATTTTGATGAAACCTTTTTTAGTTTGATAGCTTATGATCTGACTTAAAATCTGGTATATAATTTGTGCGGACGAAGTCGCGGGTTAACGCTCGTTATTTTATAAAACGTGATAGGTGTGAAAAGTTTACAAAAGTTATTGTCTCCATTTAACAAATAATATTTAAGTGTGTTTGTCACCACACGGACAACACACTTAAATATTATTTGTTGGCTAAGAATAGCACCATCCCATTTCCTCCCGTGGGTGTCGTAAAAGGCGACTAAGGGATCTACCAGAAGATGGGCAGCAGCATCCTCTGAGTACACACATTCAATCCAACTGCGATCGCCAACCCGCCTGCCAAGCGTGGCGATTATGGCAAATCCCCCCATTTTGGGGGAGGCTTATGTCCAGCAGTGGACGTTTAATGGCTGATATGATGACAACATTCTCGCCGAGAACAGCCGAGAACGAGAGTGTGGATGCCCTACATTGTTCTCGTAGCGTCTGTAGTGAGCCGTAGCAATTTTCCTTTGAAAATTCTTGCCGAGAATTCGAATTCTCGCCGAAAGGTTCTCACGAGAGTGTAGTGCCTGTTTTAGGTATAGGTACACCGGGAGCAACTTAAGCCTTACAAAGATTTTTCTTTTCTTTAGCATGATTCATTCAAGCTAAATAAAAAAAATGATTCATTCATGCTGTACGCATTTATTTGAAGATTTTGTGACTAATAAAATAAAGCTATTTCATTTCATTATACTATAATCTATACTATTACAAAACTGTAACAGGAAGTTTGTCTGTACATTGAAGATATTAACAAAAAAAAGTTACGGTATGGTTTTTAGGTGTCCCTGATTCCATTTCACCAATTTTTGGATTTTTTGTCTGTCTGTTTGTTTGTGTGTTTGTTTGTTTGAACGAGTATCACGCAAAAACTACTGAACCGATTTTGATGAAACTTTTTTTGTTTGATAGCTTATGATCTGACTTAAAATCTGGTATATAATTTGTGCGGACGAAGTCTCGGGTTAACGCTCGTTATTTTTAAAGTTATTATTATTAGGTAGGTATTATAAAGCAAAAACTGTTCCTACTTGTAGAAAATAAATTACCAACACCTCAATTTCTTTATTACTAGAAATATTTAAGGGTGTACGTTTTTTGGACCCTTCCATACGAAAGTGCGGATCAGCCGATGATTTTCTAAGGGAGGTCTATACAATTTTTCGTTTTCCGACCAATGTTCCTCAGGAAAAGTTATTTAGTTTCATTATCTGAACAAATTTAAAATTTTCTAGTACAGTAGGTACCTAATTAAAAAATAGAGGTGTAGGTATAGTTTTGCAAATCTTACAGAATGTCATTATCACAACAATATAGTTTACACTATACAGGGTGTAAGGAAAAGTATCATAAACCTTTAAATCACATACTCTACCCATCGAACTGAACCACTTTTACTATGGGAGCAAGCCCTGTCAGTCCAAAAAATAAATCAGCTCTTTGAGTCAAGTAGGCATTGCAGTTTAGTATGGAACAGCTGTTGTTTTTTTTCTGACTCGTTTGCTCCCATAATAAAAGTTGTTTAGTTTAATGGGTATAGTATGTGATACATATATAAGGTCTAACAAAATTAGGTGAAACTATTTTAAGGGGATGATCAGACCATCAAACTGAACAACTTTCTCTATGGGACCAATATCGAAATCACGAAAAAAAATCTGCTGCCCCATACATTTAGGTCGAGTAGGTTTGTATGGAACAGCTGATTTTTTTTCGCGATTTCGATGTTGGTCCCATAGAGAAAGTTATTCAGTTTGATGGTCTGATCATCCCCTTAAAATAGTTTCACCTAATTTTGTAGACCTTATAGAAAAATTGCAGTGGGATCTTAGAGTATAAACCAACTCATATAAAATTCAATTTATCATCGACCAGTACGTGCCTATATAATTGGTCTGTAAAATGAACTATCCTTTCACTCTATTGCGATTCTCATTACAGGTTAGCTAACCCATAGTTCATTACTCTTGGTTTAATCTTCTTCCACGTTACATGAAATGCACCATTAAGTGCAAAAGTTACGAGACATAAGTTTTAAGTCTTATTACGAAAGCGCTAAGTCATCTATTAGCCCAGTAATTTTACGGAGTTTTGTTAGGCGGGGTAGGGAGTAATTATTAATTGGATTTTTAAACTGTAACCAGCACCATTTAGTGACAAAAAGACTATCTTATAACATATTAAAAAATAATTCGCTAAGCAACCTAGAAATCAAAATTGTGTATCCCAGAAGGCTTTTAAATTAATAATATTAATACCAATGCACTCATTTGACTCAGATTTAACAATATAAATTATTTTTGAGCAATCAAATAGGCAAAGAAATTAAAAAAATGAGGTATTTATTCGAAATTACGAATGTATTTTTCAAAACCTTCTAAGAAGACAAAAATATTTACACCATGTTTGAAGTATGTGTAATGGTAAGCCTTAAATATGTGCAAAAAAATTTACCATCAGGTTTTTTATAACGAGATAATAGCTTAATTTTAAAATTGGAACTGTTGCTGACGTGATTTTTTATTTAATTTTATACATTTCTGGGCTCAAATTGGCTCTTCAATATTATACCGAAAAAAAATTACAATTATTTATTAGTCCCGGCTCAAACTGTAAAATGACTGGGCTATATCTATATCTACAAAGACAGACAGACAAGTATGTACCTATTTGTTTTATGGAAAAGGTTTTACACAAACAATCTAATAGTACCTACTTAGGTACGTCAGCCTATATTCGGTTTTTTTGTAGATGCTTTCATTGTTTTTTTTACGAACCTGCAGTCAATACCAAAATATGTTTAAAATAAGCTAAATATATTTTTAGGATTACTATAAGTTATTTTGTTCGTTTCGTAGTGTATGAAATATTTGAATTCTGTACACAAGTTGCATACTCGAATTATCCTTCCATTAGTTGCAGTATCGTAGACAGCATTTAGTAAAATTCAAACAAAGACGCTAAAATTAAACATGATATTTTTATATGGCGAAGGATTCGATATAATTATCTATCTATCTATACTATTATAAAACTGTATCAGAAGTGTGTCTATACATTGAAGATATTTAAAAAAAAATTACGATATAGTTTTTAGGTGTCCCTGATTCCATATAACCAATATTTTGATTTTTTGTCTGTCTGTTTGTGTGTTTGTTTGATCGAGCATCACGCGTAAATATACTGAACCGATTATGATGAATCTTTTTTTGTTTGATAGCTTACGATCTGACTTAAAATCTGGTATATAATTTGTGCGGACGAAGTCGCGTGTTAACGCTATACAGGGTGAAATTGATATCATTAGCATCCTTTTAAACTAAGAGTCTACCCATCAAACCGAACAACTTTTACTAGGTATGTTAGCAAATCAATCGGAGCAAAATAAAATCAGCTGTTGCATACATTTGAGTCGAATAGGCAGCGGCGGCGGGTGCAGTTTAGTATGGAACAGCAGATTTTTTTTTTGCTCCGATCTTTTGCTCTCATAGTAAAAGTTGTTCAGTTTGATGGGTAGACTCTTAGTTTAAAAGGATGCTAATGACATCAATTTTACCCTGTATAATATCTAAACTATTATAAAACTGTAACAGGAAGTTTGTCTGTAAAGATACGATATGGTTTTTAGGTATCCCTGATTCCATATCACCAATTTTTGGATTTTTTGTCTGCCTGTTTGTTTGTTTGTGTGTTTGTTTGTTTAAACGAGCATCACGCAAAAACTCAAACGATTTTAATGAAACTTTTTTTTTTGATAGCTTATTATCTGACTTAAAATCTGGTTTATAATTTGTGCGGACAAAGTCGCGGGTTAACGCTCGTATTTACTAAGAAAGAATTATTAAATCAATACCAATAAATGGATTTTGTGGATATGGGCAAACGTAGGTATTAGCTATGCAGCAGACTTTAAAATTGTCTGAAGATGACGAGTCAACCACAATATTTTAATTTCTGAATAGGAATATGTTAATCATAGTCTTTGAATGTTATGACTTTCAATGTCCTTACATTCGAGGTGTATGGGTAGTTTGCATATACGTGATATCTGTATTAGGTAACGAGCATAGGTATATTTTGTTCTATTGATGAATTTGATGAAGTTGGTACCTCTTTAGTCTCCGCCTATATATGAAGTTTCGTCGTTTGGTCAAAAAATTCGAAATTCAACAATTTTTTATTCAAATTAATATCACTTATTCTTTTTTCTTCTTCTTTTTTTATTCAAATTATTATCGCTTTTTGACGTCATTTTTTGACTCTACCACCGCGTCGGAAGGTGTTCCGTTGAGAGAAGATGCGGCCAGAAACTCTACAACACACATCTTTTAACCAAAACAAAATATACAAAGTACAATTAAAATACAATATTGCATTACATAGAGTAACATTGCCAAGACCAGACATTTTGGTCATTCAAATAGTCATCGAGTTTATAGTAGCCTTTTTTACAGAGGACTAGTTTAACATGGTCGAAATGTCCATTAAAAAGTAATTAGTTTCTAATACTTGGACCGAATATAATTTCATAAGCATAAAATATATCATAATCATCACTACATAGTATAAAACAATGGCGCTTCCTGCTGTCTGTCCCTATGTATGCTTAGATCTTTATAACTACGCACGGATTTTGCTGTTTTTTTAATAGATATAGTTATTCAAGAGACATGTTTATATGTATATATGATACATCAGTATTGCACCCGTGCGAAGCCGGGGCGGGTCGCTAGTATCATAATAAATCAAGGGTTCCGTACCACACCACCACACAACATAAGTTAACTTACAAAAACGTTTTGTTTTCTCCGGGACCTTTAACGCGAGACTGACTCACACTTGGCCGGTTTTTATAATTTATTGTTATACTGTAGAGTTTGCTAATTATCACACCATGTTTGACGCTTGTATGTATTACCGCTTTAACTGTAGAACAAAAAGAAAAAATGTAAGTATATAAAAACATAGTTTATGAGAAATTTTATGAGAATTTGTGTGTCCCAGGCTTTTAAATTAATAATATTAATACCAATGCACTCATTTGGCTTATATTTTAACAATATAAATTATTTTTGTTACACCACTGGCTTTTTCGGTGAAGGAAAACATCGTGAGGCAACCTGCATGCTTCTATTTCGAGGCATGTATTATACCTACTGTCCATTACAAGTGTCGGGCTCACTCCCCGTCACACTGGACAGAGTTTCGGTACTAATAGTGAAACGTGGATGTTCTGAGGTTTCAGAATATCTCTGACTACACCCTCGGGGAATATAGTCGTGAGCATATGCTTATGTAAATTATTTTTGAGCAATAAAATAGGCATTGAAATTTAAAAAATGAGGTATTTATTAGAAAATTCAAACGTATTTTTCAAAACCTTCTAAGTAGACAAAAATATTATTGATTTTTAAACATGTTACAGCCATGTTGTGCTATTTCGAATCTAATTAAAGATTGAAAAATTCCCCTTAAGACACGTCCCCTTAAGACGCAACAGATTGAAAATTTCGTTCTTTGGGTAGTGGTCTCGGTGGCGAAATTGGATAACGCAGTTCCCCGGTTTGGAAAAGTGCGGGTTCAAGTCCCGCCCGAGACAAAATCTTTAATTTGATTAGACAAAAATATTTGAACCATGTTTGAATTATGTGTAAAGCCTTAAATATGAGCAAAAAAAAATTACCGTTAGGTTTTTCGAACGAGACAATAGCTAAATTTTGAAATTGAAACTGTTTGCTGACGTGATTTTTTTTTTAATTTTAAGGTACATTTCTAGGCTAAAATCGGTTCTTCAATATTATACCGAAAAAAAAAATCAATTATTACTTAGTCCCGGTTCAAAACCGTAAAATGTGACTATAGCGAGGATCAGTGAGAATGCAAATGCGATTCATTATAATATGTAATTCTTAGAAAAATCAAACTGGCGTCTGCTGGTTGCCAGATAGGTAGGTACCTAAGGTTGGTTAATCGATGGAAACTGAGTCATTCAAGGAAAGTCTTGTCAATGCAGAGAAGAATACATTGCATAATAGTTAGTAAAATAACGTAATACACAAGGTTTTTCAGACCACCACCATTGAATTTAAATTCTGTTATACAGGTGAAATTGAACTCATTAGCATCAGTTTAAGCTAAGACTCTACACATCAAACTGAACAACTTTTACTATTGGAACAAGCCTGTCATCACAAAAAAAACAGCTGTTTCATACATTTGAGTCGAGTATGCATTGCAGTTTAGTATGGAGCAGCAGACTTTTTTTTTGCGATGACAGTTTGGTTCCCATAGTAAAAGTTGGTTAGTTTGATAGACAGGTGGTCTCAGTTTAAAAGGATGTCAATGAGTTTTCTTTCACTCTATTCTGTATACAGGGTGTAACAAAATACCCTAGTAATACTAAAAGCTTCAAACCATCAAACTGAACAACTTTCACTATGGAACAAACTTCGAAATGGCGAAAAAAAACTGCTTTCCCATACATTTTTAGTTGATGATTCTAAACAGCAGTTTAGTTTGTAATAAACAGCTAATTTCTTTTTCGTAATTTCGATGTTGGCCCCATAGTAAAGGTTGTTCAATTTGTTGGTCTGAACTCTGAAGCAACTGCTTAAGTATTACTATGGTGTTTTGTTACACCCTGTATTGAGATATCAACGGCCACCACATATTCCCACCACTGTAACTCCTGTAAACCAGAATCAACATCGGCGACCAATCACAACACTAGACAATGAAATTCAGCGAGCCCGGGAGATGACTCTAATCTGTCTTGGAACCCTCAACGAATTTAATTAATGAATATAGGAGTATGAAATAATAAATTACAAACCGAGGGCAGGAAGGTAAGAAAGGTCTCAGATCTCATGTTATTAAAATTTAAGATTTCGTGCCTCACACGACTATCGAGCACATTGGAAATGAATCTACGGAATTCGAAAAAATATTGTCTCAAAAAGGTTAGGCTACAGAGCAAACCCTTAACCCGATCATCTTTGTTTTAGGCTCAAATCGTAGCCGACTACATTGCCCAGAGGAGTTATACTCAAATTTTTGATATCATTCTTCGTTTCCAAAATATTGAGCGCCAAAATAAAAAAAATTTGTTTTTTTTTTCACTATTTCGACCATAACTTTTTTCGTGTTTGATTTTCTCGAATAATTCTTTTTGCACCTTACAGCTCTCGTAAATACGCGTCTTTTAAGCCTTTCTTAAATATCATATCTTCACAACTCTCCGAGATATAAGGGGTTCACACTTTTTCGTGAAATCGAGGCTTATACTGGAGCGAACGAAAAGACATTTCCAATGTCAAAAATCTAACATGTGATCTGAGGCTTTCTTATTTTCAGCCCCAGGTTAGTATGCTATATTTCTTCTCGAAGGAGGCGAAAAGCGGCAACATCGTTTAGCGCAGCGCGGGACGAAAGTTGACGCTTTCCGTCCGGAGCTGTAGGGGTGAAAAATAAATCTCCGACTTGTTATTCGATTAATACGCAAGGCTGTCAATCATAACAGCTATTTATAGCATTTTCTCTATTTCAAACCAGACAAGATTTTATTATCATGATATTAAATTCAATAAGCAGTATTCTTATAAGGAAACGAGCAGGACAGGAAAACAACTGGCCGTTGCTCCAGTTATAAATATTGCATTAGCCCCAACATGGCTTGGGTAGAGCTCATACCAAGGTATTAAAAATTATAACTACTAAGTACCGTCGGCAATTTCAAGAATGTTTCAAACCTTAGAGTATGTCACTCATCAGTTGATTGTAGCTATATACAGTGTTAGTATAAACAGTTGCATTACTTTAAGGGGCTATTGTACTTATGATACTGAACAACTTTTCCTAAGAAACATATAGGAAATTCGCAATAAAAAAATTTTGACTTTCCATACTACATCTACATGCAATCAGCTGAATGCACGAACACAAACACGAACGGAATTTTTTTCAGTATCCATTTCGAACCCATAGAACCATGTCAGACGTAAACAGTTTCAAATTTTCAATCAAAATAATTCGCAAAAAATAAAATATTCCACTGATTATCTTTTCCCTCTTTATTGTTTTAAAGAAATCCTTTTTGAAGTTTTATTCGCACAGACAGTAGCGCCATCTATCGATCCCCTAGAAAACCAAAAGAAAAAAGCTAATTATTAGGATTTTTGTTTTAAAACTTGCTTTTAGGTGTGTAAATAAATTAATAAACAATAATGTTAAAATTTAGAATTTACTTAATTTTTCAAATTGCAAAAAATACAAATAGAAAGAAATCATAACAAAATCGATGTGTCGTTTAATTTAATTGTATGTCAGCATGATCCAAATCGCATGAAGTCGACAATTATTCACTTATGTGACACTTATTCCACTGTTATAGAATTAAATATAATTTATTTGCTTTTATACTATGTATTTTATATCTATAAGGTAGAACACAACAGTCTACCTGTATTTAAATCTAACTGACGTATATCGTACGCACGGCTCCAATAATTACTTCGTGCACAAAGCTAATGGCTCAAATGTAAGTATGATTTGTATCACACGTTTCTCGTTCGGAATGGGCATCGGAAACCTGTAGTAGGGGTCCAAGGCATTACGTATGCAGCACGGCACTATCCCATGGACGGTCAGGACATTGCACCCACTTCGAACTCGCTTCTAGCTCCCTTTACAATCGTGTCTTCAGTAACCTAGTATAACTACATCTATGGTCACTGAGCCATAACTTGCTTGGGTATCTTGTTATTGGTAGATAAAAACCGGCCAAAAGCGAGTCGGACTCGCGCACGAAGTGTTCCGTACCACCTTAAAATATTACCAGAAAAATCGTTTTTTTTCTGGGACCCTTAGCGCAAAACCGACTCACACTTGACCAGTTTTTATTATTTGTTGTTTAACAATAGTACCTAAAGTTTAAACTATAATCACACAAAGATGGACGCTTGTAGTATGTATTATAACCGTTTTTACCGTGTAGGGCAAAAACAGAAAACGCTGAACAAACACATTTTTTGTATACCTACCATCTTGTAAACCCAAACATTTTTATTTTATTTTATTTTTACAGCCGATCCGCCATAATAACGCATAGGTATTATATGACAATGTCAACCGTCTAGCTCTACGAATAACTTATTCGTAGGTCTAGCTATTATAGTTAAAAAGATACAGCTTTTATACATAGGACAGACAAACAGATGGACTGAGAGCATTGGCTTATGAATATGGTCCCGGTTGCATCCCTTTGGGTACGGAACCCCAATAAAATTACAATAAAAAGTAAATCTTAATAAGGAATTAGAGAAAAATGGCAACAAAATCATTGTATCAAAAGTACCTATCTAGTAGAGAGGGAGGGACGCTTTGTTTTACAATAATTGTATCAGTGTGCTTGGTGTAAATAAAGAATTCAATCAATCAATCAATCAAACAAATATACTTTATTTTACACCAAAAACATAAAAAGTAAAATACAGAAATAAAATACAAGAGGCACAAAATAAGGCGGTCTTATCGCTAAGAAGCGATTTCTTCCAGACAACCTTAGGGTAGAGGAAACGGTGAAAAGAAGAAAAGTAGGCGGTGTTTCCAGAAAAAAATATCAAGAATCAGCAGTTATTAGTAAAAACAAAAAGTAAATATACAAAATAAACCTATTATAAATACATATATTATAATATACATACTCATATAAATATATACATATATAAATATATATACACACATACATCATACATAAATACGCGTACTACACAACAAAATACTATAGGAGAACATGAACCACAGACATAGGAAAAGATGTACCTATGAAAACAGACGGGTCAGTTCAGTTATATATTAGTTGTTAGTATTATATATTTCATTCATTCATACAATATTTACCTAAGTACAAAAAATCTCTACTACGATAATCGACACTATAATAATCGACACTAATTTTGACACAATTATGCTTACTGCTACATTAACCGTACTTATACGTATACAGGGTCGAAAAAAAAGGCCGTGGTTGGAGGGAAAGTACCCTTAATATCTATGATGGCAAATTTTACTGAAATGAAACATTCCTTTATTTTAAAAAATAATTAAAACTGCATTTAAAGATTTTTGAAAAATCATCTGCTTGAGCCGGGAATCGAACTGGTGAAGCGTGAAAAAAAAACATCCTGTATTTTATGATACCAACCGAAAGAGTCATTCATAAGGATCAATTTCTTTTAAACAACATAGTATCTTAAATTTTTTTCCACCCTGTATATATTATATTCTTTGACCGTACCAAGTTCTCTTGCATAATTATCAATTGTATCATAAAATAGAGTACGTCATTCATAACTGCTCACAACGACCAATTGTTTGTATGTTTTTTAGTTACGGTTGCAGTCAATTATTCCAATTGTCTATTTGTTAATGATAAATTCGTGCTTTGTAACATTTTAGGTGATTTTTAGCTCTGTCAGGTTACTTTAAGGTTACACGATTCAAAAGGGCTTTTGTAGATTTTTCGGAATTAGTACAAATCAATTTTAAAATTATTATTTTTCCATGGAATGGAACGCTTTTTCATATTTTTTGCAATGTTTTAAAACACAAAACGTTCGTAACGTAGTGAGTGCAACTCCTAAAAACTCGTTTTTCTCTCGCACTAATGTATACCAAATCTGAGACCAAATCACAAATGACTAAATTAACCGTCTCACTTACTCGCTCGATCAATCAATCGGATGAAAAATGCAACAAAATGAAAAACGCTACTGAATTGTTAATATTTTTGTAAGTAAATACAACCAACCTCTGTCTATCAACTCTTAATACCCTATTACTGGAAAAAAATATGAAAGGTTACTTTTCACACCAAAAGGTTACTTTTTATCTATTTCCGTTTACTTTTGACAAGATCCGGCTGGCAACACTGGACGACAGTCATCTTATGTAGGTGTGTAACGAAACACCCTATCGGTTTAGATAAGACCATCAAACTGAACAACTTTCACTATGGAGCCATCGTCGCGACCGTAGAGATCGGCCGTTTCATACAAAACTACAGTTCAGTTCAGAGTCAACTCAAATGTATGGGACGGCAGAGTTTTTTCTTTCCAACTTTCTCTCCATAGTGAAAGTTGTTCAGCTTGAGGTGTCTAAACAATTCCTTTAAATATTACAAGGGTGTTTTGTTACAACTTGTATATTCAGAATTTTTACTGAATTAAAATAAAGGGCGAGGTGAACTCCCGAGGTGAGAAAAACATTATTTTCAGGTGGACTAGGTAAACAGTAGCGATTCGGTTCTGGCACTCGCCGGCCGCTGCCGCGGTACGCTCGCTACGCTCGCTCGGCTCGTGCGCCGTGGTCGCAAGAAACCTAACATGCTCGTCGCTTCGCTCCTCGCTAACCTAACCGAATGAATTTGATCTGGGGTCTAAAACGAGTTTTTCATAATAATGGATTTTCACATACTGGAGATTTACGATTTGAAGAAGACGTGACAATTCCACACGAGAAGAAGAAATAAAAAGTGTGATAGTAGCAGACGCATATCCTAATATAATGTGTTGAGACCATGGGTGCCAATTTTTTTTTAAATTGCAACAAGCGAATGTAAAATATTAAAACCATGATAGTACTAAATCATCGTGTTGAATTTTATATTATTGTGGATATCTTTTCTAAAAACGGCGATAACGTCGTAAATATGTCAAGTGACTCAGTGGGAAATACAATTTTAGTGCGTTACACATAAAAGTCCTGCGACACGAAGGATTTTAGTCTTTATTGGTCAGCTTTAAGTGTGTTAACGATAACACGGGACATATACTAAGTTCAATCGACTCGTTCGCTTATCGCAGATCACTGTTTCAATTAAGGGGTCATCAGCACTGGCTTAAGCAATGTTCGTAATCGAAGTATCTTTATAAATACATACATATCTACTTCAACAGCCACGTAAGGCTAACATTCTCGTATTTAGGCTTCAATATGTTTCAATATTAAACTTGTCACTTTTGTGTCAGTGTGAATAAACAGTGCTCCATACAAACAAAGTCTGGTCTGGTTATATTTTCAACTAGCGACCCGCCCGGGCTTCGCACGGGTGCAATGCTGACGCATTATATACATATAAACCTTCCTCTTGAATCACTCTATCTATTAAAAAAATCGAATCAAAATCCGTTGCGTAGTTTTAAAGATCTGAGCTTTAAAATTAAGTGTCTGTATATCTATGCTTGTAGGTTGTCTATTGCGTTAAAATTTAAAGTTTTAAAGTTACAGTGGCTCAAAGATATCCATACAAATTTTCAATCAATCCTAGCAACTATGTATTTTAACGAAAATCTAAAAACATACCAACAAGCATAGAAATTAGTTTCTAGATTGTTTCTAAAAATATCATTGAATTTAATTGGGTTAGTATTGAAAATATAACCACACTTCATTTGTATGGAGCGCGTTCCGAATTATTTTGTAAGTTTAGGTCCGTAAAAGCTTATTAGGACTAAGTTAGGGTTGTGTAAACCAAAAATTGCAACAATTCAATAGTAATTGCAGCTCTAAACGTCCAATAATTTCCGAGATGAGGCACATCACAAAATTTTGTTATTTCAAAAAAAGGTAAATTTTAAGTTTTTCTCTTGTTTTGTTTATTAATCTTATATACATCGATGAATTAAGAATTTTTCCTTTTCTATTAATACAAAATCGAAAAATCACCGTGCATATCACTTATCAGGTCATCTGCATGATAGAAAGTTAATTATTTTGTTTACAATAACTTATTATGATGGTAGGTATTACAATTCATTTATCGATGTAGATAATTTTTTTTCACGTTATGCATTAATTTGATAAAATTAAAGGTACAGTACGACCAGGAAATTAATTCCGCTCGTCAATCTTCGTTTTCGCAGAGCGAGACCGAGTCCCCGACAAAACCCGAAGTCATTTAGTATTCAAAGGGTGCAAAGTCGGATAGCAGCGAAAAGAGCGCGAAAACAAATTAGCCAATAGCGTAAACGAGTTGAAGGTGGCACACCCTGATTGGGCAATATAATTTCGCGCGGTATTAAAATTTGTCAACTGCGCAGGTACATCGGTAAGACTTATAAACCTGGTACTACTGTAACCCCCAATAAATATCCATACAATCTAAAAAAAACTGCACCTCAAATAGTATTGCCTACATTACTTAAATAACTGTAGGACAGAAAACGAGAGATGCCGCTAGCGCCACTATCGTATTTCAATTTAAATATGTTAGCCTACTGCCTGAGGCCCCGTCCTGAATCCACGATGAGGCCAACTGTCAATCACGTAAGAGAAGGTAACAATAATAATATTAATATTTGGCACACTGGTTTCAATAACCATCGCACTGAAACTGTAACTGGTGAGCAACAAATAGGTTTCTCGAACACAGCCATTTACAATTGATTGCGGTTACTTGCAAAATTTTAAATTAGAGGTTTCCAAGTAAACTTATAGCCCAGTAGATGGCTCTCACACATCACAGTTAAAAAAAAATATTTTTCTTAATTTAAATCTGACTTGTTTAGAAATAAAGTTGTACGGAAAATGTCTATCCTTTGAAACGTCCTATATTTTTGACCTGTTTATCATCAACCCTGAAGATTATGTAGGAATCTCCTAAAACCCATTCAATTTTATTTTAGTTTTTAGGTCATCAACGCCAACAACGGAGTCTTGGCCGAAATCGTTCAGAAGCAATACCTCCTACATACTATTGCTTGGTACCTATGCTCTTTTACTTATTCTCTATGTTCATAGTTTGCAGTCTTAATTTGTAGCGATTTTTCGATTAATTCGTAATTTGGTTGGTTTCCCGAAAAAATTTTATTTATTTAAATTCAAGGGATCGAAAAATAATGTTTTTGTTTCTCCAGCATTTTGTAATTTACCTACCTATACAGGGTGAAATCGATATCATTAGCATCCTATTTTAACTAAGAGTCTACCCATCGAACTGAACAACTTTTACTGCAAGCAAACCGATCGGAGCAACAAAAAAAATCTGCTGTTGCATACATTTGAGTCGCGAACTCGCGTGTCGACATTGCAGTTTAGTATGGAACAGTTGATTTTTTATTTGCTCCGATCGGTTTGCTCCCATAGTAAAAGTTGTTCAGTTTAAAAGTTGTAGTTTTAAGTAAGAAAGATAAAACTGTCTCTCTAGTATATCAATAAATAAACATGAACCCAAGACAGTCAAATGCCAACGGTGCGTTCCGTTATTTCTTACAAATCGGTTCGCATACTAACACTGCATAGTTCCTGAACATTGTATTCAAAGAATTATCGCTCTTTTGCGAATAGCGCTTTCAGGTTTGTTTCCAATGCAGCTTACTAGATCAGTTAAGTCCATTTTAAGACTCGCGTGGAATCTTACACCTACTAAAACATCCGTCGATAACAGAACGTGGAAAAGACGACTTGTTTCAAGAAAGGACTGTCATGATGTCACGTGGCGGTGACTCTATTTCTGTAGAAGGAATGAACATTAAAAAACACTTTTTTAGAAATCAATGACGTAAATTTTTACAAAATTAAGATTAAATTGAACCTATTTGTATGCAGTCTTATGATTTTCACGCCGAACTTTAGGGGATATGGCTATACAGGGTGTAAGGAAAAGTATCATTAACCTTAAAACTACATACTCTACCCATCAAACTGAACAACTTTGACTATGGAAACAAACCAGTCAGAGTAAAAAAAAAATCAGCTGTTCCATACTAAACTGCAATACCTACACGACTCAAATGTATGAGACAGCTGACTTTTTTTTGTTCTGACAGGTTTGATCCCATTCTAAAAGTTGTTCATTTTGATGGGTAGAGTATGTGGCTTAAATGTTAATGATACATTTCCTTACAACCTGTATATATTTCGCATTTAGACTGCGATGTACATTTTTAGACTTTTTGTTGTTTGGGTAATTTGTATAAGAGTTCCCTTTTGGAAATTTTGGTACATTATCTATTATCGTGCATCGTCATCATCATCAGCTTATATAAGGTCTAACAAAATTAGGTGAAACTATTTTAAGGGTATGATCAGACCATCAAACTGAACAACTTTCTCTATAAGACCAATATCGAAATCGCGAAATAAAACAGCTGTTCCATACAAACCTACTCGACCTAAATGTATGGGACAGCAGATTTTTTTTCGCGATTTCAATATTAGTCCCATAGAGAAAGTTGTTCAGTTTGATGGTCTGATCATACCCTTAAAATAGTTTCACCTAATTTTGTTAGACCTTATATACGTAGCACTGCAGGGCACAGGCCTGCCCTCAGGGAGGGTGTATGGGCGTTTTTTAGTAACCCCGCGTGTCCAATGCGAATTAGTGGACTAACACATAACCTACGCATCAGAATTTCCTCTTCAGTGTTTGCATTTTACATGACATTTTGATTCGCAACATTTGTATCACATGAAACATAATTTATAATAATAACACCACTCTGCGCTCCAAGACCCGCATAGCCGATGCAGGTGTTAAGGCCGCAAAACTGAAGTGGGACTGGGCCGGACATGTTTGTCGCATGCATACAGAGCGGTGGGCAACAATCGCGGCCCAATGGGAGCCCGACGATGGAAGCCGGGGCCGGGGCAGACCAAGAAAGAGATGGGGCGACGACCTAGATGCCCACGAAGTCAACTGATGGCACGGGATAGAGAAGGCTGGAAAAGCTTGGGGGGGACCTTTGCCCAACAATAGGACGGAATAAGTTAATACACAAAAAAAGTAATAATGTACTTGAATGACATAGATAAAACATTTTTGCGACTTTCTTTTTTCTAAGAAAGCGTGTCATAAACATCTTGTTGATAGAACATAAATGGGAATAATTGGAAAGATTTTAGAAAGCTGCACAATTTGAATTAAGTATTTTGTGTTATTGACCTTCTGCTAATAGTTATTAACATTACACACAAACATAATTATTAAAAAGATAATATTTAAGTTACTAACGAAATAAAGAACAACAACTGATTAAACTAAAATATCCTAAAACTAAAATATAACTAGACTAAATTATATAAACAACATCTTATCTCAAAACATAAAAGCCTACAAATAATACAAACACTCTAGAGCGTCGCCGCAAGACATGGTGCCCAACAGGCTAGCAGCATTCCCCCTCTGGATGGTGAGGCTGATTCTTTGTGCACAGGAAGCTGCCAGCTCTGCGGTCATTAACATTTGTTGGTGATTTCTTATAGTTGATTTTTACTATACTTCTTATTTACAAAAACAGTCACGTACGTACGTCCGCGAAAATTTGTCCGTTAGTCAATCTTCGTTTGCGCAGACCAGTGGCCTCGCATGCCACCCCCGAGAAAACGATACAAATCGAGATGTGACTCCATCTTTATTATTTTACGTATGCCAGAAAGAGCGCGCATGACGTTTTTCTCGTTTAAACGCTTTGTCGTGGGTGGCATTCTAGCCGTGACCAGACTTCCCGACAAAACCCATAGTCATTTAATATTTAAAAAACAATCATGCGCGGTAGTCAAAGGGTGCAAAATCGGTCGCTTCTAAATCTTTCTCTATCTTGTTCTAGGTCGAATAACAGACTGACGAATGCTGCATCTACTAACGAAACACGTATACAAGCTTCAGACCCTCAAACTGAACAACTTTTTTAATGGAACCAACTTCGAAATCGCGAAAAAACAGCTGTTTCGTAGAAAAAGTCAATGGCTACGCGACCCAACTGTTTGAAACAGCAGACTTTTGTCTCTCGATCTCGATGTTGGCTCCATAGTAAAAGTTGTTCAGTTTGATGGTCTGAAGCACCCCCTTTCGTATGTAACGATTATATATATATCAATCAATCAATCAATCAATCAAATATACTTTATTTTACACCAAAAACATAAACAGTAAAATACAGAAATAAAATACAAGAGGCACAAAATAAGGCGGTCTTATCGCTAAGAAGCGATTTCTTCCAGACAACCTTAGGGTAGAGGAAACGGTGAAAAGAAAAAAGGTAGGCGGTGTTTCCAGAAAAAAATATCAAAAATCAGCAGTTATTAGTAAAAACAAAAAGTAAATATACAAAATAAACCTATTATAAATACATATATTATATACATACTCATATAATATATATATATATATATATATATATATATATATATATATATATATATATATATATATATATATATATATATATACACATACATCATACATAAATACGCGTACTACACAACAAAATACTATAGGAAAACATGAACCACAGACATAGGAAAAGATGTACCTATGAAAACAGATCGAGGGTCAGTTCAGTTTTCAAGGAAATGAGACTTAACTTTCGACTTAAAAACATATATATATATAGTATGAATGAATGAATGAATGAAATATACTTTATTTACACCAAACACATAAATACAGTACAGAGCAGGTCACAAAAATAATTATGGTACAAATAAGGCGGTCTTATCGCTAAAAAGCGATTTCTTCCAGACAACCTTGGGGTAGAGGAAATATCAACTAAGAATACGGGTCGGTGTTACAAAGAAAAATTAAAAAGAAAAACAATGATATAAATACCTAACATAAATAGATAAACATATAATTCTTATTTAAGTACATAACAAATAAATAGATATTTGTTATCATAAATACCTATTATAAACATATAGTATTGAATTTTACATTGTATAGTGGCTGGTACATGACTGATTTCATCGCAGCATGACTGTGATTAACATTTTCGAGGATATAAATTATAGTTGAACCTTATTCGTCTCCAATAATTACTTATACAAATTATTACCTACCATATTTGGGTAAAATATCTATGCTAAGAACTGTTAAATGCTATGGATTAAACCTAAGGGTGATTAAGTAAATTAATCTACTAAATTAAGAATTCCATAAAAGCGGTGTAATAGTAGCTGCTTCATTAATTAAACCTTTTCAGGTTTCCCATTTTGAATTGGAATTTGGACCGTGACTTCAATAAATAATTACTTGATAGGGATCTGGCTGGAACGATTCAAATATTTAGAAGAAAGGTATACATAGGTACTTAAAGCGTGTAATGTGAGAACAAAGAAGTAAAATCATATTTTACTCACTATGAAAACAAGAATATTTACCGAAATAAAAATATTAATGACTAGTTTTTGGTGCCGCCTTCGGTTTCAACTGCGTAAAATACCAATATTACCAATCGAGCTAGAAATAAATCTCCACTGAACCGTGATTGGACCGTGGGTGAACCACAACTTTGAATACATTCGACAGCCGTTAGAGCCCTTTTGAAAGATCGCTCAGATGGTAACTAGGCTGGTTAGTAAATAAGTCAAGTATAGCCAAAACTTATAGTAGGTAACTGGTTTGCAATGTGATTAGAACTGAGATTGAATAGGGATTACATTTCGATGTTTTAAATTAGCCCGATCGGGGTCCAGGGCTGCAATCGCGATAAATATTCGGTGATTGAACTGTTATTGGACTACGTACGAACCATAAATTTTGACACATTTGGTATTGCGCTAATCACGGTACTGCTCTTGACAGCCGTTAGAGCCGTTTTGACAAATCGCACAGACGTTATTGGCTGTCAGTTATATAGAGTTTAGCGCGATGCGGAATTCAGCACAGTTGAATAGTAATTGGATTGCAATGTGATTAGAACTGAAAGTGGATAAGAATAGAACTTCGATGTTTTAACTTAGCGCAATCGGGCTGCTGGCTACCTCTTTGTCAAAAAACTAGTTCTTTAGAATACTTCGATGTGAAAGATATAATATTATTGTAGTTAGTAGTTACATGGAGCAAAGAATTTGTGATTATGTCATTTTGCGAATATGATGTTATGCGAATGTGACATTGTGCGCCTGACCCAAGAAAACATGTAACTATAGCCAAAATGATCCAAGAACGAAGCAGCAAAGAAAACAGATTGTAATTACTTAGTTTCACTGCAAGAGCTACAAGCACGAACAATGGATTAGCAAAAAACCGAAATCGCATGAACATTGAACCACGTTATTTTAATAACGAATCAATCTATTAAAAATTTCCTTAAAACTAGGGTTGCATAAGCTTGGACAACCTTTGTTTAAACGCCAGTTACCAGTACTTTCTATGTGATAGTGCGGGCAAGGCTAACTGCCCACGCATTTCTGTCGCCCTGGTAGGTACTGCAAGGAGGTTGTATAGCCATAGCTTGCTGGCTGGTTTTTATCTAAACTATTATAAAACTGTAACAGGAAGTTTGTCTGTACATTGAAGATTGAAGATGGTATCCCTGATTCCATATCACCAATTTTTGGATTTTTTGTCTGTCTGTTTGTTTGTTTGAACGAGCATCACGCAAAAACTACTGAACCGATTTTGATGAAACTTTTTTGTTTGATAGCTAATAATCTGACTTAAATTCTGGTATATAATTTGTGCGGACAAAGTCGCGGGTTAACGCTCGTTTGAAATAAATTTGGAACGTCGAAGAGCCCCGGCGCCGGCGCGGGCTTCAATTATTATGGATGTCAGAAGAAGATCGTTCTCAGAGCTAGAAAGCAAATGTCTCGATATATATGAAAATAAAATATAAAACAATCAGTAACGCTCTATTTCGATTACCATTTGAGTTACGCCTCCACAGTACCTACTTTGATTAAAATTGTTCTCTCCTATAATAAGCAAGTCTCTAACACTCAGTTGCAGCAACGCTCATTAGAGTTAATCCTCCATCAAATCTCTCGCAAGCTTTAATACGTCAACAAGACAAAAAGTGACAAAAAGAGATTTAATGGAGGATTAACTTTAATAAGCGTTTCTGCAACTTAGTGTGAGTGAGAAAGGTTTATTCAGTACAATGACGTTATTGATTTAATAAGAGAATTTGATATCAGTGATATTGACAAATATTTCAATTTCGCGATGTAGGCACAGAATATATAATAGTACTAGCGTACAGAAGAATCACTCCCTAACAAACAGCAAGTTTAGGTATGAAAAGATACCTACACTTTCCGGCGCCGCTTGCCTGCAAGCTAAATTGTACCTTATATCAGCGCGCGAACTGTGAATGTTCTTTGCGCGCCGCAGTTCAAGGACGTTGCCGCCGGCGATCGCAAAGGTTGTCACTTGCGAAGTTTTTGAATCTAATTTATAAATGCGATATTGATTTCAAACTAAGACATTATTATGTGTAACTAAGAAAACTACGAATCATTAAAATATTTAGCATAATAAATACACAACAAATCCATAGCCTAGCCTTATTATGAATACGAATAGGTAAGTACGTCGTACATACCTACATTCAGCGAAGCTGCTACCTTATTGGGAACTCTTATTTTCTATTAACTAGAGCAAAAGTTATTCATATTTCCTTAAGTAATTACCTTAAGCCGCGAGCCGAGCGGCAACCCACTGACGTTAGCCGCCCTCGGCGGCAGTTCGGCCGAACATACCTAAACTGCGGAGTGAACCAGGCCTGATGTAGGTTCATAAAATGTATTCTACAGTGTGTTTAATTGAAATGATTCGACGAATTTTTAGGGGTTGTTCAGTTCAAACCAGCAAACTGAAAAACTTTATTTGTGGGAGCAAAGCTGAAATCACAAAAAAAGATATCTGCATATCCATACTAAACTGCCATGCCTACTCGATTCAAATGTATGAACAGCAAATTTTTTTGCAATTTATCTTTGTACCCAAAGTAAAAGTTGTTCAGTTTGACGGTCTGAACCACCCCTAAAAATTTTTCAAATCATTTCAATTACACACTGTGGAATAGAAGTTATAATATTGAAGTAAAAGAAAGTATTGTAGGTATACCTTCAATGTCGTACAATTTTGTTAATATGAAAAGCTAAAATTTGTTCTCAAAATCTCAAATACAGATTGGAAGAATATTGCAATATGTGCAAGGTCATCAACCCACGCAGATATCGGTTTAGACTGGTCCAAACAGGATCCTAATACTGGATCACGAATTCTCTTGGACCGTGAATTAAATAGCCTTGAGGACAAGTTTTGCAAACAACATTTAATTAGTCTAAAAGCTCAACAGAAGAGCAAATGTTGTAGGAGTCGTTTTTGTGAAAAAGCTTCAGATTTCTCTTTGAAAACGACGAATATTATCGAAGTTCATCGGAATATAAGTAGGATTACGAAAAGGAAAAAAGTATATTTGATTTTAATTTTTAATTTGATTACTTAATTATTTTGAAGCATGTAGGCCATGTAGGCCTGCCATGAATTGACACAGTAAGTATACAGGGCGAAATTGATATCTAAATTCATTGATAAAATAAAATTCTGCTGATGCATACATTTGAGTCGAGTAGGCATACCAGTTTGGTATGGAACAGCTGATATTTTGCTCCGATCGGTTTGCCCCAATAGTAAAAGTTCTTCAGTTTGATGGGTAGACTCTTAGTTTAAAAGGATGCTAATGATATAAATTTTACCCTGTATTATACTAGTAGTTACGGTGGTGCACATTTTGTATATCAAAATCAGTTCGCAAAGTAATCATTAGGAGCTGCACGAAATTTAATATGAAAATTGGGAGTAAAATAAAACTACTGTATTTTACAACACATAAAACTCATGGTAAGCCAATTGTTTGTTGTTTGTTAAGGGGGCATCGAAACTCCAGTGCTGCTGTAAATCGTATTTTTTAAATTTTTTTGACAACTTTACAACATTTCAAAAAAAGGTTACATTGTAGTACTTTCATCTTATCTGGTCATTACGGATGCACCAAGTATGAAACATAATAATCTTAAATGAAATGCTTCGATAAATTAAAATACAACCGACAATGACTACAATGTGACATGCTTGTTTTTTGAAAATGTTGTACAGGTAATTGTTAAGAAACTAAAAAAAAACACGATTGAGGGCAGCACTATAGGCTCGGCACCCTCTTAATGTGGTATGAGACTGGAGACCATGAAGCAATTTTGTGGATTCATTTGTATTTCTAATTAGCTTTACGGAAAGTGAATTTGTATTTGTTCTATTAAGTGATTTAGTAATAGATAAAAAACTTTCACTCACTTCTTTCACATAACAAAACATACAATGCTGCCCTATCATTAATTCTTTATGCGTTTTCTGGTTACTTAAACCATGGAGTCGTAGAATTTCTCTGTTACTAAAACACATAAACCTTTCACTTATGTATGAGATAGCTACTGTGTAATATTCCATCAATTATACGTAGGTATTAATGTTAACCACTTAATATACTGACAGTTTTTAAGGGGATGGTCAGACCATCAAACTGAACAACCGAATTCGAAATCGCGAGAAAAAACATTTTGGTCGAGTAGCTGCTGATTTTTTTCCGCGATTTAATGTTAGTCCCATATTATTTGTTCAGTTTGGTCTGATTCACTTCCAATAGTGTGTAACGAAATTAAGTTTACACCCTGTGTATGATAAAGCTACTGTGTAATATTCCATCAGTCCTACTTATTAATTTTGACTTTTTTAGATAAATAATAAATAATCTAGAAATAAACATTTTAACGGGTTCTTACCGCGTTTTGGTATATTTGAGTTCCCGATATTTCGGCAGTGTTACAACTGCCATGGAAAAAAATGCAAATGCCACGCAAATGTTTATTTTTAGATTAAATAATAACCGCGTAATTCTCAAAAACTGTAATAATAAATAACTCTCACAAGCACATACATTCTTATCTTCTTATCTTGTTGTGGGGGCTGGCAAGCCAGCAACACTTCGACCCAGTGGGATATTTTGTGTTAGCCCCAATACTTTTTGTTTTCTTCACCCTTCAAATACATGGTCAATGAAGGAGGCAATACCATTGAGGGGAAGCAACCTAAGGTCTCCCGGTTTTGGGTATCCATCTCCGAGGAGGCACATGCGTTTTGCCGCCAGGACATCACGCACATACATTGTTACTCGTATGATCCCACACGTAAGATTTGCAACGACACAAACATATAAGTAACATCTATGACCGAACCGGGATTCGGACCCAGGACCCTGGTTTGGCAGTCCGGTGTGGTAACCATTACCATTACACCAACCGCGTCATCAATGACATTTTCAACCCAAGGTCTAAAAAAAAATAGTAAGGAAAAGGAGGCTATGAACGTAAGAACAGAGTTAATAAGAGTGCCCTTCAAAAATTCGACACCCAATTTACTGAAGACAGCAATTATTTAATGTAATCCTGGGGTGTTACCACGAAATTCGATCGTCGATATTGCGTGCCGTTTTTCGTTGAGTTTGGTACTATAATCACTTTTAATTCGCAATTGCGGACGACCGATATCAGTTTTGACACTTGTCGATTTAGTCGGTACTCTGATACACACTGTCAGTGCTCGATAAATTGAGTTTGACATATGTTAAACGGACATTTCTTCGACAAAGATATACACTAAGATCCCGCTGCAAGTTTTCAACACCTTCATGTTTAGGCAATTATACATAATACCATTGGAAATTTCGTACAATAGATCCTTAAAAATAGAGTTGCCACTTTTTTATGAGCCTCTAATTTTTTTTACTTGTATTAAAAGCAGAAAAAAGCTAGAAGTGAAAATATAAAATAGAATAGCATATAAAATAGTCTATTAGTTTTTGTAAATTTTCTTCATTTGTACGAGTAAAAATATAGTGGTAATTCTGTGTAGCGACCATCTTTATGCAATTTTTTTTTCGTTTCTTTTATTTAGTTATCTATTTTTTTCGTGTATATCTGTTATGCTTAGCTTTAATTTGGTAAGTATACAATAAATTGGTTTAACAATGAGGGTACCTATATTATAATAATAAATAATCAACAGGAAAACAATTTTTACATGACCTTCACCTTAAATATGTAGGTATAATTCATTGCCAAAACAAATGTGTGAGAAAAGTAGTATTTGAAATTTTACCGAGATGAGATTCCTATTTCTGAAAACCTAGTTTTTCTAGACCATGTTAGTGAATCAAATATAAGTACCTAAGTAAAGAGTTCGCAGTTGGTAAAGTTACTCCAGGATCACGGACTTTTGATTTTCGATATAGCGAAAACTGCCGAGGACGTGTTCGTTAATTTTCGTACATTGAATCGACGAAACTAGTTTGACACTTGTCGATCGAACCGTACTCTAATACAAACTGTCAGTGCTCGATAAATTGAATTTGACAGGTGTAAAACTGCACAAAACTGTCAATTTTCCGAAAAATTGAACGTCAAGTCCACGACAAGTCAAGAGGTCTCTTTTTGTCAATGTGTGGGTAATTTTCGTGAAATAATCACGAAATAATAAATATTTTAAGTGAAGTGCCAGGCTCGCACAACTGTCTAACAAAAAAAATTATATGAAACGTGCACCGACGCCATTAATCGGTCACGACTACCAGTTTTTTTAGTATGGAAGTTAAGACTCTTATAACGTGGTGTGACATTCTCTCTGTGAAGTGCAATGCAAGTGCAGTGAGGTTTCTGACATTTTTCTTAGATGAGAATTCTATTTCAAAATACCATTTCTAGTCGAATCAAATATCCTAAGCTATACTCCAGACTCCATCGCTGAATAGGGGTTTTGAAACAAAGGTGAATTGAAACCGCATTTCGGATGCCTTTCCACCAGAGCTATGCGGGGTGCGTAGCGAAGCTACAAAACGAACTAAGCTGTGCGCGGAAACTGACCTTTATGCTATATGAGGATGCTAATAATACGTTTACATACCTCGCAAACATCCATCGCATATATCGTTCGTTCGCATACCAATTGCGCTCGTATCCCTCACTCGTATCCCGAGCACACATCTCTAACTCGCATTGTATGTAAAAAATTATCCCTTTTCCATCAGAGCTGCGCTGTACGAGGCTAAGAAATTGGAGCAAAGCTCTTGATGGATTTTTCCATGCTTATAGCTAAGTTTCCTCGCTCAGCTCTGGTGGAAAGGCACCCTTATACCCGCAAGATGCAAAAATACAGTTTCTCCCCTATTCGCCACCCTCAGTGCTCGTCATTGACTCACACCTACCAGTTTTGTAGTTATGGCCAATTTGTCTAAAAAATAGCTAATCTGGCTGTATAGAATTTAAGTTATGAGTCAAAATCTTCCCTAGTTAGATAACATAACATAAGCAATATTATTTTTTCCAGATTAAGAAGAGAACATCCCAGCATACTTTCCTGTTCAAGTGCCTTTATTTTGTGCTTAAAAACTATCTGTCTCAATTCCTTATGAAGGAAATTGATTACATTGATAACATAATTCGATTTATTTGAAAACTTCAAGTAAATACTTGAAACGAACACTTTAGAAGTTTTCATTTTCAGTAATAGAATTTACTATTATAGACGAGATAGACGAAGAACAATTTTAAGTAGGTATAATTGTAGAAAGCATGCATGTGATAGACTTCAAAGGGGGTTGTATTCAAAATCCATGTCCTTACGCCTTTAATCAGAACTATCCTTACACGACTAAGTTTTTTTTACGTTTCGAACATAGTATAGAGTTAATATATAATAACTAAAAGAGGCTCACATGCTTATTTATTAAATTACTATTTGATGCACATGCTCACGAATAACACATGGTGTTAGGGTAAACAGTTGCATTACTTTAAGGGGTGATTCACGATACTGAACAAGATCGCTAAATTGGACTTGTACCGGCTAGTAGTAATATTATATTATATTTAGACAGAAATCAAAAGAAATAAAAAAAAACATTAGGTATCAATGGTCCTCTGAAGAAGATCTCCGAAGAGAAAAAAATATGTGGTATTTTTTTTATTTATTATTTGATTGTGACTCTCAAGCAAGAGTTAATTGTGGTTGGAAATCTTTTTTTCTGAACTAAGTATAATTAACATTGAAAATTGATAGCAATAATATTAATATATAATAATTTTGTCCTATTTTTGTTTCATTTACGATGTTAACCGTGTAATTATTTCTTTAAATTAAAGACATATTATAGTGAGTGGTACAATTTAAATACCATCAGTGGCACAATTTAGTAAACTGGTAGTCTAAATTGTATCGGTGGAAGACCTTCGAGGAAAATAGATTTTGGACCGGAAAATATATAGATAGATACTATATTTGATCGCAGGATAGATAGCTAAGTTTTTAGTATGTTCTACCAAGTAACCAAGTCTAACATTTAGCCACTATTACACATTTCTAACTTTCTTTGCTTTGAAGGGGGGATGCGGGAACCTATAAAGTGGTACGATATAGTCGACTCTCCCCTACTATAGAAAACAGTCATATATCTAGACTATTATAAAACTGTAGCAGAAAGTTTGTCTGTACATTGAAGATATTAACAAAAAAAAGTTACGATATGGTTTTTAGGTGTCCCTGATTCTATTTCACCAATTTTTGGATTTTTTGTCTGTCTGTTTGTTTGTTTGTGTGTTTGTTCGGGTATTTGTTTGTTTGAACGAGCATCACGCAAAAACTACTAAACCGATTTTGATGAAACTTTTTCGTTTGATAGCTTATTGTCAGACTTAAAATCTGGTATATAATTTATGCGGACAAAGTCGCGGGTTAACGCTCGTAACTTATAAAAGAGTTCCGTGACTGACTGACCGACTGACTAACAACGCACAGCCCAAACCACTGAAGATAGAAACCTGAAATTTGGAATATTAAATTATCAAGCTAGAGGATGTAGGGATGCACTAAGAAAAGATTTTTCGAAAATCAACACTTAAAGCTACGCGGACGAAGTCGCGCGTCAAAAGCTCGTAACAAATAAAACAAAATAATTAGGTTGGAAAAATAACAAAGCAAAGACCAATAAAAGCGTTTAGGTTTAAAATAAAATATTACATTGAAATAGTTGATAATATTTAATTTATTATAAGTAACAATATTAATATGAAGCTGGCTTAACTAACTTAATACAAAAAGAAAAAACCAAACAAGAAAAACACCTAGGCTACTTAAAGGTAAAAAATGTACTCTAAAGCCCCTACTCGGGGCAGAGTGCCTAGGAAGCTGGCAGCGTTGCCTCTTTGGATCGCAAGGCTGATAGCCTTAGGCCTTTGCCCAAAATAGCTGCCAGCCCTCCTGTCGCCTGTAGCCTCGAATAGGCGCTTTGAGAGGCATTTGAGGAACATTTTCCCTTCAGGACCCCAGCAACCTAGGGTCTCCACGGCGAAGGGCAGGAAAATAGTTGATTAGGTACAATTATTTGTTATATAGGTTTCACCGTAATCATTATCTGTAAGCCGACCGAAGATCAGTCAAACTTGGTGGGTCTAGGTTGACTAGGCACTGTGGAGATGAAGATCCTGTGTTGGCCATCCACCATCAACCACTATTCATCGAGGCCAATCTATAGAGCCGAAATTTGAGGGGTGATTACGTGGTGATTTCTGAGAAGATCCTGTGGTTTCCAACTTCAACATCAGATAAGAATCACCATTGGATGCAAACTTCTATAGAGTTAGTTATATTCCCTGCAACTACATTTCGAGATCGGTGGAAAGAGCTAAAAATTCTTGGTCAATAACAATTGATGACAATGACTGACACCAAAGAGAATATAACAACCAAAGTATACATAACAATAATAGTAAGCGCGCTTCCAAGAAACCGCGCGACCGACAGGCCGGCGAATAGGGTAAGATGGCGGCCATGCTAAGGGTTGTTACAATTACAATTACGTTTGAGGAAATGAAATGAAATATAAGACAATCAATATGAAATAATTATGTTGTTTTAATTTCACTATTTTATCCTATCTGATGTAAATAAATAAATGTTTTCCCTTACTGAATACTGTGACAAAGTCGAAGGAAATTAAAGATTTAGAAAAACAAATCTTATCATTTAAGGCAAATAAAAGAAGGTAAGTAGGTACATTAAAAATAAATAAAAATTTAGCTATAGGTACAACGTGTTAACGCAAAACCTTATACACCCCAACAGATTTATAACAAAATAATTAGATTGATAAAATAATTACAATAAGTTTTCAGGCAAAAATGTTTTGTTATCATTTCAGCAATGAATGAAAGCGCTAACGTACTCATGGATACATTATAAGAAGCTTGTTTTGGTAGTGAGTACGGTGAGTGTGCCCGTGCGGTGAATTGACATCGGATTCAGTAAATTTTAAATTTTACCAACAAATTATTTAATATTTTGAAAAAAATTACCTATGTTGAAACCATGATAATTCGATTCTGCTCTCGATTCTAAATAAACTATTTCTAGCTTTGCGTTAATTCATTAACACGTTGTATATATTTACCATATTATTAATTGGTATTGGTAGTGATCCTAATACCTACCTAGGACCTAGGTATTTATTTTTGTTATGAACTATTATTTACGTTTTTAATTCAAAGTTTTATAAGAAAAACACATTATTTTTCAGTTAATGACATGTATTATGTTTGTATAAAAGCAATTGAGTATTAACGTCGCTTACATATTTATTAACTGCAATTTTAAACGGTATCTCTAGTAAAAACAACAAAGTTTCAAATCGCGTAAAAATGCTTCAAACCACTTTAGTTTCAGCAAATCTTTATTTTTATACGATGTGGGATCACACCCGTACACAATACCATATTTATTCCGTGACAATGACTATACAAACAATGCGAACCATTGTGGTACGTGCGCGATCTCGAGTATAACATTTAACACTGCTGCCGATGCCTGCGCGTACCTATACTCAAAGTTCAGAATTGGTACCGCGCGCAGGCAGAGGGGGCCGAGACGCGCTCCTCCCGCGCCCCGCACCCCACGCATAATATTTGTCCTGTTGCGACCAGAGAGCACTCTCACTATTATTTATATTTACGCTATGCCACAACTATAACGTAGTGAATTACATTCTCTTTGACCACAACTGACACAATAGGTCATAGACGAAAAAACATGTCGACGCCACACTTTTTTTTTGCGGTAAAGCAAAGTTTACACAAGCCATGCAGCCAAGTCGGACAAACTAAAATTTCTAGTTTTTTCAGTTCACACTGGTCCGCTACCATTCGGCATCGTTTCGTGTCGCAAGACAGTGCTCCCAGGAAAATGGTTAAACATTGAAGGTGTAACGATACTAAACTTGCCCTGGAATGTTTTGAATTTTGATTATTTAAAATGATTTATTTCAGGCATTTATATTTGGAAATAAGGTTTTTTGGTTTCGGGTAATTTAAACATTTGGTATATTTATAAACTTTCGGTATTTTGAAAATTTGGTATTTCAAGTTTAAGACATTTTGAATTCGGGTATTTTGGGCTAAGGCATTAAGTTAAAGAGATTATTAAAAGAAACAGAGGCGGTCGTCGGGTGCGCGTGAGCTTTCTATAACTACTCCCTAAAATTTGATTATTTTTTTTGCCACCAGATAATTTAATAATTAAACTTCCATCCAACTCATTGAGCACTTCAGATAAGCGTTGGTATTCGAATCTCCCAAACACTGTACACTCTATGGACATGTTATGACCATACTTACTATCTCTATGACCACATAAAGGAATTTCAATCTCAAAACACAAAATACAGTAGGTATATTCAAACTTGAATACTGTTTGCTTTGTTAAAATTTAAAAAGGCGCTAAATTACCTAATATACGGCGCTAAACCTACGAACCATTGTTATTAGGTACATACTTGATTATTTATTATAAAACGGTAGGTAATTATAAAATGTGCACTAAAAAAAACCCACCTCCGAATAAAGTCTATGATTTTTCTATATTTTGTCTATGGTGATGTTTCCTTCGATGAATGCTTGTAGCGTCGACTTTGCATTAGAGTACCAATATCCGAAAAATTCGAACGACTATCGTGACAATATCGTCGGATCGACGATCGAAAAATAGACTAGGAGGCCGTAACAAAGTCGGTTCGTAACCAAGTTTATTACCAACTGGGTAATAAATACTTGTAAACCGTATTTAATCGTTATTGTAATACTGTACGATATCAGATAAATCAGGAATGGGCAACCTTTGGAAAGTCGCGGGCTAAACTTTAGCATGTTAACGAAATCGTGGGCCGTAGATGATCACGATAATATAATAGGTAGTGAAAAAAAAAGTCTGTTTTATACATTTAGGTACAAAAAGTGTACCTATCATGAAACGGTGAACGCAGATCATCAAACTGAAAATCTGCTGTTTCATAAAAAACTGCTGTACCTACCCGACTCAAATGTATGAAACAGCTGATTTTTTCGCGTTTTCTGAGATATGCTCCATGGTGAAAGTTGTTTAGTTTGATGATCTGAGTTCACCGTTTCAGTCTGTGGAAGGCTGTCTCTTACACCCTGTATTATCGTATTGATTAAGTATGTACGTTTGAACTGGAAAAACAAGATAATCAACGTTGTGTGTCTGCAATCCTATTATGTAAAAAGTGCACAAAACAAGCAGTGGATATCTTTTATGTTAAAAGTATCCGTTTTATCGCCAGAATCTAGTAGTGAGAAGAAAGCTCCTCTCATTCTTTTATTGACGTGAGCCGAGAACGTTTAGGTAACCATTTTTGCGCTCGATATTAAATCTTTCGCGGGCCGGACCGAAATGCGGAGCGCGCCACTGCACGCGAGCCGGGCGTTGGGCGTTTTTATTTGAATAAACGAAGAAACGCATGATCTTACTTTGACAGAAAAAACTGGTTGGAGGCAAAGCAATCCCCTATGCCTCTACTTTCAATATTACGGGTTCGGCCACCAGTATCCCCTAGCCCGATTCCCTAGGCCCCAGGGGTAGAAGCCTCACCTTTGATTTAGCATACATTTTCATCCATTAGCTCGATGGGTTAAAAGGTACTCCAAAATTTTACCAACTTTTTTGGTTGGCCACCAGTCCACCACTTGAAAGGATATCCAGTAGCCATTAGCATAATTTTGTTCATTAGCTCGATGGGTATTAACTGTCGTCTCAGAGTAGGAAGTAAGCCACCACGATAAGTAGGCCGAAAAAATATATTGGCTTCTATTAATAGTAAACATGACTATTGGATGAAATCTGATTTTTTCATTAGCTAGATTTGGTTGACTGCCTCTTAAACTATTCGAATTTTCTTTTTTTTTTTTGACATTGACTGACACAAAACTTTTTTTTTGCGGAAGGCAAAGGTTACATATCCTATGCAACCAATTTGTAATAAATATCATCTTTTTTACACGAATAACATAAAATCACTAAGTTGTTCAATAGTAAAGTATATTTTGATTGGATATTATCAAAATGTTGTTATTATTTGTAAAAAGTAGTACAAATAATCATAAACGATTCGTTTTCAAAAATCAGTAATTATAAAATGTGCACTAAAAAAGACCCACCTCCGAATAAAGTCTATGATTTTTCTATATTTTAACTATGGTGATGTTTCTTTCGAATATACCCATCTCTCTCTTCGATGATACCTGTGTCGAAACGATCTTACATCATGGTACGGATTTTGACAACGACCCAACGATTGTCGAGACGCACTGTCGAAATGCATAATCGAATTTCGTGGTAACACCCCTGTTTTGATTTAAATGTTGTTGAAATGCAAAAAAAATACTTCACATTCATATCCTTCCTCATTCTTAAAAAAATCTTGTTTTCTTTGTAGTTTGTAGTCACAGAAATGTCAGAAATCAATGTGAATATTTCCACTTTTGGTACAGGAGACAGGACGACTAGCATGCTACCCACGACAAAGAGTTTAAACGATAAAAAAGTCATGAGCGCTATTTCTGGCATACGGAAAATAATAAGGACAGGCACATCTCGATTTTTATCGTTTTCTCGGAGGTGGCATGCGAGGCCTGCTGGACAAGGAAACCAACACTTGTATTCTTATTTGCTTCCTCCGTCGACACGAGGACATTTTTTTTTTTACTGACAAATTAAGTCAAAAACGTGATGTAGGAAATCTCGAGTAGGTAAGCAGCGAAGAATACGGGTGTTATTGCAATGTTTCGGTGTCCAAAAGCCTAGTTATTTATCATCTAAATAGGTAGCTACTTTAAAAGCGAACCTTGCTACAAAAATATTCTTTAAAAACTTCATAAAAAGTTGGTGTTATTGCAAAGAAAACAAACCTGAAAGATTGTGAGTTCGATACATATGTCGTATAGCACTTAGAAACGGACTATATTATTGGACGGAATATTTATTTCAAACAATTCCGTCCAAAGTGATGATACAATTATTATAAAATGTAACTCCTAATTTCTCGATAAGGGTTACAAATCACCTAATTCGCAGTTCTATAATCAGGTCACATTGAATTAAAGTAGATTGTGCAGTCAATAAATTATATATATTATACGTAATCAATGATTATTCAAAATTTTAATGACACTAGTATGACCTTGTCAAATGAGAGAGTGGCAACTGTTGATCAAGGTGACAAAGTTGAAAACAATGCTAGTATGTGGGCACACACACCATTTTCGATAATATGCACACTTGTATTTCATAGATGACTTTAACTATTCAAATTTGAACTAAGCATACGTTCCCGTTAAGTAGATTTTGTAATACTCGATTAAATAAAGTCGGTTTGATCAGCTGAATGTGAATGTATTATTACGTATTATCCACACTTGGTACAATTTTATGTTCTTACTAAATGGACAGCCGGAGAGGAAAAATGATCAGACGCAACACGAAAATTTCCTTAAAACTGTATTGGAAGGGAAAATAGAAGGGATGTGATCGCGTGAGGCAGAGGAAGACCTAGATAGAGTCATGTATAGCACAGATGAGAGAAAAGGTTTATGTTATGACGTCGTCCACGTATTTGTAGAAAAGACGAGACAGGATTGGCAAATATTCCACCGACACAAGTAATAGGTATACTAAATTTGTTTTTAGTTATACTATAACTAATACTATAAATAAGTTATACAGGGTGAAATTGATATCATTAGCATCCTTTTAAACTAAGAGTCCACCCATCGAACTGAATAACTTTTACTATGGCAGCAAAACGATCGGAGCAAAAAAAAATCTGCTGTTGCATACATTTGAGTCGCGAATTCGCGCGTCAACCTTGCAGTTTAGTATGGAACAGCTGATTTTTACTAGCTCCGATTGGTTTGCTCCCATCCTAAAAGTTGTTCAGTTTGATCGGTAGACTCTTAGTTTAAAAGGATGCTAATGATATCAATTTCACTCTGTATTTATAAGCATGCTGCTATGGAAGCGGAAGCTCAAAATATTTGTTAATAGAACAATGGAAACGATCTTCACACTTCAACAGTTCAATGCCAGCCTTTATATAATAGGTACCTACCTAGAAGTGTAATAGTAAACACAGCTGTTAAAGTACCTAAGCTATTAAATTTATATTGGGTAGAGAATCGCACGGATATTAAGTCGAAAAAAACAAATACGTATTGTTGATAGCAAGTTCAAAGGAACATTATCTTATTTTTGTTGCATGCAAGCACCGATTTTTAGACATGCCATCTAGGTAATCGATGGAAGAAGACCAATCTCTTTTTTCTAATATATTATAGTGATGAAAGGAACTTTTCTAACGTTGACAATCAGTTGCAGAAACGCTCATTAAAGTTAATACTCCATTAAATCGCTTGCTGTCACTTTTTGTTTTGTTGACGTTATAAAAGCTAGCAAGAGATTAAATGGAGGATAAACTCAAATGTGCGTTTCTGCAACTGACCGTGAGATAGTTAAAAAGAAAGAACATAAATAAATTACATAAAGAATATTTACTTATCTTAAATTCACAATTCAAATCATATCATTCCTGCCGCCTTATAACACCTCATCTCTTAACGTCTCTCATTTATAAATTATTGTCACACATACCTACTTAATTTTAATAAATTATTTAGTACCTACTAATGTTTAATTAATAACGTTAACTAACGCTATGTCTCAATGTTAATTGTACTTAGTCCACATTGCACTTTGCATCTGTAATATAGGGTCCTTCTTAATATGCTGACACTTTTTAAGGGGATGATCAGACTGTAAAACTGAACAACTTTATCTATGGCACCACCATCTAAATCGCGAAAAACAAATCAGCTCTTCCATAAAAAACTGCAAACCTACTCGAGCCAAATGTATGGGACAGCTGATTTTTGTATGGGACAGCAGATTTTTGTATGGGACAGCTGATTTTTTTTTTCGCGAATTTCAATATTGTCCCATAGAAACAGTTGTTCAGTTTGATGGTCTGATGATCCCCTTAAAAAAGTGTCAGCATGTTAAGAAGGATGTATGTAATAAATATTACATTCTAGTACACAAGTAATAGAATTTATACACAATTCAATTCTTACTCTTTAAATTCTCCGATACCAGATTCCGCTTTAATTCCTTTTCTATTCCCTTTCTTTTCCATTTCCCTTCTTTATAATCTCCTACTATTTTAATTCATTCTTCCATCTTTTCTTTTTTTTCTGTCTTGGTTTCCGTACTTTCTTCCATTCTCTTCATATTTTTGATTCGTTGCAACTTTATTTATCATCTCTCGTAAACTAAACTAGTATAACGAAAAATTTTATGTTTTAAAGTTATCTAAACATCACCTATCGAATGCTTAAAGTTATATTAAAATATTCAGCAGTCGTTTTTTCCGTATAGTAATAAAGTGTGTTTTACGCTTGCGTCGTTTCAGTCGCGCGCGCCGCCCCATCTCTTTCTCTCGCATCAGGCAGTAATATAGGCTATCACACGCCCATTTCGCTTCAATTATTTTTCGACATAGGCCCTTAAGACCTCATTTTCAAATCTTGTAATAAAAAAAGTAATCTTTCAGATTCTTACACAAATATAGCAACATTCTTTATGTTACAATATTGTAGGTATGTAATTTCTTACACATAATATTAGCAAATCCATCAACGTTGTAGCCTGCACCACACTCTACCTACTCGTACATACAAATTGATAAGCCTTGGGTTATTTATAGGTGTTTTCACAACTGCCGGTCTTTCTACTTACCTAGCTAGCCTAAGTCACCAAGTTGTCCCACATTACTTGCAGTCGTCGAAGTAATTGCTTATATGAAGTTAAGCAAGAATTAGGACATCCTGTCATTGAAGACTGTGAATGAATAATATGTTTAATTTGCTTTTGTGATCTTAAAAAAAATAGAAACAAGATAAACATGCACTGAGCACACATTGTTGAAAATTTAGATTAAATTTGTTCTGCAGCATGCTCTTTACTATTTTTAGAACTTTTCGTGTTTGGCCCGTATACAGACATGTGGAACAGGATGCTTCAGATTCAGATCATCAAACAGAACAACTTTCACTATAAGCCAACATCGAAATCTAAAAAAAATCTGCTGTTCCATAGAAAATGTCCATAGCTACTCAACCAAAAAAAAACCAAACAACAGCAACAACCAAAAAACAGTTGATTTCTTTTTCGAATTTCGAAGCTGGTGCCAAATCCAGTCTACCTAGATGGATACTTCGTTTGTACTTGAGTGGGCCACATTCGCATAGCAGATGCAAGGGAGTTTCCATCTCCTCCTTGCAGAATCTGCAGCTGGTTGAGTCATTTAGTTTCAGCGTGTGCATATGTTTATTTAGTTTGCAGTGCCTCGTGAGAGATCTCACTATTATACACATTTTGTCATATTGTTAAGAGCAGGTAAGCTGTTCGCCAGTTTGCAATTATTTAATAAGTGCTTTGGAGTGATACAAGCCTGAGGGTGCCTGAGGTGTTCCTCCATAGCATCTATCGCCTCCTTAAAGCTGATCTTATTCAGAGATTCTCGGTATAAACTTTTGGGGGATCCAACCAAGCCCACGAAATGAACTGAAAAATCCCCTTAAGTATTACTAGGGTGTTTTGTTACACCCTGTAGGAGGTCAGTAATTGTAGTATTTACGAGAAGTAGCGAATGATAGATCAGATTTTTTAGGACAAAATCTTCGATCAGAAGAATAAAATACTTAGGTAATACCAACCATTTAGTGTTATTTATGAGAGGAAGAGAAATGTATCATATAATAACCCAACATATCAATAACCCAACCATGGATGGACTAGCCACCATCTCTACAAGTGAGGCCTGAGGGAGTTACCGATGTGCGACTGCGGGGCACCTGACCAAACCCTCACCCATGTAGTAAATAGGTGCACCCTGCGCCGTTTCCCCGGTGGAATTAAAGAACTCCATAGATTAAACCCGGAATCGGAAGACTGGCTAAAACAACTTGACCTTGAAATTTAGACCTCCCCGGATCCATACAGGAAAATAAAAAAATGTCATACGATATGATGATGAACTCAACTTGTGGTAATACAATTGGTCTTGTTGGTCAAACTATAGAAGTCTGTATCAGCATCATCATCATATCAGCCGATAGACGTCCACTGCTGGACATAGGCCTCCCCTCGCCACGCTTGGCAGGCGGGTTGGCGATCGCAGTTGGATTGAATGTGTGTACTCAGAGGATGCTGCTGCCCATCCTCCGGTAGATCCCTTTGTCGCCTTTTACGACACCCACGGGAAGAAATGGGGTGGCGCTATTCTTAGCCACACGGATGGAGAAGTCTGTATGTCAGAACCCAATTTTCGGTGATATTGGATTTAGGTGCCTCCTCAGCCGGTTGATACAGCTATAATAACACGCTAATACGACTCGGTTCGGTAACGTTTTCCATAATAACTTAGCGTAAAAGTGCACAACAGCGCAACTAATCATTGGATTACGGATATCTGATAGTTTACCAAATATTTCGATACTTTATATAAACGTATCATGATTGGTTCTGTGAATGCGAAAGTGCCTTTGTGTTGATGTCATCTAAACTATTATAAAACTGTAACAGAAATTGTGTCTGTCTGTACATTGAAGATATTAACAAAAAAAAGGTACGATATGGTTTTAGGTGTCCCTGATTCCATATCACAAATTTTTTGATTTTTTGTCTGTCTGTTTGTTTGTGTGTTTGTTTGTTTGATCGAGCATCACGCAAAAACTACTGAACCGATTTTGATGAAATTTTTGTTGTTTGATTGCTTTTTATCTGACTTAAAATCTGGTATATAATTTGTGCGGGCGAAGTCGCGGGTTTACCCTAGTAATATATAATTTTAAATGTTCGGTTTTTATTAGTTCATTTTGTATGGTACAAGATCTCGCTGAGAACTTTAAGGAGGCACCGAAACTCCAGTGCTGCCCTTAATTGTATTTTTTACTTTCATTACAATTTTATAACATTTCAAAAAAACAAGTATGTCACGTTGTAATTTTAGTTGATTCGATTTCCAATTAAGCGGAACATTATGAGCTACGTACAGGGTCCTTTTTAGGAGGATAACTAGACCATCAAACTGAGCAACTTTCTCCCAAAATCGAAATCGCGCAAAAAAATCTGCTGTCGACATTTTGATCGATGTGCAGTTTTATATGGAATAGCAGTTTTTTTCGCGATTTAGATTTTGGTCTCATAGAAAAAGTTGTTTAGTTTGATGGTCGGATCATCCTCTTAAAAAATCGTTAGCAAATTAGGAAGGACCAAATCTATCATCAACCTAAACAACTTTCTCTATGCAAAAAAAACAAAAGAATTAAAAAAAAAAAAAAACATCTAAATCGCGAAAAAAAATCAGCTGTCCCATACATTTGGCTTGAGTATGTTTGCAGATGTATATGGAAGAGCTGACTTTTTTTCGCGATTTCGTTGTTGGTGCCATAGAGAAAGTTGTTCAGTTTGACGCTCTGATCATCCCCTTAAAAAGTGTCAGCAAATTTAATTGAATTGAAAGACTCTGTATATTATATTTTATGTTTGTAGTTCAATAGAATGCCAGGTTGAAAGTAGCCGAAATCGACGAGAATGTATGACAAGATGGACCTAGTAAGCAAGAAAAGTGCGGCAGAACCGCCCAAAGTAGGGATCCATAGTCTCTGCCTACCCCTCTGGGAAAAAGGCTTGCGTATTATCTTTAAAACCGGCGAAAATCGCCACTTTGGATTTCCCCATACTGTCCCAGACAAAAAAAACATTGTATACCTAACAACGTTTTCTTCAAATTATTATGAATTACATAATTTTGAAACGTTCGTGGCTTTTGCACTCCTATACATACATGTACGTCTACCTATATTATAATTATACGGTGCGAAGTCTACAGTCTAGACAAAATATGTTAGTGTCAATGGCACAGAATTTTCTCTACACGTTACAAAGAGAATCTTGTAGAATTATGACCGAGCAATGAAGAGTGGGATAGATAATTTTATGATAAAATGTTTGCCATTGTCTCGGGCATTGTATGGGAAACACTGCATGGGAAGCTGAACTTGTCATACTTACACCGACCTCTGGTTTATTATCATAACTGTTGATCTATTCAATATAACTTGCTACTTAGTATTGTTTATGTAAGGGAATGGTAATTATTTACTGATTTAAGGTGAGCACCTGGTGAATGGGCTATGCCGAGTTTCCCTGCGAGATCGAATCAGAAATGAAGATATCCGCAGAAGAACCAGAGTAACTGACATAGCCCAAAGAATTGCTAAACTAAAGTGGCAGTGGGCGTGGCACATTGCTCGCAGAACCGATGGCCGATGGGGCCGAAAAGTTCTCGAGTGGCGACCGGGTACCGGAAAGCGCAGCGTGGGTTGGCCCCCCACACGGTGGACCGACGACCTGGTGAAGGCGACGGGAACCTGTTGGATGAGAGCAGCGCAGGACCGGTCGTTATGGCGACCTTGTTGGAGGCCTATGTCCAGCTGTGGACGTCCATCGGCTGAGATGATGATGATGATGATGACGCGGTAAATAGCGGACCACACAGTTTTATACTAAGAGCAGACATACCTACTTTCTCAGGTACTGAAAATCAAATCAAATCGTGTTCAAATGATCAAACTGAACCACTTTTATTTTGTAAGTAAAACACTTTTACTATCATTTTCTTTCAGGTTTTTCTGTTTTTACATGGGATGATCAGACGATCAAACTGAACAACTTTCCCTATGGGACCAACATCGAAATCACGAGAAAAAAATCAGCTGTCCAATACATTTGGGTCGAATAGGTTTGCAATTTTGTATGAGAAAGATGTTTTTTTCAGCGATTTCGATGTTGTTGGTCCGATAGAAAATGTTTTTAGTTTGATTCAGGGGATGATCAGACCGATCATAGGACTAATACTTATGCTTTTGCTATTTATAGGTACTAACCTATAAATAACACGTGCTTACGTTGTTGTACAGTAATAAATATTTGGTGACCTCAAGAATTGTTTTATGAACGAAATACGCACTTGAACCACCAGAAAATGGCGGAATTTGAGAACCGGAGAACAGGTGATCGCCCAGTATCAGACTTGCAATGCAACGCGACTGCTTTGTTTTCATTAAAAATTACTCAGTAATTTCTTAGTATATCAATTGTCTGGGGCAAAATAAATACTTTCAAGTAAATACGCAAAATAGCCGTGGTGGTCCAGTGGCGAGTAACCTTGCCTGCCGTGCAGGAGGCGATGGTTCGATCCCCGTCCAGGCCGACTCGTACCAATGAGTTTTTCGGAATTTATGTACGATTTGTAACACCACTGGCTTTTCGGTGAAGGAAAACATCGTGAGGAAACCTGCATGCTTCAATATCGAGGCATGTATTGTACCTACTGTCCATTACAAGTGGCGACGGGCTCACTCTCCGTCACACTGGACAGAGTTTCGGTACTACTAGTGAAACGTGGATGTTCTGAACTTTCAGAATATCTCTGACTACCCCCTCGGGGAATATAGTCGTGAGCATATGCTTATGTAAATTATTTTTGAGCAATAAAATAGGCATTGAAATTTAAAAAATGAGGTATTTATTAGAAAATTCAAACGTATTTTTCAAAACCTTCTAAGTAGACAAAAATATTATTGATTTTTAAACATGTTACAGCCATGTTGTGCTATTTCGAATCTAATTAAAGATTGAAAAATTCCCCTTAAGACACGTCCCCTTAAGACGCAACAGATTGAAAATTTCGTTCTTTGGGTAGTGGTCTCGGTGGCGAAATTGGATAACGCAGTTCCCCGGTTTGGAAAAGTGCGGGTTCAAGTCCCGCCCGAGACAAAATCTTTAATTTGATTAGACAAAAATATTTGAACCATGTTTGAATTATGTGTAAAGCCTTAAATATGAGCAAAAAAAAATTACCGTTAGGTTTTTCGAACGAGACAATAGCTAAATTTTGAAATTGAAACTTTTTGCTGACGTGATTTTTTTTTTAATTTTAAGGTACATTTCTAGGCTAAAATCGGTTCTTCAATATTATACCGAAAAAAAAAATCAATTATTACTTAGTCCCGGTTCAAAACCGTAAAATGTGACTATAGCGAGGATCAGTGAGAATGCAAATGCGATTCATTATAATATGTAATTCTTAGAAAAATCAAACTGGCGTCTGCTTTACGTTAGGTTGGTTAATCGATGGAAACTGAGTCATTCAAGGAAAGTCTTGTCAATGCAGAGAAGAATACATTGCATAATAGTTAGTAAAGTAACGTAATACACAAGGTTTTTCAGACCACCACCATTGAATTTAAATTCTGTTATACAGGTGAAATTGAACTCATTAGCATCAGTTTAAGCTAAGACTCTACACATAAAACTGAACAACTTTTACTATTGGAACAAGCCTGTCATCACAAAAAAAACAGCTGTTTCATACATTTGAGTCGAGTATGCATTGCAGTTTAGTATGGAGCAGCAGACTTTTTTTTTGCGATGACAGTTTGGTTCCCATAGTAAAAGTTGGTTAGTTTGATAGACAGGTGGTCTCAGTTTAAAAGGAATGCTAAACAAGAAATGTCACAAAAACAAAAAGTTGTGAAATCAACATTTATAATTTAGAAAGTTAACAATTTTCTTAGGTTCCTGTACACAGGTTTTAAATTCTAGTAACACATCTGACAATGCTCGTTTTTACGCTTTTTGTACAATGCCAAATAAAAATACGCGGGAAAATGAGAAGGTTGCCATCATAAATTAACTTTTGGATTTTTAGTGACATTCCTGGTTTTGCACCTGTACTCTTCATATGCTATGCTATGCTATGCTAAATACGCAAAACAATTTTACCACGGTTGTACCTACAAATTATAACCGTGGTCTGTTACACAAACTGATTCAAAAACGAAATCTGTCGAAATCGACCTGTGACTCTATAATACCAAATCATAAGTTGAAATGCGTGAAACTGTTATTTTGCAATCGCAGACATTTCGTCTCTTTACTTTCATCAGCTGTCCCGTACATTTGATGCAGTATTGTGTCGAACAGCAGTTTTTATTTTTTATTTTGACGAGGGAATGTTGTTTAGTTTCGCGTGGCGTGGTCATCCCTTTAAAAAACCCTCAGAAAACCTTAAGAAAGATCCTGTATAGGTATACCTACCTACCAACAGATAACAAAAGCCCCAGCCACGTTTATTCTTGAATTCCTAAGATTTTTACGTAAATTAACGAGCTTTTGTTTTGACCTGTGGCCTCGTCCGCAGACCGCGTGGATCACCCCTTAACTTAAGGGATAGATTTTCGAAAAATCATTTCTTAGTGCGCCCCTACATCTTCTGTAGAATACATATTCTATCTTCAGCGGCTTAGGCTGTGCATTGTCCATCAGTCAGTCAGTCAGTCACGGAACTCTTTTATACGTAAGATTAAATACCTATAGACGGACTCGTGCTTGTGCGTAACCACTACATTTCCGCCAGTGACAAGTTTTTTATCATCTCAAGGATTGTTTTTGAGCAAAAAACACAATTTTATTGAGAAGAGATTGCGTAGCCGTGGCAAGCTCAAACGTGAACCGCGCGAACACCACGTGACGACAACCGTTCGCAGCAAAACTTGTGAAACAACAAGTGACGTACTTGTGTGACAATGTCCAAGACATTTTTTTTATTATTATTTATTAGAATTTTGTAAACGATTATGTCTGATCGTGAAAAGTACACAATTAGCTCTGTCGCAGTTTAGTCTTGCATGATGCGTTATCGCTCCTGTACCTAACAATCGTATCGCGTTACCTTGCCGTGAAGCTATTCATTGTTGCTTCATGGATAGTAACATTGCTATAGCAGAGTATAAGAAAGAGTATAGTATAGTCTAGCTAACATCATATATATAGTGCATCATGCATATAGGTAGTGATTTTTATAGAATTTAACGTTAGTCAGTTAGTTTCTAGTTAATCGAGTGTCAATATTGTTAAAACTTATTTAACTATGGACTATTCACTTTTTTCGATACATGACTTGATTTGTTTTGTCGATTTTTTTTCCTTATCCTACATAATCCCACTGCTGGGCAAAAGCCTCCCCCTTTATCGACCATGAATCCCTATTCTGAGCCAGCTCCATCCACCCTTAGTCGATGGTATCCATGTCCTATCTCCATCTCTTCCGGGGTCAACCGACGTCCATTCTCCGGATAGAAGGTGTTAAAACGTTGGCCCATATTTCTTGATTGTCGATATTAGATTCTTTTTCTTTTTTTGTTTTCGAATGGGTTTGCGCTTAGATTCAACTCACCTGATGGAGAATGTAGATGAAGCCGAGGATGTAACACGCTTACCCCCTAAAAACTCTTCTAGCAATATTAAAATTTTCTTGCAACATTTATTTAACATCCAAAACATTAGAGGCCAAACAAATAATTATCATCATCACCAACACAGCTCCCACATAAATCAAGACCTGTCAATTAAATGTCACTGAAAACCTTGTCTTCCATACAAGGTGTTACAACTTCGTTTACAGTTAATGCGCCAGCAATTCAGTTTACAAGACAAGACCGTTGTATGCGGACGCCTTTACGGGGCGTCGCGCGACCGTGAAGCAACCTTTAAACTATTTATTTTTTAATTAAAAAGAATTGCGTGAAACGTTTAAACTCTAGGCTGAATGCAACTTGAGTCGTTGCCTTGTGTTGATAGGATAAACCTTCGCGCCAAAAAAAAGTTTTTTTTTTAGAAGTTTCGTTATCTTTGCTCCTTATCTGCTCGTATGCTGTGATTATATATTTTTTGCAAAGATAGTATCTGTGACGTGTGTTTGTTTAGTGGAGTGATACCGATGCACAGTGTAGATAAAATTAAATTTCTTCGGTCTGCGGTTGCGGTCCAACGAAAGGTATTTTTATTGCAACAAACCCGACTTGCTATCAAATATCTTATTTCATATCAAGTTATTCTTGCAACATGGGTATTGCCCTTTTTGCACAGTTTTGTTAAATCCAGTTTAATGGGTTAACCCAATTTCTTGTGTGACAGATAAAAATTATTTATTAAAGTTCATAATGTCTACACTTTAAATCTAATCTAAAAACAGAAATAAGAGCAGTTAATTGATCAATATGACCTCTAGCGTGTTCCATACAAGCGAAGTTTGATAATATTTTGAATATTAACAAATTAAGGTCCATGACAATTTTTAACTCGTTTAAGAAACTAATCTCTGTGCCTTTGGTTTGTCAGATTTTCGTTAAGGCGGTTGCAGAGGGGTCAATTTTATACAAAACTTTGACGCACAATACGTGTAGACGGTATTAATATAAGTAACTTTGTATATATGGAAAAATAGTTTAGTAAATCTAGATGCCGTGTAACAACTAACATTTGCAATTTATAAAATAATTACGAAGATATAAAGCTTTGTAATTTTTCATTCAAAATTTTAAAAGCTTTATATCTTCGTAATTATATTATAAATTGCAAATGTTATTTGTGACGCGGCAACTAAATTTTCTAAACTATTATTGCATACATAAAATATTACTTTTATTAATTCCGTCTACGCGTATTGTGCGTCAAACTTTTGTATGGACTGAAACCACCTTAAATGTAAAGTTTCAAAGTTACAGTGGCTCAAAGATTTCCATACAAATCTTACATTAATTTTAGCATTGAAACTTTATATTTTAACAGAAATCTTGTTCAAAAATGTCATTCACTTTAATTTGTCTGTATTGGACTATGGGATACGCTTGAATGCAGCGCGCGAGCTCTCCATACGAATGAAGTCTGGTTAATACTTTTAATACTAACCAATCAAAGTCAATGAAATTTTTCAGAAACAGTCTAGAATCTCTATGTTTGTATGTTGTCAGATTTTCGTTTAAATTAATAGTTTCAAAAAAACAGTGGATTAAAGATTTCCATACTAATGTCAAATTAATCTTAGGATTGAAACTGTAGTTTTAGCGGTAATCTGATAAACCATAGGCACAGAGATATCTTTCTAAATCATGTTTATCATTCACTTTAATTGGTTTGTATTATAATAGGATACGTTCGTATGCAGTGCTCTCGGGCACGCTGCAAGGACTTTCATTTCACACTAAATAACGTACTTATCGACTTTTTGCATGTGTTAATTAATTTGGCAAATAGATATTTAATGAGGTTCTCGTTCACATCTGAAGAATGAATAGGCAGCGAGGGCACCTTGCAATGTATTATTATTTAAGGATATGAAGTTTTAGTTTCGCGCGGTATAATTATTATACTTAGAAAAATATTTATTTAAAGGAATAAAATAGTAAAAGCACAAATAAAAGCCCGCCCCAGGTCATACCTGGCCCGAAGGTGCCCATAATGCTGGCCGCATTTCTGCGTTGAATCGCTAATGATATGCGTTGGGCTAGGTATGACCCGGCACGAGGACCGTTACCCGCATCCCGTAAATGTTTGCCCAGGTCCCTCATAAAAGTTTTTGCTTCATGACCCCACGGGCCCGCCGTCTCCACAACGAAGGGCACGAATAACTAGCTCTGCTCCAAAATTGTGTAACATTGGTGTTTACGTACTGCTGCCCTTTCCGCTGCCGACCCTGCTACTCGGATGGAACCTCTCAAGTAAGATGCAGCGTACGTACATACGCACGTTGCATCCCATAGAAGACATTTGCCCTTTTGCCACGGCACAAGGGTCAATCCGTCTGGTCTCTTCCCGTCGGTACGGCTCAAACCAGGTGGCTCAGTTGTACAGGGAACATTGGCGGACACCAGCGCTCGACGAATAATATCATTAAGCGCGTGGTGCCGCGGAGACCTTCCTACGCATTTGACGCAGCTCAGACCATGAAAGCCGTCTGCCTCCACTGCTGCACCGCAAACGCAGGTGTGTGGATACGCTACACCCCAGTCTTAGGGCCGCTGCCACTCTGAGGGAGTCGTTATCCAGATGTGTCCCTAAATGGGGCGAAGGAAGTGCATGTGCAAGGATATGAATATTAAATTGAGTTTCATAATTATTACAGACCAAAAAACATCTGTTTGGTTTTATTCAGAAAAGTGAAATCTCTACGACTCTACAGGGTATAAGGGTAGACAGTTGTATTACTTTAATGGGTGATTGCAGATATGATACTGAACAACTTTCCCAAAGGAACAAAGAGAAATTCGAAAAAAAGACATTCAAACGTTCGATCCACTGATTGCATTACGGAAAGTCCAAATAAATTTGGCTTTTTTACTGTAGGAAAATTTGTTCAATATCATGGGTATAATCACCCCTTAAAATATAAAAATGCAACTACTTACCATATCACCCTGTATACATAGGGGGAAGGGAGGGAATTACCAACATTTTTGGTTCTATTTTAAGGTTATTCAAGTTTCTGGGATTTAACATTAATTATAATTATTATCTACTTAATACATTCGCGACTTACTAAATAACTTTTATATACACAAAGGAAATATGATAGCATCTGAGGTACAGACACACTTCTGTTACAGTTTTATCTAATAGTTTAGATTAGAAGTAGGTAAGTAGGAAGATTGTTGACTACATCTACTGACAAAAGACTTGCAAGACATTTAAAAAGATGGAGTATCTTTACAAATACGAATATAATGACTTTAATTTATTGCTATTCAATTTCATAGCTCATTACACAAACATGCAACAGAGTAGCTAAGCTGATTTCATTAACCGCTTTCAAGTCAACCGTTACAGATTTTAATCTTTACAAATCCACATACTTAAACGACTTAGAAATATACGCTCTGTTTTCTATTTATTTATTTTATGTATTTTTTATTTTAACACTTTATTGTACACACAGACATAATTATACACGTACTGGGTGAAATTGATATCATTAGCATCCTTTTAAACTAAGAGTCTACCCATCAAATTGAACAACTTTTACTATGGGAGCAAACAGATCGGAGCAAAAAAAAATCAGCTGTTGCATACATTTGAGTCGAGTAGGCGTTGCAGTTTAGTATGGAACAATGGTTTTTTTTTGCTCCGATCGGTTTGCTCCCATGGTAAAAGTTGTTCAGTTTGATGGGTAGACTCTTAGTTTAAAAGGATGCTAATGATATCAATTTCACCCTGTATAAACATGGAAGCTACCATTTACAATATCTACAGTGTGTAAACTTTAATGCGTTACATACTTTAGACTATCAAACTGAACAGACTTTACGATGGGACCAATATTATAATCGGGAATAAAAAATCTGCTATTCCATAGAAAACGTCAACCGCTACTAGAACCCAATGTATGGAACAGCAAAAATTTTTTTTAGCGATTTCTCTGTTGGCTCCATAGTGAAAGATGTTCAGTTTTATGTTCTGACGCACCCCTATAAGTATGCATTTAATTTTAAAGCCTGTACCTATATCAAACATACCTACGCATAAATTATTATTTTAAGTCAGATAAAGATATTGCTGGGATACAAATTTGGATATAGTTCTCCTATTTTATAGCAGGTATTTTATGTTTTTATTACGTTGTTGCAGATCTCATTAATGCACCGACAATGCAGACTACAAGGGAATCAAGCCGACAAAAGCGCACTAATAGAAGGAGAAACTCACGAAAAAAATCACTATCTCCATCTGACCTAAAAAGTTCTCGCGGGGAGAACAAAACAGACTCCAAACTAAACGGCAAACGATCATTGTCAGAGGGATCAGTGAAAGTGAAACACAGAAAGAGCAATATACGACGGACTTTGACACACCCTTTCACAGGTTCAGAAGACATTCGAGATGCATCAATGATAGGTGTTTTTAAAGGAGTTAATGTACCCATAGATCCTCCTCCTGAAAGCGATGAGTCTAACCTTCCACCGACTAGTAGTGATAGAGACACGGAAGATGACGGACGTGTGTTGCCAAGACCTGTGCTCCAGAGGTCACGGTGGGACTCGGGAAGCGAGATGGACTCGCTGGTTACAACGGCAGTGAGACGAGCATCGGCACGACGACGCAGGACGCCAGCAAACCCAGGTAATTATACTTTGTAGCCCAGTCATTTTACGATTTGAGCCGTGACTAATTAATAATGGATATTTTTCGGTATAATATTGAAGAGCCAATTTGAGCCTAGAAATGTACCAAAATTTAAAAAATCACGTTAAAATTTAGCTATTATCTCGTTCTAAAAAACCAGAAAGTAAATTTTTTTTGCACATATTTAAGGCTTTACCATTGTACGCACGGCGACACATCAAGCTATACAAAACCAAAATAAGCTGACCGCGCGTAGGACGAGTAATGTATAACGTAACACGACCTGCTTATATTGGTTTCGTATAGCTTGATGTGTCGCCGTGTGTACATACTTAAAACATGGTGTAAATATTTTTGGTCTACTTAGATGGTTTTGAAAAATACATTCGTATTTTCTAATAAAATAATGTATCAAAATTATGTAAATCTAAGTCAAATGAGTGCATTAAAAGCCTTCTGGTTAAAAACACACAATTTTGATTTATATGTTGCGTAGCGAATTTTTTTGCAATATGTTTTAAAATAGTATTTTTCTCACTAGATGGTGCCGGTTACAGTTTAAGAGTCCAATTAATAATCACTCCCTACCCCGCCTAACAAAACCCCGTAAAATGACTGGGCTATTGTAGCTTAATCACACGTCGACATTGACACTATTACACAGGAAATAAGGTATATAATCAAAGTGCTAGAGATTGTCTATGTATGTGAGGTAATAGATATATGTTGTATCTACGCAGCAACCTAGTAGGTGCCTAGATACGTATTTAAAAGTGATTACATCGTTTATTGTAGTCAACTTATTTTATTCAGCAGTTTTATTCAGTAGTGCATAGAGCAACAACAATTTATGGAAAATGATTCTATTAAAGATTTACTGCATGCATGTTTGGAATCTTAAGGTGGTTGCAGAGGGGTCAGTTTTATACAAAACTTTGACGCACAATACTCGTAGACGGAATTAATAAAAGTAATATTTTATATACGGAAAACTAGTATCACAAATAACATTTGTAATTTATTATTTAATTACGAAGATATAAAGATTTGCTATTTTTCATAAAAAAATTTAAAAGCTTTATATCTTCGTTATTATATTATAAATTGCAAAGGTTATTTGTGACGCGGCAACTACATTTTCTAAACAATTTTTCCATATATAAAATATTACTTTTATTAATTCCATCTACGCGTATTGTGCGTCAAACTTTTGTATGGACTGAAACCACCTTAAGTATTTAAAAATATTTTTGGTAGAGTCTAAATTGTTTATAAATTGCAAATGTCATTTGTGATGCGGCATCTAGGTTTTCTAAACAATTTTTCCATACATACAAAGTTACATTAATATATTAATACCGTTTACGCGTAGTGTGCGTCAAAGTTCTGTATAAAATTGACCCCTCTGCGACCACCTTAAGAGTTTGTCGGTCGATTAAGGTTATTGGTGATTATATCATTTCCGACTTTTCCCTTCGGGATAGTGGTCTGAATTTTAGCTAAAAACATAATGAGTTTATTTTCTTAATGCCTTGTATGTATTTCCTGTAAGAAGAATCTGCGCCAAACCGGTTGATTTGACTGTAATTTCCAACTCCAACACATTCTTTACTAATGCAAACCTATGTTTTCAAATACACTCGTTAAAATAAGTATGTCATACTTCCTAGCGCAGCGCCAGCGCCAGCTTTATACATTGTGTTTGAATTGAATCGGTCATTTTATGCAATAGGTTTATACTGACGGTCCAACTTATAATGCTATACCGGAATAATATCTATGTACAAAGTAAGGTCCGCCACACACAGACGGAATTGCGATACGGTATCCTGATTCAGGATTCAGTGTTGTCAACTATAGTTACAAAAAAAAACTAGAGTGCTGTTTAAAAAATTCCTAAGATTAAAACGTATGAAACACGAAATGAATGACAATAATTGCATTTTTAGGTATTTATTAAAACAAAACAAACAATTTCTATACATGATAATTACTATCATGTGATGAGGCCATGACGTTACGAATGTTACGATGATGATTTTTAAACTGTATTCCAATATTAATGCAACTATATCAAAAGACTATCGATAGTTTTAACATTAGACATAATCTGCATACAAAATGGCATGAACCATTGTCACACAAGCGGTTTTTGAGCGTAGGCGATTTCGCAACTATGCCGCAACGACGTCGCAACTGCACCGTCACGATACGGTGTCGTTCCATCAACGCCTACGCTCAAAAATCACTTTAAAATATGCCACCTAAGATATCAAAAAATCACTAGATCTAGTGAAAAAGTCCCTGAAAGCGGCAACACTCCATACGGAATCTAATTCCGAATCAGGTTTATTCCGGATGTATGTGACGGACCTTATTGACTATAGAATGTATTACATTAACATAGGACTGTGATGAATAGCGTAATAAAAAGGAGACATATATGCCCAGCGGTGACTTGATGTGAAACGATTTGATGATGATGATGATGATACAACATTGTAACATCACGATCGCGATGGTGTCAACGACGACGTGGAGTTTTTCAAAAAGTTTGCTAGCATACTGCCATCTACCGTATTACAGCAAATGCATCAGGTTCGATGAGAACTCATGTTGCGCACAGTGTGTAAGGTAACGTGAAGTATGTGTTCCAGTAGTTCATGGACAAGATGCTAGATGGCGCGCGTTTCCAACCAAAGAGAATGTAGCTCACTATTTCCATTTTTCTTTCGATAGATCTTCTGATATGCACGTATCCAGGGGTGGGGGGATAGGTAAATATACTATCGTAATATTAAGTTTATGGGTAAATCTGAATATTTGTATGGAACAGTGATTACAGCTATAACTTTGTGTGTAAAAAATTACGAGAAAATTAAAGTTATCAATTATTAATTTCATTGCCAAATTGTTTAATTTCATTTAGGTAGAAAGAACCAATGACGTGGATATACAGAACGTCATTGGATATATTTAAATGGTATTTTTAAATATTATGGCAATGAAATTAAAAAGTAAAAACTTTAATTTCCTAACAGGAAAAGGGTCACAGAACAGGTGGTAAAGGGCCGATGTTAAAAAAAAGTAACCGGAAATGCCAGTGTATCTATAGAAGGTTGTATTTATGGATATGGGTGTAGGACCGAGAACGACGGAAATGCATTTGACGCGTGGGACCGATACCAATTTTGCTTGTAAATGATAGTAAATATAAATAAATCTTAGTTGACTTTTATACTGCTTGAAATAGCGGTTTAGGCTTACTTCAACATTCTATAAATAAAAAAGAAGAAAAATTATTAGATAAACATATTTTTTGTTAGTTATTTTTGGGGGCGTTTTAAACCTGAGGTTATGTCAGCCCCGTCGTGCCTTAACCTAGAGTCTCTATAAAATAATGAAAACCTAACACTTGACAATGAAAAACTAAACACATCTTTACCTTTACCTATCACACATTAAAAAAAAACTAGTTACTGCCTACCGAACTATCTATACCTATATGTTAATTATACCTATCCCTCCTTTAAAATATTAAAACATTGAATACTACTTATAACCAGAGTCGGTTAGGTATTATTCCCATGAAGTAAGAAAGAGATGATTCCTCCATAGAAAAGACATCAACGACTAGGAAATTATTAGAACAAAATGTAATTTCATGAAAACCGTTTTATTATTTACGAGCGTGAACCCGCGACTTCGTCCGCACAAATTATATACCAGATTTTAAGTCAGATTATAAGCTATCAAACAAAAAAAGTTTCATCAAAATCGGTTCAGTAGTTTTTGCGTGATACTCGTTCAAACAAACAAACAAACACACAAACAAACAGACAGACAAGAAATCCAAAAATTGGTGAAATGGAATCAGGGACACCTAAAAACCATATCGTAACTTTTTTTTGTTAATATCTTCAATGTACAGACAAACATCCTGTTACAGTTTTATAATAGTATAGATAGATTAGGTACCTGCGTTCGGTCATGTAGGTACGGTAATCTGTTTAGTTCAGTTACTAGATGTACATTGCTCGCAGAACCGATGGCCGATGAGGCCGAAAAGTTCTCCAGTGGCGACCGCGTACCGGAAAGCGCAGCGTGGGTAGGCCCCCCACACGGTGGACTGACGACCTGATGAAGGCGGCAGCTATCTTTGCAAGGCGTAAAGTAACAGAGGCGTATATACTAACCATCTATGGACTGTGTCTGAAATAAAATTATTTTGAAATTTTTTTTTTGATATCCCTTGAATGCAAATCCTTCTTACAAGCATGGAAACACGAAAATTGACCATGGCGTCCTTCTTTCGTACTTCTTTTGTACGAGTCTATCGTCGATGTTTCCGACTTTACATTTGAGCCTTTCTATCAATTTTTGTCGTTGGATTAGAAAGGGACAAAGTTGACGTCGGAAAAAACGACAGAAATTTTCGAGAGAAGCGACCACCAAGGAGTATTTTCATGTTTCACCGCTTGTAAGGCAGTCTGTTCAGTTCTGTCAGGTATAGACAATACCTATGCCAGCTTCCTGGGCACATCTCGATTTTACTCGTTTTGTCGGGGGTGGCATGCTAGGCCTACTTAAATGCAAAAAAATAATTATTACAAAAAATTTTATTCATTTCCAAGTCGTTGATGTCTTTTCTATGGAATCATAGGAATCAATCGCTTTCATTTCTTTCTTGAATGCATAGTATCCATTACTCATTTTATTAAATTCAAAGAGTTTACAAAGTCTTAGTTTTATTAATTACTTATGTAAATTAATAAACCGGCTTCATATTTTTATTTTATTTTTATTAATAATCAAATACCTTGGTAAATTATAGCCGTATGTATTCTTAATTTAAAAAAAAAACTGTAACCAACTAACAAAATACAAAGTACGAATCTTATACATTTTTTTTGTTTCTTTCATGACCTCCGATCGTTGCTACAAGGTTCCATCTCATACATTTTAATTGACAAAAAACACTAGAGCTGTAATAAAATTGCTTTATTCCTGATCGTCACTGTTTTTTGCTTTAATAATCTTCAAGAGAATCGGTCACGGCTCACAAACTGGCATAAAACAGTGACATTTTGGTACAGTTAATCGTGTTTTTATAATGTATACTTTCAAGTACAATATAAGTGGATAACAGTTACATGTGTGCGTGGGCAGCCCTCCTACGTGCGTTACTTGCACACCGACATAAGAACAACCATTCTTTTTTCAATCCAACTTGTTCTATATACAAAAGTGTTTTACCTCGCGCTGTTTGGTCTAGTTCGCCAGTGCAAGTTCATTGTTCGGCAAACGTTTGAATTTCGAAGCAGTCGTAAACGCCAGGCGCTTTCTGTGCCTTTTTTGTGTCAAAGTTTGGCCCTCGGCGGTGGTAAGGCGTTTTTGTTGGCTCTTTACTGGTCACTTACGTCATTTTAAACTTGGAATACGTTTTGTTGTTGGCGGTGAGACGCGGAGGTGAGTCACGTTGTTAGTTGACTTAAAAGTCGATATTGTTTATCGATAATTATATTGTTGAAGCTATCATTCTTACAAGACAAAACAGATGATAAGTTAAGGATAGTACCCTAATTGTATTCCTTTTATTATAAATTAAAATTAACCTTACCAATACAAGTACAAATTAAACTTTGCTGAAAACCGAACAGTCCTAGTGATAGCCAACCTCCGACAGAAGATGGTACAACAAGAAGAGGAAAAAGAAGAAGAAAGTCCATCTTCGAAAGTGAAAACAATCATAAAGCTATAAAATAATAATCATGTCAAAATCAATAAAGGTTTACAAGGTTTTAACAAATCCGTAAACGGATTAGGCGCACAATGTCGAATTCGCAAAATGAAACATATTTTTAACGCCTCTTTTTTGCGAACAATGTTTTATATAAAATTTTGCTGCTGCTGCTGTTGTCGATTCTGTACAAATATTTTTTTCATGTTAATTTGTTAAGATGTTATTCACTCGAAGGGTATTTTTTTATTTAGTACCTTTATCATAATATTCATCAGCTTACAATACGTCTTATTGCCTACTTTCACGAATTACTACCAGCACCGTGTACCTCTTTAATAAACCATAGTTAAACAATATGAAGCCATATCAATGTCGATAAAGTGAACAATAAGCACAACACTAGCGCATGGCGAACGCAACAGTTCGGCCGGCCGGTACCCCGCGCCGCGCACATCCGTTTGCGCACTCAAACCTGCGCTCGCCACCAGCCCTATTTTCCCTCCCGACAACGAAAAATAAACTTCGAAATTCAAAAACGAACTCGAACGAAAAAAAAATTTAAGAAAAGATTAGTGTTTTGTTTCGAAAATAAATTTAAAATTTTTGTGTTCCAAATCTGTCTGTAACTTTTAGTGACCGTTACGGTAATTATTGTTAAACAATAACAGTTATATCAAAAACCAGTGTTTTTAATTGTGTTTGTGTGTGAAAGCCTCCGATGAAGCCGTACAAGGAAACCTTTTTTAACAATTTCGCTAAAAAGTAAGTACGTATCGGGTATCGTGTAATTGGATAAGAAATAAGTTAGCATTTGGTACTTGGGTGGACTTACGACACTATTTTATGCGATTGTAATATAAAAACAGAGAAAATGGTATTAACGTAAATGGATTAGGGTTCGTGAATTAATCTGCTTTGCACGTATATTCATTGTTCTTTTAGATGACAATTGCATAACATTGAAACACAATACATCGTTGTTGATCACTGAATTTGTAAGACCGCCTTTGAAAAATTTGAAAAGTTTAGTCCTTAGAACAAATATTAGGTTAACATATAAAAAAGAATAGTCTTTCTTTCATAAATGATCAAAATATCTCTAAATCTCAATAGTCTAGTCTCATTGATTATGAGTAATTATGATTTTTATTTTTAACGAGCGTTAACCCGCGACTTCGTCCGCACAAATTATATACCAGATTTTAAGTCAGATCATAAGCTATCAAACAAAAAAAGTTTCATCAAAATCGGTTCAGTAGTTTTTGCGTGATACTCGTTCAAACAAACAAACAAACAGACAAACAAAAAATCCAAAAATTGGTGAAATGGAATCAGGGACACCTAAAAACCATATCGTAACTTTTTTTTTGTGAATATCTTCAATGTACGGACAAACTTCCTGTTACAGTTTTATAATAGTACGAGCGTTAACCCGCGACTTCGTCCGCACAAATTATATACCAGATTTTAAGTCAGATCATAAGCTATCAAACAAAAAAAGTTTCATCAAAATCGGTTCAGTAGTTTTTGCGTGATACTCGTTCAAACAAACAAACGCACAAACAAACAGACAGACAAAAAATCCAAAAATTGGTGAAATGGAATCAGGGACACCTAAAAACCATATCGTAACTTTTTTTTTGTTAATATCTTCAATGTACAGACAAACTTCCTGTTACAGTTTTATAATAGTATAGATTATTAAACTCTTGCTTGTGCGATAGGATAGCACTGCATTTCTGCCAGTGTCAAAACACAAATACACGTTTTTACTAGGTTTTTTTTTTTAATAAGGGATCGTAATAGCTTTAAATTTTTAATTAATAAACTCAGCAAGAGTTTGCTGCTATAGCACTGCATTTCTGCCAGTGTCAACTAGTTTTTGGAAGTATCTATTCCAATCTTAAGGATTGTTTTTGAGCAAAAACACAAATACTCGTTTTTAGTAGTCTTTCTTTCATAAACGATCTAAATCTCTATAGTCTAGTCTCATTGATTAAGTAAGATTTTCATTTTATTTAATTGACTCTTGCTTGTGCGATATAGCAATGCATTTCTGCCAGTGTCTATTAGTTTGTGGAAGTACCTATTCCAATCTCAAAGATTGTTTTTTGAGCAAAAAAACAGTTGAGAAGAGATGGCGGAGCCTCGTGGCAGGCTCAAACGCGAACCGCGTGAACATCACGCGAATGACAACCGCTCGCGGCATAACTTGCAAAGTGACTCCTCGTTAAAATACACATATACATGCATACATACCTAAACTCACGACCATAATCCCTTTCGGGGTGTTCAGTTGAAATTAAGCTTGGCAAAAAAGATTAGAAAACGTGACAGCAGGAACTAAATATTTTAGTACAAATTGTAGGTCAGTAATACCGAGTTATGCGTGATTTTGACGTTCTTACAAAGATACGCCCTCAATTTTTGTCTACTCTTTTAGGTCGCACCAATAGTTTCATTTTAATACTAGTTACGCCCATGACTTCGCATATACGCAGAATACTGAAACAAAGATAACGTTACTTAAAAAATGTAAATACCCATAACTATTGATTGAGTGACCGATTGCGATGAAATAAATACTAAATTTTAATCAAACTTATGCAAAAATCCATCCAATTGGGTTCCGTAGTTTTAAGTGATGCATGCAAACAGACAAAAAAACATAGGTTACTTCCTCCAATGTTTGTGAATTTATGTGTTTTATTTACTTCATTTTGAGTCATACAAAATTATCAGGGTCTTCTTGCCATTTTTATGGCGTATTGTGTTCATGCTCTTAACAATCTTTACTTCTACTTATACGGGGTGTAAGTGTAGACACTGGCATACTGAACAACAAAAGCGAAGACGCGTTCTCTTTTTTGTGGAAACTATGAGTAGAATCTTGTATATTATATAATAAAAAGTGGCTACCCTTTTTCTAATCTAATATACAAGACCGAATTCACTTTAAATTAATTTTAAACTTTCATGAAGTGTGTCTGAGTTCAGAAATCAATTCGAAACGGCTAAAAGATGACGTAAGGGTTAAACTGGCTTGGTACAAACGGGTTATTGTTCTCAGTTGATGACCTAATAAATTTTTTTAAGTGAGTTTTCCATTGATATACCTACCCATGCGTTTTTACAATAAACAGAATAAACAAGGCCAATTGTTCTAATTTCAATTTTGAGCTTTAATTATTATACAGGGTGTAAGTGACAGCCTAAGCAAATACTGAAACGGTGAACTCAGACCATCAAACTGAATAACTTTCACTATGGAGACGCGAAAAAAAATCAGCTGTCCCATACATTTGAGTCGAGTAGGTACCGCAGTTTTGTATGGGACATCTGATTTTTTTCGCTCTTCCTGAGGTAGGCTCCATAGTGAAAGTTGTTCATTTTGATGGTCTGAGTTCACCGTCTCAGTATTTGCTGGGCTGTCACTTACACCCTGTAGAAACCAAAAGACACAAAAATATAATATCCATGGCCAAACACTGGTTTGGCAGTTCGGCATGGTAACATCACACCAACTGCAACCGCAACTGGGTTGGCAACATTCATATCAAAACCTAACCAGATAAATAAATAACCTGCTTTGTGGGCGCTACACTTGACTATAACCTTTAATGACTATGTTTCCAGTACAAAAGTTGGTTATAATGATTTTCCGCAACATGGAGAGGTTTTTTATTTGCATGTCCAGACTTCATGTCAAATGCATTATTTTCAGTAATCCTGTTCGTTTTTATACATACCTACACAAGCATTATAACATTATTATTATTTTGAAAACATCATTTTTTTCTCTCCGGAGAGGTGAAAATATAGCACGGGCCTGGAGTGCGATTTTTGAATCTCATACGTTGAACTCAGCAGTTTAAAATGCATGGAGATACGCATCTTTCTACTGCTGATTTGACTTTCAATAATCGCTTGATTGAATGATTTTTTAAAGTCAAATCAGCAGTTGAAAGATGCATATCTCCATAGTACTTTTGACATTTTCAACTGCTGAGCTCAGCGAATGAGATTCAAAAATCGCACTCCTGAGCCAACATTTTATTATTACCTGAGTATTATTTTTCATGAATTGCATTGCATTTGTGATATAATTCTTAAGATATGTTTTTTTAGGTGTCCCTTACTCCAAATCAACCTTTTCTTAGAATTTTTGTGTGTTTGTTTGTTTGTTCGAGCTTCACGCAAAAACTATTAAACCGATTTCGATGAAACTTTTTTGTTTGATAGCTTTTGATCTGACTTAAAATCTGGTACCTATATAATTTGTGCGGATGAAATCGCGGGAAAAGTCTAGTCTATACTATTATAAAACTGTAACAGAAAGTGTGTCTGTGAACATTGAAGATATTAACAAAAAAAAAGTTACGATATGGTTTTTAGGTGTCCCTGATTCCATTTCACCAATTTTTGGATTTTTTGTCTGTCTGTTTGTTTGTGTGTTTGTTTGTTTGAACGAATATCACGCAAAAACTACTGAACCGATTTTGATGAAACTTTTTTTGTTTGATAGCTTATTATCTGACTTAAAATCTGGTATATAATTTGTGCGGACGAAGTCGCGGGTTAACGCTCGTAAATTATATAATTATAGCTCTACTTAACATAAATAATTAGGTGCATAATAGTGCCCATGAGACGTTACGTTAATATGTATGTAGCAATCATGGCGTTTCCTACAAAACCCCATTCGCTGGTACAGAACTATCGTACCCATCGGAGCGTTTACCTTACCCAACAAACGGGTACAGTTGCCAACACAGCTTTGTTTAATACTAGAGTTTAGCCGCGACTTCGTCCACACAGGTTCCCGTCATCGTAGCATGATAAATGATACACCAGATTTTAAAATACAAAACGTTTCATCAAAATTGGCCCAGTAGTTTCCGCATGATGCGCGAAAAAAAACAACAAACAGACAGACAAAAAATCTAAAAATTAGTGATTTGGAGTCAGGGACATCTAAAAACCATACCGTAATTTTTTTTTATTTTGTAAATTTTGTCTAATTTACAGACACATTTCAGTTACAGTTTTATAATATGTAGTAGAGACTAGCCATAGTAGCGGCGCCCTCGATTTTGTATGCGCGGACTACTGACTTTAAATATGTACTCATAACTTTTGATTGAGTGAACCTATTGCCATGAAATAAACCCTAAATGTTAATCCAAACTAAACCATATGCTTTTGTGAAAACCCCATTCAAATTGGTTAGGTAGTTTTTAAGTTATGCATAAACAAACAAACAGACAAAAATGCCAAAAATGATCTTAACGCATTCTATTACGGATCAAATCAGCGCGCATCAACCCACTGGTGGGCATAGACCTCCCTTTTTGATGCGCCACTCCTCACGGTCCTGCGCTGATCTGATCCTGTGCGAACCCGTCACTCTCAAAATGTCATCAGACCAACGTGCTGGTGGTCTAACTACGGTCTGATTATTGCCTTAAGCCCTCCAATATTTTTTTTGCAAATAATAATGTTTCTTCATCGAAACAAAGTTCATCATCATATCAGCCGATAGACGTCTACTGCTGGACAATGGTCATAGGCCTCCCCCTAAATGGGGGGATTTGCCAAAGTCGCCACGCTTGGCAGGCGGGTTCGCGATCGCAGTTGAATTGAATGTGTGTACTCAGAGGATGCTGCTGCTCATCCTCCGGTAGATACCTTAGTCGCCTTTGACGACACCCACGGGAGGAAATGGGTTGGTGCTATTCTTAGCCACACGGACATTAACAAACAAAGTAATTTCATTCAATTTTATCATATCTATTTGAGGTTATGAACATGGTGTTTTAGATACCTACACAACAAAATATGTTAAAGTGTTAAAACACAAGTGTCAAAATTGCTCTTTGCGGATATCTAATAGAAGTTTAGGATATGGATCGGTTATGGATATTATAAAATATCCGACGCTTTAGTTACGGATTTTTAGTGTTTCGGTTACAGTCGCTAAAACTCCGTAGATCCCCGAGGTAAATAACATTGTGTTGACCGTTGCCGGAGTAGGTAGTCTACAAAACTAGAAAGTCTGTATCGATAACATCTGATCCTCATTAATGCTTTCTTTAGGTTTTAATATGGAAACAATAGGATAAATAAATTGAAAACAGTATGCGCACTATATCTAAAAACTCGTTATAATATTTAAAGATAGAGAGAGAATATGAACTGCAGCAAACTTTTTATAACATAATATGACACGAGCACTTGTCTCGCGTGGTGTTCGCGCGTCGCGTTTTTGCCTGCCACGAGGCTCCGCAATCTCTTCTTGTTCTTGATCAAAAACAATCCCTGAGATTGGGATACTAGCCCAGTCATTTTACGGTTTGAGTCGGGACTAATAAGTAATTGATTTTTTTTTTCGGTAAAGTATTTAAAGCCTATTTGAGCTTAGAAGTGTACCAAAATTTAAAAAAAAATCCCGTCAGCAACAGTTCCAAATTTAAAATTTTGCTTTTATTTCGTTATAAAAAACTTGATGGTAATTTTTTTGCACATATCTAAGGCATTACCATTATACATACTTCAAACATGGTGTAAATATTTTTGTCTACTTAGGTTTTAAAAATTCATTCGTAGTTTCCAATAAAAATCTCCGTTTTTAAATTTCAATGCCTATTTTATTGCTCAAAAATAATTGACATTGTTAAATATAATTCAAATGAGTGCATTGGTATTAATAGTATTATGTTTTCAGATAGTCTTTTTGTCACTAAACGGTGCCGCTTACAGTTTAAAAGTCTAATTAATAATTACTTCCCACCTCTCCTAACAAAACTTCGTAAAATGACTTGGCTATACTTAGATACTCCCACAAACTACTTGACTCTGGCGGAAATTCAGTGCTAACGCACAAGCAAGAGTCCATTAATTATATAAAAAAATATATATATAAGTATTCAACATGAATCTATGAAAGTTATCGCTTTGCTTTCAACCATTCCATGCCATTAAACCATTATGGTTCGATAAAAAAATCTGGTAACATTTGAGTCGAGTAAGATTGCAGTTTTATATGGAACAGCAAATATTTTTCGCGATTTTATAGGTGGTCTCATAGAAAAATTTGTTGTGGTATGATGGTCTCATCATCACTTTAAAAACCTGCATATTAAGAGGGAACCTATATATAGGGTGCAAGGTTAAACAGTTGCATTACTTTAAGTAGTGATTGTACCCCTGCCTGATACTAAACAATTTTCCCTAAGAAACCAATATTATTCTTTGGGAATGTTGTCCAGTATTGTGAGTACAATCACCCATTAAAGTAAATGCAACCGTCTACCCTAACACCCTGGATACCATGTTGAACTAAAGTAAGAAATACTATAATATAATATAATATAATAATAAATAAATGTGGCTCCAATTGTATTTGAATTTACCCTGTATTTTGATTGAAGAAATATTCAATATTAAATTTTATTTAGAAATTTTTATAAAAACTAGCCACATGTCGCACAAGTTGTGACAAATGACTCGACTTGTTGACTATGCCTAGCCTAGGCTGCAGAAAACCTTCAGTTTTCTGTTGCCTACAAATCCTCCAATGACATTCAAGTTGCATCTAATAATTAATCATTGCTAAGGCTGTAAAACCCTGAGTTTTCTATGGTAATAAGGACATGTGCCAAATAATGTGGTGCGCAGGCGCAAGGCTGCCTCCTCGCTGCCGCTGCCCACGTCCACTCCGGCTTAGGCAACGAGCCTTGAACAGGCGCCAACGTTTTGCTCTTACTTTCATTGTCCGTTTGAATGCTGATTTGATTACAATGAGGCCGTTATATTATCCTATGTGGTGGCGTCCCCGATACATTAGGTAAATTGTTAATCGCTTAACATACAGGAGTGCGATTTTGCAGTTTTGCAGTACGATTCCAGCAGTGGAAAATGTCAAAATTACTATGGAGATATGCATCTTGCTACTGATGATTTGACTTTCAAAAATCATACTCCAGGAGTGCGATTTTCGGAAGTCAAATCAGCAGTAGAAAAATGCGTATCTTCATACATTTTCAACTGCTGAGTTCAACGTATGAGATTCAAAAATCGCTCCCCAGGGCCCAACTACGCTGACGGTTCTTTAAGGGAATCATCAGACCATTAAATTTTCTCTATGGGACTAACATCGAAGTCGTGAAAAAATATCAGCTTTTGATACGTAACTGCAAACTAACTAGAGCCAAATGCGGCGACAGCAGTCTTTTTTTGGCAATTGACAACATTAAATTTTTTTAACCACCTGTTTATTGAAAAAATAAAAATAGGTTAAAAAATAAGAGATACGTATTTTTCCAATTTAATTGTGGACCGATTTTTCATTTTCTGTAAAACTTTGGATGAATGGCTATAATACCTTGGCCGCAATGAAATTAAAAATAAAAACTGTCAAATACAATAGAAAAGCCAAGCAGGCAAAGGGATTAAATCTTATTCAACCTGCATTCAACCTTTTTTTATTATTTTAGTATTTTTCAAATAACTCGAGAAATAATGGATAGAAAAATCTGATAATTTTGATATAAGCTTTAAATCGCATAATCTCCAAATGGTTTTCTAAACTGGTACCTCTCTTAAAATGAAATGTTGTCAATTTCTATGTTGGTCCCAGACAAAAATTTGTTCAATTTGATGGTCTGATAATCCCCTTAAGACCCGATAACATTTTAAGTTGGACCCTTGTGGTCGTATGAATCCGTTTCAATTTAGTTCAAAGACTTCATACCTACGTTTTTGTTTATCAAAGTAGTAAGGAGGTGGAAAAATAATAATAGTAGTGTTGCTATAATTAACCTTGGGCTACCAACGCAATTGACCTACCTGTTTACTTTATGCGTTTTCCTACTAAAGAAAATATCACGTAGGTATAACACAGTTGGGTGTTTCTCCTCGGCGTTCGAACGCCGTCATTATCCTCACCAAATATTTTCGCTTTGTTTATAAGAAAAGGTATACAATTTTATAACGCTGTTATAAAGCCCGCTGGTCCCTTGTAACAGCGCTAAAAATATACCTTTTCTTATAAACATGGCGAAAATATTTGGTGAGGATAATGACGGCGTTCCAACGCCGAGGAGAAACACCCAGTTTGTAAAATAAAATAACAACACAAACGAGGTGTGTTCAATATAATGTCTAGGCTTTGACTGCCAGTATCAATTTTTTTTCTTACCAAGGAGTACTTATTTCATGCTCACTTTTTATTGAACACCTCTAGTATGATGTTACACGTGTTTGTTATTAATTAACGCTTGCTAATTTATTTATATGTAGGTTAATAAGAAGTCGCATACTATGCAATAACTGAAAATAATATTTAAGACGATATAACTAAGAGGGCGCCCGTCACAACAAACTCATGTGCTATTTTCATTATTAAATAATAATTAAACTACTACCTTCTTGGTCTCATGGCTAAGAGCAATGGGCTTTTGACACGGAGTTCGTGGGTTCAATCCCTGCGGGCGGGGGACACCTGGTGATATGCCACTTTGTGCGTTTGCCCCAGTTTTTTAGGACATTGCAGGCTGAATCACCTGATTGTCTGAAAAGAAACATGATTCCGTACTTCGGATGGCACGTTAAGCCGTTGGTTTCGGCTACTATCTCTGGTGGTAGTAGTTGTTACATAAAAACCACGTCAGAGGTCGTAAGGCGGTCTGAAAAAACTCTGACAACAGGGCTCTGCCCACACGATAAGAAGAACTGACCAACAAAACACTTTCATTCACCGTTTACGTAACCGTTTTCATCAATGAGCGTATTTGTCACGATAAGAAGAAGAATTAAAGTCAATGGCATTTTAAAACACAATCTAGAAATTAATCTCTTCTTTCGTGTCAGCTGAGCCATATGTATAGCATGGCTCATGCTGTAGTGGAAAGATGGAAAGATATACAACGCGCAGCAAGGTCTATCTATCCTCTTAATGCACCACGCAAATGCCAAAGAAAAACCCCGAACGCATTTTCCTTGACTCTATTTTTTATCGCAATGCAATCGCGGCTCCATCCGCACTGCATTAAGACTGCTATAAGCATTTCCGTTGCAGTTGAAAAGCAGCTCGAGTATATGGACTGAAAGTGTATTGTTTTGTGTTTTATTGTACGATGGACATCATGGACGTGCAGATAACAGTATTTTCATACAAAAGACTTCAACGATACATACATACATCCAATTCGATTCTAATTTTAAAATATTAGTGTTGATGTTTTTTTTTTCAATTTCTAGTTTTTGTACATCATCATCATCATCAGCCCACCATCGTCCACTGCTGAACATAGGCCTCTCCCAAGGCGCGCCACAAAACTCGGCCTTCCTCATCCAGTCGCTCCCCGCTACCTTTTTTAGGTCGTCTGTCCAGCGGGCAGCAGGACGTCCCACACTACGTCTACCAGTTCGCGGTCTCCACTCCACAACCCTGACACCCAACCGGTTGTCAGTTCTTCGGCAGATATGACCAGCCCATTGCCACTTCAGCTTGCTTTTTGTACGGTTATGGTTATAACCGTAGATATTTCACGTACGTGGAAGTTCTAGGTCAATGCAAAATTCCCTCTAGGACAAACAATTTTGTACAATCAAAACGAAAATCATTATTAATGTACCTAATGTGTACACACATTGATTCGATCCATCTGCGATCGCCAACCCGCCTACCAAGCGTGGCGATTATGGAAAATCCCCCCATTTTGGGGGAGACTTATGTCCAGCAGTGGACGTTTAATGGCTGATATGATGATGAATGTGATAATAACTGTCATTGTCATAGTAAGTAATGTTATACAATATATTTTAATTATATACAATGTTCTTGGTTGTAGTTCTGTTATTGGGTGGGCACGTCCCGGTTGCTCCTCCCCGGCCTACAAGCTCCAATTGTATGGTGCAATATGCAATGGCATAAGATGTTGTGTTTTTTCGCAAAAATTACTCCTTGTAGTAACCAAATATTTATAACCGTACATTGGCAAAATGCACACTAATCGATTAGGTTATTTAATTTTTCTTTTTTATTATTAGTTAGCTTAGGTATTTTTAACAATTCACAGATATCGTGTCTTACGACGTACTTCGGGTACATTGAAAATGAATCTGCTTTAATGAACTACAAAATTTTTTTTTCTCCTTGTCACAAAGGTACAAAAAAAGACCGCAGTATTCTCATTTTTTGCGATTTAAAATTGTTTATGTTTAAAAAAAAAATTTCTCTGTATAGTCCTCGTCGAGACGCGTTTTGTGATACCCCAATCAGCCACGCAGTCCCAAAAGCCACGATACCAGGGCGATGTCGCACTTTCGCTGAAAATCGTAAAGCTTCAAAAAACATTTTCTATGTTAAAAAGTTACTGAAAGTTTAACTTCTAGACAACAGCAACTTCCGGGTTTTTCTTTTCGCTTGTAAGTAGAGGTAACTAAACGCAATCATTATTATGTGCATGTTACATTTCTGCTCCAGAAAGGAAGTCGCATATTATTTTTAACCGATAGTCTACTTTGAAGAACGGATGGACATTGTAATGAGATAAGTGAACCTAATAAGTATCGGCACAGTATGACAAAGAGTATGGTACTACCATCATGTAGTAGGTACTACAACGATATTATAACATATGGTATAATGTCGGTTACCAATTATGTAACATGCAAAGTAAGAGAGCTACAGCTAGTTACTATGGGTACTCTCTTATAGATTCACGTTCTTTATTTACCCGTATCACAGATTAAATGATAGTAATTACACAGGGTCACAGAATATGTAAATAATCTAAACTATTATAAAACTGTAACATGAAGTTTGTTTGTACATTAAAGATATTAACAAAAAAAAGTTACGATATGGTTTTTAGGTATCCCTGATTCCATATCAGCAATTTTTGAATTTTTAGTCCGTCTGTTTATTTGTTTGTGTCTTTGTTGGTCTGTTTGAACGAGCATCACGCAAACACTACTGAACCGATTTTGATAAAACTTTTTTTGTTTGATAGCTAATGATCTGACTTAAAATCTGGTATATAATTTGTGCGGACAAAGTCGCGCGTTAACGCTCGTAGTATATATAGTTCTACATAACGGGGTATAAAGTTAAATGCATTACATACTTTTTTTTTTACACAACAACTTTTAAAGTGGGACTTATTCTGAAATCGCGAGAAAATAAAAATGGTTTTTCCATAGAAAATGCCAATGGCTTCTCGACACAAAAGTATGAAACAGCTGTTATTTTTGCGTTTTCATTGTTGATTGGTTTTTGGTACAAGACTATTCAACCCACCCCTCTCCGCTCTCTCTGGTTCGGGGACGGAAAGATGAGTCGGCAAGATATTGTGACCGCTCTGAGGCTGCGATCCGGTCATATTCCACTGAATAGCTTCGGTTTTATGATGCGCAAAACTGAATCTCCCAATTGCGATTTGTGTGGTGTGGTAGAAGATGTTCATCATATTCTGGTGGAGTGTGAGCGGATCGCGGTACAACGTCGTCAAATCTTGAACCCCTACAGTCAAAATTTAGGTATTTGTAACAGTTTTTTATCATCTCCCCTTTCTGGCGAGGCTATGATGCTGTACAAATTAGTACAACTAGCTTTTAAGATTAGGAACAGCTGATATGTTCCTTTCATTGTAAATGTTATTTTTTTGTTTTCATTTACTGTTTCTTTTGTGTTCAATGATGAGGGTGACATATTTAAATCATGAATAAACCCTCTATAATCAATAAAGAAAAAAAAAATTGTTGATTGGTTTGTTATTGTAAGTTGTTCAGTTGTATTTGTATGGTTTGAACTCTTAAGTACCTTAAGTTTACAACCTGTAGAGTGTAGATAGATGAAATGTGTATAACACTTAACTTCATTTAATCTAGGTACTTTACTATTTATCCATGTTATCATCATGATCATCATCATATCAGCAATTAAACGTCCACTGCTAGACATAAGCCTCCCCCAGAATGGGGGGATTTGCCATAATCGCCACGCTTGACAGGCGGGTTGGCGATCGCAGTTGGATCGAATCAATGTGTGTACTCAGAGGATACTGCTGCCCATCCTTCAGTCCCTTAGTCGCCTTTTACGATACCCACGGGAGGAAATGGGATGGTCCTATTCTTAGCCGACACCACACGGACAATCAAACACAATCACAAAACATATACAGTACCTTCTGAAATATTCAACAGCATTCGTTAAAAGCAACTTTAAAAAAATATTATATAAAATGTTTTTGTATAGCTATCAAGGCTACAAGAAACAGACTAGCTTGCTATCTACGGAGTATAAATAATATTATTCTCTCCTTGGCTCATTGTCCACTATTAAGCTAGAATACAGTGTCTAGGAAATGTACATGAAATCGTGTCTTGCCCAATGCCGCACGACGCCCGAGACGCCCGCGCCGCATCTCTGCAGTTAGCTTGTTGTACACTATTCTTGAAATCATTCGATATCTACTACGAATTGAAAGTAGATCGAATACAAGTCGCGTCAACATAATAATAAATTGGATGGGTTAAAGAATTGACGTTTTGTATCAAACGTATTAAGTATTTAGGTTTTTTTTAACTGCAGCGCTGCTTAAATTGTGTTTAATTGTCTTATTTTGATACAATGACATGACGTAAGAAACCATATAAATTAATAACCAATCAATCAATTACATACCCACTGCTGGGCATAGGCCTCCGTTTTATTGCACCCAAAAACCAGGACCTCACGGTCCAGTGTTAATCTGATCCAATGCGAAACTGTCACTCTCACATGTCATCGAACAAATGACCTGCTTGTGGCCTACAAGTTATAGCCTACTGACCTACGTCTCTCGTCGGCCGTCTTTCCGTTTAGCCAAGTGACCTGCCCACCTTTACTACAACTTTGCTTCAAATCTGCTTAATATATCTATCTATACTATAATAGAACTGTAACAGGAAGTTTGTCTGTACATTGAATATTAACAAAAAAAAAGTTACGATATGGTTTTTAGGTGTCCCTGATTCCATTTCACCAATTTTTGGATTTTTTGTCTGTCTGTTTGTTTGTGTGTTTGTTTGTGCGTTTGTTTGGGTGTTTGTTTGTTTGTATGAACGAGTGTCACGCAAAAACTACTGAACCGATTTTAATGACATTTTTTTTGTTTGATAGCTTATGATCTGACTTAAAATCTGGTATATAATTTGTGCGGACGAAGTCGCGGGTTAACGCTCGTTTAAATATAAAACTGTTCACTATCTTCAGTGTGAGCAGTGTGTAAGACGGAGTACTTACCTGCATTTTGGTGCAAGTCGCCCTAAATGTAGTTTCACGAAAAAAACTAAGTTTTTCTTAAGTAAATTCTTTAAACTTATTAATTCATATTACAAAGATTATCTCCACAAATGTTTACTTTTTATATCGACGAGTGTTATTCGCAATAAATATCGAGCGTTCTCCGGAATAGACACCGCTCTCGAGATTAGCTTCGTGTAGCATGTCGCTTTCATCTCACGACGCGACGCGGGCCACCCATCCGTGGTGCTTTCTACCGATAGTATTAGCATGATTGCGATCACATGCTATGGCATTCCGAGGATAACGTGCAAGGCTGCAAGGAGGCTGCGAATTATCTATGCAACAACGTGCGCTCGTAACTATTAATGCGTGAGATTTTGATAATTGATGTACTTTAATGTAATACTTACTAGTAATAGTAATTAGGTTTCGAGATAAAGATTTGTTTTCTCTAATAGATTAATGTTAAATTCGAAGTTAATTAATTATACTCCTAAACATCCAAACCTCCTTTCCTTCCTTAGGAAAACATCGTTAGGAAACCTGCATGCTTCAATTTCGAGGCATGTATTGTACCTACTGTCCATTTACAAGTGGCGACGGGCTCACTCCCCGTCACACTGGGCAGAGTTTCGGTACTATAGTGAAACGTGGATGTTCTGAGGTTTCAGAATATCACTGACTACCCCCTCGGGGATTATAGTCGTGATCATATGCTTATGCTTATGCTATGCTTAAACTTCCATTCAAATCAAGGCTGATGGTCACTCCACCAAGTTATATATAATTTTTTTAATACAGCAATTACCTTATCTATGAATATTAATTACCTAATCTAGTATAATATAACATTACATTACCTATCCGATGTAGGTAATAAAAGTAATGACCATTTAAATTACGATTACACACTTTTGAAGATGATGTAATTTAATGCTTGTTAGGTCATTTGTGTTTATTACTTTTTGTTAAATTGTAAATTACTAAAGATTTCAATGAACAATGTATTGTATTCAATGTCTTTTTTGTAACGAATTGGTTGCGTTTAAAAGTAATGGTATCTACCATTAATAGCGCCTACTGTTTTATCTAAGCAAAATAAGTCTTAGAGGCTTTTGCGTGCTTGTTAAACACAGGCGTTTTTTTTAATGTATTTCTTTATAGGAAACAGGAAGCCATTTTTATTGTATTCTAGCTTTTTCTCGCGACGCAACTTCGTCCGTGTGGATAACGGATTTTCGAAAAATCATTTCTTAGTGCACACCGACATGCTCTGTAACTCTGTAGAACTTATATAAACTTATTAAAACTTTCATGACTTTATCTTTAGTGGCTTAGGCTGTGCGTTGTCTCTCAGTCAATAGTCACGGAACTGTTTTATAAGTATAGATAATAGGTAGATACAATTGTTTACTTCACCAGAAGATTAAACATTCATATTTTTTACAGAGTGGGGCGCGAACAGTGAGCCGGGCGAGGTCAGCGAGCCGGAGGCCGGTCGCATGCGTCCCGAGGACTACCGCCTCGTGTTCCTCAGCTCGGACTCGTCGTGCCGCGAGGACACGGAAGACTCCTCCTCCACGGCCTCCTCCGCCGCGCCGCCCGCGCCCGACGACTGCGACTGGGACTACTTCGAGCCGGGCGCAGCGGCCCAGCCCACACCACCGCCACCTAAACACACGCCGCCGGCCTGCCCAAGGACCTGTTCCTGCGGCGCTGAACCTCGCCTGATCGCCTTCCCCGTGCCTGTGCCAGTCCCCGTCCCCGCTGCTCTTTGGCCCGCGCTTCTCGCCTTCCCCACACAAACCCCACCCACGCCCCATTGGAGCACGTATCCCGGCTTCCCGCCTCTCGATGCAGCCGCTCTCGCTCGTCTCACCACGGCAGCTGCTGTCGCCGTCACTGCCGCCGCCACTGCCTCCGCCACCGCTATATCCCAAACGAAAACACTCGAAATGACCGTCGAAAGGACAGATAAAGCTATTCAGTCGGAAACGTCACAAGCGACTCAAGCGCCGGAGCCCCTCGATAACGATAAGAGCGATAACATTATTGAGCCGCCGATCGAACATGTATCGTCAGACGAAATTAAAGTGATCGCCGAGGAGGACTCTTTATCCGTGTCGTCGGGGCAAATGGACATAATGCCTAACCATTTGGATGCGGAGAATGCTTTTCCTTCGTCGAACGAGTCGGGTGACTCGAGTGACTCGGAGGCGGGCGTCGCGCGGAGGAGCTATGACGTGACGAGCGGTGCGCCGGAGGAGCCGGCCACGTCTGACGAGGATTCTGATGATTCTGGAGGCGGAGTAGGACGGTTCTCACGTGTTTTCGTCGTTAATCCAGCGGACTCGTCTTCGGATATGGAAGACAATGCGGATAGCAGCGGCATCGACTGCGACGATTCAGACGACAAAAAATCGGACAGCCTTGAAATAATTGCAGTGGAGCCAAGACATATTGAAAATAATGTAAGTGACGAATCAAACGACAGTGTTTCACCGAATAATTCAAATAACTCAGATATTATACTGCTAGACTCAATTAGTTTTTCAGAAGAATATAATGTTATTCCATTTGAGAATAACCACGAAGAAGAAAATAGTGAAATCCTTGATAAAAAGTCTGGCTTTTTCAAGTTCTGTGATGAAAACATGCTGCAAAGCGAAACTTGTGAAAAATTTAATAGCTTTAATGCGTCCTGTAGTACAAGTATCAGTAATTTAGATAACAACAATGAAGATAACTGCAGTATTCGAACAATATCGGAAAACATCGAATGTGATTCATTAGACAACACTTTAATCACAGACAGCAATCAAAAAATTAAATTATCTGTGGAGTTGCCCAATGAAAAATATAACAACGAAGAAATAATTACTAACGAAAATTCTACCGGGTCATTACCCAAATTAACATCATCACCGGAGCCGCAACCCGATAACTCAGATTCGGCTTCCGCGACCGTAGAAAAAATAGACTTGTTTAAAGGTATTGAACGAACGCTCAGTGAACTATTAAAGAAAGAATTAATGGAGGATCAAGAGGAGGAGAAAACACACGGTGCGCGGCCGGTTTGCACTAACGCGGAGAGGGGCGCGGGCGCACCTGCCTCGACAACAGTTTGCCGCTCGCGCACCGCTAGTGCGGACGGTTCCGCGCGCTTCACTAGCCGCGTTATGATAACGCACGATCGCGTCTCCGTTGTCACGACGGACACAACGCGGCTCATGCGGGGGGATATCATAGTGCACCACACCAACTCACAAAACGAACCTGGGTCAACAAATAACACAGAAGAAAATGAATCAAACGAGCGAATATCTGACGACGAGGCGCCACAGCCTTCGGGCGGAGTGACTGTTGTTAGCAATGCCGACACTCTCTCAGCGGTCGTGTGCCTCGAGGAGGGGCTGGCCGACGACGACTCGTGGGTCGAGGACGTCAGCCATGACGAGGACGAGGCCACCTCGCCTTCTGACAGTGACTCGGGGGATGAAGCGACGTTACCCACCCGGGGAGAGGATTTCGCATACTGCAGACGTTCCTTAGACTTCACTTTACACACAATAGTCGAAGAAAGTTGCGAAGAAAGCGAAACAGAACAAACAACCAAAAAACCGCGACCTATATCAGCGACCGAGTTAGAAAAATATTTTTTCTTCGGATTAGGGGACGGAAGGAATATACGTGACGATGAAGAACCGGTTTCGGAAACGTCAAGTGTGTGTAGTGAGGGTGGGGAGTCTATTGTTGACAGTGAACAACCAAAACGAAGTGGTGATAGCGATGAACTTGTGTCGTCACGTTTGGAAAAATATTTTCTATCCGGGTTTATGGGATTCAATCAAGAAAGGCGAGATTCAGATGGTTCAGGAAGTGTTGGAAGCGACAGTGAAGGTAGGCAAAGCCCTGAACAAAGGCGGAAACGACTCGTTCGTGCTCGCGGCACACCACGCTCACATTCCTCATCCTTGGACAATTTACTAACGGGAGAAGAACCTTCCCAAGATAATCAAGAAGTCTCTGACGGATCGAGTACAGAAACAGAAGATAGACATGATTCGTCAGAGAGACTTGATATGCAAGGTGAATCTAAGAGGAAAAAACAAAACAAAAAAACACGTGGGTCACCCGCAGATGAGAGGCGTCAATCAACCGAGTTCGCTGAAGAAACACGTGAGGATGCTAGATCTGTATCAGAGGGCGAGGACGGCAGGACCTCACCTCGTCCTGAATTCCCACCTCTTGGATCTGAACTGTCTGAATCTAAGAAACAAACAAGTAGGGACAGTGGCTTTGTTGGTAGCTGTGATGACCTATTACGAAATGGCGATTCCAGTTCAGAATTTGCAAGATCCCACGAACCTAAATCTGAGCTGGAAGAAATAATAGAAGAAATAAGACCAGATGTGGAAGAACGCGTAGAAGGCCCTCCATCATCCCGCCCACCTCCTAGCCCATTATCACGTAAGGATAGCTTTAATAATTGGTCATCTGATGAAGAAACGAATCTTATGATGACAAAGATGCGTCAGTTTTTCAAACAAATGATAAATTCGGCGAATGTCAGAACATCTACCCCCGCATCTGCATCATCTAATTCGGAAAGTTCGCGACCACCAAAACCACCTCAACTATTGTACTTTGAAAGCGAACTGACAAGATTAATGAAAACAGTTCCGGGAATAAGAGATGAGGAAGTTAGAGAAATAGTAGAATATCTTTCGAGTGAAGACACATGGAGTGACTCGTATGACTCATCAGATTACGCCGGTTCTGATCTCGAGGGCACAGCTGCTAACAGATCAGCATTGCGCAAACAAATATCTGACAGCTGTCGCGAGATCATTGATGAATTCGATCGTGGCAATTGCGACGCTGCGGGATCATTAGAGCGAGACGCGGCTGGAGCTTATCAAAGATTAGCGGCAACATTAGGACGTGCTGGGGAAGGTTCACCGCCCCTATTTGGAAAAGTCATGCGGCACATTGGGGGTAGGCTAGTGGCGTTAATGCACGAAGTATCTGCTGGTGCATCACCGAGTACAGACGATGACAGTGCATCGGAGCCAGGAGCGTTGGCTCGTAGTCGATCTCATGATATTCTAGAGGCGACAGCCAGTAGAGGAAGTGTTGCTAGTGACTGTGAAAGGTTTTCGTGGCGAGGTAGTTTTGAGTCAGCTCTGCTTGCTGCAGACTCGCGGGGTACGTTGGGAGGCGGGTGTGAAGCGCGGAGGTCGCCGGCTGGAGTCGAGCTGGCCGCTCAAAGGTCGCACTCAAGGAGTTGTGGTGCCATCAGTGGCAGTGAGGACAGACTTTGGAGAGGGCGACGACGGGCATCAGCACCTGATGCAGAGGTAAGACATGTTGTGTAACTAGGTACATAATAACAACCATAATCAACTATCTAAACTTTTTTTTATTATGAAGTAAGGTAGGTATAGTAACAGAATAGATAACAGATAACATGTGTGAAGTATTTTCCATAAAAATTTATTTAATCTGACATCTAATTACAACTAAACAATATACGTATTAACATTTTAAACTCTATTTAACAATTCGAATAGGTATAACTTTTACTTAATTGACACAAAATTACTTTACATAAACTTACCTAATACTGTGTTAATTAATGGACTACATTAAATCCTTGTGCATTCTAATGAAACCCTATTGACTGTTTAAACGATAATTAGGTAAAAAAAGACTATTCTACGAATTATTTATTATTAGAACGGTTGTTATACCAATCGCCACTATGGATAAGTTAAATATCACGATCTTCAATCTCTGTTATTCAATTTGCAAGGAATGTAAATAAATATTGAAAAACGAATGTCACGTCCATTCCAATACGTGACGATATAACTAGATCGACAGATAGGCACAAAATCAAGATTTATCGTGAGATAAATGTAAGTATCATCACAAACATGTTCTAGATAAGATTAGATTTGCAAGATCATAGAAAGAATGTTGGTCTAGGTGAAAGTCAATCATCGCTTTGTTATGTAACTGTCGACACCTGGTCCATAATTTTATTAATGAGTATGGTCCACCTAATTACTAAGACATACATCGGTACATATTAAGCTTACGACCGGGATAGCCTGTCAGAATGATCAGAAACTTTGCTATAACTCCCTTTTTAAAGTGTGTAGAGATAATTTGGAGCAACGTCTTTCCACTTGGCATGCCATTCAATCCTGTGACTGAAAGAAGATAAGATGAAGCGTAATACAACTGTCAGAAACAAGCTATTTTAAATACATTAAACATTAAAGATGGTGCTTCAGACAATCAAACTGGACGACTTTCAGTATGGGACCAATATTAAAAAACCGAAAAAAAAACTGTTCGATAGAAAAAGTTAATGCCGCCGTTGGAGACTCGATCCAAATATATGGAGCCGCAATTTTTTTTTTTTGCGATTAGTGGAAGGTCCGATATCGTCTGCAGCACCCCCTCATTTAAGTTACCATGTGACTACATGTGACTCATTTAAGTTACCTATGCTCTACAATAAATATATTTCAAGTTAACACCCTTATACAGGGTTTGGGTGGGTGCAGGGGAAGTAAAAAAATCTGTCAAATGGAGATAGGTGAAGATGTCGTTCGTTGTAGGCATTATAAAGTTCTTCTCGTTAACTATCGGAAACGAATTGACGTGTCAGAGAAAGAAGTTTTGTGAATTTTTACAGGTGGGTACATTTGATTTGTAAAGAAATTAATATTTTACGAGGTATTAATACTGGGAATGAAATAAACATGGCCACGGATACAATGTTACTGCGAAAACAGTTTCAACATTAAATGAGACGGGTGGTCTAGAAACTCCAGAATCTAATTATAGCATTTTCTTTTTTACTAGGTTACTTTTATCGCCATTTAAATTACATTGTAAAAGTTACTGTTATGTACTTACACTTTATTTTATAGCAGCAAGTAGGAGTTTAATATCATGTCGTTATAACATCGATCGCTAAAAATTTATACTCAAGAGCAGTGCCTCTCGTCCTTAAATCTATACAAATACAACTATAAGTACATATAATAAAATAGTAAAAATTTTGTGTCTGTACGTTGAGCGTTTTTCTTTTCTATTTAAATTTAGTTCCTAGAAACTCGACAGACGGCATGTTTATCGCTCGGTAGCTTTGACTATGTATTATAAGGACTATGCTTGCGGTAGCATTTCCCCTCTGCCATGGTATAAGATCAATTCTTGTGCATTTGCATTCAATTTTATACCTTATCACTAAACGAGATAGCCCATAATTGCGAAACAATAGTTTCGAACTTAGAACGTTTGGGGTTCACAAGAGACTACTTTTCATGATTTTTGACGTTCAAAATGAGAATCTAAAGTTATGGAAATAAAATCCAAAGTTGCGGATTTCATGTTACCTCGCCCCCCGCAAAAAGTGGCAGAAATGTTTGTTAGTAGAATTACACGCGTAACTAGTTCCTATACAGGGTGTAGGTGACAGCCTAGCAAATACTGAAACGGTGAACTCAGACGATCAAACTGAACAACTTTCACTATGGAGCCTACCTCAGAAAGCGCGATAAAAAATCTGCTGTCTCATACATTTTAGTCGGGTAGGTACAGCAGTTTTGTATGGGACAGCTGATTTTTTTCGTGTTTCCTGAGGTAGGCTCCATAGTGAAAGTTGTTCAGTTAGCTATATAAGTAGTCAAAGCTCGGTAGAGATGTTCGCGAGATCCTGTCAAAATCATGTCAAGACTGTGCCTGCCTTTTTTTAAAAGGCCAAGGGATCAAGCCCATCGAGATGTGAACAGTTTGAAATTTTCGATTAAAATGATTCGTAATTAATGTAATATTCCATTAAAGATGCGTTGCCATCTTTTTGATCATCTTTTCTGTCTTTATTATTTAAAAGAAACACTTTTTGAAATGTTGACGTGACTTTATTCGCGCAGACCGTAACGCCATCTATCGATTCCCTAGAAAACCAAAAGAAAAACGCTCATTGTAAAAAAATATTTGGGGGGAAAACATACATAGAATGAGGTATGCAACTATAAGGTCCGGTATAAGGATTATGCAATGTTTTTGTGGACGAAAGGCTAGAAAACTATCACCACCTGACATGTGATTCCATTCTGTGATTCGTAGGTACTATACGTGAACCGTACTACAAATGTTTCTGTGGAATGTAAAAGACATTGTATGTGTGTCAAAGATCAAAATAAATGATTTTTCTTTCAAACTGCACACTTAGCTTAAAAAGAAAGTTCGTGTTGTAGCAATGTTTCTGACCACCATAATTATCTCATGGTCGTGAGTTCATTCAGACAACAATTTCCTTTACAGTCGGAAGAGGAACAAAGGGCTGGATCTCTTCCTCGATTGCCGTCCATAACCGGTACTAACACAGTACCAGCGGGACCGGTCAAGTCGGCTCGGTACAGAGCTCCTGGGTTCCGTACAGCCACGAGAGCGGCTTCAGCGCCAGGTCTGCATGCTCCGAGACGTCGGAGACCACCTCAGACTCCTCATCAGCCACCACCTGCTGCACCGGCGTCTGCACCTAGCTTACAAGGTGAGTGGTTCTACATAGGTTTATTCATTATCTATAGGTATCTAAACAAAGTGCTGTTATCTTCGAAAATTGTCACACTTATCAGGCCCCTTATAAAATACCAGAATCTAGACCAGACTTGTATTATGATGACCAGACAACGATGTACAAAAAATACATAAACACAAAATCCTCCAAATGACAGAGGAAATCGTATCAAAATCCTTTGCGTGTTTTATAGAAGTAACCGGAGTCATAGAAATGATGTGGACGGACATGAATAGCGACTTTGTTTTATACTATTTAGAGATTAAAAGTAAAGAAGATTTCAATTTGTTTTTATACACCAACGTGATCATTATATTTTGAGTCACATTGATATAACTATGTGAAACTGATGAACACAAACCTACTTAACAATACATTCGATCAATAAATTGTTGTTAGAAATGAGTACGACGGAGTGTACAATATTGACAAACAATCTTCGGAACGGCTCATATCTACTCCGTTAGACCAATCAAACTGTTCTTGTAATGAATAAATACTCTTAAAGATATACATACTTAAGCCAGGTTTTGATTTCAGTTCAAATACCCTATAACCTACGTAAACCAATTATTTTTGTAAGTAGCATATTGTAACTATTGTAGGCACCAATTCGTATGTTTATGGCCGATTAGAAACAGTTTTTTTTGCACTGTATATACTTTCCTATGCACAAATTGAGTCGTGATTTAAAATTTTTATAGCTTACCTTCTATTGTACACAGACGTATTAAGGAATATAAGTACAATTTACGCAGTATTACAGTACTCTGAGGTACAACAACGTAGAAAAGAACAAAGAACTTGCTTAGAGATCCCATATATTACCACGCAAGCCTGGAAAAGTGTGAGGCAGTTTTAGCTTTATTTATATGCACCTTACGTCATAATAATATGGTCTATCTAACTAGCCACCATAACTAGTGAAGTTACTTAACCCACTTTTCCGAGTTATCTCTTACAAATTACAACTGCTACTATTTTGAATAAATGCTAATAAGAGTGTAACAACATTCTTATGATGCAATGACCTTACAATTCGTACGAAAATATGCAATTCATTGGTTTAAGAGTCACGTTCAATGCACTTCTTTCATTCCTCTGTGAGCCACTTTGAACGAATACAATGAGTGTTTCTGTTAAATATAGGTTCTTTTAAAACACATTTCTATTGCCTTTTGTATTGCAAATCTTAGCTTTGAACTTGCCTCACCGTTTAGTAACAAAAGTGTTGGAATATTTGACCTAGAATCGATTAGATCAATGTTCAGACGTCTGAACGGGTTAGACCAATTTCTACAACAAACAGACTTGTAGTTTCACAATCGATTTCTTTCTTAGACAAATCTAATCATGAATAATTTATATAACAGCTAACTGTACTGATTTTGGACAAAGAAATCAGGATTTTGATAGGGCATTGAACTTTCTTAGCAAGACGAAATGGTTACCACGCATCAGCTCCTGTCACGGACTGCGATTCCGTAGACTATTTTGGGGAAAACATTGTATAACTCTTCCTTCTTTACAACAATATGCAACATACACTCATGCATCATTAACTGATTCAATAAGCGATTGTGAACATACGAATCAATGTACGTCACGGTGTTTAGAGCATGGCCAAGTTGAAAAGTAGATCTAACTGTGAGGCATCTTCAGTTGCGGCCACATTCTTCGGTAAATATGGCCACTGACGGCCTTAATCGTTTCTATAGCAGGTGTTTTCAATAGGTGTATTTCTGGAAATTCAGGTCATATGAGATAAACATAGAATTCTATACCGGTTTTTGTTTAAGCACGCCTACGAAAACGTGATACAAATTTTGATGTCGTAAAAAATTGGGCAGAGAAAAAACATTTTCTTTTTCGTGTTTTTTAAAGAATCATAGTGAGAAAGAATTGTATTCGGAAAGATAGCAGTTTCGACACGGTTACTCTTCTTTCATGAAATATCATAGTAGATTTCAACTACAGTAACTACTACATGATTTAGTTACAAAAACAGTCAGATATCCCTTATCCCTTTCGGGGTGGTCAAAAACATTTGCCACAACTTTCTTTTTGAGAATTTGGTTGTAGCAATGCTCATATTTAGCAATTCAAGTTTCAGGATGGAATGACGGTGTAAACTTAGTAAACTTAAATGCGTTACATACTTTAGGGGGTGTTTCAGATCATCAACCTGAACAACATCAAAATCGCGAATCAGCTGCTCCATAGCTTTGGATCGAAAATAGACACGAAATTCAACATTTCCCAACTTTGAATTCCTTCACTCGTCCGCTACCGTGTATTCTACATTTATACCACAGAGTACTACAGGGTGAAATTGATATCATTATCATCCTTTTAAACTAAGAGTCTACCCAACAAACTGAACAACTTTTACTGTGGGAGCAAACCGAACGGAGCACAAAAAAAAAACAGTCGTTGAGTCGAGTAGGCGTTGCAGTTTAGTATGGAACAGCTGATTTTTTTTTTTGCTCTGATCGGTTAGCTCCCATAGTAAAAGTTATTCAGTTTGATGGGTAGACTCTTAGTTTAAAAGGATGCTACTGATATAAATTTCACCTTTCATAATTACTACTCTACTTTGTGCCACCACTGCCACCCACCCTCTGCCTCCGTGGTCTAATGGTTAAGAGCATTGGCTCTCGACACGGAGGTCGTGGGTTCGATTGCCACGGGGGACACCTAGTGAAATGTCACTTTGTGCGTTTTTCCCCAGTTGGTTAGGACATTGCAGGCTAAATCGCCTGATTGTCTGAAAAGAAAAATGATTCCGTGCTTCGGATGGCACGTTAAGACGTTGGTCCCAGCTACTATCTCTGATGGTAGTAGTAGTCGTTACATAAAAACCACGTCAGAGGCCGTAAGGCGGTCTGAAAAAACTCTGACACCAGGGCTTGGCATACGATAAGAAAGAAAAGAATTTGTGCCAATAACTATTATTTTCGTTTATGTGAAAAAAGAACACTGCCATAAACTAACCCAAAAAATTACGCAACAACAATTATCTAAAGAAAACCGTTTGTCACAACTGCTCATAAATATGTAGGCAAACAGACAAGTTGTCAAAGCAGTTCGCACTAAATTTGGACACATAGGTCATACACATACATGCACGTAACATAAACAAGTAACACCTTTCAAAAGCTTCGATAACCAGTTTGCAGATCAATTTCCGGTTTTATAGACGTAATCAGTATTTGTTCGAGACTGGTATCTGCTTTATTAAGGTCTGAGACCAATCATTTTGTTTTATCACTGCTTGCACTACATTTTGGTTCCGGTTAGTATTAATAAGTGTTATGCTTGTGTACCCAATCTCAAAAGACGCTTGATTGACAATTTTATGGTCTCAGCAACAGTATCACCAGAGATACTGCTCAGAGAGAGAAAGTTGTTCAGTTGATGGTCTGATCACCCGTTAAAAAACTGTCAGCACATCAAGAAGGACCCTGTATCTCAGTCTTCGTGCGCGTGCATTTGAAGTATACAGGGTGAAATTGATATCATTAGCATCCTTTTAAACTAAGAGTCTACCCATCAAACTGAACAGCTTTTACTATCGGAGCAAACCGATCGGAGCAAATAAAAAATCAGCTGTTCCATACTAAACTGCAATCTCGACGCGACTCAAATGTATGAAACAGCAGATTTATTTTTGCTCCGATCGGTTAGCTCCCATAGTAAAAGTTGTTCAGTTTGATGGGTAGACTCTTAGTTTAAAAGGATGCTAATGATATCAATTTCACCATGTAGTTACATTATTGTCTGTAAATGGAAAACAAAACACAGCAATGAACTTCAAATGTACACGCACGTGCGTGGCAGTTGGAAGACAGCTTAAATTAAATAACTCCAGCATAAACTTTTCTCTAAAATTGGACTCCATAAACAAACTGATTTGACGTATTTAATACTTCGATATTGGCCCCATAGAGGAAGTGGTTCGTTTGATGGTCTAAGCATCCCTTTAACCGTCAAGTATATTAAGAAGGTCCCTATATTATTTTCTGATATAAACACATCCTTATTATACGCAAATATACGCAGCATTATTATCTACACTCTATCACAAAAGAACAAGTAAACAACGGATAAATTACGAAGGCCCCTTGTTACGTAGTTGCCTAAAGTGGATGGAAATGAGGGCATAGACCTTGCCGTCATTAAAGGCATACGAATTTGCTTTAACCATAACAAATTTTTAATAGACACGCTAAACGCCCATGGTGTCAATATTTAATTACTCTTAATCGTCAATTCATAAAATTTCTATAGTTTGAGGCGCATAGCATAATGTCAAACGATTACATGAAAACGTTATCGTATTGTACCATTTGTACCTACAAGTTTTTTTAATCACTTATGGTGACAATTACAAACTTGCATGTCTCTCTAAACAAAACATAAAAGCCAATCTTTATGCAATATAATAATTTATATTTATTTATGTCATTTTTAATGAAAAGGTAATTTGTAATTTACAGGTGTAACAAAACATCCTAATAATATTTGAAGGGGGCATAGATTTTTAGACCATCGAACTGAACAATAACTTTCACTCAATAACAATAACCTAACATCGAAAATAAGCGTTTATTTTACATAAAACTGCAAATCTATTCGACTCAAATAATAATGGATCTCTTGTACTTTTCTCCTCTCCTGGTATATATCTCAGGTTCAGCTCAAGCTGTTGGACCAATATTAGTTTCCTAGTTTTAAGGTGATATAAAGAATGTAAATAAGAATGTAAAATATGTTTCCGATTGTACAATTTTTGCTATAAAGAGAAAAAGTCACTGCAGAGAGATTCACCGTAAAGAGAATCACTGCAGAGATAATCACCGCAGAGAGAATCACTGCAGAGAGAATTCGATGCAGTGATAAATCACTGCAAAGGTAACAACTCGGTGTAAAGTCTAAACCACCTCTTTAAATATTACTAAGGTGTTTTGTTACACTTGTATATCGGTCATCACACTAGAAACGTGTCAAATCAATGCTAAACCTGATGATAAACTTTGTAAACGACCCTTTCAAGTATCATGTGTTTCAGATACCTTTTCATATGGAAAAACGTATTACACCAACAACTTTTAACGTGTTAATAACAGCTATGGAAAAGGAATCTTATCTTGTTTCTACAATGTAAATTTCTACGTGACAAGTTTATTGAAATACCACATGTTGATGAATGACTAGCCTTGAAGGGCGACTATAACTTTATTTGTAATCTGAATTATCATACAAAACATTTAAACCTGTCCTTGGTGATCAATGGACGCACGTCGTAAACTGTTGTTACATGGGTTGTCCTTTTATGTATAGGTATCCGTCAATCTATACAGGGTGTAAGTGACAGCCTAGCAAATACTGAAATGGTGAACTCAGACCATGAAACTGAACAACTTTCACTATGGAGCCTACCTCAGGAAACGCGAAAAAAAAATCAGCTGTCCCATACAAAACTGCTGTACCTACCCGACTCAAATGTATGGGACAGCTGATTTTTTTCGTGTTTCCAAAGGTAGGCTCCATGGTGAAAGTTGTTCAGTTTGATGGTCTGAGTTCACCGTTTGAGTATTTACTAGGCTGTCACTTACACCCTGTATTTATTTTATTTATTATTTATTTAGGGTACACTGGACAGAGTTTCGGTACTAGTGAAACGTGGATGTTCTGAGGTTTTCAAAATATCTCTGACCCCTATCTATCCCCTCGGGGAATATAGTCGTGATCATATGTTATGCTTTATTTAGGGATACCAAAACTTAACTTTGCAGACGACATATAATATTTGGTAAACTTTGTGTTCATCTACTTACTTGGCTTGGCTACCACAGCTTTATTACCCTGTATTAACAAGGTGTAATAAAACACCCTAGTAATACTTAAGGGTTGTTTAGACCATCAAACTGTACAACTAACTATGGAGCCAACATCGAGAAGAAATAAAAAAAGCAACTGTCCCATACATTTTAGTCGATTCGGTACTGCAGTTTTGTATAGGACAGCAGCATTGTATAAAACAAAAAGACGCGAGATATGAGAACTACATACTATGTTTTGATGATGCTGCAAGTTTATCACTAAAGCGAAACAGAAAGCCGTAGATAAATTTCCTTCACGACACTTTAATCTTTATACAGACTCACTGTATAAATCTTTATACATATACCCTGTATAATTATTAAAATTCCAATGCATCAAATATTCTAGGGGGTGGTGCTTCAAATCATCAAACTGAATAACTTGCCATTGCCATGAGAACAAAATTGGAATCGAGAAAAAAAATCTACTGTTCTACAGAGTGAAATTGATATCATTAGCATCCTTTTAAACTAAGACTCTACCCATCAAACTGACCATCTTTTACTATGGTAGCAAACCGACCGGGGCAAAAAAATCAGATGTTCCATACTAAACTACAGTGCCGTGACGTGCCGACTCGACTCAATGTATGCAGCAGCAAATTTTTTTGTGCTCCGATTGGTTTGCTCCCATAGTAAAAGTTGTTTAGTTTGATGGGTAGACTCTTAGTTTAAAAGGATGCTAATGATATCAATTTCACTCTGTATACATAAAAATTTGAGTCGTGTAGCCATTGGCGTTGTGTGTGGAAATTCAACATTTTTTTTTTCGATATCGTTGTTGGCTCTATAGTGAAGCATCCCCTAAATGCGCACCTTGTATATCGCAATTCAAATTAAATAAGTCTCTTAAGGTTTTTAATTAAGCAACTAATTATGTATCTTCCCAAACCAGCCCGTAGCAGCAAGTTTCATTCTTAGCATTTGCTCATAACTAAAAGTAAATCACTAAGCGTCTAAAACTGAAGCAGGTTACGGTGTATCTTGACTCCGTTACCCCATTTTACTGTGGTTTCACGCTTCGTAAGAATCTGGTTGCAAACAAAGGGCGGTACAGGGTGACGACTTTTTGTTTATGTTTTTAGAATGTAGACATTTTACAGATTGGTGCACGGTGGTTGGTGTTCCACTGTACGTGTAATTTGAGAGTTGATGATTATTTACATAAGATTCTGTCGACCTTTACCTTCCAATCTATTTAGTTCAGACATTTTCGTTTACTTGATATTTCCGACATTTTGATATTTACTGTAACTTTAGCACAAATGATGCTCTAGGAGGAATTATGGGTCCATAATAATTCATCCTTCTTTATGACATTTCTGACGTTTTTAACCGACTTCAAAAAAGGTTTCTCAATTCGATTTTTATTTTTATGTGTGTTCGCGGACTTCGTCGTGTATGAACCGATTTTGATGATTCTTTTTTTGTTGGAAAGAAGATATTCCAAGGTTAGTGCCATGATAAGGAAACCAGGATCTGATGATGGCATCCCAGAGAAATCGAGGGGAACCTTTGAAAATCGTAGTGCCGGCTAGTGGCACTACTATTAAATTGACCTCATGGATTCACCACTGAAAATTGTGACATAAACAAAATTTTAACAAAAAATTAAAACAGCATAAAAAAAATTAAAATGTTAAAAAATTATATTGCAGCCGATGACTTTTTTGTTCGCATCATAAGAACATTAATTTGTTTTATAGCAGTCGGTGTCAAGCCAAGCCAAAAAACTAATGCAAGCCCTGTCGCGAATCGTACCGGCTTGACAGCGACTTCAATTAAACAAATTAATGTTCTTATGATGCGAACGAAAAAGTCATCGGTTGCAATATTATTTTTTAACTTTTAAGTTTTCTTATTCTTATTATGTATAAAATCGCATGAATGCGCACTTTTGGAGTTACTATAGAGACAATAATTTTTAAAACAAGAGTTTGAAGGTTAATCGCGATGGTCTTTATTAAAATTGGCTTCATTAAGTCGCCTCATATCGCCCTTGTAGTATGTAAACAATAAATGAACAAATTATTTAGTACAACTATAAGAATGTAGGTAAGTTATTTAAACTGGTGCAAAATAATGGGTTCCAAGAAATAATAACTTAGTAATCACTAGAGTAGACGCGCAATATTTTTGTACAATTGTGTAATTATTTGTCCAACTGTGTCCATCTTTAGTCTGTGCACATAAACATGCTTATACATTATTTGGTTTACAAAACTTAAGGTGACTGCAATTTAATTTCAAATTGTTGGTAAAAATTATGCTTAAATTCTTTATATACCTACGAGTAACTGACATTTTTATATGAATATTCGAGGAGCACAAATTTTTTCCGTAACATAAACTGAGACATATATATACTAATAAAATAGTTTCGTGAAGGACTGACTGACTGACAGACAACGCACAGCCTAAATAGCTGGAAGGAATATTGATTCTACGGAGGATGTAGGGAGGGGTGCACTAAGAAAGGATTTTTAGATATTCTAATTTCATGTGGACGAAATCGCTGATAGTTCTATAGGTAATATGGCGATAATGCATAAACTAGGTACTATGTATTTGTATACTTTATAAAATATGATCTTCATAAATATGTGCATAGTACTTTCGTAGACCTTGCTATCCAAAATTAATCAGGTACCTAAATCTCTCACTCTGCTCTCGTTTCCCCTCTGAGGAGTCTAGTCTAGTCTTAGTCTTCTACAAGGTGTTACAAAGATGCAAATAAACATTTAAGGGGGTGGTTTAGATCATCAAACTGAATAACTTTCACAATGGAAGCAATATCAAAACCGCGGAAAAAAAACTGATATTCCATACTACTCGAGCTAAATGTATGGATAGCTGTTTTTTTTTCGCGATTTAGATGTTCGTCCCATAGTGAAAGTTGTTCAGTTTGATGGTCTAAACTAAACAACCCCCTTAAAAGTTTTAAATGTTTATTTTTACTTTTGTATCACCCTGTAGGTATATGCCTAAAAGATTTTGGTCCTCGATTCCGTCTCGCCAACTTCTTGAAATGGGTATGTTATTTAGGATTCTTCGGGTGTGTGTTAGTTATATATACTGTACCATAGTTAACTGTACTGTACCAACAAGCAAGCTAAGCCCAAAAGGAGGGTAAAGTCTTTATCTAATCTAAACTATTATAAAACTGTAGCAGAAAGTTTGTTTGTACATTGAAGATATTAACAAAAAAAAAGTTACTATATGGGTTTTAGGTATCCCTGATGCCATATCACCAATTTTTGGATTTTTTGTCTGTCTGTTTGTTTGTGTGTTTGTTTGTGTGTTTGTTTGTGTGTTTGTTTGTGTGTTTGTTTGGGTGTTTGTTTGTTTGAACGAGTATCACGCAAAAACTACCGAACCGATTTTGATGAAACTTTTTTTGTTTGATAGCTTAAAATCTGGTACACAATTTGTGCGGACAAAGTCGCGGGTTAACGCTCGTAGGAATATAATAGCGAAACGAAACTCGGAAACATTGTTCACGGCGATATTTTCTATCGACTCTATGTGACCGATTGTGATGCCATCAGCCGCTGCCGTTCATTAGTTTATTAACGTGTTATTATAATGCTTTCACCTTACACTTTTTTCTTTTTCTAGACTAGATAAAAACTAATTTGACTTCTAATGAAAGCTATATTTTTTGTTAATACGTTTTTTACGTTTATCTCCTTTACATCACCTAACATCACCAGGTATTATGATATTTATAATATTATGTGCTTGCAAAACATTTCAAAATAATCGTAAGTATACCTATTCACACAGAAAATTCAAAATCGCTAGTACTATCTGATTTGAAGCCATTACTTGTTTATAATTACTAAAAAAACATTTACGGGCGTATTCAGGACAATAAAACTTTCCCTTACGGCTCTTACAGACGAGCGACACTTTGCGGTCGCCGTGTGTCGCAGAGGGTCGCGTTCATAGACTTTACGGTCGCCGCGACCGCAAATATGTATAGCCCAGTCATTTTACGGTTTGAGCCGGGACTAATTAATAATTGACATTTTTTTCGGTATAATATCGAAGAGCCAATTTGAACCTAGAAATGTACCAAAATAAAAAAAATCACGTCAGGAACAGTTGCAATTTTATATTTAGCTTTTATCTAGTTCTAAAAAACCTCATGGTAATTTTTTTTTCCACATATTTAAGGCTTTACCATTATGCATACTTCAAACATGGTGTAAATATTTTTGTCTACTTAGAAGGTTTTAAAAAATACATTCGTATTTTCTAATAAATACCTCATTTCATAAATTTCGATGCCTATTTCATTGCTCAAAAATAATTTATATTGTTAAATCTAAGTGAAATGAGTGCATTGGTATTATTAATTAAAAAGCATTCTGGGACACACAATTTTGATTTCTATGTTGCGTAGCGATTTTTTTTTTAATATGGTTTAAGATAGTCACTAAATGGTGCCGGTTAAAGTTTAAAAGTCCAATTAATAATAACTCCCTACCCCGCCTAATAAAACTCCGTAAAATGACTGGGCTACGTAAGTGCGCTAAGGAACATGGGTCGAAAAACAATAATTTTTTTTTGTAAAATAAAAAAGTTTGAATCGTCCGATCGATTTTTATTGCAGCAAACCCATATGTAATAAAAAAAAGAGTTCCAAACATTTTTCTTTTCGTTTTTATACCCATGGTCCCCATATAAGTTGTTTAGTTTCATTGTCTGAATACAAATCCTTAAATTTTTTTGTTGTAATTTAAACTAAGGGTGTATAAAACATAGCATAATGTATTAATTAATACCTAACCTAGTTAGTTGCTAGCTTATTTTTATCTCGTTTAGTTTCTTGTATAAATATATAAATCAATATTTTCAGCAAAAGTTTTTATAAGAACCATCAAACATGCTTAGCTTACCTAGGAATATCAAGGTAGAACTTGTCACGTTATTTCAAAATATCCTAAATGTCACTCGATATCCAACTCATCTGAAGAATGAAAGGTCAAAAGGTTCACATTATACAATTCACAAGTAACTTACAATACTGTATTGTCGTGACTAAAGACTGGATTGCAATTACAACCTTATTACAAAAGAATTAAGTAACACCGACGCGCACGGTCCCTGCCTTTTAACAATCATTATACTTCATCTTAGTGTGTACAGACTGTGTCAAATAGAAACTCTTTTTCAATGGAAAATTGTTTGGAAATTACAGAGGGGTGATCGTAAACCGTAAGAGAACGCTTTGGACGTTTGTATACAGGGTTTTCATTATAATTACTTTATAGTCTGCAACTATCTTAAGATATACATCTTTAGATATAAAAGTGCTTCCTTGTTTGTCTTAACACTGATTGCTATTTGCACCTTTATTATACCAAAATTATGATTTCAATATAGACAGACTTTTTTAGGATTCCGTATCTCAAAAGGAAAAAACGGAACTCTTATGATCACTTTGTATTTCATCTGTCTGCCTGTCAAAATCCTTTTTCTCAGGAACGGTTAAAGGTATCTAGTTAAAATTAATATCAAATACTAACGTTTACAGTCCCTTGGAGGTGTAAAAAATGCAAACTTCTAAGTTAACGCAATTAAAAGATACTGTCATTTATATTACATAATTATTATGATTCTCGCCAACAAATCAAAAACTATATAGTTATTTCCGTTGACCAAGAATCATACAATTTGGCATGAAGTCTTACATCACGAGGAAAGGAATTAATCCGAAAATCATTAGTTTGAAGTTACCTACAAACTATGACGATAACGTTTTCAGTTGGAGCACTGTGATCCTAACCTGATTGTAAGGAGGAAAATAGTTTCATAATTAAGTTTGTACGGAGCCCTCAGGGCGCGAGACCAACTGGCACTTGGCCGTTTTATTTTAAAGGTTTAACACGAACTTAAAACAATATGTTATGTTATTTTACAGAGTGCTTTTTATAATCATAATGTGTTAAATCGTTCCAATAAACCTATATACGTTGAATCAAAACAGACCTTAAGACCGGTTTTTCCAAGCTGGCTTTAACAGTCACAGTATTGTCTGTCTCGACAACTTTGTTGAAAGGTTAATATTATTACCCAGTTGTGACCAGGAGAAACAATGCTGGGCAGACTTTTATAAAACGTGTCGTCAATGTGTGGAACCAAGATAATAGTATATCCAAGATTAAGATCTTGTGTCATGCGATGTGCTATAATAGTTGGTCTTTCAGAAAGGTTTAGTTTGACCGACCTTTAATTAGGTACCTAATTTTGATTGCGCGTTTTTCTTCTTTTTTAATTTTTAAAGGCCAAGGGATCGAACCCGTGCCGTAAACAAAACAGTTTCAAAATTTCGATTAAAATAATTCGTAAATAATGAAATATTCCATTAAAAGATACATTGGCATCTCTTATTTTAAAGAAAGACATTTTGAAATCATTTGCACAGACCATAGCGCCATCTATCGTTCATCTAGAAAACCACAGGAAAAAAATGCTCAAACAACCTCTAGAACTTTGAAATATAGAATTCGGACACATGAAATTCGTCAAACGTAATTCGTTTTCATCGTTATTTTTTCCCCGTTTCGTTAATCCAATTACCTGGCCAGAATCAGCTAGCCTTATGAATTCTTCGAAACCATAGATCGGCAAAGAGATTCAACCGAGGCCAACCAGTGCAGCCTCGTGCGTGACGCAACCACCGGCGGATGAGTTCATTCTTAGACAACAATGTTACCTTCGTTCACTGGGAGAACAGTTTAATCCACTTTGAGCTTTGTTTTATTCTTATTAACTCCACCGGCTATACAAATATACTATGAGAATGACCTGTTTACGGCCTGCTATTTGCAAGGATTCTCCTAAAAGATTGGCTACGTTAACCACATGAGAGCTAATCCACGACAGCAACGGAATTGAAGCTGTCGCCGTGGCCGATATCGGTCAGCAGCAATACACACATAAATTAATTCCCATCAGGAGAGTTATAATTTGTGTTTAATCGTATACCTCTCTAATCTTCATTATTTCGAAATTATGTAAGTCTTACTTTTTTAAATCTGCAACAAATTATAATTTGAGCAGTTTGCATAATGCTCAATATCTGCACAGAAAGTGCCTGCATAATCGAAATACATCGAAGCAGTCTGTTTCCAAATACACACATACGTTAAATTACGTTATCACTTATCAGTCAAGAAGACATGGATATGAAGATGATTTTAAGTGTAAGGCCGGGAATCCACCAAAGTTTTAAGATGCTATCGAGCAAGCGGGCTATTAGGTATTGGTGGATATTACACTTCTCCGCTTCGTTCCGCTTTGATACCAAACCTAAATACTGGATATAGGCTGTCGGGCCGTGACTGGTGTGATACTTCTTTAACTCAATCTTTAAAATCTTAGTTTGAGCTCCCGTGTCTCCCGTCTTTATATTTTCGACCCTACGTAGACTAAGCTCATGCTCAAAAGACGTCTTTGAACCTCGGCATGAGAGTCGTATTTTGCATGGTCGTCATGTTCATGTAACTTCAAATGGCATTTATAGGTGTCAGTATTTATCTACGTCACGATAGTTTATATGTTGCTACTATCGTATCTACACGATCACATAAAACAAACCACTTTCTCGTTTATGATCGTTGATAATTGGAAATTATTATGTATTCATGCAAATTTAACATCTTTGAAAGTGAAAATCGGAAGTCTTATAATTTAAAAAAACCAACCAAGTGCGAGTTTAATTTGATCAATTAGTATATCATACATAGCATATACTTACAACTATATTCCCTGACGGGGTAGTCAGACATATTTTGAAAACCCAGAATACCCACGTTTCACTAGAAATACCGAAACTTTGTGCAGTGTGACGATACGCCCGTTGCACAATACAAAATTGAAGTATGCACGATTCTTCACGATGTTTCCCTTTAATAGCCAGTGGTGTGTTGCCGGAATTAATAGTATCATAACATATTTGATATTGAGGCGGTTTTAAAATACTCTTAAATAGTTGAACACTAATTGCCGCCACCATTCGAACTAGAACCGCGTGGTGGAGTATGACTTATTTCTTCTCACCCCCTTGTGAGACGCCTTTGCCCTACAGTGGGATCCTAGAGTCTATGACTTTTTAAATAAGTTCATCAACAACATTTTGTTGGCTTCGCTATCAGATTACGCAATGTTTGCACAACCTACCACTGTGTTTTATCTCTAATCCCGAGATAAGAAATACATAGCCTGTGGTGCAACTTTGAGTTCATTCTCCTTTCGTACCCACATCCTTAAATCCTGTTTAGACCTTCAGTTTTACGAGCTTTTGTGTTCTGAGAAATACTGCTTACATTGTTGTTGGCATTTTGACGTAGCACCCCTGCTATTTTTAGGAACAAACAAATATGTTATGGGGTTCCTTATGTATTAAAGCAAATATGCAATGAACGTTTTCCTTTTGGTTTTCTAGGCGATCGATAGATGGCGCTACGGTCTGTGCGAATGAAGGTCAATCAAAAAGTGTTCTTTTTTTAATAATAAAGAGGGAAAAGACGTTCAACAAAATGCCAACTAATCTTTTGATTTAATATTTCATTATTTACTAATAATTTTAACCGAAAATATGAAAATGTTTACGTCTGACATGGTTGTATTGTATGGGCTCGGTCCCTTGGCCTTTAAAAAAAAGTCAGGCACAGTCTTGACATGATTATGACAGGATCTCGCGAACGTCTCTATGGAGCGATAATCATGCTATCTGTCGAATTTTTTAGGAACTAAATTTAAAAAAGAAAACAAAAACGTTCATTTAAAAAAAAGATTTCGAGTCCCATAATGTTGTCCTGAATTGGTGTGCTATGAAAATAATGTCGCAGCAAAAAAAATATATAACAGACAGAAAAAAATTATATAATGATAAAGGACCAGGCTTCAGCGTTTAAATAATATCGTATTGTTGTGATTTAGTTGCCCTTGGTCCTGGTTACAATAGTCGTGAAGATAGAAAAGATTTAAGAAGTTTTTTTTATTATTAAAGCAAAGTTAATATCTCTTCTACAATAACGTATGAATTTTTGTAAGACCCTAAAAGTTAACAAGAACAACAATCTCGTTTTGGTTGTGCAAAACGATGATTAAGATCGTAAAAGGTGCGAACCCACCTTAAACCGTGTCCATTGTTTCAACAAGTTACGTAGTTCCGTACAATTTTCATAACCGGTGAAATAAATTTATAGATTAAGATACAGGGATCATAAAGTCTTTATATTTTTGTGATTAACACGTTCCTGGACAGTGACCGGCTATAGCAGTGATAACAATAAAAGTTCTATTGTGTCTCGTTCACTGCCCCGGAACGTGTTAAATATGTATTTTAGGCTTAGATGAAAGTAAAATGAATAATGATCCAGAGCACTTTAGTTGAACCACACATGTAACACAGCTTGGCCCATACAAAGTAGCACACTTGGTATGTCATTTCGGTAATTTGAAAAATACCTGACGTTTCTTCAAATGTTCGCGGTAGGCCCATCGATTAATTTTACTTTCATCTTAAGATCGCAGTATACTTAGGTGTGAAACGGACGGACCGTATCCGGAACAGCACTGCGTTCCAAAATTAAAACTAAAGTGGGACTGGTCTGAGCATGTTTGCCGAATGCACAATTGCACACCCAGCGATGGGCATCAATCGTCATGCAATGGGGGAGTCGAGGTCGAGGCAATCCCTGGAAATGGATGAGGATGGATGGACGAATGAGGATGATGAACCCCAGGATGAGCTGGATGCCTATACTGCAATGAGTGGCGGGATCGGATAGTTTAGGGGAGACCGTTGCCCAGCAGTGGTTCAAAACAGGTTTGGAAATGGATTTTGGGTACGTTTAAGGTAATTCTAGTAAAACTATACCTGCCTGAAAGCAAACGTAAAAAACAATGGAAAACGTATAATTTTCTAGGTAATTTTGTGTTAAAACAGCTGTTTGCAAATAAATATCTTTTTTCAGAGGTCTCATTATCTATCTAGCTCATCAAAAGGGTATCAATCACAAATCCTCATTTATATTTATAGCATAAAAAATACAAAACTGTACTGACTATCTCTCGGACTACTAGTAAAGGCAAGTAAAGGTTACACGTAGCCGCGCGACCACTTTCTACAGCCATCCTCCATGGGAAAACAACATTCTGTCATGCTACTTACTTTCTACAGAGAAAATGACATGATACTTGCCTAAGATTTATTTACCACTTCTAAAGTAATTTTTAGTCTCAAAAGTAATAAAATTACTAAATCACCTTTTGCTAGATATTCTAATTCTCTACAAAATACTTAATAAAAAATAATTTCTACCAGCGAAAACCTCTAATTTGCATTTATCATATTGTATTGCTGAGGGTTTATAAAAAAAAAATTATAAAGAAGAATTTCTCCAGCTATGGGAAAAAGGTCCCGTCCCAAAGGTCGGCGTATAGTTATTGAACTCATATCGTTTTGCTTCTCATGATCTCTAGATTATAGTGGTTATATTAGCCATAACTCATCTAAACGAATTGTCGCGTAATCACAGTTGGCTTATTTTTATTTTCGTACGAGCGTTAACCCGCAACTTCGTCCGCACAAATTATATACCAGATTTTAAGTCAGATCATAAGCTATCAAACAAAAAAAGTTTCATCTAAATCGGTTCAGTAGTTTTTGCGTGATACTCGTTCAAACAAACAAACACACAAACAAACAGACAGACAAAAAATCCAAAAATTGGTGAAATGGAATCAGGGACACCTAAAAACCATATCGTAACTTTTTTTTTGTTAATATCTTCAATGTACAGACAAACTTCCTGTTACAGTTTTATAATAGTACGAGCGTTAACCCGCGACTTCGTCCGCACAAATTATATACCAGATTTTAAGTCAGATCATAAGCTATCAAACAAAAAAAGTTTCATCAAAATCGGTTCAGTAGTTTTTGCGTGATACTCGTTCAAACAAACAAACAAACACACAAACAAACAGACAGACAAAAAATCCAAAAATTTATGAAATGGAATCAGGAACACCTAAAAACCATATCTTAACTTTTTTTTTGTTAATATCTTCAATTTACAGACAAACTTCCTGTTACAGTTTCATAATAGTATAGATGAACATCTGACGTTCCTATACACACTTTGCTTATCATGTGCCGTTTTAATAGGGAAAAAGAATCTCAGCAAAAAAGTCAAAACGGTGTTTTTTATTTTGATTAAATAATTCCGTTTGCATTTTTACCTAATCTTTCGTCCGATTACTATAATAAGTTAAATTATGTTTTTAGAGTATTATATCTCATCAATAAACGTTACCGTTTGTGGGCCTAAAATAAATTGACTCTTTTACTCACGTTATTTAACCTATGGTTTAACAAACAAAGTAGAAATTCTGATGCGTATCATGTGAAGTTTACCAATTCGCATTGCGGACTAACGTCCAAACACCCTTCTTGAGGGTAGGCTTGTGCCCTGCAGTAGGACGTATACGTGTATAGGCTGATGATGATGTCTTGTTCCTAATTAGATGGAAGAGGGATAAAGTTTCATGTGCCGTGTTTTTGTGGGCGAAGGCACTTGACCTGAAATTCTATCCATTAAATATGCTAGGGTTGACTTTGAAAGTTAGTTTACAATTATAACACTGTGTTCCTGGCCACCCTGATAGGAATTATGATCTTGAGTTTGTATATGTGTATGTTATCCCATAAAAAAATCTTCTTTCCTCTAATATTCTGATTCAAACTTAGTACTTTATCTAGATTTTTGTCATTGAACTTCCATTTGTATCATTTGAATGTAAAAACCACTTTTTATCAGCCTAATTGTTACCAAGTGAACCTAGTACCTATCATAGATTATTACATTATTAGTGTTTGCTGAACTGGTATAAAACAATGATTGTAGACCTAAGAGACCTATGAAACCAGAAAGATTATCTCTTCTGTAAGTAAATGGAAAGTGTAGTAGTATCAATGAAAATTCAGAATGTTGCGAGTTTCATAGGTCTCTTAAGTTTAAAAGAAGTTTATACCAGTTTACCAAACTCATAAACTGTGATAGATATGTACATGGTACAAAGTACTCTTGGTGTTAGAGCTTGGCTCCTAAAATAACCGTATTACCAGTATTAAACTGTTTTCTCGACGTCTGATCCATTAGCTTGGCCGGCATAGACTAGTGCACCAAAAAGTCAAATTTACTTACTTGCTTACGACTAATGGCCCATTAGGTCTACCGTGTGAGATTGTCCGATATACCATTTGGACAAGTTTCCAAATAGTCTAGTCTAGTCCCAAAATGTCTAGCGTCCGTCTGATGGCCAGTTCATTTTTTATGTCTGTCTTAAGCTAGGTATTAAGTCTCCTAAACAAGGCAAGCCGGGTATTAGTTCTTCAAATGATGAACAACTTGGACAACCAAAATAAGATAGTTGATTTGGAAAGACGAGTTGAGACGAGAAAGACGCATCGACGTAATAGAAAGCGAATGAACTATAAATACTTAACTTTACTAGCTCAGTTATAAAATGTTGAGGACATCGATTAAATAACTTTCTCGTTCAATTAAAATTATGTGGTCACTTTTGTTATTTATCATTACATTTATCTGAGAATAAGGTTTAGATTAGAAGTGTTCAAGGATGATGCAAATTTTGGTACCCTCCTCCAATGACTATGTGTGCTATTTTAGCTAAACAAAAGTTTCTATAGTGACTATTTCAGTCCGTTCAGAGTTATATTGTACTAAACATGTCATTTTATTTATAGCAATAAGTAGTCAAATAATATTTTTATCCCTAATATGCACTTTTGTGCTTTAATAAGAGTAGTAGCTATCTGCGGCATCTTATCTTGTTGTGGGGGCTGGCAAGCAACACTTCGACCCAGTGGGATCTTTTGTGCTAGCCCCAAGACTTCTTGCTTTCTTCGCCCTTCAAATACATGGTCAATGAAGGAGGCGATACCATTGAGAGGAAGAAACATAAGATCTCCCGTTTTTTGATATTTATCTGCGTCATAGTAGGTGTTACTATAATATCTTGTTAGTAATAAGTAATAGATAACCAGTTTACATTTGGAGGGGATACCAGAGTTCATACAATTCCTGCCATCCTCATTTCGTTGTCGACCGTACTTCCACCATCATTATGCCTAAATACGTTATCCTCATGATCCTATTGTCATCCGACTGTTAGGCAATAGAGTACTTTATTTGATTCTTTAGCTTGTAACTCCATTGTTTCATGATGACATGCTAATCATTGTTTTGGACACGGTTTATAAATATTTAAAAGTTTTGTAATTAAATTATGATCAACATTTTATTCTATTTAAGTGTAACTTTATTAAGCTAACCTAATTCTAAGTACCTACTACCTATACTTATTTTATTTAATAATAATAAAAAACTGTATTATATTTAATAGTCGACAACGAAAGGAGGATGGCAGGAATTGTATGAACTCTGGTACCCCCTCCAAATGTAAACTGGTTATCTATTACTTATTACTAACAAGATAACACCTACTATGACGCAGATACTATTGGACGTACTATTGTACTAGGTGATATTTTATCACTTTTCAGGGGTTGTTCAGACCACCAAGCTGAACAACTTTTACTATGGGAGCTAATCTGAAATCGCAAAAAATCTGAACCACCCGTGAAAATTTGGAAAGTGTTTAAAAATCGTCTAGCATGAAAATTATTCAATGTTTTCTTTTTTACAAAACTTTTACTTTAAATTCGAAAATCCATATCTATTTTTGAAAACCTTAAAGACGCCAAGTGGTTTTTTTTGTTGTTGTAGAATTTGTCTCTACAATTTGAAAAAAAAAACTACGAAACTAATAAAAGTTTAAAGTCGAAGATAAGATCTTTAAAGATTTCGTTCAGCTATTTATACTCCACTGACTTAACTTTTTACAACCGTATCCGATTCGCTTCAGAGACCACCGGTGCTATATCCTCTTGGTGGTCAGTCAACTACAGATTATATACTTTGTTACTCAGTACCAGATAATAAACTATCAGACTAGGTATCTTTCATTTTGTAATTTATTTTCGTTCGCTATCTTTGAATCTTTAATAAAAGATTATTTATTTATTATTCACCACTTCGCGCATGAAAATTGTTCAATACGCAAGGGGCATTGCAAAAAAACTAAACTCCTTTCCGTATGGGACTAACAACGAATTCACGAGAAAACATGCTGCTGTCCCGGCCTGTCCCATAGATTTGGAACAAGTAGGGTACTAACGCACCGTGGATACCCCACAAGGTGGATCGATGACCTGGTGAAGGCGACGGGAACCCGTTTGATGAGGGCAGCTCAGGACCGGTCGTTGTGGGAATCCTTGGGAGGCCTATGTCCAGCAGTGGACGTCTATCGGCTGATATGATGATAAAGATAATGCGATTTACTAAGTTACAGTTTTTATTGGGAACTGCAGATGTTTTTCGCGATTTCGATGTTAGTCGTATAGTTAAAGTTGTTTGATGGTCGGCTCATCCTCTTAAAATGTTGTGCATTATATCAGAAAGACCGCTCGTACACAAAATTATACATAAAATTATCTACAATATAATATTGTAAAAGCGATGATGAACATTGAAGATATTTGCAAAAAATTTATCAGGATTATTACATATCCTGAACCCCTCCCGTTTGTCTTTGTGTCTGTTTGAACGCATCACTTAAAAAGTACTGAACCGATTTGGATGTGGTTTTCATAGAAGTATAGGGCTTAGTTTGGATTAATAGGCTTATTGTAGGCTTTATTTTATCACAATCGGTTTATTCAATCATAAGAGTATATTCAATGAGAGAGTTTATTCAATGAGTACTTAAATTCAGTGGTCTGCGCGTAAGAAGTCGCGGGCGCCGCTAGTCTTACATAACTTCTTGAATGGTATTTATTCGAGTCGTAAACATCAACGCGTCATGATCGTCGAAGCGAATAATTTTTGTCTTAGTAGGTATTTGTCTACAAAACATCGATTGCTATTTCGGGCCATGGCCAACGATTGATTGTTTACCTCATTAACATTGTTTCGTGTGAAACCGTTTTATTGTGAGATACTTACCTGTGTCGTAATCCAACAAGTACTTAAAGTTAAAGGTAATTCAAAAGTTAACTTTATTACATGTCGAATTTGTTTTTTTTTTATTGTAAATTATTAAAGTAATCGATTCAAATAGATAACTGTTGTATAAATGTTTTTTTTTTTTGTTGAAAAAAATAAATGATTTTTGGATTCAAAAATTTATTAGGTACCTACTTTAGGGACATACATATTTTGATGTTGATAAAGAAAGCAATAATTTGCTTTGATAAAAGAAAGTACTTACTGTATCTTGCATCACAATAACTAATAAGAAGATAAGATAACACACTGAAATATTTTTTTACCAAATTAAACCATATGTTCTGTTAATTTATTTAACCGACTGTTTTACTACATTTAACCGAACTTTTGTTAAATTTTACTGACTACCAAACTATAATTGTGTTCAAACTACAAAATTTCGGTTAGATTTAGCAAAACATTCAGCTAAATTTACAAAAAGGCTATTTTTTTATTTGTTTAAACATTCTTTCAGTGCATATTTAACTTGTAAGTAAAAATTACAAAGATTAAAGATAACCTCCTCAGTTTTACATTTAACATTAGTCTTGTTAAAAAAAGTTTTGTTGTAAACTGTTGTAAATTAATATTTATTTAAGACGTGTAATTTATTTCAAAGAAATCTGTAGGTACAGTAAGTAATAAAGTTAATTTGGTATAGTACAAGTGAAAAAATGTAAAAATGAAAACAACAAAAAGGTATAAAAATGAGATCTTAGGGATAAAAAAGGTCGTCGGGTACATCCCCGCGAGACATGGTGCCAAGCATGCTGGCAGCGTTCCCCCTTACGACGTTATAAGGAGCCGTACTGTTTTTTAATATAAACCTCAAGTACTTTAATTAGTACTAAAAGCTAAGATTGTGTCACAAAAGGAATCACGCGCAGTTGATCTCATAAAGCGTTCAAGAAATGCGCATAGGCAATAATGTCGCATGTACCCTATTGCAAAACAATTTTGCATATCGCCACAATCGAGTTTATTTCTTGCTAATGCGAGTTTCGTAATCGTATTGAAAGCGAATGAGAGCGTATGCGTACACATAATTTCTGACATTCTAATGTTCTTTTTAATGAGTGAGAGCCCTTTGGCTTTTTAAATTAGGTACTTCAGAAAGTACTTCAGAGGTTCATAAATCTGTCGGCATTAAATCATTTTTTTTTGCATTTTAATAGGCAGACTGATGTTTATTTTTTGACAGTTATCGCTATTATTCTTACAAGGTTTTCACTTACGTTCAATTAAGGATATCAGTCACATATTTTAGATCTATCTTCTCTGACTAACTGTGGTCTTGATATCAATAATATTAAGTAAACTACAAAAAAAACTAACAAATTAAAACTGTATAACTTCACATTGCATAAGTACGGATACAACGACCACTTTCTTTAGGTGGATTATACGTTCGTTCCTTTAGTCTGTGTTTATTGTGGTGTGGTGTACAAATGAAGTTATTTCGGAGTCAATACAAAGAGTAAAATTATTCACTGTATAGTTATTACTCTTCTTTAAATCAACATTTGGTCGAATCCGGCCTAAGGATATTGTTTAAGGTAAACGAAATTTTTCATACAAAATTTTAATAGCTTTATATCTTCGTAATTATATTATAAATTGCAAATGTTATTTGTGACACGGCAACTAGATTTTCTAAACTATTTTTCATATACAGGGTGTAAGTGACAGCCTAGCAAATACTGAAACTGTGAACTCAGACCATCAAACTGAACAACTTTCACTATGGAGTCTACCTCAGGAGACGCGAAAAAAAATCTGCTGTCCCATACATTTGAGTCGGGTAGGTACAACAGTTTTGTATGGGATAGCTGATTTTTTTTCGCGTCTCCTGAGGTAGGCTCCATAGTGAAAGTGGTTCAGTTTGATGGGCTGAGTTCACAGTTTCAGTATTTGCTAGGCTGTCACTTACACCCTGTATAAGGTCTAACAAAATTAGGTGAAACTATTTTAAGGAGATGATCAGACCATCGAACTGAACAACTTCGCAACAAATCGCGAATTAAAAACAGCTGTCCCATACATTTAGGTCGAGTAGATTTGTATGGAACAGCTGATTTTTTTTCGCCATTTCGATATTGGTCCCATAGAAAAACTTGGTCAGTTCGATGGTCTGATCATCCCCTTAAATTAGTTTCATCTAATTTTGTTAGACCTTATATAAAATACTACTTTTATTAATTTCGTCTACGCGTATTGTGCGTCAAACTTTTGTATGGACTGAAACCACCTTAAGTTTCCGATTATATCGTTGACAAGATCGTTTAACGTGTTTATAACTGTACTAGGAAATTTTGAGGTAATATTTTGTTTCTGTGATCATCATATCCATTTTCTGAAATTAATTAACTAAATAATAAGATGCACAATCGCTAGGAACTGCCATGTCAATTTGATAGCAATGGAATCGGGTAGTTACGTAATAAAACCCCAGATACTTTTAACCCAATTTCCCAGACCTATCAATAGTTCACTTTGCTCTTGCAATAATTAAAGCACGATTTATCTCTGTAAGTGCATTCAGAGATAAATGCCGATTGATGTGTTCCAACTCATTCATATTTATAAAAGTAGCTCAAAGTAAACCTACCTCTCATAAGGTGCCTTCACTTGCCCTGTGTAGAATTTGATAGTATCTACGCATGCTTTTGTGCCAGCCACACCGTATCATCATCATCATCATCAACATCTCAGCCGATGGACGGCCACTGCTGGACATAGGCCTCCCCCAAGGATCGCCATAACGACCGGTCCTGCGCTGCCCTCATCCAACGGGTTCCCGCCGCCTTCACCAGGTCGTCGGGCCACCGTGTGAGGGGCCTACCTACGCTGTGCTTTCCGGTACGCGGTCGCCACTCGAGAACTTTTCGGCTCCATCGGCCATCGGTTCTGCGAGCTATGTGCCCCGCCCCTGCCACTTTAGTTTAGCAATTCTTTGGGCTATGTCAGTTACTCTGGTTCTTCTGCGTATAGCCGCACCGTATTGTGACGTGCAATCAGTGAGCTTACAAATACGTAGTAACATATAATATCATTGCGTGTAACAGTACCTATGGATAGATTAGGATGTTTCACTTTTGTAGGAGGAAAAAATTATAGTGATATTTTTTCTGACTTCGCTCGGCTTCCGGTTTTAGCTTATCTTAATAGTATATTTGCTAAATTTCAAGTGGATTGAACCCTTTTACTACTTATACAGGGTGTAAGTGACAGCCTAGCAAATACTGAAACGGTGAACTCAGACAATCAAACTGAACAACTTTCACTATGGAGCCACACGAAAAAAATCAGCTGTCCCATACAAAACTGCTGTACCTACCCGACTAAAATGTATGAGACAGCTGATTTTTTTCGCGCTTTCTGAGGTAGTCTCCATAGTGAAAGTTGTTCAGTTTGATCGTCTGAGTTCACCGTTTCAGTATTTGCTAGGCTGCCACTTACACCCTGTATAGGAATTAGTTACGCGTGTAATTCTACTAACAAACATTTCTGTCACTTTTTGCGGGGGCGAGATAACATAAAATCCGCAACTTTGGATTTTATTCCCATAACTTTAGATTCTAATTTTGAATGTTAAAAATCATGAAAAGTAGTCTCGAATGTACCCCAAACGTTCTTAGTTCGAAATTATTGTTTCGCAATTATAGGCTGTCTCGTCTAGTGATAAGGTATAAAATTGAATGTAAATGACCATGATTAATTTATCTTATACCGTGGCAGAGGGGAAATGCTACCGCAAAGCTAGTCCTTATAATATATAGTCAAAGCATAGAACTCATCAAACTGTGCAACCTTTAGATAATAATGATAACCGTTTTTTGGAGTATGATCCTTGTATATGAGTCAGATCAAGAATTCGAGCGAAGGCAAAGAAAAATCTAATTTTTTTTAGATAGTTATTAAGGTATATGTTAGGTATATATACGATCTCAACACGAGATGGTACAATACAGTTAACTAGTGATGAAAACATCAACGTGATGTTGTTGTAGTTGCCGTATAAAAGACATCAACAAAACTAAATACTTCACTACTCGCAATAAAAACATGGCACATGTCTCTAATATCACATTTATGCTTCAGTTATACCCAGGTATCATACATTGCCGCTGACATTCCAATCCTTTCAAATCTTTCAAATGTATTCGGTTACAAAGCAGCAATGTAAAACAACTGGGCATAACTTAGTGGTCCCTTTAATAGGGCACTGATGCAAAGTCTTCCTTGTATAGAATGTCATTGGGTAACTTCAACAAATTTGGTTGTTGCTTTAGGATTTTAATTACTTAGAACCTACCTAGGAATATATAAAAAAATACAAATCTACTATATACTGTCTAATATACTGTTACAGCCTACACTGAATTTTTTTAAGTTAAATATATCCAAAAATTTAGTGAGTTATGAGCTATTTTGTAGCAAATAATCAAAATTTTAATAATACATACCGTAATGCTTTGCTAATATTTTCACTCACTTCCTCAAAAACTCCATACCTAGTTACCTAGCCAGGAAAAGTTTAGTATTCATTACAAATTCGAAAATTTCTCATCATAATTTAAATCGTGGGATTAAACAGAATGTAGTATTAACACCTAACTAGGTATTCACATGGCATGTCTTTGTCAGAGGCATGAATGGCATGTGATTTTGTGATTACCACCTTGGTTCTTATGGTAACTTTACAATGCGTTTATGTACTGCTTATGTTTCTGATGAATAAATATCTTTTTATTTATTTATGTAAGTTATACATAAATAAATAAAAACTGACTGACTCGTTTAAGAGGCTATGTGAAAAAAATAGGATTCTTCAAAGCGTAGCTTGATGAAGTAGGAGTATGATTAGCGGATATGTGTAAATTGAACATATAATTGAAGTTTTGACAAGAGCCAAAACACGATTTAGACACATTTTATCGATAGAAAAACAAGCCAAAGTAGCCTCCATTTTTATTTATTGCTTGGAACTGCTAAACGGTGAATAATAATAGAAACACGGGACTTGATTTAAAAAAAAAGAGATTGATATTTTACAAATTTTGATAAGAGCAGAATTGAACTTACATAAATAGTACAATCACATTAAATAAAGTTTGTTTTACGCTTGCGTCGTTTCAGGCGCGCGCGCCGCCCCATCTCTTTCTCTCGCTTCAGGCAGTAATAAGCTATCACATGCCAATTTCGCTTCAATTATTTTTCGACATAGGCCCTTAAGAGAAAATATGAAGTTGTTCTGTTATTTTGTCGCCCGAATCAAATAAGCCAAAAACATTCGATTTATCTTAAGGCGGCGAAAAGGATAAAAACAGTGTTATCCAACAAGATTTCTCGGGAAAAAATGGGAAAGAAGTGCTAAAATTAAGTTTTTTGTCTAAAACACTATTTTTGTCTATATCATCGCCTTAATGGAACCAAGTCAGCTTTTACTTTCTTTATACCAAGTACAAATTATTTCCTCGTAAGCAGTACACATTTTCCATCTAAATTACTGTTCAAGACCGTGGCTTATGCTAAAATACGATTAGAAAGGCAATAGCACTCGGAATGTCTTGTCTACTACACTATACGACTAAATAGCAGAGTAAGAGAGAGTGAGTAAAATTATGTGACATTGACATACATTCCTATTTGGTCACTTCATAGGGTATTAGCTTGAACACGGACATGCCATGTCCATGCGACATGTTTTTGTTTCAAATGTAAAACATTTATGACGTCCAATTTTATACCTTCGTTGTTAGAAATAAAGTTAAGAGTCATGGAAACTGTGACATTCAAACAAACAGGCTCATTGATGAAAACGGTAACGTAAACGGTGAATGAAAGTGTTTTGTTGGTCAGTTCTTCTTATCGCGTGGCAGAGCCCTGGTGTCAGAGTTTTTTCAGACCGCCTTACGGCCTCTGACGTGGTTTTTATATAACGACTATAATTCTATAATCATCTTTCTTTTCAGACAATCGGTTGGTCAGTTGATAGGTACCTATACCTACCTATATTCCTTGATCACAATAGGTATTATGTTCTACGTACCTATGAGTGAATGTTTAAGATAACCTAAACAAATAGGATGTAACAAGGACTATCGGATAGGTGAGATGGATGTGTGGTATTACTAACTACATGTAGAATGGACAGGATTAGGAATGAGGAATTAGAGGAAGTTTGAAAGCATATAAGGTCTAACAAATTTAGCTGAAACTATTTTAAGGGGATGATCAGACCATCAAACGGAACTACTTTCTCTAAGGGAGGGACCGTTATCGAAATTGCTAAAAAAAATCTGCTGTCCCATACATTTTGAGTCGAGTTATGTTTGCAGTATTGTATAGGACAGCAGATTTTTTTTCGCGATTTCGATATTGGTCCCATAGAAAAAGATGTTCAGTTTGATGGTCAGATCATCCACTTAAAATAGTTTCAGCTAATTTTGTTAGACGTTGTATAATTTATAGCGCCTGTGACTGAAATCGATTATCATGTAATTTTTTTCTTATATTTTATTTGAGTAGGTATAGGTATTTACAACATTATGTACAACTTATGGCTAAATATGGCTTTAATTAAAAATAAAAAATAAAAACAAATACAAATAAGCGAAGAAGAAAACTTCTTCTTCTCTTCTTCTTCTTTCTTTATTTCTATTGCTATTGCTTTCGTTCGAATTACACTAAACAGAAGACGTGCTCCAGGCCACTGGATTATCATGTCCATCATGAGAAGCTAGCAATATTAATGTATTACAAGACGAGTGTTAAATATGAATGTGAATGGCTGAATGAAAAGAGGACAACCAAAAAAATGGATAATAGTACATTATGGTACAAGTGTGTAATGTTGGTGATTACCGCTGAGGCGCCATTGGCGTCTTAAGAGAGCCGAGGACGGTAATCATCAATACACACGTGTATCATACGACGTTTTTCAACACACTTGTGAAGAAAATAATAATAAAAAATCATTTTATTTAGTAAATAAAAAGTTTATTTAGAGAATTTATTTGTACTATTGAATATGATCTTTTTTGTATCGAAACTTTTTTAAAAACAAAGCAACTCAAGAACTCAACCAAGAAGTTTAGATACCTACTATAAAAAACCTATAACTCACTTGTGAATAATAGCAATGAAAAAGTCACAGTTTGATTATAGGTGTCATTATGTGCCTAATAGCGGTGAAATAAGGGCCATTTTATGAGCAAGTGTGTTGAAAATAAAATTGTGTGTGGGATGAAAAAAGGAGTGAGCGCTGAAATGACGACTAAAGAGATGAATGGAGGAAGATTAGGGACGACATATTGCGCCGACTCCAAGTAACGGTATTTCTTTTTTAAATTACGTATGGGTTTGCTCTTGGCCGATACGGGATACGGGCAGGAAGATGATAATGATTTGGATCATGACTGACTTCATTATGAATTAAATCTTCAACGTTAAAAAATAAAATATATTTAATATTAATACCTAATTAGTGAATCCAAATGTAACCTACATTTTATAATAGAAGATAAAGTGAAAATTGTGTTCACGATATGGAACGTCACCGACGGCGACGGCGCCGGTGCGTGCCGCTGTCACGGTCACCTCGTGCGCAAGCGCAACTATAGATTAATATGTATGCGCAACATGTTTTGAATGTTGTGTTAGGTACAGGAGATCAATCGCGCTTAATAAATCTCCAAGGAACCGTGATTGAACCGCTTGCGAATCACAACACATTCATTTTTACACATTCGGTATCGCGCTAATGATATACGTATACGTTAACAGCCATTAGATCCATTTTAACAGATCGCTCAGAAAAGGTCACATAGTAAATGAGTGAAGTTTAGCGCGATACGGAATTCAGCACAGTTGAATATTAGGTAATTGGATTGCAATGTGATTATAACTGAAATAGGATTAAGATTGAACTTCGAAGTTTTAAATTAACACGATCGGGGCCCTGGACATCAAGTTTGTCATTTTGCGACTTTGTCCCCTTCGTATCTCGCGTTTCACAAGAGTTGATCAACAATAAAAAAATTAAAAAACATACAAACAACAACTTATACAGGGTGTTAGGGTAAACACTAAACAGTTGTATTAATTATAGGGTTGTTGGTGATGGTACCCATGATATTGAACAACTTTCTCAAAAATTTTGGAATTTTTTTTCCTCCATAAAATGCGCAATCAGCTGATCGAACGTTTGACAAGTTTTTTTTTGTGAATCTCCCTTAGTTCCTTTTAGAAAGTTGTTCAGTATCATGAGTACATTAAGAAGCTATGTGAATAAAATAGGATTCTTCAAAGCGTCATATATCATGAAGTACTAACGTAGGAGTATGATTAGCGGATATGTGTAAATTGAACATATAATTTAGCGGATATGTGTAAATTGAACATATAATTGAAGTTTTGATTAGAGCGAAAACACGATTAAGACACATTTTCTCGATAGAAAAACAAGCCAAAGTAGCCTCCGTCTTTATCGATAAACGCTTGGAACTGCTAAACGGTGAATAATAGAAACACGAGACTTGATTTAAAAAAAAGAGATTGATATTTTACAAATTTTGATTAGAGCAGAATTGAATTAACATAAACTGTACAATCACAATTAAATAAAGTTTGTTTTACGCTTGCGTCATTTCAGGCGCGCGCGCCGCCCCATCTCTTTCTCTCGCATCAGGCAGTAATATATGCTATCACACGCCCATTTTGCTTCAATTATTTTTCGACATAGGCCCTTAAAGTAATGGAACTGACTATCTACCCCAACACCCTGCAGTGCAATTCACTAAGCGCAAACATCGTCACAACCTTAAATTCGTCGTTGAAACAACGGCAACGGCGAGCTTTCAATTTCATGTGTCAAACTCATATAAAAACTCGTGAAAAACTCCGACGATCGAGCTCGTCGATGTTTTTGACAACGATTTGACGCTTTGTGAATTGCACTCCTGTATTTTAAGTCTTAGAAAGAGATGGTACTAGAATGAAGCACGTGTCTTGTCAAAGTCATCAATAAGAGATGCACATAGCAAATTCGTTCTAGTTAAAAAAGAAGATCGCTACTTTGTACTACGACGGCTGTCTGACTCCGGAGTCAGTCATCTAGCTTCCTATAAATTATATAGGATTGTATAGGATTTTATTACTATCGCTGTCTCATACGTAGTTACGGTGTGGTTCACTCTATCAGCGTAAGCGAAATTTTTTATTCGAACATTTCTTTTTATCGCACTTTTTATTATTTATAAAAATGCGTTAAGTATCTAGGTTTTTAATTTTTTATGACCTTATAATAACGTTTATCTGCGATAGGTACCTACTTATTTTTAAACATGTTACCTAATTAATAATGTTACCTATATAACCAATAAATAACCATTTTAGGTTATGAATAAACATAGGGGCTTTAATATGTGTTTGTTTAGTCAGCTGGCCGGCCATGACACCGATTATACTTAGTATGTAGGTAGGTACCGACACTTATAAATAACCCAAACATAATGTTCATGTCAATTCATGCATTTCTAGGGTTCTGTAGTCAAACAAGGAACCCTTATACTTTTGTCCATACTGTCTTTCTGTCCGTCTGTCTGTACACCTGGAGTAAAAAATCTGAAAATTTTCCAAATAAAATCTTTTCATAGGTACTTTGAATGAAAATTATAACGGATGCTGTAGCGCAACCAGTTTCGGAAAAAGCCTGTAACAGAGATTTATTTTCTAGTAACACACTAGATGGACCGCCTTATTTTGTGCCTCTTGTATTTTATTTCTGTATTTTACTGTTTATTTTTTGGTGTAAAATAAAATATATTTGTTTGATTGATTTGATTGATGGAGTTGTATCGTTTTGTTCCAAAAATACGTTTGATACAAAACTTTGACGCACAATACGCGTAGACGCTATTAATATAAGTAACTTTGTATTATATGGAAAAATAGCTTAGAAAATCTAGATGCCGCGACAAATAACATTTGCAATTTATAAAATAATTACGAAGATATAAAGCTTTGAAATTTTTCATACATCATTTTAAAAGCTTTATATCTTCGTAATTATATTATAAATTGCAAATGTTATTTGTGACGCGGCAACTAGATTTACTAAACTATTTTTCCATATATAAAATATTACTTTTATTAATTCCGTCTACGCGTATTGTGCGTCAAACTTTTGTATGGACTGAAACCACCTTAAACAATTCTTTTACTCTTCTGCTTATTCTACTTTCTTGACGCTCTTGGCCGATTTTTTTTAACCCTACTTTAATGCTGAAATGTCGTCAGATACGTACCTATGGAAGATAACATATTTCGCCGACCCGAAATAATGGGAAATGAGTAAGATAATTACGATGATGATAAGATCGACAGCCCTAAATCTAAAATAATTTGATTGATCTTTAACCTTACTAAACACTAATTGCTTGAGACCGCTAAAAGCGTGCGTTGTATCAGCCGACCAGAATCTGGTCAGTTTATTTTTATAATCGAAATCTTGTTTATAGCAATAAGCAAACAACATTCCTAATAGCTTCATTTATATTCTAAATGTATAAATGACCTATTTAAATAAGTAGTTTCGTACTGGATAACATATATTTTCGGGTATTGCCACTTAAGTTACTTGATTTAATATTTAGATTCGACTGTGATAACATCATCGTATTCCTTCTAGAATATTAGGTATTTATATGTTCCTATACTATTGCGCAACATTTTATTAGCAGACTGCTTTTTACCTCATGAATATTAAAGTCGTTTAAAACACATTATCTCATTGATACCTACCATCGACCTTATTTAAACAAGAAACAACACCAAAAAAGATTAGTCGGTCAGTGGTTTGACAGCAAATAAGATTCTAATAACGTTTTTCCATATAAGTGAAGTGATATAATGGGTAACAAAAAGGGAAATTCAAGTGACAATAAAGTGATTAAACCTAAAAATGGCGAAGAAGTGTCTTGCTGGAATTGTTTTGCATCTGAAAATTCTGAGCACATAGAACCGATAACTTTGGAAAAAGTACGAAAGCAGCATAGAGAGAAACTAAAACTGTATTACTTTTTGGCTTCTGAATTATCTAGACCTAAAGCGGTTTCTTTAAAGCAAAAAGTGAGTGAACCTTACTCTATCAGTAAGAAAATTGACGAGAAGTTAGCACAAGAAGCCAAAATATCAACAAATAATTTTCAAGATGAAGAACCAGAGGTAGTTCAAATTACACAAGTAATTTATCCACTGAAGGATGCTAAAGATGAAACTGTATATAAAGTTCAGATTGAAACACAATCTAAAGTTCACAGTGAAATGAAACTCAATACGCAGACAGCAATAGATTTCGACCCGAATTCATTTGAAAATTCGAAAGGATTCAAAAATACTGAAACAACATCTGAAGTTCAACGTGGAGTTGGGCTGGAAATACAAGATACTAAACCGAATTATATTGAAATAATCGAAGAAAATGACAAGTTTGAAGTGCATCCTAAAGAAAAACGTCAAATTAAAATAAATAGACATGTACCTCTAGATTCTGGACCCTCTTCTTTAGAAGTCATAGAAGAATCCGAAGAAATTTAACGACCTTCTAAAGTTCAAAGTAGACATACAACACTAGATTCTCTAGAAATAGCTCATGAATCTGACAAGGTTGATAACACTAGTTCTAATGGCTCAGAATCTGGATATGCTGGCTCATCTGTCCGTGACTCTGAAGAAAACTGTGCAGCAAATAAGAGTTCGCCAGAGATCGAAAGCAGCCCTTCAGATTTAAGCCTCGATAGCTGTTCAGCACAAACAAAAGGGAATAGCTTTTCGCACCGTAAGGACTTTGAATGTTCTCTACCAGTATTAAATGCTGTGAAAGAAGAGAAAGCTATGAAATCTTCATCCACCTCTTTGTATGAAGAAAGAAGTAATTCTCTCAAAAGAACTATTGCGAAGCCTCTACGTTGGAACACACTCTCTATATGTAAAAAACCGTATGATATTGATGGTAGGTACCTACAGTTGTAAACTTTGATACAATATAGGCAATAAGATCTATCTAATAGGGTTGATGATTATAAATTCATTAGTCGCTGGAAATTCACTATTTTATTGAAGGCAAGCCGTGTTAACACACACAGTCTACTTTGGACAATTAGGTACTATAGTAGCCGCATTGAATCACTGACATTGCGAGTATGTTTTGCATTGTGCTGTATCGCGTACTATCATCCAACAGCCAACGTACCTAACACTAACAGGAAACAAGCAAAGTGACCAGGATACGCGATAAAACGAGATTTTATGTGGTTTACCATTAATTACATTTATTTAGTATAGTGAAGTCGTTTGTAGTGCCGGTCTAATGGCTGATTCAGCTCGGAAGTCTAAAACGAAATATCTAACTTTCGAAAATAGAAACAGTAATGATTTAGACGAACAGTACCGTCCAGTGAATATTTATATCACAAAAACTGAAACAATTGAAAAACGAAACATGTTTCGTTTGTGTTTACGACGGTGTTTCTGTTGCGAGTGCTGTGAATCTTCTAAAGGACATCATGAAATCGTTAATTCGTCATTAGTTGGTCCTATCGGACATAGTTACACTTTAAATACTGACACCACTGCAACTGAGACGCACTTACCAACACTAACAATTACTTCATTCGATGAAGACACATTCTCTGAATTACCTACCACCAAAGAGATAGACGATGAATTCTCAAAGTCCACGACAAAACTTTTACTTTCTACCGAGCAAACCGCAAGTTCTATTAGCTTAAGCACACCTAAGTATAGAGTGAAAAGGATTGCATCAATTCGTAATGGAACGCCTGAAGATTCAGCCAACAACAGCCGTACGAGTACTTTAAAATTTGGTGAGAAAAACTCATTCATTCGCGAGGTCATGTCGTGTAGAGACTCTTTTCTGAAGTCATTGGAGTGGTGCGACAACTCCTTGACGAGGAGCAAGCGGTGCCGGTACATCAGGCGTGATGAATGGGTTGAATTACAGAACGATGGTATCGATAGTTATGTCGTTTAGTGCACAATCTGCTTCGTTTTTTCCAACACTATTTTAAAGGTCTTTCGTCTCGTAATACACTAACTTTCAAGCACCGCAGTTTCAATGATTGCCAACAAAGTAGCACTTGCATGGCACGAAGCAATTGTTATCTATTCAATTTTAAGTTAAAGTAACTTTTTCATAATACAAGTCAGGCTACATTCTGCTTCTATTTTATTTACTAGGGTTAACCAGCAACTTCGTCCGCACAAATAATATACCAGATTTTGAAATGAAAATGAAAAATGTTGATTAGCAACATGCATAATGAAAATCAATTTTAAACTTAAGACTATAAATACATTAATATCTGGTAGGTACGCATATTGAAACGGCTTGACAAAAGTTTTGCCGTGGTCCCCGTTTTAGGCAAGCCCGAACTTGGAGACCGGGTTATATGACTTACAAATCTTTGTGCTCAAATTGCAACATTTGATTGACAATATGACAACGCATCGTGCATAATATTGTAAATGAATCAAAGCATTATGACTTGACAAACTGGACGCACTTCGCAAACGCGCTGGACTACAACATGAGAACAATCGTGGTACCAATATAGTCACATCAAGAAACTAAACAAGATATATCCATTGTTTCCAGATGAGGAATTCTCGGAGACAGTGTCGCCTGGGCACGCGACGCTGCCCCGGCGCTCCAACTCTCCTCTCCCCCACGACAGGGACCTGGTCGACAGGTTTCCCATCAACAGGAGTGGTTTACAGGTACGTGCTTATTATGTTAACATATTTTGCAACCGGAAAGCGCAGCGTGGTTAGGCCCCCCAAGGTGGACCGACAACCTGATGAAGGCGGCGGGAACCCGTTGGATGAGGGCAGCGCAGGACCGGTCGTTGTGGCGATAGTTGGGGGAGGCCTACGTCCATCAGTGGACGTCCGATGTTGACCATTAATTTGGCTTTGCTTTGCGGTACTTAATATGGATCGATGACCAGCAACTTACCTACACAACATGTTCCGTTCACCCTACGCTTCATTTCGTAAACTTGCCTTTCATGTAATGAACCGAGTCCTGAGCTAGAAAAGGACCACCCAGTCGCTTCTCCTGGGTATCGTAACGAAGTGAATACTTATGAGTTTGGTTTGGCCTGACAGCATCAACATCAGCTAGTACTACCTACCTTCCATCCTCTATCTGATTTCGAACGTCAACTCCCAAGCGTGGCTATTCTATTCAAGCAAATCCCCTCCATAAGAAAGGTCCGTGTCCAGCCCAGCAATGAAATTCTTGTGGACTGTATGTAACTTTATAATTTACTTAGGATGTTAGGGAAAACAGTTGCATTACTTTAAGGGGTGATTGTACCATTGGTACATTGTGATTGTGAACAACTTTCCATAAGAAACCTATAAGAAAAAAATTTTTTTTTGACTTTCCATACTAAATGCAATCAGCTGATCGAACGTTTGTTTAAAAGTTTGAAATTTTTTTACGAATTTCCTATATGTTCTTTGGGGAAGGTGTTCAGTATCATATGTACAATCACCCCTTAAAGTAATGCAACTGTTAACCCTAACACCCTGTATACTCCTTGCTAACATTAGGAAAACGGAGAAGTGATAATAAAAAAAACACGTTGTACACGTACATGAATAGGTAGAATAGTAGTAGTGGGTATAGGCAATGATTGCGATTTTTCCTTAGTGTGATGTATGAAAATACACAATACAAAAGTACTTTTTTTATTGGTTGACGTAAGTATTGCAACGGCCTTCGATAACACCACACATAATTGCAGAAAAAGCATTTAAATGAAATATATAAATAAAATCTTACGTTCAAACTAAAACCAGTCTTTTAGCTTTAACAATAAGGTATTAAGTTTCAGAAAGAGTATTGTCTCAACATACCACGGACCATTGTATTATGATACGAGTACGTCGCTTGCGACACGGTTGTGAACAACCAGGTTTTACAAAACATTTACTTACTTGAGCTGATATCCCAATGTAGCTATGCGAAATGTTAAACTTAACAAAAGTTCTGATTACATAACACTAGACTGTGCTTTTGGCCATGATCTTATTCTTAACTAAATGGGAATTACTTCAGAGAAATAAAGTAGGTACAATGTACATTCGCGGACTTTTCCGCCTGACCACCACTTGGCTCATTTTTGCTTGCATACGAAAAAATAAAAGCGCTGTCTAGCCCCACCCTATTAATGAATATACCAATGAATGAATAGTTTCCAAACAATAAATTATTCCCGAAATTAAGCGATTTTTTTTTAAGTGGTCAGGCGGAAGTAATATAAAACAAATAGCATTTAAAACTGAGTTGGTTTAGTTATTTTAATAAATGCCTAAACCGTTGTTAGTATAGGTTGTATGTGGCATTGATATAATTAAAACAAAACACAATCTAATAAAATATTGGGTAACAAACCAAACCAATTAAAAATCAAACTTAATGACTTGCACATTTTCAATCCAAACAAAAATATAGTAATGGTGTTCAATATTATGTTTGCAAAGTTTAATATAGGTACCAGGAGTGCGATTTTTAAAACTCATTCGTTGAACTCAGCAGTTGTAACCCAACTAACAATTTGGTCGTATAGGTGTCGTATAGTCAAACATTAGACGCATAAAACACCAGTATATGACGAAATTACCGTAATATAACTTTTATAAGTCAAAATAGTCATATAAATGGGGGCTTATACGACCAAATTGTTTGCTGGGAAATGTCAAAATTACTATGGAGATATGCATCTTTCTACTACTGATTTGACTTTCAAAAATCGCACTCTAAAAGTATGATATTTTTTTGGAAGTCAAATCAGCAGTAGAAATATGCATACAGGGCGTCCCACGGCGATGCCACACGGAGGGAAAGTACCTTAAATATTAAAGATAGGATATTTTACTGAAAGAAGACATCGTTTAATTTTTAATAATAAGTAGAACTGCATACACAGATTTTTTTAAAATCGCCTACCTCAACCGGGAATCAAACCCGCCAAATGTGATAGTAAAATTACATGTATTTTATAATAGCGTTTGAAAGGGCTACTCATAAGCATTATTTTTTCCTAAATAACCTAGCTTATTAAATGAAACTAAGATCATAAAATTTTACATTTTATTTAAAATTTTGTTCAGAGAAATTTCCTCTGACTTGGCCATGCTTCCAACAATTAACATTAATAATCTTCCTGATGCAGATCGACGAAATCTCATATTCCAGCAAGATGGGGCTCCGACTCATAACAGTAGGAGAACAGCCGAGTTTCTTAATGAACATTTTCCTTCCTGGATCGGCACATTTGGACAAATTAGATGGCCACCGAGATCCCCAGATCTAACCCCACTTGATTTTTTTTATGGGGTTATGTAAAAGATTTAGTTTACAGGAACCGGTACAACAGTGTGCAGGAGTTACAAAATGAACTTAGACGTATTATTTCAAACATCCACCATGCAAAAATAAGTAAATCGACAGGGAGAGAAATTATTAAAAGAGTGAGAATTTGTATACAACAGAACGGATCACATTTTGAGCATTTGATAAATTATTTTTTTTTTAAATAAAATGTAAAATTTTATGATCTTAGTTTCATTTAATAAGCTAGGTTATTTAGGAAAAAATAATGCTTATGAGTAGCCCTTTCAAATGCTATTATAAAATACATGTAATTTTACTATCACATTTGGCGGGTTTGATTCCCGGTTGAGGTAGGCGTTTTAAAAAAATCTGTGAATGCAGTTCTACTTATTATTAAAAATTAAACGATGTCTTCTTTCAGTAAAATATCCTATCTTTAATATTTAAGGTACTTTCCCTCCGTGTGGCATCGCCGTGGGACGCCCTGTATATAAGGTCTAACAAAATTAGGTGAAACTATTTTAAGGGGTTGATCAGACCATCAAACTGAACAACTTTCTCTATGGGACCAATATCGAAATCGAAAAAAAAATCTGCTGTCCCATACATTTAGGTCGAGTAGGTTTGTATGTAACAGCAGATTTTTTTTCGCGATTTCGATATTGGTAGCATTGAGAAAGTTGTTCAGTTTGATGGTCTGATCATCCTCTTAAAATAGTTTCACCTAATTTTGTTAGACCTTATATATCTCCATAGTAATATTGACACTTTCAACTGTTGAGTTCAAAATATGAGTTTCAAAAATCGCACTCCTGGGCATTTAATAATCGAGATTTTGTAATATTATAGTCCCTTGTAGAGCTTAGCAGAGTGGGTAGACACGATAAAGTGATATTACTCAATGCCATGTGTGGTAGGTTGACCCGTTTCACATGCCCATGCGCACCGCATAGTGCGTACATGGTTCCACAAGTGATGGGAAACGAGCGAATTAAAAAAAATTACTAACGATACTTTAATCACCCATGTTGGACACTAATATTTTATATGAGCGTTAACCCGCGACTTTGTCCGCACAAATTATATACCAGATTTTAAGTCAGATAATAAGCTATCAAACAAAAAAAGTTTCATCAAAATCGGTTCAGTAGCTTTTGCGTGATGCTCGTTCAAACAAACAAACACACAAACAAACAGACAGACAAAAAATCAAAAAATTGGTGATATGGAATCAGGGATACCTAAAAACCATATCGTAACTTTTTTTTTGTTAATATCTTCAATGTACAGACAAACTTCCTGTTACAGTTTTATAATAGTATAGATGAAAAAAGCTATGGCAGTCGACTTCTTAGCTGGGTCATATTGCAATCTCAGTACACGGTGGTGGTATGTGACAGAGGGTTTGCTAAGGCATCTGCTATAGCATCTGTGTCACCGAAAGGTATCCAATTTCGGATGCTATAGTGTGTTATCAGCATGGCTGCATAATAATTATCAAATCTGCAAGAACAAGCATAGGTATACAGGGTGTAAGTGACAGCCTAGCAAATACTGAAACGGTGAACTCAGATCAAATTGAACAACTTTCACTATGGAGCCTACCTCAGACAACGCGAAAAAAAATCAGCTGTCCCATACAAAACTGCTGTACCTATCCGACCAAAATGTAGGCTCCATAGTGAAAGTTGTTCAGTTTGATGGTCTGAGTTCACCGTTTCAGTATTTGCTAAGCTGTCAATTATATAGCATACGTCGTTCTACGGGGCTACCACGATAAGCACTACAAATCGAGAAAACGGTCAGGCATGCGTGCTTTTTTTCACATCTCGATCGTACCTACTTCTTTATCGTGAGAATAATTAATAATAGTGTATTTATTACTTATCTTTATGACACGCGGTGTGCCTGGCCTATGGCCTAAAAAACCAAAAACAACTGTGACCTAAATCACTTATCAGCATAGTAATTGAATCGAGTTTTCTACGCAATTCCATTTAAAGATTCCATAATAGCTTTATCTCCTTACTTGGACCACAATGCTATAATAAATTTTTATCATAGTTTCAAAACAAGGACACTTTATCGTTTTAGATCAAGTCTAATTAATGAATTAATTTTTACCTAAATGTTTTCCGTGTGTTAGCGTTGGTTAAAAACTCACAAAACTGTATGAAACTTTGCTTCAAATCACTGCAAAGAACAATGGGCAATTTTATATGGAGCCTGGGGCCAGTACTGCAGCACTGTTTTTCCTACTTTCAATTAAAGGCCTGAATAATACAAACATTTTATTATATGGCAGTATAACCGTAAAACGTTTGATAAAAAAGTTACAGCAGTTTAAAAATTCAATTAAGTTCCGTAACGAATGCTAATATTTATGATCCAATAGTGCCCATACCATAAGAATAGTTCATAATAGTACAGTATACAAATAAAACTCGCGTGATAGACGTGTTCAAGGTCACGTTGGTTTAACCAACTAGTCAGTCAGGGCTTGCGCCTCGGTCGCCTCGTAACAGTGCTGGGCAAAAGTTAATCTGATTAACGATTAAATGGATTGGTGGGCGTCAGATGTCCAATCTTATGGTACGGGCATTATTGGGTCATAATATTAGCATTCGTTACGCAACTTCATTGAATTTTTAAACGGCTCTAACTTTTTTAATAAACGGATTACAGTTGCGCTGCCATATAATAAAATGTTGGTATTATTCAGGTGTTTAATTTAAAATAGGTAAAAAAGTGATACAGTGCTGGTCCCATTCTGCCTAATGTTCTTTGCAAGTACAAGGTGATAGGTGTTCCCAGTGGTGACCCTAAGCGCTCTTACAGACGAGCGACACTTTGCGGTTGGAGACAGTCGGGCGACGGTCGCGCGACGCACGGCGACCGTAAAGTGTCGCTCGTCTGAGCTCGTCTGTAAGAGCGCTAAAATATTAATTAAGTTTTATTATTGAGTCACCTCATACATAATACAACCACGAGGTGCTGTATTCCACACTCTAACTAAGCAATCTAGGAACCACGCGAAAGAATAAATAAACAAATAGTTGGGTATTGATTTAGTTGTTCTATACTTACATACAATGTATCAGTTCAAAACCCACGGTGTAATCTAAAAAGGAATAATATTATTTCCGTGATTACTCGTTATAGTAACTTGTAAGATTATAATAGGTACTAATATTTATCACATGTTAGGTACTATAATAATGTAGGTATCTTAAGAGGCTATGTGAAAAAAATAGGATTTTTCAAAGCGTCATATATCATGAATTTCTAACAGTAGGAGTATGATTAGCGGATATGTGTAAATTGAACATATAATTGAAGTTTTGATTAGAGCCAAAACACGATTAAGACACATTTTCTCGATAGAAAAACAAGCCAAAGTAGGTTCCGTCTTTATCGATAAACGCTTGGAACTGCTAAACGGTGAATAATAGAAACACGAGACTTGATTTAAAAAAAGAGATTGATATTTTACAAATTTTGATTAGAGCAGAATTGAACTTACATAAATAGTACAATCACAATTAAATAAAGTTTGTTTTACGCTTGCGTCGTTGCATCTCTTTCTCTCGCATCAGGCAGTAATATAAGCTATCACACGCCCATTTCGCTTCAATTATTTTTCGACATAGGCCCTTAAACTTTAATAAAAAGTAAGTAGGTAGGTAGATATAACATGATGTGTCCATATTGAACATAGCACCAGACATTCAATTATACGTAAAGCTTGTTGTAGTATCGGATGACTGTGGATAATGCAAGCAAACAGAAATACTAACACATGCTACTATTCTCACTTACGAACTTCGAAAACATCGTTGTCGTTTATAGAGGATTCTGCAAATTACACGGAAACGATCCCGATATTATCGTTCATCGTAAATCACGGTTAACCATCAGCTTGCCGCGTCACATTGAATCGAAATGTGAAAACTTTACGTAGTCTGGATTTGTGACAGTTTAAAAATAGTGCTCGTCATCGCGAACTGTGTTTTGTTTTGGATCCGACCTTTTTCTTAAGAATCTTTATTTGTATTGCATTTATATTAGTAACTTACTAAACGCAATTGGTGCATGTGTCAAGGTGAAAAACCGACGCGATCTGTGATCTTGGTGGCTTATCTACTTCTCTGTTAGTGTTTAGTTTACTAAGATATAGTTTATTGTTTGGTGTACCTACCTCAAATGAAGAGCATACAATAGTATGTGTTATCACCAATTCTAAATTAAGAACATTTTGTGGAATTCTTGCAAAAACCGCCCTTGCCAAGAATGCTATTTTGGTTTTCACGCATCCTAATTCGTACTGCCTAATGCGTGGATAAGTGACATTTTATTTTTTTTATTTTTTTTGTTCATAATGGGTTTGCGCTTGGCTTCATCTCACCTGATGGGAAGTGTAGACGAAGCCGAGGATGTAGCGCGCTCACCCAGAAAAAGCCTATTAACTCTTCTTTTAAAAATATCCTGATTGTATTTGCTTGGAAACACAGACGCAGGGAGTGAGTTCCAAACCTTACCGGTTCTCATTATAAAAGAGGATGCGAACCTTTTTGTGCGGATTGTTGGAATATCGACTACATATGGATGCAGACTCGCACTACGTCTTGTCGTACGTTGGTGGAAGGGGGATGGTGGAATCAGGTCATTTAGCTCCTGGGCACACTCGCCGAAGTGTATCCGATAAAAAACCGACTGACAAGCGACCAATCGCCGGTTCACATTCAAGAATATCACTACAAAACCACCTTAGAATCTCCGGATCCAGGTAGTGGCCTAGTGTGCCACCCCCAGCGAAATGTTAAAAATTGGGATGTATACCTACACTTTTGTTACTTTACGTATGCCTAATAGAACGCGCATGACGTTTTTCCAAAGATAAAGTATAGGGGTAGATAAATAATATAATGCAAGACATAAAAACGCTACTTGATATCCATTCACAATTATCACAAAATTGAAAACTCGATCTAAAAAATACGATATGATGACCACCTTAGAAAGAATCACTAATTAACGCAACTATTCTAAAATGTGTTTTTCTCAATTTCCAGACACGATCGGAGTCCATGGCATCCGTGTACTCAGGAGCGGGCGAGGGGACACGAGTTAACGTGGCCGTCCGCGGCGAGATTCAATTCTCCTTGCTGTATAACTACCGCCTGGGAGCTCTCGAAGTCGGCGTGAGACGCTGCCGAGACCTGGCCGCTGTTGACATCAAGAGGAATCGCTCAGATCCCTACGTTAAGGTAAACTGCTTTCATCTTTATCACTAACTTATATGCTCAATGTAGGGCATAGGACTACCCTCAGGAAGGGTGTATGGGCGTCAGCCCACCACGCCTGCCCAATGCCGATTCATCATCATCATCTCAGCCGATGGACGTCCACTGCTGGACGTAGGCCTCCGCCAAGGATCGCCATCACGACCGGTCCTGCGCTACTTAGACATCAAATGCATCAGAATTTCTTATTCAGCGTATGCAAGTTTCCTAGTGATGTTTTCGTTCACCGTTTGAGAGCAGTCAGTATTAGGTACACAAGTTAGAAAACCTCATTGGTACATGGCATGATATCCGTACGGATTCGAAGTTTCGAACCCGGACCTCTATGATTAAATGTCCATACCTTTCCGCAACGCGCCAACGGCCTTGCTGCTGCATAGAAAGAAAACATTTAGCTCGTCATCGTTTCAAAATTGTGATTTGTCTCCATTTTGTACCTCATTATATTCAGAATGATAAATCGTGTCCATTTTTGTGTCATTCCCATACTAGTTTGACATCTTTTGTACCTACCTATCGCTTAAACATATTAACCTTTATTGTGATGATAGAGACTAGTTTAAATTTAAATATCTATACTGATGGTCATTATCGTTAATAAAGACTCTTAATTATTATTAAAAAACCGGCCAAGAGTTCTGTAGTCGTTACATGAAAAGCTTAACACGATGTAGCAACTAACTGGTGCAAATAACTGCAAAGCACTATTTCAAAGGCAGGCAATAGTGTGATTTAAATTCGTCCTGCGCCATCTATTGACAGACGCCGGCACTCGTCTATTTATTTGATTTCTCCGACAGTGCTTGTGGTATAGCGTTTGTTAAAATTTTCATTGAAAGTACTTACGGGGATCTGCATTGTCAAATAGTTTCATATTTTGTACTCCATTATTTTAGAAGTTAGAGGGGGTACGCCCTGTTTTTTACTTTGAGCGCAAATACCTCGAGACAGAAGCATTATAACGATTTAATTTCTATTTGAGTTTTGTTCCATTGGACAAGACCTATCCAACGACACCTCATTCGATTTATTTAAAAAAAAAAAACATTTTTTTCCAACCAAAATTTTTGACTACCTCATTTCTGTTTTTGGTTTCCTGTTATATGGACCCGAGGTGGGGCATACAGACAGATTGGACGAAAGTATAACGGTTCCTTGTTTGACTACGGAACCCTACAAACCAGAAAAATCTTCAAGCCTTCCTTTTCATAACCAATACACCATAAACCCCATCTTACTTTTCTTACGGCACGTAGATGAGATGTACGATAATGTTTTGTTGCTCGCGTTGGAAGATGCCTATGTTCGAAAGTGGACGATAAGACGATGATGATAATTTAACAGACCGCAGGTTTAATACAGTATAGCTCTAAATATGGATAAGTCCTGCAAAATTAAAATATGTGCTCAGGAGCTACATGAACCTGATTCTGCTGATATATATAGTAGATATTCTAACAAACTGCAAAAAAGGTACCTTCTCAACTTCTTTAAAAAAAAAAAGAGAACAGGTAAGGTTTGGATTTGGAACTCTCTCCCTGCGTCTATTTTCCCAAGCAAAAACAATCAGGATATTTTTAAACGAAGGGTTTATAGGATTTTTCTGGGTACGCGCATTAGCTTCATCTACAGGTTTCATTAGGCGAGCTGAATCCAAGCGCAAAGCCCATAGAGAGTTTAAAATAAAATCATAAATAATTACATTAGATACATATGTATTGAAATGTTTCAGGTGTACTTGTTACCAGACAAGTCCAAGACTGGCAAGAGGAAGACTAAAGTGAAGAAGAACACTCTCAACCCAGTGTTTGAGGAGACGTTGAGCTTCGTACAGCCGCTGGCCTCGCTGTCCTCGCGGACACTGTGGCTCAGCGTGTGGCACGCCGACATGTTCGGCAGGAACGACTTCCTGGGAGAGGTGACGCTGCCGCTGGCCGACGTCGTGTTCGACGACCCCGCGCCCACGTGGCATAAGCTGCACGAAAGGGTGAGCTAACATACTGTTATTGAAGCTTCTTCTTTCGTGTTAGCATGAGCTGTATTGCATGACATCAATTAGTCGTGCTATAGAGGAAAGATTAGCCAGTCAGCTATGGTTGCATCGAGGCTGACTGCCCAGGATTCGTCAGACGAACTCTGGTCTCGAAAAAACACAGTTGAGAATAGATTTTGGAGCCTCGTGGTAAGCTCAAACACAAAAACTTGCAACGTGACTCCAGCGTCCATAGCTACAGTGAAGTACATACTACTGAAAAGTGGATTAAGTGAGTTTGTGACGAAACAAAAGTGCCATCTGTATACGAGTTTAATGATTTGACACAATCAATGTATTATTTAGATTTTAGATATTTCGGGAAATATCTTCTTATTTAGAACTCCACCAGCCAGTGACTCCAGTCGTGATTCCCAAAATCAAATCATGTAGGTTAAATATGACATTCGCACGGCTGCAATTTTCCTTTCGGGGTTTTTCTTAAACGTCTAATGCAACACTTTGCAGCATTCAGTACAATTCAGAAATCTTATTCAGTTCGTATTTGTAACCCAAAAACTAATTAATTATCTTCTCATTCCAGACAGAACAGTTCGATGAGCAACAGGGCACTCGGGGAGACTTGATAGTAGGTCTCAAGTTCGAGATACAGGAATCGAATGCAGCACGCGGCAAAGGAACTCTTCATGTCCTCGTGAAGGAAGCAAAGAACCTCGTAGCGACCAAGCCGAACGGGCAGGCCGATGTTTTCTGCAAAAGGTTAGATCCAGAATGCCTACTTACCATACATACACGCCTAATCATTGGGCTAGACACATGATGGCCAACTGCTACAATACGATCTGGACATACATCTCTTGCTTCTTCGACGTAGGAATATAAGTACGCCTCCGATTTTATCCCAATTCTGATATTATATAATTTTAGGGCTTTGAGCTGCACAGTTGTATATCATAGCCTGGTTATAAATGTGTTGAATCTGAAATGAAAGTGCATCATCATCATCATCGTCTATTTTGAGCAGTAATTTGATTATATAGTTGATAGGAAAGAAAATCTCCGTGTGGCTAGGAATGGACCACCCCTATTCTTCCCGAGGGTGTTGTAGGACAGTGTTAATGTGGGCGAAGGGCTAGCCACCTCTCACCACGCCATTCCATCCTGAAACTTAAATTTGAGTATTGCTACGACTACATTCTCAAACAAAAAGTTTGTAGTTGTAGCCCACCCCGAAATTTACGGCCGTAAGATTATTATAATATATTATAGATGTTTGTGTATAATAAAATAACTTTATTTCTTTTGATTACAGCTACCTCCTCCCCGAGCGAGGTCGCTTGGCTAAACAAAAGACGAACGTTTCACGGAGGAGTCTGAACCCGCGATGGGAGCACACGTTCGTCTACCGCGGCCTGACCATGCAGGAGCTGGCTACGAGGGCGCTGGAGCTCAGTCTTTGGGATCGGGATCGACTGGCATCTAATGATTTCATGGGAGCTATACGGTTGTCTCTTGGCACTGGTAAGATATTTTTATATTTTATGCTGTACTATCGGGGACTTTTCCGCCTGACCAGTTAAAAAAAAATCGCATAATTTCGCGCAAAATTTATTCTTTGGAAACTATTCATTAATTGGTCTATTCATCGATAGGGCGGGGTTAGACAGCGCTTTTATTTTTTAGTATGCAAGCAAAAATGAGCCTAGTGGTGGTCTGGCGGAAAAGTCCGCGATAGGTACATCGACTCTTCTATAGGGTGTAAAATTAATTGGGAAACTTACTTAAAGGGGTGCTTCAGGACCATCAAACTGAACAACTTTCTCTATGTGACCAATATCGAAATCGCGAAAAATAATCAATTCTTCCATATAAAACTGCAAACCTACTCAAGTCAAATGTATGGGACAGCTGATTTTTTTTTCGAGATTCGATGTTTCCCTATAGAAGTTTGGAAGTACCTATATATGTTGCAATGTTGTCTAAATTGTTATGGGAGATCCCCTCGGCGGACTTTTTTATCTAATGTTGCGAATGGTCACTATTGGTTGACAGTAGTTACAGCGTGCAGCGGGTGCGAATGAATGGTAGGCCTATGCCTGGTTAAGAGGCTATGTGAAAAAAATAGGATTCTTCAAAGCGTCATATAACATGAAGTACTAACAGTAGGAGTATGATTAGCGGATATGTGTAAATTGAACATATAATTGAAATTTCGACAAGAGCCAAAACACGATTAAGACACATTTTCTCGATAGAAAAACAAGCCAAAGTAGCCTCCGTTTTTATTTATAAACGCTGGGAACTGCTAAACGGTGAATAATAGAAACACGAGACTTGATTTTAAAAACGATATTGATATTTTACAAATTTTGATTAGAGCAGAATTGAACTTACATAAATAGTACAACCACAATTAAATAAAGTTTGTTTTACGCTTGCGTCGTTTCAGGCGCGCGCCCAATCTCTTTCTCTCGCATCAGGCAGTAATATAAAGCTATCACACGCCCATTTCGCTTCAATTATTTTTCACGACTATATTATTCTCCGAGAGGGTTAGTCAGAGATGATCCCCGATATAATAATAATAAAATACCCATTCGCTTACAGGAACCTACATGGGCGCTAGTGTAAACTGGATGGACAGCATGGGCAAAGAGGTTACTCTCTGGCAGACAATGATGCAACGGCCAAACTTCTGGGTCGAAGGCTCTCTGCCCCTCAGACCGCAGCTGAATAATTGATACCAACTCGTTTTATTTACTTAGTTCTATTTACAACCTAAGTATCTATTACTACTTAAGATGCCCCAAGCTTTTGTTGAATAGTGTGATTTAAATAAGTCTTTAATTCAACATGATTTTATACATTTACCTAGACAACGAAATGGGCATTGGCAAATGTAGGTAATAATAGAGGAATTTTTTTCATGTATTTATCAATTTTGGTATAAACTAAGTGCCAATTATTATAAGAATACTTGTTATATCGTACGCATTGAACTATTATGCAAGACTTAGAAATAACACTATACGTCGCTAGATTGAGGTCATGAGCAAACCCATACGTATTAATAAAAAAAACGCTGTTCCATTCTTTGTGGCGATATCGCTACACTTTTTATTAAATCGCTATTGCTATAATATCTTCCACCCGCCTGCGCTCGTCGTACCTCATGTGGCGCACGACGTTTGTTTGTCGTGCTAGTTCTAGTATGTACCTAGTACAATAATAGTTCAATGATCGTACACGACCTACGTCACCTACGATTTACAAACATTTCCGTTCCGGTAACCGATTCGGATCGTAATCGTTCATTTCATTTACATTACTCAATATTTTACGTACCTAGTACCAAGTAGTACGACGTACGAGTTACGTGTAGATGGAGAAAAGAATAGACATGATATGATACGATCATTAATTTGGCATCCGTAAAGAAAGAGACAGATAGTTTTGTCTCTTATCTGTTATCCGTTTCCCATAATAGATATACCCTTTACTTAAGTTTGTCGTGTATTCTAATAAATCACTTTTTTTCTTCGTTTTCTTTAACTTTAATATTTACCTACGATATGTATCTGCTTTAATTTTGATACTCCCTAATACTATATTGAACATTCCAGCTATGTGATACAATCTTTTAAGTGTAACCATTATTTTAAGACTCATATTTACTAAATGTGACGTTTTCAGGGCAAGGGGACCTTGTTGTCGATAAGGAGTTTTTAATGGATCAAAAATCGACATAAATTTATCTAAATACACTGAAATATAACCTACTACGAAACTAAAACCGACAACAAGGTCCTTTTTCCCAGAAAACGTCACAAATACTGATGACAATAATGTATAAGGTTTTTCAACGCGTAACTGCCTTTAAGCTAGAACTATTTAGACCCTAAATTAAGATTAATGCATTTAAATTAGAGTTGTAATGTACAAATTAAGTTCACATGAGTGTATAAGGTTTTGCTCATGCGTATTGTGATCTAATTTTACTTGTCTAGTAAAACGGATGAAGAATGAATGTATTTTGTAAAAATTTCATTTTCGTTTATGAATGGGATGGCTCGTAGAGTGCTTGTCACTTAGATACTAAATAAGACGCCCCGCCCTGTATGAGATTAGCATATTAAAGAACGAGCCAGAAGGTCCTTTTTCATGTGGGTTGACGTTGACACGTTATTCAATATTGAGACGTCCATAGTGTGTATTAGAATTTAGAAACCTATCTTTTTATGATTATATTTAAATACTTGGTTAGTATAATAAGTAATGATTATATTATATACTTAATAAATCTATATTATTTTTATATAGGTAAGTATAATAAAAATTGTTAATGTGAATTACAAAGGGATTTGAAAATAAAGTATTGAAAAGGCGTACCTTCCTAATAATTGACCTGTTTTTTTATTTACGTTGACTCCCTATATTATGTTAGCATTTGACTTTAACGGCGTGGTATTGAAGACTGTAATTTCTTTATCAGTCAAGGGCTATCTGTAGGTACCAATAGATAAGTAGGCATATTTCTTGGAAAACTACTTTATTATTATTGCGACCGCGGTCCAAAATCCTATCCATGCTCCAAAGTTTAATTAGTATGAGATGTGGCCGGCCGCAGCGTCCGCATCTCAGTCTGTCATGCCATACAAATTCTGCGTTCGGCGGCGGCGACTGCTGTGTGGCTAGGTAGTGTGGAGGCGTAATTCAGATGGTAATTAAAATAAAGCTTTATAGATTCTTTACTTATTTATTTTGTATTATTTTGCTTTTTGCCCTAAGACCGATCTTCATATTTTCGACCGCCCTTAATAATTGAATTCCGCCACGGGATTCCACGACGTTCCAAATTTAAATCAAATAAAAACCAGCCAGCAGGCTATGGCTGTACAACCTCCTTACAATACCTATGTATGCACCTTTAAAATACCTATTTAATATTGATGATAATATTGATACTTAATCATTAAGTACTAAAAATTACCTGCTGAAATGACACGACATATTTTAGTTTAAATAATAGTTTTGTACTTATAATTTTAATCGTTAAGGAATTTTTTAGTTAAAATGGCAACAACTTCAAAAATATTGGTCAACTATTTAGCTTTTTAGTCACATGCAATGAGGGATTTTCCAAAAGCAAAAAAAGTAAAAAAGTTAGTTCCTAATTTCTCGATAGATGGCGTTGACCAGAGAGGGGTCCAATAGGTATGAGCAAAGATATTAATTAATAGTAAAAATACACAGTATTGTTGTTGGTTTATTATTTAGCTATCTCAGTGTTATTGTTCGTCAACAACGAATCGAGTATTAGACGTGGCTGTATGGGCTACGAATCCGTTTTGAATATACGAACAATAAGCGAGAAACAATAACAAACTACAAAAACCTAACAGAAACAGAATTTCAATAAAAATAAACCGGAAATATTTAAATCGTACGTCAGATTCCGTGAATGAAAAGCAAAGCCATAGACGAAAAATTGGACCCTGGTTTGACAGTCTGGCGTGGCAATTATTACACCAACCGGATCGTCAATAACACCCAGATTGTTAATAACTTGTACTGTGTATTTTTATAATTAATATTAATTCATATATTTGCTCATACCTATTGGACCCCTCTCTGGTCAACGCCATCAATCGAGAAATTAGGAACTAACTTTTTTTTTCTTCTGGAAAATCCCTAATTTTCTAAAGTATGTTCCTATTTTACTAAGTATTTAAGTTTTCTTTTTTCATTTGTGACTGATTGTATTATTATCATATCGATCATGGTATAGGTACTTACCGAAAATTTTCTAACAGATTGAAAAACATTTTTTACAAATAGAAATAAGTAATACAATTTCGTGACCGTCAGTTTTATTACTGTCCCTCATCATTATTGCCGTTTTTTTTGCTTTTTTACAAGATATTATGACTCACAATAAATAATAAATAGGTACTTTATATGCAGTAGGGTATAGTTCTTTCTTTAATCATTTTGAGTACCTACGCTAACAAAATTAACACGATTTCACAACTGGAGTGCGATTTTTGAATCTCATACGTTGAACTCGGCAGTTGTAAATGTATGGAGATACGCATATTTCTACTGCTGATTTGACTTTAAAAAATTGCACTACTGGAGTATGATTTTTGAATGTCAAATCAGCAGTAGAAAGATGCCGATCTCCATAGTCATATTGACATTTTCAACTGCTGAGTTCAAAGAATGAGTTTCAAAAATCGCACTCCTGGTCTTACAATGATTTCCATGAAAAAAATAAACACAAAATATTACATATTTTCAAAATAAGCCACTTTTCAGATCTTTTTCAGATGTTTTATTTAAAAAAATGTGCTCTATTGCATTATCTCTTAGAAAGATGTGCCTTAGTATTGGTAGCTCTAGCAGTGTGGTGTCTTCCAGAATGGTAAGTTTTTTGTTATGGGCTAAAACCACAGTCTCCAAATTGATATTATCTTCAAATGCTCCATTTTTTATTCTTTCCAGTTTTGTTGCACCCGTGATGTCCAGCATCTTCAGATTCTTTAAGCCCTTGAAGGAATGGCTTTCAATAGTTACAAAGTCATTCTGACCAATATAAAGTTCCTCTAATCTTTTGAGACCAGATAACTGTTGCGTAGGGACCACGCTCAATCTATTTCCGAAAAGATCAAGGTTTCTTAATCCCGGAAGGCCTCTGAATGCGTTGTCCCTTATGTTTGTGAGTCCAGCTCCATTCAAATCTAATACAGCCAGTCTATTGAGACCAGCAAAGGCATCATCAGGCAAGTATGAGAAGGCATTCAAGCCTATGTGCAATTCGGCAAGACCGCCTAAAAAGTTAAAGGAGTTTGTTGGCACAGACCTTAATGAATTGTCATATAAGTACAGAATTCTTAAAGCTGACAATCCTACAAACGCATCCGGCTCTATTCTAGATATTCTATTCTGCCCTAGGTTCAGTTCTTCTAATCTAGGCAAAGTTGATAAAACTCCATTCTTGAGCTCTGCTAAAAAGTTTCTCTTCATATTCAGCACTGTCAATGAATTCAATCCTTGGAACGTGGTGTTTGTCAAGGATGATATTCGGTTGTTCTTCAGGTGGAGCTCTTGCAGCTTGCGTTGATACCTAAAGCTGTTCGGCGGTATGTTGACGAGGTGGTTCTGGGATAGATCTAGATGTTGCAGCTCCGCGTAGAATTGCATGGAGTTGTCGATTGTCGTGATATGGTTGTTGTGGATGATGAGACGCTGTATGGAGGGATTAAGGGCTATGGGGAGGAAGTCGAGGCGACTATCCTCGCAGACGACGACCAGGGTGTCATCGTTGCAGCTGCAGCCGCCCGGGCAGTTCGCCCGCACCGCAGGCGCCGCACCGCTTCCCCGCGCCATGAGCAGCAGTGCTACCAGCAGTATCTGGGTTAAAATAAATTTGTGGGGGTTACAAAGGGTTCGCTTGCAAGGTTTTAATGTTTTTTGTCGATGATTCAAAATTAATAACAAGAATAGATATCAATCGAGACGAGACAAGTAAACTGCCTCAATCTCAGTGATTTCTTCTATAAATTCTATTCGAACGGTAGATATACCCAAGTTTTATCATTATTATGAGTTTTATAATATAATATGTTAAAATGTCCATATCTTTTTTTTTAATGTGTCATGTCGTAAATGTTATTAAATCAAAAACTTGACTAAATGGGCATTCTTTTGACATAAGTTGCCGGGTTAGTCTGATACACTTTTTTTATATCATTAACGGTCAAAGTTGGATGAAAAAATTTAAAAACATTAAAAAGTGGGAATAATTTTGTTTTTGTGAGCCCACCATAGTTGCCTTGGGAGAATCTTTGGGTTCATGTGATAGGCTGGTCTGTCTGTAATATTAGACAGAAAACAGAATCACAAAATAGCAACATTTGTAGCACTGGCACTCAAAACAGTGACTAGTAAAGATTTTCACGAATTTCACAAAACTGTCAATATCTCGAAAACTAAGACACTTTTACTGAAGACAAAATTTGATATTCTAGTTAGCCATGAACTAACCTACCAGCCTTCGCCAGGTTGACGTCGGTTTACGGGACACCCTGTATACAGGTTCCTTCTTAATATGCTAAAATTTTCTATGGGTTGATCAGCCACCAAACTGAACAAAGTGCTCTATAGGGAAACATCGAATCTCGAAAAAAAAATCAGCTGTCCCATACATTTGACTTGAGTAGGTTTGCAGTTTTATATGGAAGAATTGATTATTTTTCGCGATTTCGATGTTGGTGCCACAGAGAAAGTTGATTAAGAAGGACCCTATAATATCAATCTATACAGGGCAGGGTGAAATTGATGTCATTAGCATACTTTTAAACTAAGAGTCTACCCATCAAGCTGAACAACTTTTAGGTACTACTTCTACTACAAACCGATCGGAGCAAATAAATAATCTGCTGATCCAGATCCATACTAAACTGCAATCTCGACGCGCGAGTTCGCGACTCAAATGTATGTAGCACAGTTGTAACAGCTGATTTTTTTTGCTCCGATCGGTTTGCTCCCGTAGTAAAAGTTGTTCAGTTTGATGGGTAGAGTAGACTCTTAGTTTAAAAGGATGCTAATGATATCAATTTCACTCTGTAGAATACTTAATCAACGCAACGGTTCAAAGTATAGCTGCCTCTGTCCACCTCTTTTCTTTATGGATAAAATGAGTGAGACACAAATACAATGCGACACTTTGTAGATATTTAGCTCAGATCAGATTAATGAATACAAGTAGGTAGATAACATTTAAATTAGCAAGAACCTACGATTGTAATGCTATCCTGGTTGCGCACATGCAACTTAACGCGTGAAAAAAAGAAGATGGCAGTATTTTCATCAACATGTCGTTTCCAAGCAGCCTACATACAGCTAACAGCCCTATCTATCTGCAGTCTGCAGTGATGCCAACTTATGAACTTTTTAGCTAGATCTTGCACTTTTCTGATGTCTGGCAGCTACGGGGTATGGGTAATATAGGCGTCTTTTTTTTTCAAGCAGTCAGATACCAAAAGGTATGGGTATTTTAGGACTAACATTACCTTACATCATTAAGCAAAAAAATTGTCCTACGGTGTAACGTTTCGAAGCTATTTAATTTTAAAGTTAAAAAAAAACTCTAAAAAGCTCATTTAGCGCAAGTTACTCGTTTTGGTTTTTTTACCACTTTATTTGTTTTTATAGCCCAGAATTATTAGTTTTAATTATTATTTGTGACATCATCATGCATATTTGGAGGAATTTGTATGAGTTTCTACGCTGATACGGCCAGGTACCAAATGATGTGGGTATATTAAGGCTAATATAAGTTAGGTACCATATATTATTATGCAAAAAAGTTGTCGTACGGTGTAAAGTTATGGAGATATTTAATTTTAAAATTTAACTCTTTTTGTTTTTTTACCACTTTATTTGTTTTTGTAGCCCACAATTATTATTAGTTTTAGAATAAATAAATAATAAGCGTAGAAAGGAGGGACCGCAAACTAAAGAGGATTGTGGTGTGTCCCTGCACGAAATATGCGTGATGTTTGTTTGCATAATGATATATGGTAATAATAGCCCTAAAATACCCACAACAGTAGGTAGCAGTTGGCACCACTGCATATATGTCAATGTCAACCATGCGCAGAGTTAAGTAACCTCAAAATAGAATTGTTAGACTTGCGATTTTCGAGCTTTCTATTGATCCAAAATCTATAAAACGATCTTATTGTTATTATTAATTAAGCCATGGGAAATCTTTTTTTCTCAATACCATTACACTTTCTAGTTTACTCGAGAAAATATTACTATTTAGGTACTCACTTGTGGAAACTGATATTTCATCATGAACCTTTGATCAATTAGTAAAATTGTGCTGTCTCTAATCTCTTGCCGGTAAAATGAACTCCCGAGCAATGATACGCGACCAAAGCAGCAGTGTAACCAGATTTAAATTGAAAATAGCAATTTCCTGCTAAGTCTGGTCATACTGCAAATCAGTGTGACTATCTAGAAAATAGAGAATCTGCCACACTAGCTACAAATCTGCCAAAACCTACCAAACACTAAAGAAAAATGCCATAAATATGCCACATAAATTTTAGTGTGTCCAAACCAATAACGTTCTATACACGAGGACTCACCCCGTCATACAATAACAAAACCAAAAAATGGCACAACATGTCTCTAATGTCACCATTGTATGCACCAGTTACTCTCAGCTGTCATACATTGCCACTGACATTCCAGTCCTTTCAAATTTATTCGATCACAAAACAGTAATTTATATCAATTAAGCATAATTCAGCGGTTCCGTTAATAGCTCACTAATAAGAAGTCCTTCTGTATGGAATGTCATTGGTCCAAGCACTTATTTTAAAGAATTTATGCAGGGAATTTATACATAAAACTTAACTGAAAAAACTTTTTGCATATCCATACCACATTTGATTCATATTCTTAAAAGGCCTTTAAGCGTTCAGTGGAGCCCTCATCACAATATTTATTATTTCTCAATCAAGAAAGACTAAAATGCTGGATCTGTAAAATGATTTCCTACAAAATTAATTGTTGGATTGTGTAAAATAACTAATTTTTTATTTGTTCTCCAAGATTATAAAGAGAAATCCTGCCACTTTTGTAATGTGAGGTTTTCCGAAAGCCATAATAAAAGAAAAAGTAGTTCCAAATGGCTCGATTGATAGCGTTAACGAAAGGTGGATGAGTGAGCATGCACAATAATAAAATACAAATTAAATAGTAAAAATTCGTGTTTTTAAGTAAGCAGCAAAATATGAACAGATATTTCTTCAACGGATGCGTCTAAGTGTCATACATGCATTTGTACTCTTTTTAATGTAAAATTTTCGTCTTAGCATCCATCTCTGGTCAACACCATCTATCGCTGTATGTTGAACTACGTTTTACTAACTGTCAGAAAACTCCTCAATCTGCCAATGTGAATATTTCATAGTCAAATTCAAATCTGCTAAAATGGCAGAAATCTGCCACAAATTCGCTCCCTTTCTATTAGCGCGAGACCGAACGAGATAAAAGACGTGATACAGCCGTATCACGACGTGTAGCAGGTATCTGGCGTATTTTTCTGCAAGTTTGGTGCCGGCTTAATAATAAGCCATATCGTGTATAGTGCTATTTCATACACTCGTTCTCAATTTGACGTATCCAGTGTCGCCAGACGTGCGATAATTATCCTAGATCCACGATATTTTTGAGGGGCATGCGATAGAAAATAAAAGTCGGGCATCGCACGATAATTCTCAAAATTTCCAGGATTATCCACGATAGTCCACGATAATTTTGTAATGTAATGAAATCTGTGTATCAAATCACTATTTTCAACCATATTATCCGTCAAATTCCAAAATTATACATCATTTTGGCGTTAAGTATCGCGTAAAACAGTTTTCAAATACCTATTACTAAAATTGAAGTTCTAATGAGAAAAATTGAGATAGAAAATATTTCCTCACTGTTTCGTTTCAATCGAGAATTTTTATTTTTACTAAGATTCCCTAAAAACCTCGTACTTGCCTACCTGTAAATAGGTAACATTAAAACATTAAATAGTGGCATGCAATATAGGTAAGAATGATTGAATTTCACGCATTATTTGGCACACTTTTAGGTTCTAAGATAGGATAATTTTTGGAATTGCTAAAAAAAATCAATAAAAACACTATAATTTTGCTGTCAATCTGGGATAATTCTTAAGTGTGGATCTGGCAATACTGGACGTATCTCTCATTTTCATTCATTCAGTCTCATTCATTTCAAGACAGTGGTCTCGAACCTACCGATTTTTCGGTATTTCTACCGATATGGGGTCTCTTCTACCGAAATGTTACAATTTTTCCACGATTTCTGAGAATACAAGGAAATTCTCCCTAATTTTTTACCGATTTTCCATTTCTGAACTGCCGACACAATTCGTTTCGTTTGTTTCACCCAGGTTTCACCCTCAGATCAATTAATTTTTCACCCGTTTCACGTACAGAAAAGTAGTGCAATGTTCACAACTGTATGGATGAATTGATCATCAACTGAGATAAAAACTCTAAATTACTAAAAACCGATGATCTTAAATATATTTTAGGTTCCTAGGTATTTCTTTATAAAATGTAAGTTGTAACTTATTTTTAAAAAAACACGTTACGAGCTTTTACCCGCGACTTCGACCGCTCAAATATATTTTAACAACAACATTAATCAGAAGCTTTCAAACAAAAAAGTTTCCTCAAAATCAGTTCAGTAGTTTTTGCGTGATGCTCGAACAAACCAACAGACAAAAAATCTAAAAATTTGTGATTTGGAGACATACATTCTGTGTACTAAGTATCGGGAATTTGTCAATAAAACAAAAAATACAAATTATTCATCTAAATTTATTTTATCGCCTTCAAAGTAGGCCCCATCGCTTGCAATACAACATCTCCACCGCTTCACCCAGTCTTCCATACATTTTTCATAGGCTATTTGCGGTATGGCCTTTAGCTCATTCAGCGAATTTTCTTTTATGGCTTCTATCGACTCAAAACGTTTTCCTCGAAGTGGTAATTTTAACTTGGGAAATAAAAAACAGTCAGACGGAGCCATATCAGGTGAATACGGTACTTGGTCGAGAACTTTTGTTGAATTTTTCGCTAAAAACTCTTTCAGTATAATGGCTGTGTGTGATGGTGCATTATCGTGGTGCAGCATCCATGAGTTGTGTTGCCACAAATCTGGACGTTTTCGGCGGATACTCTCACGCAAACATTTCATGACGCCTAAATAATATTCTTTATTCACTGTTTCTCCCTCTGGAAGGAATTCGGAGTGAACCACACCACGGTAGTCAAAAAAAACTGTCAACATCACCTTGATTTTGGAGCGACTTTGCCGCGGTTTTTTGGGTTTCGGCTCGTTTTCGAGACGCCATTCTGAAGACTGTTGGCTTGTTTGCATGTCGTACTCATAAACCCATGTCTCGTCGCCAGTTATTATACGTTTCATAAAGGTCGGATCCGTAGAAGCTCGGGAAACCATGTCTTCAGCGACATGCTTTCGCTGCGCTTTTTGAACAAAATTGAGCTTTTTTGGAACTAGTCGAGCGGCGACGCGTTTCATGCCTAAAATGTCAATGAGACTGTTGTGGACGGACTTAAAAGATATGTTCACCTCACTAGCCAACTGTCTCAGACTCATACGTCGATTTTCGAGCACTAGCTTCTTGATTCTATCGATGTTTTCTTTGGTCGTAGCGGTTGAAGGTCTACCAGAACGAGGCAAGTCTACTACTACTTCTCGGCCTTCTTTAAAAGCCTTATACCATTCATAAGCCCTTGTTTTCGATATACACGATTCGCCGTAGGTATTTCACAACATTTTTAGTGATTCACCACATGAAATATCATTTGAAACACAAAATTTAAGGCACACTCTTTGTTCAACAATATTTTCCATTGTAAAAATCGCCGAGGACTCAAAACTATGACCAACAAAAAGTGTAGTTTAAAACAAATTAAATGACAGATCCCGCTCAAATTTTGCGCGCTAAATCAGTACAGTGCTACCAATATGCAGTAAAAAAATTAGAACGACCTCTTTTACGCGGGTCTTTTTATTGACATATTCCCGATACTTTTTACACAGAGTAGTATATCTAACCACGTTAATGTTTAAAAAGAAACAATGAGGAGTTTTCTGACAGCTAGTCAAACGTAGTTCAACAAACCGGCGATAGATGGCGTTGTCCAAAGACGAAAAATTTAGGCTAAAAAGTGAACAAAAATGCATGTCACTGAGTCAGACCCATCCGTTGACGAAATATATGTTCATATTTAGCAGTTTACTTAAAAACACAAATTCTTACTATTTTATTTGTATTTTATTAACTGCAAAGTCGCTGACCCCTGTCTCGTCAACGCTATCTATCGAGCCATTAGGACCTACTTTTTACTTTTTAATGGCTTTCGGAAAATCCCTCATTGCATATAGTTTTTTAAACATTTACCGATTTTTGGTACAAATCTACCGATATTTGTGGGCAACTTTACCGATTTCACATTTTGACGTTCGAGACCACTGTTTCATGATAACGTGTATACGGCGTCTGCGAGTGACGTTTTTTTCAGTTTTGTAGATAAACAATAATTTATTTACTTTATTGATTTACGAGTCCTGTTTACACTATTTTATAAGTTTAACAAAACAATCCTAGAAAATGAAGAATCCTACAAAAAATTGCTTCTTGTGTTTGTGTCTTTTATTCACAACTTTCAAATCAGGTACCTATGCGTTAGGGCGTTTCCACTTTAGTGTTTTGTTTTGTGTTTTTATTTTTATTTGACTTGCTTTTGTTTCTTTTAATTTCTAGTTAATTCCATAAATTGCTATCAGTGTTCAGGGACAGACTCAGATAATCCATTTGAGTGCACTGAATATTTTGACGGTGATATCGACTTGGTACCGCAGGACTGCGGTACCATTCATAATGCCCAATATTGTATAAAACATGTAGGGAGATTCGAAGGTATGATGTAAATTATGGACCTGGGCTATATTGTGGTTTTACTAATACCTATATGTATAATATGATGTCATTTTACTAATACTTTGTACCTAGTAAATGTATTCTTTATTACATGGTTTTCGGTTCAGGAGTGCGATTTTTGAAAGTCAAATCAGCAGTAGAAAGATGCATATCTCCATAGTGATATTTACATTTTCAACCGCAGAGTTCAACTATGAGTTTCAAAAATCGCACTCCTTTTCTTAGAAAGTAGATACTGGTAACAATACCTTTGCATAGACATTATTAACAGATTAGTTAGTAGGTATTTAGTTAGTTTAAAATAATTGATATACTACTCAAATAACGAAAGAACTACCCAGGAGGAATCAGCCTTAACTCACATATTTCAAATTCAGTAATTTTTTTTGGCACCCGTTTTTTATTATTTTTACCTTATACACACAGTAGGTCTTATTAAGTAGAACAACAAGAAAATGATTGTAGCATGGTTTTATTTCAAAATGAAACACATTAATTACCCCAATTGTATGATGCATTCTACCTTAATAAGGGTAGTGGGTGGCATATAAGAAAACACACCGAGGGCAGGACAGTAAGAAAGGTCTCAGATCTAATGTAATTGTTGGCCGAGGCGAAGCCGAGGTCAAAAAACATGTGATCTGAGGCTTTCTTATTAACTGCCCGAGGTTTGTACACTATTTTTCTCCCCGACGGAGGCAGACAACGAAAACTTCGTTTAGCGCAGTGGGACAAAAGTTGACGCTTTCCGCCGAAGGGGTGAAAATATTATTTACTTAGTTTTATCTTCCTCTTCTATTTTATTTATTGAAATTGCATTGTTATAAAGATATACATGTTATAGAGTATACAGTCCTAATGTAGACCTATTTTACTATTCTTATTTTCATGTTATCCACATCATAATATTTCAAACATAACTAACAATTATCTAACATAGGTGTAGCAATAGATTGCTATCAATGCAACTCTTCGTCTACAATGGAATGCGGTGATGGCCTAATGAAGCTAGATGGTGGCGTGATAAGACCGACTTCCTGCGAGCATGTGTACGATGCTCGTTACTGCATCAAACAGTCAGGTCCTAACACTAAAGTATCACACATAACATTTGTGGCAAGCACCTTTGTAAATAATGCTTATATCTATCTATCACTTATAACAGTTCCTTGACTGACTGACTGACAGATATTATTTATTTTATTATTATTTGGGGGTGTTTTGGGCCTTGACAGGCTTATCAAGCCTGTGCCACGTAGACCATCGCTGGTCCTTTGTGAACGCCCTTTTTAAAGACTGACAGATAACAACACTGCTTAAACTACTGAAGGATGTTAGGGTACACTAAGAAAGGATTATTTGAAAATTGGCAGAGAGTACAATGGGGTTTTGAAGTTTTTCGAAATCCACGCGACCAAAGTCATAGTTAGGCATCATAATTTTCTGAAATCAGTAAATAGTGATTGCTATCATCAATGTGGAGGCTTCATGTCTAATTAGAAAAAAATTGCTACTGATGATATTTTTCTTCTCTTCTTAGTTAACCTCTCCTAGGCCGCTTGATCTTAAGACCCGGTGTATGCTGGCTCTGTAATTTCTTTGACCACATTGGTCCATCTCGTAGGCGTGCATCCTCTGCCTCTCTTTCATGTTATTTTTAATAGGATTTAACTTTTTACTAGAAGAGAAACAATGTTATTTGAAAAAAAATTGTCAAGCCCTTAAATAACAAATACAATTGTTAAAGGGGCACACTTTCTACGTGCCTGACGGGTTTATAGGTAACTTTATAGTTGTGTCAGTTTTTATTCATCTTAATTGGTTGCTAAATAGAGGCAGAGGTTGGAGTTAATTGGATTTTGAATCATCTGACCAGCATAACACATCAGTTAAATTAATTGAATCAGGCGTTAACGTTCGAAACAGAGTTGTTACTCCGCCGAGCTCGGTGTCGGACGCTCGGCGGAGTAACAATTCTGTTTCGAACGTTCGTCGGTCTAACTCCTGAGGATGCTCCTTGGTGGAGCGAAACACGTGTAGAGTAGAAATTATTTGGTGGGCAGGTTGTGTTGCATAACTTAATACAACTTTGTCTACTAGGTACTTGGAAGCGGAGGTCTTGATACAATCGTGTCATCTACATATTACATCAGTTAAAATTTAATAACATTGGGTTTTCAGTATTTTTCACACTGCTTCATTTAGCTCATTGTGTGATTTGAGTATAATTGAACACCTTTGTCACTGCACACTGCACTGTAATAATATCTTGGGTTCTCCCATATCAGGGCCCACTGTGTGAGGGAATCTAGAGTGAGTATGTGCATGCAGAACTATTGCTTAAACATAATATATAATAACACATTGTGGTAGCGGCTGGATGGAGAAGGCAGAGTAGTTTTTTTGGCGACGATGATGGGTTTTTTATAACTGCATGTATAGTCTAAGAGATAAGAGGAATTTTGGTAACCATCAGCTGCAAGGCTGATTCAGTATTCATAGGGTGTAGAGCATCACTGTGATGGGGATGTACGCACGGCGACACATTAAGCTATACAAAACCAACATAAGCTGGCCGCACGACGTTATACGCTACTTGACCTACGCGCGGCCGGCTTATGGTGGTTTTGTATAGCTTGATGTGTCGCCGTGTGTACCAGGCCTGCCTGCATAACTCCAGTCGGCTTATGAGTTACAGCCGTTCAAAAGTGCAAGGTTTCAAGGTGTTGATAGTTTCTAAAAATTAATATGCAGGTATTATTGTACTATGAATGTAGATATGCGATCAGTACAAAACCTGACATGGTCTATCGCTCAGTTTAGGAGATATAGTCGCTCGAAGGTCGGAACTTGGAATTCCTGTATCTCCTAAACCGACTGACAGAACATGACAGTTTTTGTACTGTTCACAAAGCTACAGTGCATATTACAATAATATCCTATGATCAGCCTTGCAGCTGTTCGTTCACTTGATACATACCTTTGAACCGCTGTAACCCCTAAACCGACTGGAGTTATGCAGGTAGACCAGATCCATCCCCATCACAGAGATGCTCAACACCCTATGAATACTGAATCAGCCTTGCAGCTGATGGTTACAAAAATACCTCTTATACTATTATCTAAGAAGTGGTGGTAAGATTGTATGTGTATCGAAGATCCAAATAAATATTTTTTCTTTCTCTTTCTTTCATCAAACCATTAAACTAGAAATAATGGTACATGCAGGCACATATCCTGGGATAGGTAGGATCTTTGACTATTCATTATAAGGACTCACCTTGCGGTAGCATTTCCCCTCTGCCACGGTATAAGATCAATTAATCATGTGCATTTATATTCAATTTTATACCTTATCAATAAACGAGACAGCCTATAATTGCGAAACAATAATTTTGAACTTAGAACGTTTGGGGTTCACGCGACACTACTTTTCATGATTTTTAACGGTAACATGAAATCCGCAACTTGGGATTTTATTCCCATCACTTTAGATTCTAATTCGAAATTAGAATCTAAAGTGATGAATAAAATCCCAAGTTGCGGATTTCATGTTACATTCCCATCACTTTAGATTCTAATTCGAAATTAGAATCTAAAGTGATGAATAAAATCCCAAGTTGCGGATTTCATGTTACCTCGCCCCCCCGCAAAAAGTGGCAGAAATGTTTGTTAGTAAAATTACACGCTTAACTAGTCCCTATATAAGTAGTCAAAGGGTAGGATTTATAAACCTGAAATCCGAACATATGTATAGTACAATGATTACAGCAATTTATTAATGTCTTATTAAAAGTCGGGATATGTGCTTGGGTTGAGTTGAGGCATCTTCAATAGTAAAAGTGTTTAATGTCATTAATGATATTTTGCAATTGCTCTTGAGATTAATATTGGTTTAACAATTTTCAGGTGGGATCAGTACAAAGAGATTCTGTTCGTCACTGGACTTGGGTAACTACTGTAACTATGTCCAACAGCCCGGTGATAAACTTGAATACAGAACATGCATTTACACCTGCGGTACTGACGGGTGCAATGCTGCATCCAGTTTGAGAATATCTTCAGTTATTTTATTATTAGGATCATTTTTAATAAAGTTTACCTTATAAGATTGGCGAAATTAATTTAAAATGGCTGGTAGACAGTGGTTTTACATTAATGGCATTTAATTATTGGGGAAGATCATGCTTAACGTCCGTCCTCTATCTTATTTAGCCTTAATGTCGTGTGTGTGCTGTGTTGTGTCTAGTATTAAGTTACATGTGTTTATATGATTTTAATGACATTCCAATGTGACCGTCCAATAGTAGCAGTATAATTGTTTCAGATATTTATATTTTTATACTTAAACTTTTTTACCAGAGCTTAGAATTTTATTTTTATTTAGGTAGGTAAGTACATACCTACGTCAAAATCTTGAATCTCATTGTATTTAGAGCATAGCAGTATTAAATATTATATGTCATTAACACATTGAATAACAATAGATTTTAATTGATTAGTAGGCATCAATGTTAATTATTAGTGATTCTCAAAATAGAAGCGCCCTTTTCGCTGCCGAAGCATCCTTAAGTCTACTATTCGAGTTGGAGCGAGATAGAGAGTACCCGATATTGCACTGCTCTGCGCAAACGAAGATTGACGAGCGGAATTAATTTCCTGGTCGTACTGTACCTATGGTTGATGCAGGAGAAAATAGAAAGATTTTGAAATATGTAGGCAGTGGTACAGTACGGTGCTCTAAAAGTTAGAATTATTTTCACTTATTATCTGAGTTATGTATCTCTAGTTTGCTGTCTTGACTAATTATATTATGACTGCCATTTGCCAGACTAGCCAGACTGATAGTAATAACAGGTCTATATCTTTATGTACAAACAATGTAATTTCCATTACATCCGTCCATCAATAAATTTTTATACATAATCAGGTTTTTAACTTTTTTAAATATATCGTATGCGTATTTGAAGTCTACAAATCCGCAATGGGCACGCGTGGTGGACTAACGCCCATACACCCTCCGTGAGGGAAGGCCCTGCAGTGCGACCTATACAGGGTGTTAGGAAAAGTATCATTAACCTTTATACCACACTACCAATCAAACTGAACAACTTTTACTAATGGGAACCAACGAACCAACCTGTCTGCGCAAAAAAAATCTGTTGTTCCATAATAAACTGCAATGGCTACGACTAATGATTAACCCTTTGTATCCCGCGGACGCGATATCGACCGTCGTCCATTGTTTATCAATTGTTATTTTAAAGTCTGGATGCGAGCGGTTAATGACTCAAACTCAGACGTATGAAACAGCTGTTTTTTTTTTGTTCTGACAGGTTTGCTCCCATAGTTGTTCAGTTTAATGAGTAGAGTAGAGTAGTACCAGGTTTATAAGTCTCACCGATGTACCTGCGAAGTTGACAAATTTGAATGGCGCGCGAAATTATATTGACCAATCAGGATGTGACACCTTGCCGCTATTGGCTTATTGCTTTCGCGCCCTTTTCGCTGCCGAAGCATCCATAGTCTGCTATTCGAGTTGGAGCGAGATAGAGAATACCCGATTTTGCACTGCTCTGCGCAAACGAAGATTGACGAGCGGAATTATTTTCCTGGTCGTATGTACTGTACAAGGTTTTTGATAAAATGATGATGATGAAATATATCGTAAGGGGCTCGTTGGCTTAGTGGAACTTCAGTATTGGAAACTCAGGGTCAGTCAGTCTTTGGTAGGTGGTCCTCTGTGGTCTTTGCATGGGTGACCGTTTCAGTGGTATTTCATTTCGAGCGCCTTCGTTTTTGGCAGATGGCGGTGGAACTATTCGTTAACAGGCCTTTTATTTTACCGCTCCGTGACGCTCTCATCACAAAATTTAAGATTTCTTCAGAACTTGCATGAAATAAAGTCCCCTTTCAGTAGGAGGCCATAGATTCTGCGCCAAGTTTCGCATTCAAGTCAAGTCAAGAATAAAGACATTTATTTATAAAGCCTGACCAGAAACATTAAAAAACATGTTTTGGGGCGCTGCAATCGACCATACTTGTACAAAAAAATTAGATCCAATAATTTTCCGCAACATGGTGAGGTTTTATTTTTCTGGTCGGGCTTTGACTTGTTTTGTTTTTATATGGAACAATATATTGAACGAGCATTAACCCGCGACTTTGTCCGCACAAATTATATACCAGATTTTAAGTCAGATAATAAACTATCAAACAAAAAAAATTTCATCAAAATCGGTTTAGTAGTTTTTGCGTGATGCTCGTTCAAACAAACAGACAGACAAAAAATCAAAAAATTTGGAATCAGGGATACCTAAAAACCATATCATAACTTTTTTTTGTTAATATCTTCAATGTACAGACAAACTTCCTGTTACAGTTTTATAATAGTTTAGATAAAAGAAGCGAATCATGTTCAAACATTTATTGAAAATTTGTGCTACATAAGCATGATATAAAAATACACAATAAATATTAACATCGACTTAGCCAAGTAATCATTTATCCAGCTAATGCACAATAATACTTTCATTTTCACTTACCACGCTAATCACCTAAGCCTTTTATATTGAAAGAAAATGGAATGTTCATGATTGATACCAAAATTCATATGAAAGGTGTTTTCATTTATTTCCGTAATGTTACTTGTCACTTACAAAGTTTAGACAGAAATATATTAAAGGTTAATTTTACTTTCATCTAAGGTTAAAGTCTTATTAAATCCAGCGACGCTAGCATCAAACTACCTATACAGGGTGCGGACAGCCTAGCAAATACTGAAACTGTGAATTCAGACCATCAAACTGAACAACTTTCACTATGAAGCCACCACCGTCAGTAAACGTAAAAATAATCAACTGTTTCATACAGAGTCTATTAGGTACAGCTGTTTTGTATGGAGCAGCTGCTTTTTTCGCGTTTCATGAGGGTGGTGGCTCCATAGTGAAAGTTGTTCAGTTTGATGGTCTGAATTCACCGTTTCAGTATTTGATAGGTGTCACACACATCCTGAATAGTACATAAACGATCAGGTATCCTTTTTTGTACAAAAAAATTGAAGATTTACCTTCATACAGTAGTCATTTCAATACTATCTTTAACATTCGTTTCTTTAAAAAATAACTAAAAGTAAATGCTTCAACTGGAATAAGTATATAATGTTACGAAACTAGATAGGTACTTACAGTATAATAGTAAGTCAAAAACACAAAATAACAGGTAACGCTATTGTGTAAATCAGACTTAAAAACAATCACTAACAAGATGTCAACTTAAACATAAAACTGGAAATATAATTTGTGCATATTAAAAAGGTGCTTGTCACCAAAATTATTGGACATCACAAAAACCTAATTTTCAAAACTTAAAACCGAAACAACCCTGATTTTCATTGCACGATATTAGAGAAAAGACAAATAAACTCAATAATTGTGACCATAAAAGTACCTGTCATGAATATCACACGTAAAAGCAATCCATCTAAAAGTCATCTCATTAAATCATATTATAAAACTAGGCCTCACAAGTATAAAGATATCTTACAATAGTCATATAAAAGAAAATAAACAATAATAGGCAGTAATAGGTACCATCCAGTATTGGAATGAAATTTTTGATTCAATTTTGATTTCATATTATTTACCTGTATTTTCATCAAATAATAGAACATACAACTAGGTATGAATTACACGAAAATGTAATCAGCTGATGTTTAAACAACAATAAATCATAATAAACAAACGTTCAGCTTGAAACTTAATAAAAATTCATAAACGAACTTTTAACAATAAAATTGCAAAATAGTTGCCATAGCCAAGCCTCAAAAAGGATGATACATATTACGAATTTAGCGGTACAATGAGCATGCCAAACGCAGTTCATCAGCTTCAAATATGCCCAATCAGCGTAAAAACACGAATCTGACTAAAATAAAGAGAAGCCATTTTTGTTCATTTAATAGTCCAACACACGGCAGCTATAATAATGTTGTTCTCTTCTAACGCACGCAAGTTGCTAATTGCTTCCTCTCGCTTACACGCAGGAAAGAGATGTGCTTATGTAATTTTGCGTGCGTTGGAAGAGTACAACATATTATAGCTACCGTCTGACGACCTTAATGCGTTTGCGTAAATAGCAAAAGTCATTGTCTAGCCTCTCTAGTATGGATTCTCTATTCGCGCGCGACGCGTCTTCACTGCATACAAAAGGACCTCTTCCCGCGCTTTTTAACAAGCGAAAGCCGCACTAGCCGCGATATGTAGTCAGGAAGGCAATCGCGCTAATTTATAACACCCAAGTTCAATCCTAATCCAATTACAGTTCTGATCACATTTCACTCCAATTACTATTCAACTGTATTAATTCCGTATCGCGCGAAACTTGACTTATTTACTATGTGACTGACAGCCTTTAAACGTTTGAGCCGTAACGGCTGTCATGAGCTGAACCGCGATTAGCGCAATACCAAATGTAATGTAAAAAGGTAAACATCGCACGCCGTCCAATCATGGTTCAGTTGCGATTTATTTACCGCCCTCCAGGCCTTCGTCACTCGGCCGTAGGAAGAGATAAGTACCTACATTTTGGCGCATCGTAACCGATGCGTTTGTATGAATACTGCCACTCTCTCCAGAAGGGAACGTCGCATATATCGCGCGCTGTATGAAGTAATATACATTTTCGCGCATACCGTCTGGCAGTAAATGATAAGAGCATGAAAACTTATCGTTCTCTAAGTGCTGTTACGAAGTAACTACTAATCTGTGATGTAGTATGGAAAAAATCTGTTGCGCGAAACTAGAGAAAGCATACTAGTGGGTCTGTCCCAACGTTTTTAATAAATCTAAAATAAATTAAAAAGATCTCTGGCTGAATTTCTCAAGGTACAATTTGCCAAAGCGGCTGGTACGATAGAAGCACGCGTGTGCTTCGAAGAGCAAAGCTGTCGGCAAGCTGTTTTACGACTCGTCGCGTTGCAACCGCGCTTGTAGAGCGGCCACGTGTTGTTCTAACTCGCGCACTCTCTGCTGGCTGTTTTGTAGCTGCCGCTTTACGATCCTTAACTCTTCCCCTTGTCGGTTGAACGCGAGACGTAACTGGAAATAAATCGTTTATTTTATCTTAGGTAGTGTGGAAGGAAATATTTGTAGAGGCAGACCTAGGAGGAAGTACCTAGACCAGATTAGGGACGTCATTAAAAATGTCAGGTTAAAAGTAGTCGAAATCGACGAGAATGTAGAGAACGTCCTAGAGAAAGTAAGAGAGGTGTGTCAGAACGGTCCAAAATGGAGATCCATAGTCTGCCTACACCTCCGGGGAAAAGGCGTTTGTTTATGTATGTATGTATGTAGTTTTATGAGAGGACGTAGGTGGCGCGTTGCGAAGAGGTTTGGACACTCAATCAGAGGGTCCGCGTTCGAACGCACGAACGCCATGCCATGTGCCAATAAGTATTTCTAACTTATATTTCAATAAAAGCATAGAAATGCCTATTGAATCTCTATGCACTTATGCTTTTTTTTCTTAGCAGGAAAGTATTGTCGAAGCAATATAGCTCAAATTCTCGCTCTTTGTGCATTATACTTGTTTTTTGTTTTACCCATTTTGATACGGTTCAGTTTTTCGGACCAAATCAAAAACTTGGGCCATCTTAAAGACAGCAATACTTTTTATGCATGAATTGTCTCAGGAGTGAGATTTTTGCAAAATTACAAAGTTAGTATAAAGATCATTATTTCCAATATTTTTTCGCTCATTATTTTGAACGTGCTGGAGTACAATTTATCTACAAGCGCGCGACGCGCCTTTACTCCACAGAAAATAACCTGTTCCCACGCTTTTCGGAAAGCGAAAGCCGCGCTTGCCTCGACATATAGTATGGAATTAAGTCGAGTCGCATATAATTACACTAAGGCAGAGGATTCCACGCTGGCAAAAGACTATAATAATACCTCATGTTCAGTGCACAACAAGTCGCCCTGATTGATCTGTTTGTACAGCGGCACGGGCTCGGCGTGACCGGTCTGCTTGCCGAACATGCGCTGCAGTGGTATATAAATAATAATACCTCATGTTCAGTGCTGAACACGTCGCCCTGATTGATCTGTTTGTACAGCGGCATGGGCTCGGCGTCGCCGGTCTGCTCGTCGAACATGCGCTGCAGTAGTATATAAATAATAATACCTCATGTTCAGTGCTGAACACGTCGCCCTGATTGATCTGTTTGTAGAGCGGCACGGGCTCGGCGTCGCCGGTCTGCTTGCCGAACATGCGCTGCAGTTGGTGGAACTTTGTATTTTGGTTAGCGTTCGTTTTCTGAGATTTCTCCGATACTTGCATCTGGAATAATCGTTATAAAACTGTTATAGAGCCAGCAAACCAGAAATAAATATAGAGCACAGAAGAAATCGCAGTACGTGAGAGGTGGACTAACATAAAAATCATACATACATAGATGATATGCTCACGCCTATGTCCCACTACTGGGGTAGGCAGAGACAACAGATCGCCACATGCTACGATTCTGACACACATCTTTTGCTTCCTCAACATCCATAAGTTTCTTCATACAAATAAAATCATGAAATAAAATATTTTCTGTTCCATACAAAACGGAAAATCTTCTCGACCCAAATGTACTAAGAAGATATTAAGAAAAACCCTATAATGGGTGTAACAAAACACCTAGTAGTATTTAAAGAGATGGTTTAGTTAAGAGTTAAGACTTTTAGATTAACGTTAGATTTTTTCTCTATGTTGGTTCCATAATGTTGTGCTTTTAGTTCTGTAATCTTATGAATAACCTTTCTTTTACGAAAAAGTTTTCTTGTAAATATTTTGCGTCTTCCTATAAAAGTAAGTAAGTAAATAAATCCAAACCTGTATCTCAATGTCGTTATTATGGTTCTCCTGCGGCTGCCACGTGCCTAGCGGGCGGTAATCCGGCGTGGTCTCTCTGGACAGGAAGGCGAATTTCTTCCTATTGTTAGCGTCCTGCGGCTGCATAGCAGGAGCATCCTTGCTGCTTGTGCGTGGTTTGTGCGTTGATATTGTTACTCCTGAAAAAAGAAGTTATGTTGAAGAAGAAATTCTGATGCGAAATGAATCCGCTCAGGGAGTTACGCCCTCACACCTTCATTGAGGTTAGGCCTGTGTCCTGTAGTGCCTCACCTAAACATAGGATTCTGGCAGAATTAACAGCTCTGCAGCTTTTGCTTCTGCATAAATACTGAGTCAGAACCTTTCTCATCGTCGCAATATGGGTCGCAAGGTGTCATATTCCAACATCTTTAACCTGCTATATATAAGGTCTAACAAAATTAGCTGAAACTATGTCAAGGAGATGATCAGACCACCAAACTGAACAACTTTCTCTATGGGACCAATATCGAAATCGCGAAAAAAAAAAAACTTTCCAGTTGAACTATGTATGCAGTTTTGTATGGGACAGCTGATTTCTTTTTTCGCTATTTCGATATTGGTCCCATGAAGAAAGTTGTTCAGTTTGATGGTCTGATCATCTCCTTAAAATAGTTTCAGCTAATTTTGTTAGACCTTGTATATACTAGCCGAATGCAGAATATGTATGAAACAACTGCGCGGCCGCATCGTCCGCGCCGAAGTTTTCGGCTGGTAGATTTTCCGACAGAATCAATAGATATGTTGACGGCCTTATTTATGAATTCGCTGCCTCTTACAGCACCGAAGAAATAAACAAAACACGATGAAATAATGATGGGAAAAATACTTACCAGTCTTCATACTAATGAGCAATGGCGGGGCATTCATTCCACTCAGCCAATCTTTGGCAGACAGGGCCGGTAGTGGGGCTGCTGTGTCGGGGTATAAGTCTTCCTGAAATTACATCAAAATTATATTGCTTACTCAAGCGGATGTTCAAATATTTCTGCAGTTGTTATCTGGATTCCAAAATGAAAGTCTTGTAGCTATTCAGTTGTCCGTAAAGCTGTCCACCAATTGAGAAAGCGACGTCATTTTTTTTTCCACTCAGGAAACTCCACTGAATACAACGATACCGCTTGTTGGTATAATACGACTCAGTCCTACAAAAACCGTTATTTGACGACTTCATTGGCTTCTCTAATACAGTGGAACATACTCGCGAGCGTATGTACGAGCGTTGGTATGTATGTATTTGACAAAAACCGAGTTGACTCCATTTTTGACACTGTTACACTCAGTTGCAGAAACGCTCATTAGAGTTAATCCTTCATTAAATCTCTTGCCAGCAAGAGATTTAATGGAGGATTAACTTTAATGACTAGTCTTGCTGGCAAGCGATTTAATGAAGGATTAACTCTAATGAGCGTTTCTGCAACTGAGTGTTAGGCCCGTATTAATAAACAAATCTAGCATCAAAGCATTCGCGGGTTCCACGTCGTCATTGTCGGTTTAGTATGCGTGACTTAAGATCGCGAAACCGTTGAGTTTTGCTATATTAATACGAGCTTTAGACAGTGGGATTGTTCCGTGCGAGGTCTCAAACGTCAAAAGTACAAGTAAATAATAAAGTAATGTTACCTGGAAACAGTCAGATTTGCGTGGAACAATCATGGAGATCGGTTCGCACAGGCCCCGCGATGTGTGCAGCTTGTAGAAACGAAACACTTCGCACGCTGCCGTGTTTACACCTCTCTTTGGCATGAAGCCTAGGCCTCGCTGAAAAACAATAGTTTACTATAAAAACAGTTTTTTAATAGTTTCGCCTTGTCTGTCAGTCTGTCCGTCCGTCTGCCCGCGGCTTAGCTCAGAGACGCTTTGTACTAGAAAGCTGTAATTTGGCATGGATAAACATAGGTATTAAATACGCCGACAAAGTGGTAAAATAGAATCTTGAAAAAAAAATTGCGTACCCCTACACGTGAAATGAGGATGACATTATTTTTCTCGTGTCGGGTGTGGATAGTGGTCTTAAAAATATGGTGGGTTTGGGAAAACCATTTTTCGATTAACGGATCCGTTAGCGAAATAAGCTTTAAAGTGAAAATATTTGTTAGAGTCAAGTGTTCCCCTCTGACAACTAAACGGGTGTTTATTGATATGTAAAAAAATTCACGGCAGTAGTATATGATGATGATGAGCTCCTGACCGATTTCGGCCACGGCGACTGCTTCAGCTCCGATTTTGGCGCTCATGTGCTCGAATGTGACTCACGAAGCCTATTAGTAGTAGTAAAGGTCCTCGCACATTGCGGACACGAGAGTACACCATTAATATAAGTAGTATATATAACGAAATTAAAAGGAAAACTATCACCGCCTAAGTAGGCCTTACAAGCTTACGGGTAAAAGTCGACCAACTTATAAAATGTACTTTTCAGACTTTATTAGCCGTTAAACCGTAGTATAAAACAAAAAGCCCCCTTCTAAGTCCGTATATTGTAATGGGTAACTACGGAACCCTACCCTGCGCGTGGCCCATCACGCACTTGGCCAGTTTTTATTGTAATTAGATGTGATGGATCAGGTATTCAGAGTCTTAATAACTAACCTATTCTATCATGGCGTTGTTTGAATTCTTGGTGATTCTGCTTCTTATTATTTAGTATCTTACCTGAGGGTTTCCAGAAAGAAACTGGTTGAGGAAATGCACGTACGGAGCTTCATCGACGACCTCGTAGTACCTGATATTCCCGTCTCCCTTGCCCGCAAGGTAAACCTGACAACAGAAATAAAAATCTTACTACCCGTTCCTTCAATCAACTTCTACGGGATAATTCCCGAAAACTGACCATTGTACTGGTGGAGAAAATGGGAAATTATTTCCCGAAGATTGCGCGAGTAGATTGAATATTATACAGGGTGTAAGTGACAGCCCCGCAAATACTGAAACGGTGAACTCGGACCATCAAACTGAACAACTTTCACTATGGAGCCTACCTCAGGAAACGCGGAAAAAATCTGCTGTCCCATACAAAACTGCTGTACCTGCCCGACTAAAATGGGACAGCAGATTTTTTTTCGCGTTTCCTGATGCAGGCTACATAGTGAAAGTTGGTCAATTTGATGGTCTGAGTTCACAGTTTCAGTATAGCAAATACTATATAAGCAATCAGTATAGCTGTCACTTACACCTTGTATTACCTAGAGTTTACCCGCGATTTCGTCCGCATAAATAATATAAGCCAAATCATAAGCTATCAAACAAAAAAAGTTTCATCAAAATCGGTTTAGTAGTTTTTGCGTGATGCTCAACAAACAAAAAGACAAACATTCTAAAAAAGGTAGATTTTTGGAGTCAGTGACACCTAAAAACCAACACCGTCCTATTTTTAATGTAAATATCTTCAATGATAACAGATACACTTCTTTTATACAGTTTTGTATTAGTATGTTTAGATTAGATAAACGAGACAAAAACATAATATCCTCCCTCACTCACCATATTAGTATCATAGTCATAATAGGGGAAAACGACTCCGGAAGAGCTATCGATGGTCTCGCACACGAGGGGCTTGGACAGGTCGTGTTGGTCCCATACCGCGTACTGGCGGTCGCTGTAGCGGGAGAAGCCAGTCGTCAGGACCTTGCCTTGGCTGCCGAGGAACGTGCATTTAGATGCCTTGGTACCGGAGTGGCAGGAACCTTCCTGAAATTGTTGATAAAGGAGTTTACATACAAACATAGTATACATGGTGAAATTAATATCATATCATTCATTTTAAACTAAGAGTCACACAAAATCTTTTGAGCAAATCGATCGGAGCAAAAAAACTAAACTGCAGTGCCTACTCGACTCAAATGTTTGCACCAGCAGATTTTTTTGCTCCGATCTGTTTGCTCCCATGGAAAAAGTTTTTTAGTTTGATAGGTAGACTCTTAGTTTAAAAGGATGCTAATGATATCAATTTCACCCTGTATAAACTCACGACCATAATATCCCTCAGGGTGATTAGAAACCTTGTTTTAAGATGGCAGCTGTACTGTCGCACAATTTAAAAAAAAACAGTAAACCGTTGAACAATTAAAGTCAATGAAATTGTTTAAACACGATCTAGAAAACAATATCTGTTTCTTTGGTTTGTCACATTTTTTTTTTATTCATAATGTGCTTGCGCTTGGCTTCAGCCTACCTGATGGAAAGTGTAGATGAAGCCGAGGATGTAGCGCGCTCGCCCAGAAATAGTAGATTACACACCGAGGGTAGGAAAGTAAGAAAAGCCCCAGATCTCATGTAATTACGTAAACAAACATGTGATGAGGCTTTCTTATTGAGGCTTTCTTATTTACTGCCCGAGGTTAGTACACTATTTTTCTCCCCGACTGAGGCGGAAACCGGCAACTTCGTTTAGCGCAGCAGGACGAAAGTTGACGCTTTCCGCCCGGAGAGGTAAAAAAGCGTATTAACTCTTCTTTTAAAAATATCCTGATTATATTTGCTTGGGAAAACAGACGCAGGGAGAGAGTTCCAAACCTTACCGGTTCTCATTATAAAAGAGGATGCGAACCTATTTGTACGGATTGTTGGAATATCGACTACGTATGGATGCAGTCTCGCACTACGTCTTGTCGTACGTTCCAGTTAAATTGTACAATTTCAAAGATACGATTAATTTGAGAACTGTTTGCAAATCTTATGGCCTTATATCAAACTTTGATACTATGTTATATTTATCGGAAATCTGATAAAGATTTCATTTCATTTTAAAGCACAGACACAGCAAATTATTTGTCTAATTCAATATAGAATGAAACTTCGTTTGTATAGAGCGTCCCGTCTCGTCGCGACAATATCTTCCTTTACTTTTGACGCGGCCGTGAAGAATGGCTTATCTACAGAGGGTAATAGGCTGATTATTATAAATATAAAAAAACAATCAACTAACAGAAAGAACGATCCCCCGCCGCGGTTCGATGACCCTTAACTTCTTATCCTTGGAAGTGGTAGCAAGGAGCGACCCGTCCCGGTTGAAAGACATGCAGTAAATCACATCGGTGTGGCAGTCAATCACTTTCACCGCCTCGCCTTTACCTACGTCCCATACGAAGATCTGAAAACAAAAACAGTTTCAATATGACGAGTGTCTTTCCTTTTAAAGGTTTATTCAAACAATGAAATCAAACAACTTTCCATAAGGAACATGGGTAGAAAAACGAAAAAAAATTGTTGAACCTCCCATAGAAAATAGATTGGCTGATGTGTACTTTTGTATGGAAGGTAAATACTTTTTTTTACGGACGGCCAACGTAGGCTTATGAATAGGGTCCCGTTTTCACCCTTTGGGTACGGAACCCTAAAAATCTACTGTGCTACAAATCGGTTGACTAGGTTTGCAGTTTTGTATGGAATCGTTGATTTTTAGTGTTCTGTAACAAAATTGGCAAAGCGGAACACTTATGGAATCACCTCGGTGTCTGACCGTCCGACTGTCACAGGCATTTTTTTTTGTTATTTGTTGAGAGAAAGAGATCTTCATCTTACCGTGTGGTCAGAGTTTTTTCAGACTGCCTTACGGCGCCTTACGACTTAGAAAGAGATGAGAAAGTTGTTCTGTTTGCTGGACTGATCATGATCATCCCCTTCAAAACCGTATTATTAAGAAAGACCCTGTATGTTACTCATGAAACATGATATTAATGAATGCTAATAAGCAATATTTATATAATAACTCAATCTGGTTATATTACAATTTTTTAAAGGCAATTCCATCAACAACATTTGGGATTATTCGTGCGCAAAAAATTCGCAGCCTCAAATAACTTCATCATACTCCCGAACGAAAATATAACGGTGGTTGTAATAAAACGGAATTGCATACCCATAACATTTCTGTGAACAAATCACCCACAAACACGCGAAGAGGCAAAAGAACCGTGACATATCCGATCATAGTCGACGATTCGTATTAGATTCGCGTGATATCACAATATTATGGAAACGATATCCGTTGTCAAATGGATATTTTAAGCCTTGACCTAAAGTAAAAGGAGTGAATATGATATTAAGCAGTGAAATTTCCATTAAATAAGAGATACTGAATACAGTGCACTCACTGAGGTTCGGAGTTCGGAGGAAACCTAGTGATTAAACCTACTTAATTCCACGACTATATTCCCCGAGGGGGTAGTCAGAAATATTCTAAAAACTCACAACATCCACGTTTCACTAGTAGTACCGACAATCTGGCCAGTGTGACGAGTACTGAGCTCGTCACCGCTTGTAATGGACTGTGGGTACAATACATGCCTCGAAATTGAAGCATTCAGGTGGTGTCATGATGTTTTCCTTCACCGAAAAGCCAGTGGTGTTACAACTCAGACATGAATTCCGAAAAACTCATTGGTACGAGTCGGCGTGGACGGGGATCGAACCATCGCCTCCTGCACGGCAGGAAAGGTTACTTTTGCTTTGTTTTATTATTTTGAGTATGCCAAAAAGATCGGGCATGACATTTCACTTATTTAGTCTCTTTGTCGTGGGTGGCATGCTAGCCGCGCTGCATCTGTATAATTCAATCAACCAGTGTAATAAACTGTATAATGTGATTTCACCATTGGAGGCTTAATACCTATCTAGTTTTTTGTTTACACTATTAGCATGCTGCATAAAAAAACCATTAATATTTGTACGCCTCAACAGGCTGATATTTGTGATACTTACCATTTAAATTTAATGTAACAACTGGTTGTAACCAAATGTCTCAACAAATAAATATTTTCATTTCATTTCAGATTTTTAGGGTTTTGCAAAGAGAAATGTGAACATTTGTTCCATTTAAGATTAACGTTTCTCTTTGAGATTTTCATTATTATTAGAATGATTAAGGGTAACGAATGGAATTTAATAAATATCGAAAAACTTATTTCTGTTCTCATTTTGGCTATAAGGGGTACGCGAGTTTAAGGTAATCATAAGCTACGAGCGTTAACCCGCGACTTTGTCCGCATAAATTATATAAGGTCTAACAAAATTAGCTGAAACTATTTTAAGGGGATGATCAGACCATTAAACTGAACAACTTTCTGTATGGGACCAATATCGAAATCGCGAAATAAAAATCAGCTGTCCCATACAAAACTGCAAACATAACTCGACTCAAATGTATGGAAGAGCTGATTTTTTTTCGCGAATTCGATATTGGTCCCGTAGAGAAAATTGTTCAGTTTGATGGTCTGATCATCCCCTTAAAATAGTTTCAGCTAATTTTGTTAGACCTTATACATAACTCGACTCAAATGTATGGAAGAGCTGATTTTTTTTCGCGAATTCGATATTGGTCCCGTAGAGAAAATTGTTCAGTTTGATGGTCTGATCATCCCCGTAAAATAGTTTCAGCTAATTTTGTTAGACCTTATATACCAGATTTTAAGTCAGATAATAAGCTATCAAACAAAAAAAGTTTCATCAAAATAGGTTCAGTAGTTTTTGCGTGATGCTCGTTCAAACAAACACACAAACAAACAGACAAAAAATCCAAAAATTGGTGATATGGAATCAGGGATACCTAAAAACCATATCGTAACTTTTTTTGTAAATATCTTCAATGTACAGACAAACTTCCTGTTTTATAATAGTAGTTTAGATTGTTATAGTGTATAATAGTTTAGATTGTTGACTCGATAGAGAGCGCATTATACATCCCGACGCGAGAGATTATCTTTTATTCATCATCCCCAAACACATACATTGCATGGCGACCCTGCCAGGGCAGCTCTGGGCGGCTGGTATGGAAGAAAAAAAAATACAATGTGGACGAGCGAAAATTAAGATTCGGAGAATGAAGAAAGAAGGTCATCATTTTTTTTACTAAGTGTTTTATGAAAAAAGAAGATTTTTATTTTTTAAATGATATTTACGAAGAGTGAATCGGGTATATTAAACAGAAAATTATATTTTTAAGAAGAAAAGAAAAAAGAAACAACGCGAAGTGAAGAATGAAGAAATATCATAAATTCCTTTGCAACCAATTCACACCAGGCCGTTAAAGTAAAGAACAATGATTTCAGTTTGCAATTACATTGATAAGTGAAAGATTATCTCTCGAATGGTACGATAAGCAGAGCCAATAACAATAGATTAGGAATCAAGTCCACTGATTTCTTATACAATAACTGACATCATCTAGCTGTAAATTGAAGAGGAATCTTGAATGCTTTGTGGAATTCAATTTATTCTCCAACTGCTGTTTTTTTCACGATAGTTTAATGACCTGATCATCCCCTTAAAAACTGTCAGCATATTAAGAAGTACTCTATACGGGGTGTAAACTTAAATGCGTTACATTACTTGAAAGGGTACTTTCGACCATCAAACAGAACAACTTTTATAATGGGACCAACTGTGAATCGCAAAAAAAACATCAGCTGTTCCATAGAAAATGCCAATTGCTAAAAAATATATTTCAGTTTTTTTTCACGATTTCAACGTTGTGGCCTTAATAAAAGTTGTTTAGTTTGCTTGTCTGAGATACCCACCGTTTATGCAAGTTTGATTTGAATGAGAATGGAAGAATGATAAGCATATGCTCACGACTATATTCCCCGAGGGGGTAGTCAGAGATATTCTGAAACTTGTTAACTTGAAAGAATGTTAACTTACCAAATAATCGAAGCCAGCACTTAGCAAGATGTTCTCAGTTGTGGGATGCCACTCGATGTAGGCCACGCGACGCTTGTGGCCGTGCAACTCCACCAGCCAATCGGTCAGGTGCATGGACAAACCACCGTCTGGGATATGCCATAGTTTCACCTGTAATATACGATACGGGAAAGATGTGAGATTAAAAATAGATTTTTAATACCAACATAAATGCATATTGCGCCGACTCCCAAGTAATGCGGTAAGGGTAGGGTGATGAATCATCACTGATGATGTTAAATTAAAACCTGCAAAGGCCAATACACAATACAGCAGATCAATTTTAATTTTTTATGCTTCGCTGACAACCTCCAATAATGGACAGGAACATCATGAAGAAGATGCTTTACTGAAAAGCCTTAAAGGCTTTAACACGGGGCGTGTTAGAGTTTCGTGATTGGACAAAGACTTACATACAAAAATTGTATCATATTATACTTTATTTTACACCAAAAAAACATGGTACACAGACAGGTCCTGTCTGTCCTCCTTCCTGTCTGACAGGAAATACAGAAGGTACAAAAAATAGGCATATAGGCGTCGGGTTTGTCAGTTGGGTAACTGTTAATGAAAGGGTATTTTTGCCAACACACGCTATTGCTAGCTTTAACAATTTTTTTTATTACGTATGGGTTTGCTCTTGACCTCAATCCAGTCCAAGGATCTAATCATATGTGGCTTTTATTTAGATGCCACGCAGTAAATTTAGTCCGAGTTGAGTAGACTACCCCCGAACCTCACATAACCAGTGAGAGTAATTTTAATGACACTGTCAATAATCCTCTGTAGTCAATTATTCTTCTGTAGGCGAAACTAAACAATAGTCTAAAATATTTTATAAGTGACCACAAGGTCAAAATATTCTGCAAGTCCCAAAGTTTTTTAAGTTGTGGCTATACCTGTTGACTTACACAATATTATCGCCGCCCCGCTGTTATCATCGTCAATCATCGCTTATCGACAACATAAAAGTGGTTTAAGCTCCCACTTTTATGTTTCATAATATTTATCAGTTTGTGGTATAATTAAAATTACTATCTATCTGTTCAGTACTGTTTAGTCTACATAACATACTTAATATGACGCATAATTAATATAATAGGAAAGCTAAGCGTTTTCTTCGAGAAGAAAACACCAAATGGAAAATATTATTCTCATACTACGATCTTCTTCTTATCGTGTGGGCAAGGCCCTTGTGCCAGAGTTTTTTCCGCCTAACGGCCTCTGACGTGGTTTTTATATAACTACTACACCAGAGATAGTAGCCGGGGCAACGGCTTAACGTGCCATCCGAAGCACGAAATCATCTTTCTTTTCAGACAATCAGGTGATTTAGCTTGCAATGTCCTAATCAACTGGGGAAAAACGCACAAAGTGACATATCTCTAGGTGGTAGATGTCTCCCGTGGGAATTGAACCCACGACCTCCGTATCAAGAGCCCAATGCTCTTAACCATTAGAGGAGGCAGTAATACGCAATAATACGATTAACCGATTATTTATATCACACATAATTGTTATTCAATAGATTGTTTATTTATCATTGAGAGTTGTCGAGTGTTGACGCAATTCATAAAACAATAGATAAATTATCATTTGTGATCTAACCAGATAGGCATTGTACAATACGATATAAAAACACAATCACCTACTGTTTAGAACTAAACTATTGAATCAAATAACGCCCGCACAATCGACCTTTTCAATTCAACGAAACCTCAATTGATTTGAACTTCAATAAAGATTACTAGCAACATACGTAACAAACTTTCATATCATTATTCATCAACAAAAAGCAAACGAATTGGCCAAACGGAACACCCGCGCGTAATGGGCAACAATTTCCACGAGTACCTAATTGCCTATTTTGACAAAAAAGAGCAATAGAATTGGTGCGAACAAAATTACCGTGCAGTCATCGGAACACGACGCTATGATGTTATCGTTGAACGGATTCCACTTAATGTCGAGAACGGGGCCTTTATGACCCGTCACTCGGCTAGCGTTGAAGTCCAAACGGCCAGTCTGTAAGATTGTAACAATAGAGATTAAACAACAGTTAGATGGCACGTGAATATTATGCGGTTACCTGAAATACTGACGTGCTTATCAAGAATTTTTAGAAAATTAATTCTGAATAGTTTTGACAAGCACTTAAAGCGTCTTCCTTTCTTACTGTCCCTCTTGCTTACGACTTATATCTCTTCCGACTGAGATATTACAATAAGGATCAAAGTTTAATTATAGAGCTCGTCACAAGGATTCCGGAAATATTATGCAACTCAACCCCGCCAAAAAAATACTAACTGCAGTCTTGATAAATACGGCAGAATAGTGCACAGATCGCATTTTAAACTCATCAACACAAATCTATTTGATTTGACCACAAGAAATTGTAGATAAAACTTTTATCTAATGCTACCTTTCACACACTTACGCGAACCCTCTGTTCTTCGATTCGTCTGTAAAGTGATTGTTACTAGTTTACTTTACAGAAGCATCAATGCACACTGAGCTCGTGCAAGCGTGTGCAGGAAGCATAAGTCTATGCCCCATTTTCTTGAGTATCTACGTAAAATAAGTTCAACATTAATAATCTGATTTATAATAACACATCCAAATCTCTTTAACTGTTCCTGTGCTGAGGTAACGGAGTTCGTTTCGAAATTTCTCACACATTTATAATTAGAATAATCGTTACAAACAATTACCTACGTAGGACAATTACGTCGCACTCACTTCCAGCATTTCACAATTAAAATCAGATTGTACATAATAACTGCTTGGTTCTAAGGAATGTTATTTAGCAACCAATGTAAAAATAGCTAAATATAAAATGTCAATTTCCTTTCACGCTAATTCAGACCGTTGATTTAAACGAAATACGCGTTTGCAACTTGACTAGCATGTCAATACAGCACATGCATTCATTGATACCGATTAGGTATTATGTATGCAAATGCATGCATTACTTCATCGTGGTAATTATTAGAGTTTCTTGTAATTAAGAATGTATGGATATTTGAATGATATCATAGTTGAACAACCATAGGTACTTAGTTATTAGTGAACATTAAATGTATAAATAGATTATAGGATTTATATAAGGTCTAACAAAATTAGCTGAAACTATTTTAAGGGGATGATAAGACCATCAAACTGAACAACTTTCTCTATGGGACCATAATGGAACTTGCGAAAAAAAATCAGCTGTTCCATACAAACCTACTCGACCTAAATGTATGGGACAGCAGATTTTTTTTTAGCGATTTCGATATTGGTCCCATAGAGAAAGTTGTTCAGCTTGATGGTCTGATCATCCCCTTAAAATAGTTTCACCTAATTTGGTTAGACCTTATAGAAACAATATATATATTTTTTGATAAAAGTAGATTGAGAGCAACATTGAATAGAATTGAGCCATTAAAAGCACCGGGACGTAGTCGACCGAATCTCACGAATGTAACGTTACATAAAATACAAAATTAACGGACTTAGAAATTTACATAGAATTTTTAAGTGCTTATTAAAAAAAATTGGTTGTTGATGGCTCTCAATACTTTATTTCCATCTAAAAATCATAATAAACATGAGGTTGACCCGGTCTCGATGGGTTTTAATAATAATTCAAATTGATGAAATCCATAGAATTCTATTCTATTATCTTAAGCTTTCTTTACAAATAGATATTTCAATTTCACCTCTAACTGACAGCAAAAGCAGTGTAACCCTGTGGATAACTTACAGCACTGTGGTTCTCAGGGCCTCAATTTAGACCTGATTTTATACCAGGAGTCTTGATCAACGTGTTCATAATGTACCTTATTTTATTTATAACAAAAGCAATAGCAACAAAACACTTACATGGTCCAAAGGTAGAACAAGGAAGGCCCCGCCGCCTGCGACTTCAGTGACGATGGCCACAAATTTGGGGTTGACAGCACAGAAGTTGGAATCGTGAGCATTTCTGGTGATCTTAATGTTATCATAGCAACGCTCCCTTTTAAAGGACACGCCGTAAACATGGCGGAACTTTGAGCTCCTCACTCCACGAAACCATACCTGAAATATACATGTGTTTCAATAACTACTAACCTTCGGGGACAGACAAAAAATAAATGTCGCTAGGAAAACTTTAGTATTGAAGACGAATTCTTTGTTTGGATGGAAAAATTTTAGACCAGTACCATTGTACAAATTGGGTGTTTTTGAAGCCAACTCAATTAACATGTAATTAATTACTAATTAGGTATTAACGCCCCCATTTTTTTATTAATTAATGATATCATTACGAAACATATGGATCGTACGTATCAACTAAATTGCGTTACGAGCTCTATTACTCGAATACGTGTAATTAAACACCAGTTTTTTTGGTTGTACTATTTGCATAATTGAATTGGGCGATATAGAATGTAGAATTTGACAAGACTATGCGTGTAGTCCATCTTAATTATGTACTATCAATACAAACAGAAGAATAATGGATCTTGCTTAGTGACGTGCACGCAATAAGAGAAAACAAATCATCCTCGACAAATGTAAGAGTAATATAATATAAGGAAAAAGTGCCTTTAGTTTTACTAGGCAGAGAAACTTTTTTAATTTTATTAAAGTGCAAAATTCTGTAATAACTTACAGTTTTTCTCATAGTGACAATAATGCCCTATTGTTACCCATCTTTCTCAGTGTGTAAAATTGACTAATCTGGATCATAAAATAGACAAAAAAGTGTGATCACACTTTCAATTCAGAAAATGTCAGTTCAAAAACCCCGTCTACATTATGCACAGAAAAGAGAACAGGTAGAAATAACTTGGAGACTATTTAGTTCCAGAACTAGTGTGACTAAAAAAACTAAAACACTAATCAAATTAATTTAACCTTATTATCATTATCTAATAATTGAATCTTCATAAAATTGTCATAGTGACATATTTTATGACCTTTTGTTGAGAGAAATGTACAAATATGTCATTGCGCACATATCAATGGCACGCCAGCTGCACCTATATCTTCTATTATTTCATTGTTCTGCGGCATTATGAATATTTTTATCTAAGCAAAATACATAAACCACAGAATACTATAATAGTGCGTAAACATAAGCATAACTGTATAATATCAGAGGTGGAAACTGATTCCATGGCCATTAAAATTGATTTTACTGACTAAAACCCTCTAAAATACTGACCATTTACTGACCAAATCTCTATCTAATCTCATCAAATTTTACTCGTAACTACAAAATAGGACAATGTTTCGCTTCCGCTGCTTTACATTTTTTTGTAATGATTTGATGAATTAATCACCGAAACAATAAAAAGAACTGTGATATTATACAAATTCTTAATTAAAGGTAAGTTTGCATGCATGCATATGCTCACGACTATATTCCCCGAGGGGGTAGTCAGAGATATTCTAAAACTCCAGAACATCCACGTTTCGTTTTCAAAGGTAAGTTTACCTAACAAAAAGATATGTTAAGAAATTTTTAAGGGACTCCCACTCCGAAACGGATTTTTTTTTTACCTAACTAAAAGATATGTTAAGAGATTTTTAAGGGACTCCCACTCCAAAGCGGAATTTTTGTTTACCTCAATCTACTGGAACCGGTCACCACTTTTGTGGGAACGTAGCTCCTGGTCCTCAAAATACTGACTTTACTGACCATTTTTTCGAAAAAACTGACTGTTACTGACCTAAGCCAAAAAAAACTGACTCTTACTAACTTTACTGACCATTTTCCATCCCTGTAATATTTAAATAAGTACCTTAATATTAGCTTATAATAGGTATTGTAGACGAATGTATTTTCATTTGATTTGAGAAGAAGGTCACATGTCAATTTTCCTAACCGAAAACGAAAATTCTACGTTAGCAAAGACGCAGCCAGTAGCTACAAAACGCAAGGAGCATTGCACTCTAGAATTAAAATCAATTTAGGATCATTTGCGTAATGAACGTGAACTATCTCCTAAGAAATCATTTTGTGTACTTTTGTACCACTAAATTGAATCAACACATAAATTTAAGAATGATATTATTGAGCAAATGATTTCAGGCGACGATTACACATTTGAAGGCGAATTCACATTAATGTAGGCGTCATGGTTAGACAACACGCTATGGACATAGATCCAGAACAAATACCTCACCACTTATTCAATTTAGCATGAATTTGGGGCGAAGGATATTATAATACCTATTGGAAGTACTTTGTCAAGGATTTTTACACAGGTGTGATATTTATATTCGGTCTCAAATTCGGCTTTTAAACGTTAAGAATAAACTTAAATAAATGAATAATAAAAAGAAAAGTGCAAATAAAAATATAAAATAAAAAATACCTGTGAATTAGTCATGTCGGCTCCAGTCTACTCAAGTGCGATATCAAGGCATGCACTACATAGAGATGCGCACTTCCAAACTAAGTTCTGTGCATTTTACAAATAATCATGTACACAAATAACATAAAAGTCAGCTGCCCACAGCATGACGCACTGTAACTTAACACTGAAAGTATCAAAGAAACAAAAAGGATGCGTTAAACACAACAGAAAAATAAACAAACAAAACAAATGTAAAAATGTGCGATAGAAACACCAGTTGCGGTCACTACACTACAAACAGTCTGTCTGAGCCAGTACGAAATGGTAATTATGTGTGTGATTATGATAGAGCAGCAAGAGGCGCGTGCCTCGAGCGGCAGGCGAAAAAAAAGTGAAAAGATACATGTTACAGAGTCGTTGCCGTCGACACGATGCTGGGAGAAATTCAAATACAATAGAACATTTTAGTTTAATATAATTTTTTGTGACGCAAAGATAAACGCAACATTGAAATAAACCAAAAACTGCATATCAGCGTAGATAACGCGTTGCGGAGAGGTATGGAAACTCAATCTTGAGGTCCGGGTTCGAATCCGCACGGACGACATGCCATGAGTTTTTCTAACTTATGAACGTAATACCAACTGCTCTCAAACGGTAAAGCCTTCAATCAGTATGCAGGTTTCCTCGATGTTTTACTTCATCGTGAGGAAACGTGCATTGCATACACTGAAGAAGAAATTCCGATGCGCATGTTAAGTCTACCAAACCGCATTAGGCACGCGTAGTGGACTAATGCCCATAGGGAGCCCCCCTGAGGGTAGGCCTGCTGTGGGACCTGTATAGGATGATGATGATGATGATGAAAACTACATATTACAATCTCATCAATCAAGGTTTAATTTGCACTTTGAGTAGGTACCAAAAACCGATGCAAGACATTAAATGCTCACATTTAGTATCACATTCCCATTTAAATTGCCAAAAGTGAATTTGCATTAAAGTCATGTCACCTATTTACCTTTAAGGTGGTTGCAGAGGGGTCAATTTTATACAAAACTTTGACGCACAATACGCGTAGACGGTATTAATATAAGTAACTTTGTGTATATGGAAAGATAGTTTAGAAAATCAAGATGCCGCGTCACAAATAACATTTGCAATTTATAAAATAATGACGAAGATATAAAGCTTTGAAATTTTTCATACATTAAAAGCTTTATATCTTCGTAATTATATTATAAATTACAAATGTTATTTCTGACGCGGCAACTAGATTTTCTAAACTATTTTTCCATATATAAAATATTACTTTTATTAATTCCGTCTACGCGTATTGTGCTTCAAACGTTTGTATGGACTGAAGCCACCTTAAGTAGATACTTAAAAACTCGATCTGCAAAATGATTAGAAAAAAACTGGACTACACAAAAAATTCGCAATACAGTACCTACTTTCCCTCTACTGCCCAAGATACATGATTACATGATGTGCAGCAAAGCGTTACTTGAAAGATAAAACTGTATACTACCGACTTTGGAAATAAAATGCTTAGTGTGAGCATCTAGCACTTATGTCATGGTTCGCTTAAAATATAATGTAAATGGTAGAATGTCAAATTACATCACCACAAAGCACATATACGATGTTTAATCATGATTAAAGATCCGCTGATGTCATGCCATTATTGAACCTATAATGGAGAACTATGAATTTGAAAATCCTTAATTTGAATAAGAATGTTGTAATATAACATAGATTTTAATAGTGTTGTATAATAGAAAGCAGATTACATAAAACTGAGCATCTGATAGTGAAAGTTAAATTGATTGAAATGCAAATTAAATTGATATGTTTGGTCAGTGATGAATTAATAAGATATTGGACATCTTCATCTTAATACAGGTTTGTTGGATGCTATTAACTAGGTTACAATGAACATTAGTAAAGTTTGACTCAGGCATTAAAGATGCCACCAATTTTGTTTCATAAGTGAAGCTTTTTTTTTTTCATTGAGAGGCCTATGTTCAGCAGTGGACGATGTTAGGCTGATGATGATGAAGTGAAATATAATTGATGATTAAGAAAACTGGCAATCAAATATATTTTAAGGAACAAATTTAATTAAAAGGAAAAAAAACGTTATTTCTCCAAAACACAAATGTTAGTATTAAAGCTTTTAACAAAAGACAAATTACAGTAGTGTAACAATGATCAAATCTCACTTCCATAAAATTTACTTACAAACCTACACAATAAACTCAGAACAGTAAGGTATAACCACCCTGATCCATAGATCCACCAACCTATTTCTTCCCGTTGTATGAGGCGACTAAGGGATAAGGCAATCATTCTTCTCCTGCTTCGGGTTCCTCTCTATTACTGGAGTTTGGCAATCATTAGTAATATTTCTCTGTTTTTCTGAGCAAAAGCCTATCTACCGCTTGACACATAATTCCATTTTGACACCATTGAACAGGTTCAACCAGCCTAGCTAGCATGCCACCCACGACAAAGCGTTTAAACGAGAAAAACGTCATGCGCGCTCTTTCTGGCCTACGTAAAATAATAAAGATGGAGGCACATCTCGATTTTTGTCGTTTTCTCGGGGGTGTCATGCTAGCTAGGCAGGGTAGCAGGTAACAAATTCGATCACCGCAAAAAGGAATATGGTCAATATGGTCGTGATTTTATGTACTTATATTTTCAAATTGAATGCATAAAGCTCAACAACCTTATCAGTGGAAGACTATGGGAAGTGGGAACATAGACACACATAATAATTCAACACTTGCCGTCCTCATTTTAAACATATAATATTTGTTCTCCTTCATAATCAAAACGGTTGAAATCTTAAATGTGCTGATGTGAACTTGGCTACAACTGGACTTATATGTAGTTTATGATTTTGGAAATGTTTCTGACCACCCATTTGTGTCTGAAGGAAAATGGATGGGATTTTACGCCTGCAAGAGCCAGATTAACACATATTTTACCCCTTTGGCCCTCTTACTATTTAAGATTTTCACTAGGAGCCCACTTTACATTCGTTTACTATATCAGTACTCCGTCACTCGCGTTTGCAGAGAGCTGCGATAAGTACCTACGGCGCCTTGTATCCCTTGAGGTATACAGGCTGTCGCGCCTGTTTCGTTCCTGAAGCGCAAAGTTCGAAATTATAAGAAGCGCGCGAAATCGGGATGACAGTATCTGTTACGGTAGTAACTATTGCATTATCTGTGACTGGTATAGACGCGTATTATGCTAATATGCGATCTGCTGACACCGCTATAATTTCTCCAAGCGCATATACGCCAAGGGGCATGAATTCCGCAATACGCGCATAAGCGCCAGGGGACGTGAATGTAGCTATGATTTTCCTATTGCTGCCTCCCGTTTGCAATGGAAGGAAGTCAGATATTTAATTTTCTCCTCCTATCTTATTTGATTTAATTCGTTGCGGTTTCCAAGACAGATTAGAGTCATCGCCCCAGCCCCGGGTCGCTGGACTTCATTGTCTAGTGTTGTGAGTAGTAGTCGCTGTTGATCCTGGTTTATAGAAGCTACAAAATGTTGTAAAAAAAGGGGACATTAATGTGTCAACAATAGTTAACATATAAAAAGGCAGAAGTAGACTGACTGACTGACAAGTAAATTCTTATTTAACAAGCAGATTGCGCAATCCAGGTATCACAGCATGTAATTTATTCATTGATTTCATGTTTACCTATTCACTTTCAGTCGCACACTATTACAGTCTGAACACATTCAATTACTTGGAAATTATACGAATTAAACTAGGTAGGTAGTAATAAAGTTCTGGACTTTCTAGTTGTGTTCTCTACACTCTCTTGTTTTGCCTGGAATAAAGCTAGGCATTAGTGAGTTGCTAACTTTGAGTTACACCAGAAAGCTAGCTTGGATCAGGGTCATTATTGTGTTGATGATCTGTCACAATCAATTACCTCTGCCTACCCCAATACGTGGGACTCATGCGTGAGTATTATATTTATTTATGTGTTTAAAGTCTAGTTTAGTCAGTCTACAAAGACAGAGCTATCAAAACAAACACAACTTCCTATCCAATGAAAAAATTGCATAAAATAATTCTTAACATGCAAAATAATGGACACCGGATCTAGTACAAAATTCCCGAATAAAGTGTCTGAGACTAACCTACATAAACCTAAGTATGTGTATAGTAAAAACTATGCAAGCAAAATGAAAAAAAATTTCAGAATTGAAATTCATTCATGCATTTATAAACATTGAAATTGAAAATGCTGAAATTCTTTTTCATTTTGCTTGCGTAGTTTTTACCCCATCGCGGCAGGGCGCACGCCACACGAGCGCGTCCTCGTTGTCGGCCGGTCGAACAAAGACTGTCTCATAATTGGTTCTCTTTATACATTTTGGTGCTCTTTTGGTTCAGACACTTTTGAGCGAGGACCCTACGTCCAGTAGTTAGTAAGTTGATGCCGTACAACGATACTTTTGATATATTTAAACTAGATATTGGCAAAATCATCATCACTAAGATGGAGCCCATGGAGCCACAATTTTAAGATAAGAGTAGAATAGAAGTGCTGTATTGTGTCTCGTGTACATACATATCGTGCAAGGATAAGCATACACAAGTTTTGTGCCTTAATGTACCTTTCTTTTTTTACATACATAAACTCACGACCACCGTAATTCCTTTTGGGGTGGACAGACACATTGCTACAACAACCAACTTTCTGTTTAAAAATGTAGTTGTAGCAATGCTCACATTTAGCAATTTAAATTTTCAGGGTAGAATGATGTGTCAGGTGGTGAGAGGTACCCTTTTGTCCATAAATATTGCATAAGAATCCTTTTATCCCTTAGCCGACTCGTATGAACCCACGGGAAGAAATGGGGTGGTCCATTCCAGGTTTGAGAATCTCTCAACCCTAGTCTGTTCTAAGCCTTACAACAAGCTTTACAACTTTATTTTGTGTCATGCACATATTGTGCATTACATTAGGATACACAAGGTTCATTTTTAGTTTGGTTTAAATATTTGTGATTTTTTTTTAAATTGGCCTTCATTGTTCTTAAACATTCTATAATCTATTTCACTGTGTTTTTGGTCTTTTCCGAAAACAATAGGACATTAAAAGAGTTCAATAAAAACTGGTCAAGTGCAAGTTGGGCTACTCGCGCACCGAGGTTTCTAAACCACACCGCCACATAACAAAAATTAATGTACAAAACTTTTTTTTTTAACGCGACCTTTGGCTCAGGACCAACTTACACTTGGCAACTTTTTATTATTAATTGTTATACTATAGAGTTTGCTCTATAATCACAGCAAGTTTGACGCTTGTATGTATTACCGTTTTTACAAAAGAGTGAGAAGAAAAAACGTTGATAAAAACAAGTTTCTCGTCTTGATTTTAAACTTTTTGGCATTTTTATTATTAACAAATCTATTGTAATAACGCATATTCTGTGAAAATTTCCACTGTCTAGATATCATGGTTCAAAAGTTATAGCCCTAAATAGGTAGGACAGACGGACAGACAGACAACGTAAGCTAGTAATAGGGTCCCGTTTTCACCTTTTGGGTACGGAATCACTTGGTCTTAGTTTTCACAAAAATGTTAGCTGCTGCATTAGTTGTATGAGTATGATGATGATTATCATGTGATGCTTCGCAGCCTTTGACTATTTATTATAAGGACTAGTCTTGCGGTAGCATTTCCCCTATGCCACGGTATAAGAACAATTGATCATGTGCATTTACACTCAATTTTATACCTTATCACTAAACGAGACAGCATATAATTGCGAAACAATAATTCCGAACTTAGAACGTTTGGGGTTCACACAAGACTACTTTCATGATTTTTAACAATCAAAATTAGAATCTAAAGTTATGGGGAATAAAATCCAAAGTTGCGGATTTCATGTTACCTCAACCCCCACAAAAAGTGGCAGAAATGTTTGTTAGTAGAATTACACGCGTAACTAGTCCCTATATAAGTAGTCAACGTTCGCAGCACATTGTGTAGGTATAATATCTCTATCTATTAGGCAGTATTTAAATAAATTATATTTTGGTTAGTGTCATCTTTTTTAGGGTTCCATACCCAAAGGGTGAAAATGGGACCCTATTACTAAGCCTATGTTGTCTGACCGTCCTACCTATTTAGGGCTGTAACTTTTGAACCGTAATAGCTAGACAATTGAAGTTTTCACAGAATAAACTTTATTACGGCGGTTTTATTGAAAAATAATAAAAATTTCAAAAAGATAAAAATGAAGGGAGGCCTCATACAAGAATCTAGTTTTTATCAACTTTTTTTTCTTCACGCTCGATTGTAAAAACGTTAATACATACAAGCGTCAAACTTGGTGTGATTATGGAACAATATCGACAGTATAACAACAAATAATAAAAACCGGCCAAGTGTGAGTCGGTCTCGCGCTAAAGGTCCCGGAGAAAACAAAACTTTATTGTATATTAATATTTTTTGTGATGGTGTGGTGCGGAACCCTCGGTGCGCGAGTAGCCCGACTCACACTTAACCGGTTTTTATTGTCTTTATTACTATTATCTAATGCAAAAGTAAAAAAATTATCTTTTCATCAATTCCCGGGAAGCATGGTCTTTACCGCCACGGACAAAGAGCAAGTACTGAGAGAGAAATCTACATGTGAAGATCGATATTATGAGCACCAACTAGCCGATAACCAAACCTAAGTATATTATCTATATCTTCAAGCAATAAACATCATTGCTTACCTTAGCAGCGGGTTTGTTACAAGCTCTAACGTCCACGAGAGCGCTATTTTTCGCAGGGCTTTTTTCGCAAATGTTTATGATGTCCAAACAATCAGCTTCTTTCAACGACTCATCCTTTGCCGGAGGCATATCCTTTACGAAACCAATTGTGCAGTTTCAATTATCACGACTTTAATAATATTTAACAAACAAGAAAGTAAATGTTTAAAATATTACGAATAAAAAAATCAACAACCGCAAACAATCCACACTTCACAAGAAAATCGACATGAATGAATGAGTAGTGATTATTTGTTCAGTCATTCAGTGTGAATGACTTCGGAATTTTGGTTTGGATCTTTGGATTGGAATGGAATGAATAGAATGAATGATTGGAACGGTTTTTTGTTGTTGTTGTTTCCTAGTTCTTCTTCCTTTCGGAAAGGCAATGAGATCTAGCCTTAACAGCCGTAGTCTTCAGTGTAGGCAGTTTAAGTTTTTTATGCGGGCTCCAGACTCACGGGTATTGCGTAAATAAGTTCGCATGAAAAACATGTCCCTCCATACTAGCAATCGTTCACAGTATGGTTCGCACGCTCAACGAGAATGAACGCTGAAATAATATAGCCACCACTGCTACTTTGCTCCAGATTTTATAGAATCCTTCACCTTTTTCCTATAGTCCCTGTATCTAGACATTAGACAATCCTTCTTTTTTTAATCATTCTCTAATTTTCGCTTTTATACGTTTCCCTCATATTTTCATTGTATTTCTATGGTTTTTGTCAGGCGGAGGACAGTCACCTTTTGGTGGCTTTTTCCGATTTAAGAGAATATGCTGCCATCTAATAAATACTTCGCAGAAAAATGAAAAAAAAAATTTTACTGTCTATGTCAATGTCTAATTGACAAATTCACAAAATGGCTACCTATCTTGCGTAATGTGTGGGTTGTTTGTAGTTTTCGTGCAATTACGTGCCGATTTAGTGATGTTCTGGAGTTTCTGTTGTACCAATGTTTTGATTACAGGAATAGTAAGGATACTGGAATTTCACTCAATCGGTGCGGGATTAAACTAAAACTAGCATTCAAAACAATAATATCCATCGGTATGAATAGATATAAATAGGTATTTATAGTATAGGTTGAATAATTGTCGGTTAAACATAGATGGCGCTAGCTAGCAATTTGACATAAGGTGGTTGCATAATGTTGCCACGAGTGGGTTCTCTTTTCTAATATACTTATATTACTATTTGGTTTTTGTTAAGCATCCACAGACCATAGAGACGATTGCGAGAGAGCAGTGGCGGACTAAGCCCGTCGGCCCGAGGCGGAAAACTAAATGAGGCCCCCCGGTCTTTCCAGAAATAGATATCTATGATTTTTTCGAGCCGTGGCAAAAACTTGACATAGGCGCCCCTTCCCTCCATGTACGTAGATAGCAATAATTATTTCCCAGGGAGTTTCAGGTCCAGGTTAGGTCGTTGCAATAAAATCCCGGTAAAAAAGTGAATTGAGCTTGAGATTGAAGCGACCTAAAATTTAGCTAGAGCGAGCGAAGCGAGCTCGAGATTTTACTACAATATTATCAGGTCATTGCAAACCTTGTTGCAAACCCCAGCCCAGAATCTACGATTTTTCCGAGCCGGGGCAAAACTTGACTTTTGCGCACCTCCCCCCCCCCCAAACGCGTAGCAAGAATTTTAACAGAAAACTAGGAGCGAGCAAAGTGAGCTCGAGATTTCACTGCAATATAAAGAGATTACTCCAATACGATCTAAAACCAGGAGCGAGCGAAGCGAGCTCGAGATTTTACTGCAATATAATGAGATCACTGCAATACGATCTAAAACCAGGAGCGAGCGAAGCGAGCTCGAGATTTTACTGCAATATAATGAGATCTCTGCAATACCATCTAAAACCTGGAGCGAGCGAAGCGACTTCGAGATTTTACTGCAACATAATGAGATCACTGGAATACGATCTAAAAAGAACCGAGCGAAGTGAGCTCAAGATTTTACTGCAATATAGAGAGATAACTACAATAAGAACTGAAACCAGGAGCGAGCGAAGCAAGCGAGCTCGAGATTTTACTGAAATATTAGGGCTACCGACCCTATTGTGTTGCCCTCAATCGTATTTTTTTATATCTAAACCATTAAACAACATTTCCAAAAAACAATAATGTCACATCTAATGCGTCTGAGATACATTTATAACCAAGAGCGAGCGAAGCGCGCTCGAGTTTTTACTGCAATTCCTTCGATTAGGTCGAAAACCCGTAGTGAGCGTAGCAAGATCGAGGTTTTACTAAAGTGAGACTAGGTCGTTGCAAAAGGTATAAAACGAGGAGCGAGTGAAGTAAGCTCGAGAATTTTCTGGAATCAAATGAGATCATTGCAATATGATTTTGAACCAGGTGGAAGCCAAGCGAGCTCGAGGTTTTGATAAATTATAACTCAATTTCAGGCGAAATTAAGGCTATTCGAAAAGTTGGAGCGAGCGAAGCGAGCTCAAGATTATGCTGACTACATTATAACATGATTGAGTAGCTCTTGCCGAAATGGTGTTTATTTGTATGTGAAACAAAAGCTGGATTGTTTCAGAGCGTAGAAATAAAATAATACAAAATTGAGCGAGCGAAGCGAGCTCGAAAATTTTCAATATTTTTGACTCTATTTCTGACTTTCTTTCACTATGTGTGAGGCCTCCACTGCAGTCCCAAGATCGGAGGCCCGGGCCTCCAACTTCAAACTGCCTCTTATTAACTGAATATATTTTTAATTTGATTAAAAAGGACTTCTCTTCTCGAGACTTCGGAGGCCCCTCAGGGCCAGGGGCCCGGGGCGGACCGCCCCTCCGCCCCCCCCCCCCCCTTAGTCCGCCAGTGCGAGGGAGTTTACGTGGCGTCATTGTTTTGAGTTTCGAGTTATATGAAATTCGTGAAAAATTGGTTTTAGTGATATATTTGTGACATAATTTCAGGAATTTTGCGAATTGTGTATAAGTACGAAAACAGAAATTTGGTTCAAGTTAACTTGTGGTGAATGGTGATTTTAGCGGCATCACACGTGCTTCTAAGATCAGTGCTACCAGCATTGAAAAAACTACAGACATCGGCTGTATGGGCCTAGAACCCTTTGCCTAGACTAGAATATAACAAAAAAAAATGTCAATGTCATGTCACATGTCAATGTCAGTCTGGTTGGCCCGGGCTGGCCGCTGGCGGCTGGCGCACAAGCGCGCAAAAACAAAAAGTCTCCAAAAAGTATATTTTAATCTGTCTGGCGCAGCTCGAGAAGCATACGCGTAGTATAGTATTACATCTAATTAGTTTGTGGTATTACATTCTCTTTGCATACGCGTTGCAAACGCGTATCGTACCTAAAGGTATAAAGTTATATTATACCTAATGGCAAAAGTTCATAATTTTGGAGCCGGCCCGGCTAAACTACCTGAAGAAGTAAGTTAATAATTATAAATAAACAAATTTAGATGACACTCTGACCAATCAATTATCTTGGACATTCTCACACAAATTATCTAGTCCCGTTTGAAAGTTCCCGAATTTTCCTAATCTTCTTATCGTCTGGGCAGAGCCCTGGTGTCAGAGTTTTTTCAGACCGCCTTACGGCCTCTGATGTGGTTTTTATGTAACGACTACTACCACCAGAGATAGTGGCCGGGACCAACGGTTTAACGTGCCATCCGAAGCACGGAATCATTTCTCTTTTCAGACAATCAGGCGATTCAGCCTGCATTGTCCTAACCAACTGGGGAAAAACGCACAAAGTGACATTTCACTAGGTGTCCCCCATGGGAATCGAACCCACAACCTCCGTGTCAAGAGCCAATGCTCTTAACCATTATTATCTTTCTTTTCCTAATAAATCTCAATAATATTTTGTGTAAACTTTGGTCAGAGTGTCATCTTATTTGTCCAAATACTAATATTCAACAAATATTTGCTTTTTGCGGGATTCGATCCGGCAACCCTCGGATCAACAGGCAGGTTCACTACAAAGTTACAAACTGAGCTATCGGGCTACCAGATTATAATCTGTTAAAACCTTTGTAGGTTAAGAACATTGATACTCTTTTGTATGTACTATTTTTGCTAGTCTTTGTTTTTTGCTTTTATCCTGTCAGAGTAGTATATTCCTTGGTCTTTGGCAAGAAGCTAACAAGCGTTGAAACGTGATAATACTCCTTGATGGTCGGCACAAACTAATTAGAAGAACATGGTCGGTAATGATTGTTCTTCTTTCGGACGTTCCTGTCTATGTTTTCGACGTTCTTTGTCCTTTTCTAATACAATGACAAAAATAAAAAAAAAGTTTGTGTATTATTTTTGTTCTGACAGAAAGGGACACAAAAACGTTGGAAATATCGACTACGCAGATACAGAAGTTCAAACATTACCGACCGCCATGGTCAATTTTCTTGGCTCCATACTTGTAAGGAGGAGTAGTATCCTTTATGATTCTAAACTCTTTGGTCTTTAGGATTTTAGAATCATAAAAGATGTCACTCCTCCTTACAAGCATGGAAACAAGAAAATCGGCCATGGCGGTCGGTAGTGTTCAACCTTCTTTTGTACGTCTCCCTAGTCGATATTTCCAACGTTTTTGTGTCCCTTTCTATCAGAACAAAAATTAAATAAAAACCTTTTTTTTTATTTGTCATTGGATAAGAAAGGGACAAAGTAACGTTGAAAACATAGACGGGAATTTACGAAAGAAGAACGATCATTACCGACCACCAAGGAGTATTATCATGTTTCACTGCTTATTAGCAGTGTGCCCTCCAAGGTATAGACAATTCAATGCCTCCCACCAACTTTTTACCTCACCCTATGGTTACTTCGTAGTTTCCTCTTAATGGTGTACTCTCGTGTCCGCAATGTGCGAGGACCTTTACTCACAAAATAGGCTTTGTGAGTCACATTCGAGCACATGAGCGCCAAAATCGGAGCTGAAGCAGTCGCCGTGGCCGAAATCGGTCAGGAGCTCATCATCATCAGTTTCCTCTTAAGCAAATGTGTTGTTCTACAAGAAAATATTATTTCTACTTTTTCAGAAGAAGTGCCAAGTGTGATACCATTTTGAAAACTAAATTAAATTAGCCAACTTTCGAAATGATTTGCCAGGTTAGCACCATACATTTTTCATGCAGGAAGTAGAAAAAAAAATTTACCAGAAGTCTGACAGAAAATAGTGTTTTCTGTAAAAAGTATGGCACTAATCCTGTATTTTTGAATTGGGTCCACTGCAAAGATTATTCAGGATTGCGTAACAAGTATTTTCATGATGAAATGTACAAATTTGTAGTAACTACATCTAAACGTTGAGTAGAGGGTGGTGATTTTTCCAATGTTAAAAAAATAACGAAATCTCGAAAACTATTAAACTTGGATTTTTTTTTGTTTTTCTCTAAACAGTTATAAACTCACCTATCTTCTGTCTACGGCTTGACGTTGAGTTTTGGGACACCCTGTATATATGTATTTTCAGGTTTCCAATTTATATGATGTTATGCAAAGATGCTATGTTACATTTAAAGCTTTTTTTAGGTGTACGAGATAATCAGGAATGAGTTAACAAACTTCGATGGCTCCGGTATCAGCTTACTGGAGACTAGTCACCGATCTCCAACATACTTCAAATTAAATACAGATGTTCAAGATGTTGTTAGAAGATTAATGTTAGTAGTGAGTATGATAAAAAACAATTGCTCTGGAATTGCTTAAAAAAATTATCTAAATACATTTATGGAAAAAAAAAAGATTTATTTATTTTTACGATGGTTTTAAATTAAGCCTATTATTTATATTATGTCAGGTTCTTTTGAAATTAAATTGTATGGAAAATTTAGTTTCCGTATTAGTTTTATAATTATTACAGTTATGCTAACTAACTTATAAAAAATTGACCTAGTTATTTTAAGGCTGCATTTTGTTTTGACTTATTTTTGGTCTGACTGTCCAACTTTTTTGGTTTAAAGATATTGTAAAGTTGATAGCCCTATATAAGGTCTAACAAAATTAGGTGAAACTATTTTAAGGGGATGTTCAGACCATCAAACTGAACCACTTTCTCTATGGGACCAATATCGATATCGCGAAAAAAAAATCTGCTGTCCCATACATTTAGGTCGAGTACGATTGTATGGAACAGCTGATTTTTTTTCGCGATTTCGATATTGGTCCCATAGAGAAAGTTGTTCAGTTTGATGGTCTGATCATCTCCTTAAAATAGTTTCAGCTAGTTTTGTTAGACCTTATATAAAACCAAAATAAGCTGGCCGCGCACAGGTCGAGTACTGTATAATGTCACTCGGCCAGCTTATGTTGGTTTTATATAGTTTGATGTGTCGCCGTGTGAACATTATTGTATTTGTTTTGTACCAAAAGATATTTTTTTCAGGAATGTGCCAAGCAATTACAAAATTATTTTCCTGTCCGGTGGTGGACAGGGCCAGTTTGCCGGAGTTCCCCTCAACTTGATATCAAAGACTGGAACCGCTGATTATGTTGTAACTGGTAAGAGGAATACTTACTTAGCAGGCAAATAAGGATGTACCTATTATTACTGGGCTATTGCTAGCACGGTGTATATACTGCGACCATTACTGCACGGCTAGCATGCCACCCACGACAAAGCGTTTAAACGAGAAAAAGGTCATGCGCGCTCTTTTTGGCATACTTAAAATACTAAAGATTAGAGGCTCATCTCGATTTATATCGTTTTCTCGGGGATGGCATGCGAAGCCTACTCGGCTTCTCCAAAATAAAACACGGAATTCGTCATTTGAAATTTTGTTACCCTTTTTACAAATTGATGTACCTTGTTCATTGACTAGGTTGCCTACCTACGTTTTCTTGGTTTTAGTACCTAACTTTAAGTAGGTAAGCACCTACTTAGATCTTTGTTTGTAATCCTCTGCAACCCCAGTGTATCACATGCGAACTGCATAGGATGCGACTAGTTAGGTACTTATTTGATTTGTCAAATGGTTTTGTATTTATGTACCTGTTCTCTCTTTTGCAGGTGTTTGGTCGGCAATAGCAGCTAAAGAAGCCAAGAAATATGGAAAAGTGAATTTGGTGCTGCCACCCACTGATCGCTACACAGACATCCCAGAACAATCCAAGTGGAACCTAGACCCTAATGCCTCTTATGTACACATCTGCACAAATGATACTATTAATGGTAATTATTTAGGTTTAGTTTAGTTGGTTATTTAATTTAATGCCAGCAAACAGTGGATGAGACTAGCGTGGGACCGTTTTGGTTGGCGTGGAAATAAAGAGGCTCATACCTAGCAGTGGGGTTTACCGGGCTGATGATGATGTATTGTTACAAAAATTGAAATGCAAATCGGCAAGGCAAGGGACGACTTGAGAATATAATGTAAAATAAATGACAACAATCAATCAATGTAAAATAAATAAACAATGGGAGTCAAGTTGTAACTGCCTCAGTGATCTAATGGTTAACGTGGGTTCGATTCCCACGGGGGACACCTAGTGAAATGTCACTTTGTGCGTTTTTCCCCAGTTGGTTAGGACATTGCAGGCTGATTGTCTGAAAAGAAAAAAGATTCCGTGTTTCGGATGGCACGTTAAGCCGTTGGTCCCGGCTACTATCTCTGGTGGTAGTAGTCGTTACATAAAAAACCATGTCTGAGGCCGTAAGGCGGTCTGAAAAAACTCTGACACCCGTAGGCCTCGCATGCCACCCCCGAGAAAACGATAGAAATCGAGATGTGCCTCCATCTTTATTATTTTACGTGGGCCAGAAAGAGCGCGCTTGACGTTTTTCTCGTTTAAACGCTTTGTCGTGGGTGGCATGCTAGCCGTGCAGGGCTCTGCCCACACGATAAGAAAGAAGAAGAAGAAGAGTTGCCACAAGGTAAACCAGTTGCTGTCAAGCTGGTCTAATTTGACAGTCAGTAAGATGTGCCTCCTAGTGGGGAAAAACAGGCAATTTTCAAAACTTTTCTTGTAATAACCACACAAACCTGGTAGTGTTGCTTAGAGCCACCTCACCTCTACTAAACTACATCATTTTAGTAGGTAAACCTATTTTTGACTGGCTTTTTCTTATGTCACTGAGGTGCCTTTTAATCCAAAGAAACCAAATTCGAAAAGCATAAGAATTTGCACCAAATTTTAAAACAATCTAAAACTGGTCTTAAAGAAAATTTGAAATTTTTAGATCTTAATTTTTGTCTACACCATGGTGTTTCTCGCAAGTAAACGTGACTGCAACTTATAATGTAGATGCACGTAATACAGACTAGTTCAAATATTAAGGCTTTCCTTTGAACACAGGTTTCGTATTTTATAGAAACCTGCATACACTAAAGAAGAAAATCTGATGTGTATGTGAAGTCTACCAATCCGCATTGGGCACGCGTGGTAGACTATACAGGGTGTAACATGGGACAGTTACTTAGGTGCTTTGGACCATCAAACTGAACAACTTTCTCTATGGGACCAATATTGAAATCGCGAAAAAAAATCGGCTGTCCCGAATTATGTTTGCAGTTTTGTATTGGAACGCGGATATTTTTTCGCGATTTCAGTGTTGGTCCCATAGTAAAATTTGTTTAGTTTGATGGTCTGAAGCACTTTCCCATTTTAGATTACACCCTGTATAGACTATATAGGCTGATGATGATGTGAACAATGACATATTATACAGTCGAGATGTTGAAGATCATTGCTATATTTTTCATTAATTTGTATGTCTTTCAAATAACGAGAAGATAACTTCTACAAACCAACAAAATATGCCCCAAATTAAAGATTGAAAAATTTGTCTCGGGCGGGACTTGAACCCGCACTTTTCCAAACCGGGGAACTGCGTTATCCAATTTCGCCACCGAGCCAGCTACCCAGAGAACGAAATTTTCAATCTATTGCGTTGCATTTTTCAATCTTTAATTTGATTCGAAATAGCACAACATGGCTGTAACATGTTTAAAAATCAATAATATTTGAAATATGCCCCAGCCCAGCGTTTACCTAGTGGGCTAGATATCCAAAAGTTAATTATTAATAATAAATTTCTTTTAGGTGTGGAATTCGACTTTATACCCGACACTAAAGGTGTACCTTTAGTAGCAGACATGTCATCCAATTTTATGTCGAAAAAAATTGATGTATCTAAGGTGAGTTAACTTTCGTTGCTTTAGTCGACGTATCCACAATCCAAAGGGTTCATCATCATCATCATCATCATCAGCCTATAAACGTAACGTAACGCCCACTGCAGGGCACAGGCCTACCTTCAGGGAGGGCGTATGGGCATTAGTCCACCACGCGTGCCCATGGATCTGATGTCTGCGGATTGGTAGACTTCATATACACAATTTCTTCTTCAGACTATGCAGGTTTCCTCACGATGTTTTCACCGTTTGAGAGCAGTCGGTATTACGTACATAATTTAGAAAAACTCATTGGTACATGGCATGTCCGTGCGGATTCGAACCCGGACCCCCATAATGGGGTGTCCATACATCTCCGCAACGCGCTACCGACGGTCTATCCAAAGGGTTATCCTCCCCGAAATCAGAATATTATGCATGGAAATGGAACAGCGATTCCTTTAAAATGGTTTTTCAATGAATATCTCATTTACTCCATGCAATGTATTGTATCCACAGTCCATTATAAGTGGCGACGGGCTCACTCCTAGTCACACGGGACAGTGTTTCGGTACCACTTGTGAAACGTGGATGTTCTGGGGTTTCAGAATATCTCAGACTACCCTCTTGGGGAATATAGTCGTGATCGTATGCTTATGCTTATCTCATTTACAATAACAAAAAAAAATTGAGTGTGCAAATATTAAATAATCTGTGATGACACTCAGTTTCACGCTTGTATGTAATGCCGTTTTTACGATCAAGCAAAAATAAAGAACATGTTTCCTGTATATTTCAGTTTTAACAGTAAAACAATGTTTCCACATATTACATAGGTACCTAATTACCCATGAGACGTTAAAATAGCTTGAGCGTGATTGTAGCTCCCACAGACAAACCGAGCAATTGGTTTTGGGGGATTCATTGTTAGCCCAGTCATTTTACGGTATGAGCCGGGACTAATTAATAATATTTTTTTTTTCAGTATAAGTTTTTGAGCCTCGAAATGTACCAAAATAAAAAAAAATGACGTTTGCAACAGTTCCAATTTTAAAATTTTGCTATTATCTCGTTCTAATAAACCTGATGGTAAATTTTTTTTGCACATATTTAAGGCTTTACCATTATATATACTTCAAACATGGTGTAACTATTTTTGTCTACTTAGAAGTTTTTGAAAAATGCATTCGTATTTTCTAATAAATACCACATTTTTTAAAATTTCAATGCCTATTTTTTTGCTCAAAAATAGTTTATATTGTTAAATATAAGTCAAATGAGTGCATTGGTATTAATATTATTAATTTAAAAACTTTCTGGGACAATTTTGATTTCTATTTTGGGTAGCGAATTTTTTTTAACATGTTTTAAGATAGTCTTTTTGTCACTAAATGGTGCCGGATACAGTTTAAAAGTAATAATTACTTCCTACCCCGCCTAACAAAACTCCGTAAAATGACTGGGCTATGTTATTGAGTGTTCACTGTAACCCATGTAATGATAATAATAAAAAAAAAATTTAAAAGAAGGTAATACGACTGTGGGACACCACTGCCTATTTTGCACTGTTGGCACCCATCATATCAGCTTCCCGCGGCCCGTAAACCCAAAAACCTATTAAACCCGTAAAACCAAGTGTTCCTAGTGCGTGCAATTTATTTAGTTCTTATTCTCTAGTAGAATGAAGTCACACTGCACACATATAGTTCCAGGTGATCTGCTAGATATAACTTTTTACCTATTTTGTACCTTCTGTGTATGTATTTGTATGTACCATGTATGTACATTATAATTGTGGTGTGAAATGAAGTATAATTGATTACTAGACAATGTCAAAGGTATTAAGTATACTTATTTTACAATGCTTCATTGCAGTTTGGTGTAATCTATGGTGGAGCTCAGAAGAACATCGGAACAGCTGGAGTCGTTCTGGTCATCGTCAGAGAGGACCTGCTGAACCAAGCTCTGCCAATATGCCCCTCAATCCTGGACTGGACTGTCAATGCTAAGAGTGATTCAATTCTTAACACACCACCCATGTTTGCGTAAGTCTTTTCTCTACATTGATCATAGATAAATTAAAGAAAAACTGGTATATGCTTTTTTATATAGGTTTTGGCTGAAATGTCTACCAACTGCTTAGAGTGACTGTGCTATATTAGAAGTATTGACCCCCAATTCAATAAACTGTTAGTTTTTTTAATAAGAAAAAAAAAAAGATGTATTACATGAGTAAATACCCTACAGAGAGAAAGCTTCGACACAATTGCGCTAGTGGAAAATCTATGGGAGACATTGGACGAGCACATCACGTGATCATTTTGTGTGCCCCTAAAAGATATGATCACATGACGCGCTCGCCCAATGTCTCCTATAGATTGTCCACTAAACGCGATTGTGTCTCAGCTCCCCTCTCTGTGGGGTATTTACTTATGTGGCGGTATGGACATAGTTACATAGATTTGACTATGTCCGTTTTTATCATGTCCTAAAACTTCTAATCTGAGGTTTTCCACCTATCTTCTAAGTTCTACCTTTTCTTAACGATCCTAAAGTCCAAAATTCAATCATGTATTTCTTCATTACAGTATCTACGTCATGGGCAGAGTGCTTCAATGGGTTGAAAGGAATGGAGGTCTAGACGCTATGGCTGATATGGCTACGAAGAAATCTTCATTGATCTACAATATTATTGACCAATCGAACGGTTTCTACTACGCGCCAGTTGCAAAGAATGTTAGAAGCAAAATTACCATACCATTCAGAATTGGAGCCGAGGGAAATGACGCTCTTGAAAAAGAATTCCTGGAAGGTGCTGAAGCTTTAAACCTTATTCAACTTAAAGGACACAAGTAATTATTCAACTAATCACATTTAGGGCATGTTTCAGCACTTCTAGATAAGTTCTTAATAGCTTATCTGACAGATCATTTGACTTATTTTGTTTGAAAGATATGTCAGATAAGGGTCCTTATCCATGGGTCTGGGTACTTGGTAATTTTTCTACCTGATTCAATCGGTATCAATTTGGCTTGGTGTTTTTTGGCTGTTCTTAGCGATTCTGCTTCTGAATATTTTTTTAATTTCAGACAGTAGATATGATGATCACAGAAACAAAATATTTCTTAAAAATTGCCTTGAAGAGTCATGATACGTTACAGATCTTGTAAACGATATAACCGGAAACTTACACAATACCTAGTCCTACAGAACTGGTGAAACATGCCCTTATTAAAATTTGTAGTTTATTATTAAACTAGCTGTTGCCCGCGACTCCGTCTGCGTGGACTCTGAAAAAGTATCCTTGGTCTCAATCCAGAACATATTCTATCAGTGTGCCAAATGTCAACCAAAACCGATCAGCCGTTTATGCGTGATTGACAGCCACAAACACCCGAACATCTTCACAAACTTTGAGGGTTCAGTTGTTTTCTTATCTTCGTGAAAGGAGACCTCTTTGCAGTAGGTTGTTCTTATCTTATCTTATTATGGGGGCTGGCAAGCCAGCAACACTTCCATCCAATGGGATCTTTTGTGATGACAGGGGTATTTATTTTCTTCACCCTTCAAAAACGTGGTTAATGATAAGGCAATACCGTTCAGGGAAAGAAACCTGTAATCTTTCAGTTTTGGAGAACTATCTCCCAGGAGGCAGTAGGTTCTTACAGGCAATATCCTACTTTTTACTATAAATACTATATATATACTATTGTATAAAGAATTTAATTGCCAATAATTACTGGCTTACTGCTTATCTGCCTCCGTGGTCTAATGGTTAAGAGTATTGGCTCTCGATACGGAGGTCGTGGGTTCAATTCCCACGGGGGGCACCTAGTGATATGTCACTTTGTGCGTTTTCCCCCAGTTGGTTAGGACATTGCAGGCTGAATCGCCTGATTGTCTGAAAAGAGAAATGATTTCGTGCTTCGGATGGCACGTTAAGCCGTTGGTCTCGGCTACTATCTTTGCTGGTAGTAGGTAGTAGTCGTTACATAAAAACCACGTCAGAGTCCGTAAGGCGGTCTGAAAGAACTCTGACACCAGGGCTCTGCCCACACGATAAGAAAGAAAGAACTGGCTTACTGAGTTTATAATGTTGTTCGGCCTTGATTTGAGTGAGAGAAAGCAATACTTTAAAAAAACCTACAGACGAACATTAAACCTCCTCCATTTTTGAAGTCAGTTAAAAATAAAAACAGGTCTACTCGCGGGCTCCCGAGGGTTCCGTACCACACCACCACTACATTTTAACTTACAAAATTTTTTTGTTATCTCTAGGATCTTTAGTGCGAAACCGACTCGCACTTGGCACAGTTTTTATTATTTGCTGTTATACTGTAGAGTTTGCTCTATAATCACACCAAGTTTGACGCTTGTATGTTTTACTGTTTTTACGATAAAGCGAGAAGAAAAAACGTTGATAAAAATAGTGTCTTGTAGAAAGACCCCTCTTTATTTTTTGATATTTTTATTTTTTAGCAAGTCGGCCATAATAACACACATGCTGTGAAAATTTCAACCGTCTAGCTATTACGGTACAAAAGTTACAGCCCTAAATATGAAGGACAGACCGACGGATGGACGGGCTCTCAGCGTAGGCTTATGAATAGAGACCTATTGGCACCCTTTGGCTACGGAACCCTAAAAAGTAAACTCAAGTGTTATAATAATGTCTACCTCCCTTTTCTAACAGTTTTTGATTTTCTTTGTTTCAATTTGAAGGCTTGTTGGTGGCATCAGAGTGTCGACGTACAACGCTGTCACGTTGGAAGAAGTTCAAATTCTTGCTAACTACATGAACGATTTCTACAAGAAGCATGCCAAGTAATTTATGTTACCTATTTTAAATTATATTATTTTATACTAATTGTATTAGTATATTAGTGCCTTCCTAATGTGTATTTATAATAATAATTGGCTGTGTATTTCCATTATATTTGGAAGTAAATTGATTTTTCAGTATTCTACTTTTTTATTATCTTAGCTATTAATACATCTATTTATCTATAACATGAATTAGTTAGCTGATAAAATGTTGTTATCATGTAGGAATCAAATAGATAATATAGTTATTTAGACAACTTTGAGTTAGCAACGCAGTTATCTTTATTTAAGAGTTGAAACAAAATGATTGGAAGGATGCCGTGTGCAATGTACTATGATATTCATATTTATTTTAAAACTAATAAGATAAACCCAAGAAGCTAGAAATAAGAATTGTCTATACCAGCACGGCTAGCACGCCACCCACGACAAAGCGTTTAAACGAGAAAAACGTCCTGCGCGCTCTTTCTGGCTTACGTAAAATAATAAAGACGGAGGCACATCTCGATTTTTATCGTTTTCTCGGGGGTGGCATGCTAGGCCTACTGGAGTGGAGTACAGACTGCCTTACAAGCGATGAAACATGAAAATACTCATTTGCGGTCGGTAATGTTCAAATTCATTCGTACGTTTTCATCGTCGTTGTTGGTTGTTCCCTTTCTAATCCAACGACAAAAATTAAAAAAAGTGTTTTTATTTCATTTTTATCCTGACAGAAAGGGACAAACCTCTAATATGAAACATCGACGTACGAAAGAAGGTTGAATGTCACCGATCGTCAAGGCCAATTTTCGTGTTTCAATGCTTGTAAGCAGGACTGGCATCCTTTATCATTCTAAATCCATGGATAAACCTTAGCTTTGACAGAAGAAGAAGAGCAGACATATTACTGTGATAATGCTGTCAAAGGAAAATATACCATGTTACTTAAAAACAAAACCTAGAGTTTGGTGTTAAAACATAGTAGAAGCATGAAACATGTTGCGGATCTCTTATTGTTTATCTAAGGTTTTGACGAAGCATGTTGCTGATTACTGGCTGTTGTGTTTTAAATATAGTAGAGAAAATGTGTTGTAGTAAGTTCATGGTTCATTCTTATGAATTTACCTATACGAGGGTCATGCATATTATCGAGGGAAAGTAGTCTTAATTTCATGAGAGTATTATATTCCATGATTGACTAATTCAAAGGACAATTAATTAAAATTTCGTTTGGCGGCCGCCATTAAGCAGCCAACATTAATTACTGTGATAATGCTGTCAAAGGAAAATATACCATGTTACTTAAAAACAAAACCTAGAGTTTGGTGTTAAAACATAGTAGAAGCATGAAACATGTTGCGGATCTCTTATTGTTTATCTAAGGTTTTGACGAAGCATGTTGCTGATTACTGGCTGTTGTGTTTTAAATATAGTAGAGAAAATGTGTTGTAGTAAGTTCATGATTCATTCTTATGACTTTACCTATACGAGGGTCATGCATATTATCGAGGGAAAGTAGTCTTAATTTCATGAGAGTATTATATTCCATGATTGACTAATTCAAAGGACAATTAATTAAAATTTCGTTTGGCGGCCGCCATTAAGCAGCCAACATTAATGGCGCATCTGGCAGTCTTCCGGCGCGGGACGTTAGTCGGCAAGCTTCCGGTCCTTTCAGGCAAAATAAAGGTGCGTCTGGCAGTCTCCCGGTGCGGGACGATATTTAGGATACGTGAATTTCATCGTGTAAAACTAGTTCTGCCCTGCTCTAACACATACCTGACAATGCCAGATCATAGAACAAAGACAGACCCCGCCGAGCCCCTGGCGCCCCTGCCAGACGCGCCAAAATCTGCAAAATGGACGCCGCCATATTTAAACATAAATTCGCTGTCCCGGAACGGCAATTTGCCACGCTTGTTTTCTTGAATTCTGATCAGAGTTCGGACGCAGTGTATGTTAAGTACACCATCCCAAGCCATCACTTAAATAGTTAAAAGTACTAATTAACGAGCGTTAACCCGCGATTTTTCCGCACAAATTATATACCAGATTTTAAGTGAGATCGTAAGCTATCAAACAAAAAAATTTTGATCAAAATCGGTTCAGTAGTTTTTGCGTGATGCTCGTTCAAACAAACAAACAAACATACAAACAAACAAACAGACAGACGAAAAATCCAAAAAAATGGTGATATGGAATCAGGGACACCTAAAAACCATATCGTAACTTTTTTTTGTTAATGTCTTCAATTTTCGGACAAACTTTCTGCTACAGTTTTATAATAGTTTAGACTAACAATAATAAATTCTTATCGGTCATCTGTGAGTAATGTGCCCAGCCCATTGCCACTTCAGTTTAGCAAATCTTCGGGCTAGATCGGCCTTCTGTATCTATACATCACGAGGACCACTCTCTTGATGTACAGGTTCAGAAGGCCGATGGGGGCCGCAGAGTTCTTGAGTGCTTAACGAACGTAGCGGGCACCCGTTGGATGAGGGCACCGCAGGACCGGTCGTTGTGGCGATCCTTGGGGAGTGGGCGTTTATCAGCTGAGATGATTATAAATAAATTCTTAAACCGAAATTTATTATAATGACCTACCGCAGGTATACAATAAAATTCTAAATAATTGTATTTGCAACATAAATTCAAGAAATACGTTTAGATTTCGGTGCAAAGAACGCCTATAAATTTTAAAAGGCAATATCGTTTTTAAATCTTTTATCCTATGTTTGTAAGGCGTTTACTGATTTTAGAGGTGGTTCGGTTCATACCAATCGAGAAATGAACGTGGTAACACGTAATATCAACTATAAAAAGACCTGTTGCCAAGACAAACCCGATATTGGTACCTACGTAGTCTGGTACAGTCAGCAGCAGAAGTTGTATACACTTTTTTTCTACGTCGTCAGTCGTATTACTAAAGTGTGTATAACTTATTGCTGCTGACTGTACTTTGAAGTACGAAAACCGGTTACTTATTAGTTACAACGCGTGCAAAATTGTGATTATTATCTCGAAAACAACTCGACGAGCAAGGCGCGGTGCGGCGAGGCGGGGCGGCTACAGATAGTTGAAATCGTTTTGTCAAAATCAAACCAGTCTGGCGCGATAGCTTGAGAGACGTACGCGTGTTATCGTACTTCACATTAATAATAAAGTAATAATGGTTAAAATTCATAATTTTGGAGCCGGCCCGGCTAAACTTCCCGAAGAAGTAAGTGAAACTATTCAGAATTAGAATCTGACGACTAAAATGTTCTTGTATTAGATATTAGGTCTTTTATACAATTTTGAATACATACATTTTAAACAATCAGAATGTGTGCTGTGAATTTAAATTGTGACAGACCCACTAACTATTTATGTCGATTAAATGTTATTAGTTAAGTACTTACATAGGCAGGGCTATTTTTTATTCACATTCGAAATTTATAAGGGTGGTTCAGACAAATTAGACAACTTTTACTATGGGAGTAAACAGGGAATAAGAAAAAAATCAGCGGTTCTAATTGAGTTGAGCAGGCATTGCAGTTTAGAGTCGAATAGATTTAGTTTAATGATTTCAGGTTTGCTCCTGTAGTAAAAGTTGTTCAGTTTGATGGTCCGACACACTCCTGTAAATTTGAAAATGAATAAAAAATAGCCCAGTATTGTTATTGGTACGAATTGGTATTTTTTAAATCTGTACCTATAGTAGATTCGCCAATTACATGCCTCAACCAACCCGATCTCGCATGGTGGAATACAAACCTCTATGTATGGTATGGGTCAATAATTCCGGTTTTCCATTTTACTATGTTAAGTCAAAATTGTTTTTAGGTGTACGAGATAGTCAGGAATGAGTTAACAAATTTCGATGGCTCCGGTATCAGCTTACTGGAGACTAGTCACCGATCTCCAACATACTTCAAATTGAATACAGACGTTCAAGATGTTGTAAGAAGATTAATGTGAGTAATACCTAGTAGTAGTAGAGTACTAGTAGTAGTAGTGTGAGTAGTACCTATTCTAATTCTGTAATGTTTGTTTTTTGCGACAGTGTCGACACTATTTTGTCGGTACGTGAATAAGGGCTTGAAAAACAGTGCTGGTCAGTGTGTTTTATCACACTACCAGCAAACGCTGAAGCCTAGTCCCTTTGTCATAGTATTTATAAATGTTTAAGGTTTCTTTTAATATGTTTAGATGAAATGATGTTGTAGAAATTTTTTTGCTGTAACAATAAAACTGTTTCAATTTCAATTTCTGATAATTTATTTCATGTTTAATAAAATATTATTATTATTTCAGGAATGTGCCAAGCAATTACAAAATTATTTTCCTGTCCGGCGGTGGGCAGGGCCAGTTTGCCGGAGTTCCCCTCAACTTGATATCAAAGACTGGAACCGCCGATTATGTAGTAACTGGTAAGAAAACTTAAAACACCTTAACTGTGCTGTAATGTCATAAAGATGGGGAAAACTTGCTTAATATTTAATTTTTCCTTAAGGTACTGCTTCGGCAGTAATAGTAATAATTTAATGGCCTTGGCCTTTGCTGTAAAATGAGATTTACAAATACTTATTATAGGTTGCCTATTTCTTCCCTGTGGCGTAGGTGTCGAATGAGGCGACTAAGGGATAAAGTTTCTTATGCAGTATTTTTATGGGCGAAAAGTTTTCTACCTAAAGACATTATTTCCAGTATCACAGATCCCCACTACCAAAGTAGCCTTATTTAAAACATATTCTAACTGCGTGCTAAAGGAAAACGCCCAATTTCGCCTACAAAACTTTGAATTTTGTAAGAAATGCTAGGATAGAAAAGAGTAATTTCCATTTCTTTGGGAAATATGATAATCCCCCTAGTTTGTGTATAATTTTAGTTATCATACTCTTTGTATGTGTTCTTTGATCATACTCATTCGTTAGTTGTGAAATGATTTGAAACGAATACATTTCGTCACGTCGGCATTGTCTTTTCCTCCAAATCCGTTCAGCCGTGCGTGAGATTGGGTGACAAACATCCAAACGTTGACATCCTATAATAATAAGTGAGATGGAACTTTTGAAAAATGAACTAGGTATTTGATTTGTGAAATGGTCGCCCTTTGTACATGTTTTATCAACTTTCTGTATTTTTATGTCAGTGTTTACAATAACGTGTTATAATAATAATAATGGCTTTTCGAGATGCAGATAATATGTAGGTACCTAATCTCTCTTTCACAGGTGCTTGGTCAGCAAAAGCAGCTAAAGAAGCCAAGAAATATGGAAAAGTGAATTTGGTGCTGCCACCTACTGATCGCTACACCGACATCCCTGAACAATCCAAGTGGAACCTAGACCCTAATGCCTCTTATGTACACATCTGCACAAATGAAACTATTCATGGTAACTATTTAGGTTTAGGTATTTAGTTGGTTAATTATTGTATGTATTGTGACATAAATTGAAATGCAAATGCATTCAAATGGTCAAGGGCGAAGATGAGAATTTAAAGTAAAATAAATAACAACACACAGTTGACAGTGTTGTTTTATGTCATATTCCAGTCTAAAAATGTTTTTACAACTGCATTGCAGATTTGCAGCTGACTTTATAGTCTACTTAACAATGGAGTTGTACGAGTGCGTGAGCTGGGACCTAAGCGATTTCTTCTGAAAGTTGTTCAGGGTTCTTAGACGGTAAACGGTTGTTATACTGTAGAATTTACTACTTGTGAATAATCACACCAAGTTTGACGCTTGTATGTATTACCGTTTTTACGATAGTGCGATAAGAAAAAAACGTTGATAAAAACTAGTTTCGTGTAGGACCCCCATAATTTTTAACTTTTTGAAATTTTTATTATTTGTTAGCAAATCCGCCATAGAAAAGCTGATTTTGTGAAAGTTTCAACTATATAGCTATTACGGTTCAAAGATGTTCAGGTAATGCTCATCGCGGTGAATAACTTAAATTTTTTATTTTTCGGTGCGTGTTGCTCGAAAACTATTGGGAAATAGGAAAGAAGTATATAGAATAAAAAGTGTAGAGAATTTTATAAAGTTTCATTTTCTAGATGACCACTTTTCTCTCCGACGCACCGTTTTGGAAATATTCGCGAAAAACTCAAAAGTGAGAACTTTAACCCCCTCCCCCCCCCCACTCCAGCGTGACTCCTAGAGGAAGGGACTTTTAGTACTCCCTAAGAACCCTGAACAACTTTCAGAAGAAATCGCTTAGATCCTAGCTCACGCACTCTACACCCCCTTATAAGCCATTCATTCAGTGGACTATATTACCACATACAAGTACTTAGAGCCTAAGCACACGGCGTATTTTAAACGCGCAGATGACGCACTTTCACAACTTACATTTACACTTTTTACTGTATACGAGCGTCATCTGCGCGTCGTCTGCGCGTTTAAAATACGCCGTGTGCTAGGGGCCTTAGGTTTGGTATATCTAAATATATCTAAAATATCTTTTCACAAATATTGTTTTCTTTTAGGTGTGGAATTCGACTTTATACCTGACACTAAAGGTGTACCTCTAGTAGCAGACATGTCATCTAATTTTATGTCGAAAAAAATTGATGTATCTAAGGTGAGTTATCTAATAGTCATATTCTACTTCTGTCGTGTCATTGAGTTTGGCTTGCCGTAATAAAAGTTAACAAAACCAAGTCAAAAATTGCTAATAAACGTACGCGCGCACCGAAGCCGCATCGCAGCGGACGCAGTGGGGGAGTGGTCAGCAATACGAATTTTGTGGTTGCCGCATTAACGGATAAAGCGAGTCCAGTGAACGCACTTCCATAGAAATCCACACAAAGCAAGAAATCCGTCCGCTGCGTCCGCTGCGATGCGACTCCGGTGCGCGTTCACGTAGCCATAGTAATAGCGCAGAATAAATACTAGTTCCAACCGATAACAGTTTATAAGAGTATATAGAGGTATAGAGTCTGTGACCGCATTGTAGTTTGACCCTGTAACCTTTAAAGTACACAATACCAAAAAATGTGCAATAGTGGCAATTCTCACATAATTATTTGTTTTCTTATTTTATTTTATTTGGATGCTGTTGCCATAATACAAGGTTATTTGGTGATTCATAAAGGAAAACTTTTTCACTATCTTATCTCTCTGATAACTTTTGTATTAAATAACAAATTGCATCACAAGTTTAAAAATGTTTACAATTCTATCTAAACATAAGATCATTGCTACCGCCGCTACTAAGATAACATGTTATTTGGCTTACCAAATGAAATCAAAGCAACAATTTCAATAGGTCAAATGCTTGAATAGAAACAAGTCAGTGTCAAGAATAAATCAATATTTCAACTTATTACATACCAGTGTCTGATTATCAAATACAGTCTACTGCCTATTACACTGTTCCAACACATCAGGTTTCCGTGGTCCGTGAACCCTATATTCGAGGATAGGTGCAATGTAGGCTTTAATAGCTCAGCACCGTTCGTTATTTACCTTATGAGTGTTTAAGAGCCTTTATGATTCCTAATGCATCACTGTATGCAACTAGTGCAGTTTTCTCTGTCATAAGATGTGTCACGGAAGGTTTACATTATGTTTGGTGTGGAATTAATAATGATGTATAATTGGTTGATTGAAGGTTTAAATTATAAATCTTAGTTGAAGTCGTTCGCCCTGGGTTCCATTCCCGTTAGGAGAAAATATTTGTATTATGGGTATGAATATTTGTATCCAAGTAATATTCAATTCAATATCAAGTCATCTCATCACATAAAACATTCCGTGTACTGGAAGCGGCAACGTGGGTAAGCCCCCCATAAAGTGAACCTACAACCTGGTGAACACAGAACATTATAAGAGGGATTAGAAATGCAAAGTAGGAGTGGAACGTGTCGCCACAGGTTATGCAATGATTTGCATAACACCATAAGGCGCGCGGCGTAGTGCGACCGAGAGGGCATGAGTAATTGTAGCAGCGTGAGCGGGAAGACAAGTGGCGACAACCGTCTCCGAAGCAAAAGTGCTACTTTGCATTTCTAACCCCTCTTATAATGTTTTGTGCTGGTGAAGGTTGTGGGAACCTATTGGATGAGGGTAGCGCAGGACTGGTCGTTGTGGCGATTCTTGGGAAAGGCATAGGCCTTCTGGACTCTGGACATAGACCGCTGGACATAGGTCCAGCAGTGGACGTCTATCAGTTGAGATGATGATGATGATATATTACAAATCTTTACTAGGGGTGCAGGAAAGTGCCTCCCCGAGTGAAGAAGACACCTGAGATCGTATGACGCACCCTGGGCAGTGCCATAGAATAGTTCGCTGCATAGAATCCCGCCTTCCCCTTTCTACTATCGGACTTCCAGACGCACCGCGGGATGTTACCCCTTTTTGGTTGACATCCCACATATCCGCACCAAGCGCCTTTCTGAATCTTTTATAATGCGGACAGTCAAGGAGTGGAACGCCCTGCCTGTGTCAGTATTTCCGAGCGCTTACAACCCGAATTCCTTTAAAGTACGAGTGAATAGGCGTCTTCTGGGTGAGCTCGCTACATCTTCGACCCCATCTTCGTCCTGAGGACTAGATTGAGGTCAAGAGCAAACCCATACGTAATAAAAAAAAAATTAAAAAATAACTAATAGAGTATTAATTATTCTTATGGCAGTGCCTCGATAGGACAATTGCTGGCTAATCTCTCCATTACAGCATGAGTATTTAATTTATCATGCGATATAACGCATGCTGAACCGAAAGAAGAAGTCTTTAAGGTTATAGTACCTACTTAACTATTGAAACTAGAAAATCTGTGTAACACCCGATGGCCAAGGTATATTTATGCTCACAATGCTTCATTGCAGTTTGGTGTAATCTATGGTGGAGCCCAGAAGAACATCGGAACAGCTGGAGTCGTTCTGGTCATCGTCAGAGAAGACCTGCTGAACCAAGCTCTGCCAATATGCCCCTCAATCCTGGACTGGACTGTCAATGCTAAGAGTGATTCCATTTTAAACACGCCACCTATGTTTGCGTAAGTCTTTTCTCTTCATTCTTCGTCTTTAAATATTATTTAAAAAGGTGTATGTTTTATATCTAAAACTGAGTAATCTGAGATTCAAATGAAGATCCTCCTCCTCACTACTTTGACTGTTGTTTTGGCTGGAATTACTACTAACCGCTCGGAGTTGCCGTTGACGCGTAATATTAGGAGTGCTGACCCCTAAATATGCAGGAATTGTTCCTTAATGTTTTAATCCTTTTTAGTTTCGGAGGTTCTCTTAGTGACGGGTAGTGTGCCCGTCGACACTTATTTATAATAGACTAGCGACCCGCCCCGGCTTCGCACGGGTGCAATGCTACTGCAATTATAATATAAACCTTCCTCTTGAATCACTCTATCTATTAAAAAAAACCGCATCAAAATTCATTGCGTAGTTTTAAAGATCTAAGCATACATAGGGACAGACAGACAGACAGCGGGAAGCGACTTTGTTTTATACTATGTAGTGATAGTGAGTAGGTACAATATATGCATCGAAATTGAAGCATGTAGGTTTCCTCACGGTGAAAATTGAGATTTATGAGATGTTTTTGGTAATTTTTCCAAACAATTTTGCAAGAACTTACACAAAGCAATTATTAGAATACCGATTACAGTGTGCATAACTTATATCTTACATTACAAGTTTCAACCTACTCAGCTTCTAAGTTCTATCTATTCCTATCAATGATAAAGATCAAAATTCAATCATCTACTTGTTTCTTTATTTCAGTATCTACATCATGGGCAGAGTGCTTCAATGGATTGAAAGGAATGGAGGTCTAGACGCTATGGCTGATCGGGCTACGAAGAAATCTTCATTGATCTACAATATTATTGAGCAATCCAACGGTTTCTACTATGCGCCAGTTGCAAAGAATGTTAGGAGCAAAATGAACATTCCATTCAGAATTGGAGCCGAAGGAAATGATGCTCTTGAAAAGGAGTTCCTGAAAGGTGCTGAAGCTTTAAACCTAATTCAGCTTAAAGGACACAGGTAATTTTTACAAATGAATTAAACATTTTTTTATTTTAAAATATAATTACAGAAAAAATGTGGTGTGATTATCGTGTTATGGACATGTAATGCGGAGATGTAAGTCATATTACGAGAAGTAGTAGACGAGGAAGGTCGAAGAAAAGATGGATTGTGCGAAGAATGGTAATGGTAATGTGTAAGGATAGAGCGAGTGCTGAAATTATGGCTAAGAGAGACGAGTGGAAAAAGATTACGGGATGGCTGTAGTAGAAGAGGAAGGTCGAAGAAAAGATGGATTGTGCGAAGAATGATAATTATGTGTAAGAATGGATTGAGTGCTGAAATTACGGCTGAGAGAGATGAGTGGAAGAAGATTATAGATTGCGTTGACCCTAAGTAATGATAATGAGATAAGGGCAAGGGAATAAATAATTTTTTTTTCTTCCATTAATAAAAGGAGAACCTTTGTTTTTCAGTAGGTTACTTTGTCTATACCACAGTTATTACCTTAATTTCTTTTTTACCTTAAAATATTGTAGTAATAGCACTTCAATTTAAATAACTGGTAGCTATGTGGGTCAAACGCTATGATAGATAGTTAGATTACATCATTTATAATGAGTTCTTTGGCCTTGTTGTGAAGTGTTGAATAAGAAACTCATGCAGTTATCATAAAGACGACTCTAAACTCGATTCTTATCATTATAATCATAATCTGTTCGTAGTATCGTTTTCTTCATTTGAGGTTAATAACTGCATATTCAGGTCTATGTCCTTTTCCCTAGATTACTTGAGTCTTCATATTATAAAATTACTTGTTTCAATTTTAAGGGACGTCGGTGGCATCAGAGCGTCGACGTACAACGCTGTCACGTTAGAAGAAGTTCAATCATTAGCTAACTACATGAACGATTTCTACAAGAAGCATGCCAAGTAGCTAATGTTATTTTAAAATTGTATTTGTATACTAATTGCATTATATCTTAGTGCCTTACTAATGTGTATTTATAATTATAATTGGCTGTGTATTTCCATTATATTTGGAAGTAAATTGATTTTTCAGTATTCCAGTTTTTTATTGTCTTAGCTATTAATACATCTATTTATCTATAACGTGAATTAGATAGCTGATAAAATATAGTTATCATGTAGGAATCAAATAGATAATATACTTGGGTAACTATGATTAAGCAACGCGGTTATGATTATTTAAGAATTGAAACACAATGATAAGAATATATCAAACGAAGGCCGTGTGCAATTTACAATGAAAATTCAACCTTATTTTGATACTAATAAGATAAATGTTATCTTTGACATCACATTTCAACTGAATGATACAAAAATAACCCAATTCATGCTTATGTCGCTACACGGAAACTGAAGTAGGTACATAACTACATAAAAAAATAGTGACGGAATTTCGTAACAACGATTCTATTATAAAACAAAATTTTTTTATTCATTATCTATGAATATTGCATCTCTTTTATTAAAGTAAAAACTATACGTTTTTACTCACTTTTGTATCTCGTTCTGGAATATACATATAACTTACTAAAATATACTTACCGTTGTCGTGTTTACATAATATTTGCATATATTTCATCTAAATTCATATTAATATACCCACGCTATTATCCCATGGTTGATGGGAAAAACTTATGTAGTCCTACCATGAATTTGCACTGTAGTATACAGGTTCGTTCTTAATATGCTGACAACTTTTTAAGGGGATGACCAGACCATCAAACTAAACAACTTTCTCTAGGAGACCAACATCGAAATCGCGAAAAAAAATATGCTGTTCCATACAAAACTGCAAACCTACTTGAGCCAAATCTTTGTATGTGATTTCGATGTTGGTGCATAGAGAAAGTTGTTTTGACGGTATGAACACGTTGCAGGTTTTGACCCGAGCACTTGTTTCGCGTGGTTTTCGCGCGTCACGTTTTTGCCTGCCACGGGGCTCCGCAACCCTCAATCTTTTTTTGTTCTTGACCAAAAACAATCCCTGAGATTGGGATAGATTCTCCCATAAACTACTTGACACTGGCGGAAATGCAGTGCTAACGCACAAGCAAGAGTTCATTAATTATAAATAAAGAAAAAAGAAGGACTATAGGTACTACAGTAGTCTTACTCCCATTTGTGTATTTAATTTCGTACAGCGCTTCTAGTGGTTACGTTCAGAACTAAAGCCAGAGCAGAAAAATAAAAAACCTCGCCATGTTGCGGAAATCATTGGAACTAATTTTTGTACTACAAAATTGTCATCAAAGTCGATTGCAGCGCCCCAAAAACAGGTTTTTTATTTTTCTGGTCATTTTTGAATCCTGCCATATGAAATAGGGGAGCGGACTGCATAAAATATATTTTAGTTTTATCTTCTTATTAAAAAAACATTTGAAAATAACGCTATATATAACCAATGAGTTTTTCTAACTTTTTCTAACTATACCGACTGCTCCCAAACGGTGAAGGAAAACATCGTAAGGAAACCTGCATACATTGAAGAAGAAATTCTGATGTGTATGCGAAGTCTACCAATCCGCATTGGGCACGCGTGGTGGACTAATGCCCATACAGGGTGTATATGCCCTGAGGGTAGGCCGGTGCCCTGCAGTGGGACGTTCATAGGCTGATGATGATGATCAACGCTATACTCACATTTTTAGTTTTTTTTTTAGCTAAAGTATTATTTTTAATAACATGATGAACTATAAGAAGTAATGAAATGTTGATGACGTCTCTTGTGGGTATTTTTTTTTTTTTTTTTTTTTTTTTTTTTTTTTTCTAGCCTATTTCATCCCACTGCTGAGCAAAGGCCTCCCCTTTAATCTTCCAACCATCTCTATTCTGGGCAAGCTCTGGCCACTTGTCGTCAAAAGCATCCAGATCATCCCGCCACCTCTTCCTAGGACGACCCGGGCGCCGACGACCGTTTTCTGGGATCCAGGGCGTAACAATTTTTGCCCACCTCTCCTGGTGCATTCGACAGTGTGGGTATTTAGTACAATTTTTCATACATCGCGCGCGTTTTGACGTTCGATTAAAAGTTGTTAATTTGACTAATTGTCCGATCCCCTATTGGTGCCGTAACCAGGTACAGTAGTACAGTCATAGATTAATATGTATATTGGTAATAGATAGGTAACTCGCCTTGAATTTTAGGACGTCCTAATTGCATTGCCGCTTATTAGCACTAGGGGGCACCACATTAAGAAATAAATTGAAAAAGACGATCGGCCGACACGAGGATCGAACCTTAGCTACCCGGATCGTAAGCCGGTTGTCTAGACCGCTAGACCAACAAGACAGTGATTAATATGGGCGAAATGTCTCGTGCAGCGCGTGAGGTGTCGTCCGCTGTTACTCCGATATGAACCCTAGTTCAACACATAGTGCTTCGAAACATAACCGATAGGTGGAAGGGAAGCTGTCTATGGAAAATCAGCGTTCGACTTAGTTTGTACTATGATAACGTAGCATGAGTACAGTGTCAACTCAAAGAAGTCGTACTGCTCGTTAAACGCTACTAGTCTGACACACTTTGTTTCGTACCATCTATTTAATTTCAATGTGCCAAGTCATAATTAGAAAACTAATTTTCCTCTGGTTTAGTCATTATTGTCGTCAAACCAAAGAATAATAATCTTCTTAAACTACCATTAAATGCCGATGCTACGGCAATTAAGAGTTGAAGCCTTTGACTACTTATATAGGGACTAGTTACGCGTGTAATTCTACTAACAAACATTTCTGCCACTTTTTGCGGGGGGCGAGGTGACATGAAATCCGCAACTTTGGATTTTATTCCTATAACTTTAGATTCTAATTTTCAACGTTAAAAATCATGAAAAGTGGTCTCGTGTGAGTGAGCCCCAAACGTTCTAAGTTCGAAATTATTGAAGCCTTTGACTACTTATATAGGGCCTAGTTGCGCGTATAATTCTACTAACAAATATTTCTGCCACTTTTTGCGGGGGGCGAGGTGACATGAAATCCGCAACTTTGGATTTTATTCCTATAACTTTAGATTCTAATTTTAAACGTTAAAAATCATGAAAAGTGGTCTCGTGTGAGCCCCAAACGTTCTAAGTTCGAAATTATTGTTTCGCAATTATAGGCTGTCTCGTTTAGTGATAAGGTATAAAATTGAGTGTAAATGCACATGATTAATTGATCTTATACCGTGGCAGAGGGGAAATGCAACCGCAAGGCTAGTCCTTATAATAAATAGTCAAAGGTTGAAGCAGGCCATATATCTTTCAAAATTCTTTATCTATGAAGCAGTGTTGCTTATCATAATAAACGCGTGATCGAGAATCGTCAATAAGGGCGTTGTTGCTATCACAATGTCAAAAGTCAATAAAATGCCAGTCTTGAAATAATTAAACTTGATTGTGTTATTAAACTGGTTTTATTCCACTGTTTATTTTAAGATTACTCTGACTGACGAATAATTAGTGGAGTCTTTTTGGACGGCCCGATAGTTAAGTACGTATAATCCTACTTATATTATAAACGCGAAATTTTGTAAGTATGGATGGATGCTTGTTACTCTTTCACGTAAAAACTACTGAATGGATTTTAATGTTCACAATAATATAGCTTATACATCAGAATAACAAATAGGCTACAATTTATAAAGATATTGTGTGAATTGTCCAGACGGAGCGCAGACGAAGTCGCGGGCACTAGCTGCTGTGCCGAGGATCGCTGGTTCGAATCCTCAATCAGGCTAGATCCTGCGTGGTACTTTAAATATGGCTGGATAGTTTGTGTGACAATGTCCAAGATATTTATTGATTTAATTATATTAAGCTTGGGGGAGACCTTTGCCCAACAATGGGACAAAATTTTATTAAACTCTTCTTTCATCTCTCTTAATCATTCTCGTTGGGTGGTTAGAATATAAACACAATAATGAAATACGAAATTGAGTAAAAAATTAAAATTTATTATTTCATTAAAAATTTTGTAAAAAAAATATTACTGTTAACGTAATCACTAATGTGGTAATAAATTGTGATGGAGCATAGGCCACCTACAGAAAACTTTGAGTATTGTATTACATTCAAAAGGTAGATACATACAAGAGTTACTGTTAATTACATAGTAGTGTACTTTATTTCTCTTTAGGGACTCATAAATAAGAAGGATAGAAATTATTAGGTAGGTATTGTGAAAGTCTTAGTATAATATTTTAATACAAAACGTACTGATATGATACACGATAATAATTAATTTTTACTATTCTCATAAAAATAATATAAAACATTCAACATTCACATACACAACATACACACACTCATTCACATGATTTAAAAATACAGTTTTGTTTATAATACAAAACGTAAACCGCTGACTTAATTCAACACTCTTTATCATAGTACTAGTATTAACCAGTTAATATGTTATAAAAAAAATGATAAACTGCTTACGACTTTTATCATATAAGTACGATTAATACTTATGTGATAAAAGTCTTAAGCAGTTTATCATTTTGTTGATAACATATTAACTGGTTAATACTAGTACTAATACTACAAGAATTTTGTGGTTTTTATCATAAATATACAAATATTTCAATAACATTATATTTACACAGTATTTTGTTGGAATGTCGTTGGAATGCATTTCAATTATTTATTTTTTAAATAATTTCGCAAAAGCCCTGCTTTGTGATATGGCAGTATTCGCCTAAAAATACTTGAGCATTTTGTTCGTTGATGATAATCTCAGAACATCAACACATTCACTGTTTTATTTATAATGCCTTTGTATGTAAAATAAAATTCTCTATTGCATATATTTGTGACGTAAAAGTTAATAATATATTTGGTGGGGGCTGTAACGAATAAACAGTGAGTGTGTTAATACACATTCTTTAAAAAGATCTAAACATCTAACTTAATAATAAAGCTAACAGAATACACAATTCTACAATAACCTTTCTCTCAGTAGTATATTTCTTAGAGACTCATTCGTATTATTTATACAGGAGTGCGATTTTTAAAACTCATTTATTGAACTCAGCAGTTGAAAATGTCAATATTACTATGGAGATATGCATCTTTCTACTGCTGATTTGACATTAAAAAATCATACTCCAGGAGTGCGATTGTTGAAAGTCAAATCAGCAGTAGAAAGATGCATATCTCCATAGTAATTTTGACATTTTCAACTGCTGAGCTCAGCGAATGAGATTCAAAAATCGCACTCCTGATGTACATACAAGTCACTATAAGTCAATATTATTGACTATTATTTTTCGGGTACACCGAGAATTGAAACTAATACGATAATATTATGTAAGTTTGACCAGAATACGACAAAACGCAGTCCTTTATAATGATTACTGACCTTCACTTTCGCTGTCACTCTTATCTGGAAAGTTAAAATACATTTGTTAATTGTATATCGCCTTCTGCCAAATAATATATATTTTTTATGATACAATATTTACAGCCTGCAATCGAAAAATCGCCTATAAAACTGTACAGGAGCATTGGACCAACAGTTGCATTACTTAAAGGTGTACAAATTTCCCTAAGAAACCTATGATACTGAACAAAAGACACTGCCAACGTGACGAAATGTATTCGTTTCAAATCGTTTCACAACTAACGAATGAGTATGATCAAAGAACTCATACAAATGGTATGATAGCTAAAATTATACACAAAATAGGAGAAATACCTATCATACTTCCCAAGGAAATGGATATTGTCCTTATCTATAGTGGCATCTATATATATAAAAGAAAGTCGTGTTAGTTACTTCACTTATAACTCAAGAACGGCTGAACCGATTTAGCTGAAAATTGGCAGGGAGGTAGTTTAGAGCCAGGAGAAGGACATAGGATACATCAGATACGCACATTATTCGCTATCATAATTTTGACATGTTTTCCATCAAACCCATGTAACCTGTGGCACAAATACAAGGATAATATGTCAGAAGATATTTTACATCAAATTCGTGTCAGTTCCAGAAATCACGATATTGAGATGAATGAGGAGATACATAATCGTGCTTTACTCTTGATCGAAGATATGTGTTACCTCATGTGCGGTAATTTATTAATCAGGTTAGGAATGCCAGCACCATATCGTGAAATGAATGACGCATTTAATCGAGAATTGGAACGGGAACGTGAATATGATGACCAGGAATTAGATTTAGTAGTTCAAACGAATGTACCCCTGTTGAATTACCAACAAAAGGAAGTTTATGATACTTTAATGAAGGCAATCGATGATGAAAATGGTGGTTTATATTTCCTAGATGCCCCTGGTGGAACTGGTAAGACATTCCTCATGTCATTAGTTTTAGCAACTGTTCGGGCGAGATCTAACATAGCGGTTGCAGTTGCTTCTTCTGGAATAGCAGCCACATTGTTAGAAGGATGCCGTACGGCTCATTCAGCATTCAAATTACCGTTAAATCTTCAAACTATTGAAGAACCAACGTGTAATATTGCAAAACACTCAGCAATGGCCAAAGTTTTAGCGGTATCGAAAATCATCATCTGGGACGAATGCACAATGGCGCATAAACGTGCATTAGAAGCACTTAACCGAACATTAAAAGATTTACGCAATGACTCGAGATGTTTTGGAGGAGCAATGATTTTACTTTCTGGCGATTTCCGCCAAATACTGCCAGTAATTCCAAGATTTACGGCTGCCGACGAAATAAACGCTTGCCTCAAATCGTCAAATCTATGGCGCCATGTGAAGAAACTGCAACTGACAACAAACATGAGAGTTACATTTCTTAATGATACATCTGCTGAAGATTTCTCGGAGCAATTGCTGACTATCGGTAATGGTCAAGTACCTGTCGATGAATCGAGCGGATTAATATCATTTCCAAATAATTTCTGTAATTTTGTCTCATCAAAAGACGAACTTATCAACAATGTATTTCCAGAAATTATTTCTAACTACAAAAATTATGAATGGATGAGTGAGCGAGCAATTTTAGCGGCAAAGAATAAAGATGTAGATGACCTAAACTACATAATTCAAAATAAGATCATTGGAACAATGCATTCATTCAAATCTATTGACTGCGTCACAAATGAAGATGAAGCCACCAACTATCCAATTGAATTTTTAAACTCTTTGGACGTGCCTGGCTTACCACCGCACAATTTACGCCTAAAGGTTGGCTCCGTAGTAATCATGCTTCGAAAAATAAACCAACCAAAACTGTGCAACGGTACGCGTTTGGTGGTTAGAAAATTGATGAACAATGTAATTTACGCTACGATAATGATAGGAAAATTCAAAGGTGAGGAAGTTCTCATTCCGAGGATACCGATGATCCCAACCGATATGCCGTTTGAATTTAAAAGACTTCAATTTCCGATACGTCTTGCATTTGCCATGACCATCAACAAATCACAAGGCCAATCCTTAAAAGTTTGTGGTTTAAATCTAGAACATTCATGTTTTTCCCATGGTCAATTATACGTGGCATGTTCACGGGTCGGAAGACCATCTGCGTTGTTTGTTTTTGCGCCTGATAATAAAACAAAAAATGTCGTGTATCACAAGGTACTTAAATGAAGAGCAACCTATGTACTAAAATACAGAAATAATTATGAATGATTGATGTAGAAATTTAATTTTTTTTGTATTTTTTCCAATAAAAAAAAATCTGCTTATTTATTGACATTAAGGCGGAACAAAGTTCGCCGGGTCAGCTAGTTTCTTATAAAATTCAATTTCAAATTTACTAGTTTTGTAGACGAAACGTGGCGAAACGAGATTAGACGTTTTCCTTTCCCTAAGAAACCTATCTAAGATTGTGGACCTCCCATAGTAAATGCTATCAACTGATCGAACGTTTATAATGAAAAGTCGACATATTTTTTTTTGCGAATTTTTGTTCAGTATCATGGAAACAATTACTCATTAAATTAATGCAACCCTAACACCCTGTATAGATTTTCCTCATTTTGCAAACAATATAAAAATATGTATATGAATTTGGCTATTGCATCATTTGGTGCGATGATGCTGTAACAAACTTGTTTTTATGACGAACCAATGCGAACCAAATAGTAAATATAAATTACGATGGAAACAACAAGCATGCAATTATGATAATATATTACGTCCCTACTGATGTTTTATACACAAACTCTTTCCAATATACAAGGGGGGAAATTTAATGCATTACATATCGAACAGGGTGCTTAAGACAATCAAACTGAAAGCTCTCACAATGGAGCCAGAATGGAAATCGCAAAAAAAATCTGCTGTTCCATAGACAATGTCAATAGCTACTGGATCAAATTGTATGAAACAGCGGATTTTTGTTTCGCGATTTCAAAATTGGTCCCCTGGTAAAAGTTGTTCAGTTTGATGTTCTAAAGCTTTATTCTATATGTTACGCATTTACGTTTACACCTTTATAAGAAACGAGCGTTAACCCGCGACTTCGTCCGCACAAATTATATACCAGATTTTAAGTCAGATCATAAGCTATCAAACAAAAAAAGTTTCATCAAAATCGGTTCAGTAGTTTTTGCGTGATACTCGTTCAAACAAACACCCAAACAAACACACAAACAAACAGACAGACAAAAAATCAAAAAATTGGTGAAATGGAATCAGGGAAACCTAAAAACCATATCGTAACTTTTTTTTTGTTAATATCTTCAATGTACAGACAAACTTCCTGTTACAGTTTTATAATAGTATAGATTATTTTCCCAATCCCAAGAATATGCAGGGTGGAACAAAACACCCTAGTACTACTTAAGGGGGTGGTTTAGACCATCAAACTGTACAACTTTCACTATGGAGCCAACGTCGAGAAAAAATTAAAAAAGTTTCATCATGTCCCAAACATTTTAGTCGAGTCTGTTAACTGCAGTTTTGTATGGGACAGCAGATTTTTTAATTGTTTCTCGATGGTGGCTCTACAGTGAAAGTTGATCAGTTTGATGGTCTGCAGCACCCTAGTGTATTACTAGGGTGGTTTGTTATACCATGTAGAGCTTTTATATTTACATCGAAATGAAGTTTAAGAACTTTGAAGATAGCCAATAAAATCTAGTCTCAGGATTTAGTTACGTTGATAATGATGTGCAAAAAGCTGCAGAAATATAATGAGAAGTGTAAACTAATCTATGTGCTTAAATACTGACCTTTCTTACCCGGGTACGCATGCCTCTTTAATCTATCATAGAGGTCATCTTTAGTCCCATAGATGCTAGCGTTTGACCGCGCCAAACTATTCATTTTTCCGTTCATGCCGTTGTGTAGGCTTTCTTTCATATACGTTTCATTGTAGAAATTTGGCATTTCCCAGCCATCTTCTTCGTCATCATAGTAATGCGCGTAAGTCGAATGATGAGATGGCGCAATGGATTCCGCGTAAGGCGTATGCGCTCCGTAGTAGAAGTTGACTTGAGAGCCGTTTTGGTCGATAGCTGGGGTTAGTGTCTTCTTTGGTTCCTTCTTCTTTGTTGACCTGTTGAGAAAGTAAGTTTTTAATTATTAATTACCAGTAAATTACGTCAAAACAGACCAAGGAAAGGCAACGGCGTATTTTGGATTAGTTACGACTTATATCTTTCTTCCATGGTCTACTGCTGCCCGCATGACAGACGACCTAAAAAAGGTAGCGGGGAGCGACTGGATGAGGAAGGCCGAGGACAGAGTTTTGTGGCGCGCCTTGGGAGAGGCCTATGTTCAGCAGTGGACGATGATAGGCTGATGATGATGATGATGATGATGATGATGGTCTACTTTACTACTTTCATCATATTAAATTATACTTTTACGACTTAAGAGTCCTTGTAGATCTTACTTAGCGTTTGGGCGAGCGCGCTGCATACAGACTAAGTGAAGCAAGACCAGAAAAATAAAAAACCTGATTTGGGGGCGCTACAATCGACTAAAACCTTTAATGACAATGTTTCGAGTACAAAAATTAGTTTCAATGATTTTCCGCAACATGGCGAGTTTTTTTCTTTTCCTGTAGGACTCGCATGCCACCCCCGACAAAACGAAAAAAATCGAGATGTGCTTCCATCTTTATTATTTTACGTATGCCAGAAAGAGCGCGCATGACGTTTTTCTCGTTTAAACGCTTTGTCGTGGGTGGCATGCTAGCCGTGCTGGTCATGCTTTATACTAGTATTCTATTTTCAATACTAACAAAGTCGATTAAATTTTTAAAACATGATCTAGATATCAATCTCTGTGCCTGTGGTCATTTTAATGACAATCTGATATACCACAGGCATAGAGATTAGTTTCTAGATCGTGTTTTAAATATGTGTATCGAAAATATAATTAATTGATTACACTTCGTTTGTATGAAGCGCGCTAACGATAACTTTAAGGCGATGACGCACAATTGATTACACGAAGTGTAACATTGCGCCGTTGTTACCATTATCTCTATTTGTGTAGTTGACGAGTTCATAGACATCTGACCTTAGAGCTCTTGAACCTGACCTATATCTACAGTGGGCTGAGATGTGCGATCATCATGCATGATCGACTAGGGTCACGTACGATATCATGCTATTGACGCGCGATAGGAAAACAATACGAACTGTTCAATAAATTCGATCAGTTTTAATGATTACGAGCGTTGACACGCAACTTTGTCCGCACAAATTATATACCAGATTTTAAGTCAGATCATTAGCTATCAAACAAAAAAAGTTTCATCAAAATCGGTTCAGTAGTTCTTGCGTGATGCTCGTTCAAACAAACAAACAAACACACAAACAAGCAGACAGACAAAAATCAAAAAATCAAGAATCAGGGATACCTAAAAACAAATTCCGAACCTTTTTTTCGTTAATATCTTCAATGTACAGACAAACTTCCTGTTACAGTTTTATAATAGTTTAGATTTAGATTATACATAACTAGGATATTTTTGTTGGTACCCTTTTGTAAGATTGTTTTGTTCGTTAAACAAAGATGTTTCTCCCACAACGGTCTTTCGGAGGTTGATTATTGAAAAAAAAAACGATTTGAGGTCCTTCTTAATAATGTTTCTCACAAACCTGGCACAAATCATCCATACGAGAAGTACGAGGAATATGATGAAGATGACTCCACCGGCGACTCCGCTGGCTATGTACGCGAACTCACTCTTGTCTCGACAGTGACGCCCTGTGAAGGAGCCAGTGCAGCGACAGGAAGGCTCGCCTCTTGCATCCTTAACGCACTCTCCGCCGTTGTCGCAGAAGTTTAGACACACATCTGGAATTTAATAAGTCTATTCTTGACAAGACGTCTGGAAATATGTAAATCCAATTTTGACAACAAATTCATCAACAATAAGTGGTGTCCTTTGGAGGATCTACGTCATCGTCGCTGTACAAAATTGATTGATTGATTTTAGGTAAGTAACAAGAAAACTATCGGTAAATAATGACTGATCGTGAATGCAGCTTCAAGACGAGTGGTGAATTAGTTGCTCGACATAATGTCAGACTGGTAACGTCTCTCTATTATTCATTTCGAAATAATGTTTTTATTGCTGCACCTTTGAAGTTTATCTTACCTAATAGGTACGATAGGTACCTAACCAAATAAATATATCGAAGTAACAAACCAAAACTTTAGGTAAGTTACCTATTGATCCTATTGGCATTAATTACCGAAGCATTACCCAATAATCTTTATGTTCAGATTTTGCCCGCTTAAAATAGCTGAATCCTGTCCTGCTCAATTCCAGTAAATTCCGGGTTACAATATTCCATTAATGGTTCCATCCACCTTATTTACTGCGCTGGATATGGGACCCGAAGTGTATATTAGCCTCCGACAACAAAACATGCCATTCAAGGTGACAAATGCCATTCATCTCTTTCCTGTGCCATCTGAGACCAGTTGGGCACCTCCAGCTCTTTGAGATTCTTGAGTAGGTCCATTCACCTACCTACATTTTTATTTAATGAGAAACTAGGTCTTCTACATACCTGTACAAACTTTTCCGGTGCCGTTAAAACCAGGTTTGCACTGACACTTGAATTCGCTGGTTTCTGGTATTAGAAGACAGTACGCATTTGTGTCACAGTGCATTTCGGGTGCGCTCATCTCGCATGGGTTTGTGCATTCAGATTCCGCCGTCTGTAAAAGCAATATTATGATTTAAAGCAAATTTCATTCCTTATAAACATTGCTTATATCGTAATATTACGATGTACCTACACAAATGTTACTATGTTTTGTTGCCTAATTCATTTGAAATAGGATTTGTTTTCATTCATCCTTTTTGTTTCCCTTCGGATTTTATTTAAATCTCAAGGGGTTTATTCTAATAATAAGCCATGTGTTGAAAATTTTATGTTTTTATTGCTTTTACGTGTTTTACGAAAAGGCTTTTGTTTGTTAAGAATATCGGAATTTCTCAATCTATAGTTGTGTTTGAGTAACTTACAGCACCAGGTCCTCTTGTACTAGTGTTTATTGGACAAGGAATGCACGAAGTTTGTTGTGGGTCCGATTGATAGGTGCCCTTCTTGCATTGCACGCACGTGTTCAGAGTCGTGTTGAGGTAGGAACCTGTAAACATAACACAGTGAAGATTTGGTCAACGAATTCTGTTCACGCTAAATACTTAGTTTGGCCGCTAAGAAGTTGTTGCTGATGAAGCATATCACAGATAATTTTGACATAACCGATGTTATATTAAACTTTATAACTGGTTAAAACAGTTCACATTCACTGCTTCAAAAGAACATTCTTCAAGGACGGTGCGTTTCGTTCATAACACCATATTATTATTATTGTTTGTTGAGAGCCTTAACAGACAATGCGTCTGTGCCACTGCGACCATCGCTGGTCTTTTGTGAATGCCCCTTTTACAGATCCCCTACTGATCCCTACTGCCAAAGTCAAGAACTGCAGTAGATTTTAACAGGAAGAGTTTGAATCTCATCTGGTGATACTACCTGTCTACCTAGATGTATACTTCTTTTGTACATGAGTGGGCCACGCTCATCGCATAGACGCATAGGAGATGCAAACATGCATAACACCATAATATCGAACTACAAAATAAAGCTCAGTGTGACTTACCAGGCCTGCAGACAGGTAAAGAGCACTGATCAGGAGTTGAAGCGCCAGCCTGAGGTGTAGTAGTACCGAGAGGGCAGGCGGCACATGCAGCACCGGCTCCGTTTGCGCGCCAAGTTCCACGAGGGCATGGCTCACAACCACCGTCGCTGCTCAGTTGTTCTCCTGCGAGTAAATTGGAATCCTTTAGTCTTATTTATACTTTAATGGAATAACGATTTTAAAACATATATTCGGAATGAATGTTGGAAAGCAGGAAGAGAAAGACCTAGGTGAATCTTTATCTGGACGAACATATTCATCTTGTTTATAAGATAAGGAAAGGTACAACATTTTAAAGCGCTATTAAAAAGTTCCTGGACGTTTATAACAGCGCTATTTTAACATTGTACGCCTTTTCTTATTGGCGTTCAAATGCTCTGAAGATTCCTACCTACGAAGTTGTTTAAAATAGTTGACTTATCTTTATCGTTTTAGAAATACCTATAAGAAAGGCAACTGCTTTAGTACAATAGAAATACTCTCAAATAATTATAAAAGGTACCTGAAGGACAATCATCTCTGCATTCGGCCGCAGAAACGGCCTCGGTTGCTCTGGTAGTTTGGCCTCTTGGGCAGGATATGCAAGAGAACGCTCCCTCGCGAGGTTGGTACGATCCATGACCACATGGCCTGCACAGTTCAGCTTCGGCATCATAGTATTTACCAGCAGCACATCTCTCTGTAAAGCGTTTACAATTATAACATTATAAGCTGGTACTCAAGTTCTGCAAGAAACCTTAGTTTTTTATACCCCTAAAAGTGTGTGATTTATCATCAGCAGTCATCAACATCATCATATCCACTGATAGACTCACTAGTCCACTGCTGGGCATAGGCCTCCTCCAAGGATCGCCACAACGACCGGTACTGCGCTGCCTTCATCCAAGGGTTTCCCGCCGCCTTCACCAACTCGCGGTAAACATTGTGGGGTGGTCTTACCACGCTGCGCAGTGTCACAACCGGCAGTAGTCACAGGCTATTAAAATTGTATGGAGAAGACTGTATATTTTATTGGCTATTTTACGAAGACCTTACCTTTACAATCGGCTGCACTGCGAGCTCCTGGTGCTTGAGTGACTCCAGATTGTCCTGCGATGGCTGGACAAGCGGTACATTGTAGTTGACCTGCCTCCGATTGATAAGTACCAGCTGGACAAGGCTTGCAGGTGTCACTAGCAGCATCGAGGAACGTTCCCACAGCGCATGCCACTGAAAATGAAATTAAGATTAGCATCTCACTAAACTCCTAAAATGTCAAAGATTCTGTTTGTCACTTAATCACGCATAAACGGCTGAAGGGATTTGGATGAAATTTGGCACGCAGATAGAATATGTTCTGGATTAACACATAGGGTACTTTTTAAGAGCCATGCAGACGGAGTTGCGGGCAACAGCTAGTTTGGAATAAAGCTGATCTGAATCCGATGTGAATTCATCAGACCATTTATATGGTAATTAGACAGTGAAATCAAATAATCAGATAACTTCAGAATATATATAAATTGGGAAAAGGGGGTGAATAAGGATCCAACTTCCGCTCCAGAATTTAAAACAAGAAGCAAATGGTAGTTTCAGATTACTATTTGTATTGGTAAATACTCTTACCACAATCAGGTGCCACGACAACTTGTCCCATTGGGCAAGCATAGTCGGAAACCAGTTCCAAGCTAGCCGGGTCGGGGACGGTGTTCGGAAGAATGTTTCGTACGTCGAATTGTTCGTCTTCGAGAATTAGTTTCTCCAGTAATTTCTGGACGGTGGACCGCTCGTTGTTCCCGCCATGAATTACTGGGTCGCTGTAAAATTACACCATATCTTTGATTTACGAGAGTTATCCATTATTAGGTCTTTCAGTACAACAGGTCTAACAAGTTGAACATTATCTTTACTAACAATTAAAAATAGGCAAAAGACATTTAGTAGGTATCAATTTTAGTAGGTAATGTTGATAGAAACATTATTTTCTAGGAATACATTTGATTCTTCTATTTTAACAGCAATAAAATTTTAAGGAAACATAAAATAAGCATACATTTAAATTTCTATATACGAAACATTTTACAAAGATAGTTTGAGTGCTAAAGTGCTACTTTGCATGCAAAACAACTCACTTGATAGCCGGGAAAGAGATCTCAATGTTGTAGGTATCGCCTGCCTGCCGACCCTCCCTACTGCTTCGTGTCCTAAGTGCCAAATAAAAAACATGCAATCGTGTTGGAAGGACATGCTTAACTATAACAGTAAATTAATATAAACAGAATTACAGTGCGATGTATTTATTACTTATTGGGGTATAAAAGTGCGTAATGCCATTGTGTTACAGTAACACATGCTTCTACTTAGTGCACTACAATGAAATGTTAACTCAATTCCACTATTATAATATCTTGTGCAACTACACTTAAATTCCCACACCTGTCCGAGATTCGCTACTCGTATCTCACGAAACTATCATCTATTCCTAAACAGTGTAGAAAATAATGAATACTCACTCCTCAACTGGTATAATAGCGTCCAAAACGTATGTGTCTTCAGTGGTTACGCTAGGAGGGGACGACACTTGTCTCGTTTGCCTGACATTTGCACGGTGGTCACATTTTACATTGATGTCAAGCTCTTTGCACTCCCGTGTACCTGTTAAAATATAATGTTATTTAGAAATTGCAACTTAAAAATCGAAAGGTGTCTGAGGTACATCGAAATGCATCGTACCGTCAACAGCATAAGAACAGAAGTTCCAGTCTCTATTAAGTTGATTGATGGCGCTGCGTACTTTTTGGCGCAGTACGGCTTGTCCAGCGTCGTTGCAAAGCACTGAGCTTGGGAACAACATTGATATCTTGAAGACTCGCTGTGCTGGTGAAGCCGCTGTAATATTATAAAAGATTTTACAATAATGCACCTTTCAGAAAAACAATTAACCCTTGAGAAATATCTCATGATTCTTACGTGAACAAGCAGGATAGATCAGAGGTAGACTTGGATCAGTTGTGGGTCTCCAGAAACCTTCAGCACCGCACGTGAAGAAAGGTGGTACTGGTTGCGAGAATCGAAGGCCATCACGACAAGCGATCTCGCACACCTTGAACTGACCTCCTGCTCCCCAGTCGCGGCACGATTGGTAACCACCGAGTGGATCAGACAGTGGTGGACAGAACTCAGCTGAAAATATTAAAACGGGTGAAGTAGATAAGTAGATCTTTTAAAACACTGTAAAGCTAGACAAATATTTTAAATATTCACAACTTACACAATACAGTAACTTTGAAGGTACACGTGGCAGCATTGCCAGCAGCATCGTACGCAATGTAAGCAATGTCATATGCTCCCCAAGCAAGGTTTTGCCCAGGTTTATGCCCAGACTTCTCTACTACTCTCGCTACGCCAACGTTATCACTGAACACAGGTGCATCCCAGTTTACTAATGACGATCCGTTCTTGGCAATAACCCATAAGTCTCCAGGACAACGATCAACGCGTGGTGGTTCCTTGTCGACTTGCAGTTGCTGACATTTAGTGCCAGTGTAGCCATTGGGACATACTCTCTGGCCACAGTGTGATGGTACTATTCTTTCAACTCCACCAATTACGTCTTCGTATCCAGCCCAAGTAAGGACCAAGCCATTGTAAAGGACGGGTTCAGTTCTGCAGTCACGGACTTGTTTCTGGATTTCATTTGTGACATCTAGAGCATGGTTCCATATTTGTACTTTAGTTAGATGTCCTTGGAAGCCTGATTCTGTGTACGCCTTTGGATTGTCTGATTGAGGCTTTCCTAGTGTTACCCAAACACTGAAAACAAAATAATAATATTAGAGATGCAGCCTACAAAATTAACATGAATATTTATAGGCACATGAATTGAATTAAATCTTACTATTTTGGCAGTGTTCGTCCGCTACCATATCCTTCAATCTTGCTGGCAATTAATCCTTCCGTAATGAGCGTCAGTTCACCACCATTGTTTCCATCCCAGACCAAAGCAACATGATGCCACTGTCCGTCGTTGACTGTTGCAAATTCGCCGAAGCTTAGGTACACGTCCTGTAGTTCAGGGAACAGAGATACTTGAACTCCGTTTGAGTGAGCTTGAATTATGGGTCTTCGATTGAGGGCAATATGTGAATTGCTGAAAAAAGTTAAAAATTTTAGGTAAATTTATCCTTTTTTCTATGTAAGTTTAAATTTGTAAAAAGTACATGAATTACCTGACGCTGTACGCTGTGAAGAAGATGCCACCTTCATCTTGTTGTGTATATTGAACCCACAAAGCAATTGTTAAACTATCAGTAGAACCAGTGTCAAATGGCACAACTTGAGCTGCGCTTGACCGTAGCGGGTCACTGAAGTAGAGGTCGTAGTCTACACTTATTGCTGGAAAAGTAAAGTGAAGTTATAAAACCGAAGAGAAGCAAATCTTAATCTCTGTATAATATTTAAAAATAAATAATCGTGCTCACTCTTTCTGCAGTCGTCTCCTGTTAAGTTGAACGGACATTGGCAATAGAACCTTCCAGGCAGGTCGATACACGTCGCCGATGGTGGGCACGAATTCTCTTTACAGTCAACAATGTCTTCATGGCAATTCTTTCCTTGGAAGCCAGGAGCACAGGTACAAGAGTAGTCTTCGCCTTGATCAATGCATGTTGCTCCATTCTGACAAAGACCAGCTTCGCAGGCATCAAATTCATATTGACATCCAATGCCGGTGTAATCTTGAGAGCAAGTACAATTTAGGCCAGAACCAAAGTCTTGACATTTTCCACCGTGCATGCAAGGACTACCGATGCATCTTTCCGGGGCGGTTTCACATTGCTTGCCATCTGTTCCACTTGGACACACGCAGAAGAAGTCTTGGAAAAGATCAATACATCTCGCGTTGTTTTGACACGGTCTGTTCATGCAGTTACCAATATCCTTTTCACATCTACTTCCTGTCCATCCCGGCTGGCAAGCGCACTTGTAGCCTCCTATTTCATCTTTACAAGACCCGCCGTTGAAGCATGGATTTGAGGCGCAATCATCAATGTTCGTTTCGCACATTTCTCCTGTGAAACCTTCTCGACAAACGCATTGATATTTGTTGTCAAGATCAACGCAACGGTCAGTTCCAATCGGGTTGCAAGGTTCAGTTAAACATTCGTCTATTGCTGTTTCACATTGTAAACCAATGAAGCCGGGCCGACATCTGCAGATAAATCCTTCTAATTGATCGGCACACGAGGCACCGTTTTGGCACGGATTAGAGGCGCAGTCATCGATGGTGTGTTGACATCTCTTACCGGTATATCCAGCTTCACAGTTGCATGTGAAATCATCGATACCATCAATGCACTGACCTCCATTTTCGCAAGGAGATATAACGCATTCATTAATGTTAATATCGCAAGAAGGTCCAGACCATCCTGGATCGCAAATGCACTGATGAACAAAGAGCTTATCAACGCAAATACCGTGTTTGCATGGTTCACTTGAACATAGGTCTATCTTTTCGTGACAACGTTTTCCTGTAAATCCTGGCGGGCATGCACAACTGAAGTCATTGACTAAATCTGTGCAAGGAGCATCGAGAAGACAAGGTTTTTCAATACAGTCATCCGTATTCGTTTCACATAGTTGTCCTTCCCAGCCAGGTAAACATTCACATTTGTATCGCCCTTGTTGAAGTGCAATGCAGCTAGCGCCATTGGAACAAGGGTTTCCATTAGCCGTACACGGGTCAATCTGAAAACAAAAAATTATATTTTTCAATCTCTGTCTACTTATTAGCTGACGTACGAAAACAATGAAGATTGTATAGAGTGCTGACTTACCGTGATATCACAGTCAACGCCCGTGTATCCAGACCTACATAAACAAGTATAGTTGTTAAATCCTGGTTCATCTTTGCACATTGCTCTTTCTGGGCACGTATCATTTCTACATTCAGACCTTTCTTCTTGACAATTAATGCCGCCGTATCCAGTTGGACAAGAACACCTGTAACCTTGTGGCAGATCGGTGCAAGTACCAGCGTTGTAACAAGGTTGGCTGGCACATTCATCTATGTCTACCTCACACCGGCGTCCCGAAAATCCAGCAGGGCAGTAACATTGAACACCGTGTCCCTTAGGTACACAAAGACCTCCATGTTGACAAGCGCTATTCGAACACTCTACTGGCAAACATTCTTCTAATCCCGTAGCGCCTGTTCCTACTGTCTTCATGTTAGTCGGGCATTCCATGCAAATAGTTTGACCTACTAAGTTTTGATAAAAGTTCCTTGGGCATTGGGAACATGGAGCCAGACCCGTTGGTGAATATGTTCCAGGTGCACACTTAGCTCTGCACCTATCTCTTCCTGGGGCAGCGGGTTGGTATGTGAAAGTGTTGACGGGACAAGCTTGACAATCTTTAAAGCCTCCTACTGGTGGTTCAGCTGTGTAGCTGTTTCTTGGGCATTCCAAACAAGGTACTAAACCTGTTGGAGAATATGTACCATAACCACACACTGGTATGCAATCTGTAACATCTTTCGAGCCTTCTTCCCTTGTGAATGTTCCTTGTGGGCATTTCAGACAAGATCCTTGTCGCGCTTGGTTTTGGAAATAACCTCTTGGACACATTGTACAGGATTTTTGTTTTTCTCCAGCGAAGGTTCCGGCAGGACAGTGCACTGAAATTATATGAGAAAATTTGTTCGTTTGTACTTTTTTGGATTACGAATTGTGGGCTGTCTTACAAGACTAGTTAGATAGATTACTTACAGCATCTTGGTACGTCGTTTGTATCCATATTCAGTACTTCTCCAACAGTACAAGTAAATCCTCTTGATATGGAACTTCTGATTGCTCTCAACGGAGGGCATTGATTCCCAATAGATGATACATTAAGGACAGGCTCAATAAGAGCGCTTGCATAGGGTACGGAGAGATCAAAGATAAGGTTCAACGTTGAACCACAGAGATCGTACAGCTGTGTTTGCCTGATTGCTGGTGTGATAGCCAAAATAAAGTCCATCTTAACTACGTTTTCGTCAAGGAGGCTCGGCATTGCTTTTATGAATGTGACATTTATGTTAACGTTAACGGCAGAACAACGTTGAGAAAGTCTTTCGTTAAGTATGCTGTCATATTGAGCTAGTAAGTCCTTATACTGTGGTAAACAGGCGTTTGATACTGCTCCAAGAGCACGATATTGAACACTGGCAACGACGTGGTAAGCAGCTTGTTGGGTATCTGAAAATGAAAAGTAATTTTTTAGTATAGTTTACTCAATCAATCAATTATACTTTATTTGACACCAAAAAACATAGTAAGATCAATTAAATAAATTAATTATTATCAATTTTTAAAGACAAATGGTAATTTTGATAAAGTTAAGAATATTTTCTATTTACTTTCAGAAACGCAGTCAGGAACAACAGCTGTGGGTACCCATTGTCGTTTTGTTTCACAAACAAAGGTTTTGACTGGTTCTCCATCTGTGAATCTAAAACCAGGGCTACAAGTAGCAATGCACTGAATTCCTCTGTCTCCAGGTAAGCAGTTCAGGGCACCATTAGCTGGTGGCATTAGTTCCCAGTCAACACATGGAGTAGCTTGAACAGAGACTTGGAAATGACACTGGGCTTTGTTTCCGTATTTGTCTGAGGCAATGACAGTAACATTCTCGTATCCACGGATGGGAATAACAGCTCGCTCTGGTACGAATTTCAAAAATACTTCTCCCGAAGCATCTGTTGCATTTATTCTCCTTCTAGTATCATTGAAATTAACAGCATAGCTATCTTGTTTGTCTACCAATTCGATAACGTAGCTCTGAGGACAGCTCAGCTTTGGTGGAGTGTAGTCAGGTACAGTGATGTTTACTTCACATATGGCGACATTTCCGTCAAAATCGAAAGCTACATAACGAACTACCATATTATGGAATACTTGGACCGGAGTTCTGAATTGCTGAGGAGTAACTTCTAATCTGGCTATAGCACCAGAATTATCAGTTGCCGTTGGTTCAGTAAAGTTAACCGGGAGGAGACCACCATTTACATCCGTTTGAACGACTATGGGTTGTTGAGGACAATTTTGGAAAACAGGTGGTTCATTATCTGAAAAAAAAAAATAATCGGTAAGTTTAACAATTTTATGGGTTAAAAATTATTTAACAAAGATTCTGTGAATTAGTGCTTACCAACACAAGGAGAATATCCGTAATCATAACCCAATAAAGGTTCAGTAGCTGGCTCATCACAACCCATCAGTTCAAATTTGAGACAAGCGTTGTCCATAAAGCTGACTATACCCAGAATAACGAATCGCGCTTGAACAAATTTAGGCAACGTTATCATAGCCAGTTCGCCGTAGTTTCCTGGATCTCTCATAGTCAGATTGAAGTTCGGGAAGTAAACAACATAGTTCTCATTTTCGGCTTGCTTGTAGAAGAATCGTATTTCTGTTGGCCGACCTACAATATCTGAAGTTACAACTCCTTTCACTAGTATTGCTTTAACTCTGTACACTTTGCCCAAGTCAACGCTGACGTAAGTAAACGCTTCTTGCTTTCCACACCAACCAGTTACTGAGTTGAGCCTGATGTTCTTTGCTTCATAATTAGGCCTTTCAGATGTTGCATTAATTGCCGAGTCTGGTATTTTTCCTGATGCTAAACCTAGTGGTTTAATGACTTTGCACTCAGGTTCACGCATACAAGTTATCGGTCTAGGATTAATCAATATGTATCCAGGTCTGGAACAACCGAATAAGACTTCGGAGCCTTGTTCGTAGCTTCTTGCAATTTGGTAGCCATCAGCTGGTCTGCCTGGATCTTCACAAACTGGTCCTTCGCATCTCAGGTCACCGAAGTCCCAAATACCATTAGCTTGGCATCTGACCACGTTATCGTGTTTGGCAGTTTGTCCGGCAAGTTTGAAAGTATTTTGACAGCCAAAGAAGAAAGAGCTTTGGTATCTAGTGTCAAGATATTGGCCATATTCTGCACCCGGTGTTGGCATTGGATTACCACAGTCTTTTCTTGGACATTGAGGTTGAGCTCCGGATAGCCAGTAGTCAGGAAGACCCTGAAATTAATTAAATAAATATATTATTAAACTACTTACAAGTCATGCCGCTTTGAGGAAATAAATGAGTTGTTTGGGATAAAAAACGGACATAACATCCAGACGCATTGGAAAATCCATTGTGTCTGGATTTTATGTCCGTTTGTTATCCCAAACAACTCAAATAAAAGAAAATCTCGTATGTATACGTACCGGTTTAGGATCATATACACACTGCCTGAAAGATGAACTGACAGTATTTCTCAGTTGTCTTCCAGGAGCAGTGCAGGTTATTGTTACATTATCTCTGTATGGCAGCAAAACACTTTCAGGATCTTCTCTAATCACCTTCAGGCCATCATTTTTGTCGTCAGACAATGTTACACATCTTGCATCTGCAATATTAATCTGGTTTTAATACAGAACTATTTAATAGGTATAGTACAATAAATAAAAAATAGTTATTTTACATTGACATTCCGGTGCTGTTCCGTTCCAGTTGCCACTTGAAGTGCAAAGTAGTGAAGAAAATCCAGACATTACGTATCCGAAGTCACACTGAAATTGAATAATGTCTCCAAAATGGTAAGCGTTCTTCGTTGACAACAGTTTGCCATTTTCTGGAGAGGCGAGAGGTGGACACATCACTGGCACACAAGATTTGTTCCTCTGATATGTATCGCCGTCTCTTTCACCGGTTTCAGATGTTTCAATAGCAAATCCTGCAGTACCGTTTGAAGAGTATAACTCATATCCGATATTGCAAGCACATGAGAAGTTTCCAGGCCTGTAAAGAAAACATTTTTTATATTTTCGTTCGTTGCCTAACTACTAAAGACAAAAACAGACAATTTTTAAGAAAATATGCATGCGATAACACGTGTTGCTCACGAATTTATTCCCCAAGGACCCGTCAGAGATATTCTGAAACCTTAGAACATCCACTTTTCACTAGTAGGTAGTACCGGAACTCAGTCCAGTGGGACGGGCAGTGAACCCGTCGCCACTTATCATGGACATAAGGTACAATACATGCATCGAAATTGAAACATGCAGGTTTCCTCACGATGTTTTCCTTCACCGAAAAGCCGGTGGTGCTATAAATCGTACATAAATTACGAAAAACCCATTGGTACGAGTCGGCCTGGCGGAATACGGTAAGAAAATACTCACGTGTTAATACATTTCTGATCACACCCTCCATTTTGTTCGCTGCATTCATTGATATCTGAGCAGTCTAATCTAGCGCATCCCATTATTTCAACTTTCAGACATGGTGCTCCAACGTAGTCTTGAATTTTGAATTTCACATATTGCGCTTCAATTGGCATTGGTAGATTTAGAACTGATAGAGTGGGCTCCAAGATACGGAATTCTACTGCCGTGCCATCAGGATTGGTGTAGTCCTTAAATACATCGCTTAAGTCGTTGGTGTATTGTATCCGAATGGCAGAAGTGAAAGCAATGTTGCCATCAGCTCGCATGACACTCATGGTTCTGAAACCTCTAATGATAGTTGGTGATCTTAGGTCTATTAGTACCCAGTTGGCACCAGCTTCTAAATTGTTACCGCACCAACCACCTCCGTTGTTTAGGCGGACCATCTGAAATGGTAAAAAGTACGTAGTAAATATTACACCTAAAGATTAAATACATTTATGTAATATTAATTTAACATTAAAGGTTAATGTTATAAGAATAATAATATTAATGAGATGATTTGGTTTTGGTTATACATATTATGTAAACAATTATTGAATACTAACTCCTTTGTGATATCCAAGTTCCGGAGTAGACGTTGTGATAGATTCGTCGGGAATGGCACCATTAATCAGACCAAGATCACCAACTGGTCTGCAGTCCAAGCTTGGTGAGAAGCCAGGGCGGCAAGGACAGAAGAAACCTCCCTGAGTATTCTTGCATTCTGTTGATGCCGTATCACATTGATTGCTAAGGCACTCGTTGATGTCGTCACAAGTGGGTGCTGGATCAAATTCTTGATTTGTCCCACATCTTAGTACGCTTGGTCCATTGAGTTTGTATCCTAAATAATGAAAGTATTATATTACTTGTAATCTTGTTGCATAATGCAAGGATACTGATCAGAAATTGATTTGGTCCATACCTTTGTAGCACTGAACGCGAGCCTCATCACCATACATGTAAATCCTAGTCTGGTCAACTATAAATCCGTTTTTGATTTCAGGGAACTTCGGGCATAACGCCTTTGAACACGAAGGAACGTCTCCAGACCAGGTTCCGTTGCTCATACAAAGCAAGACAGGTTGGCCTGAACGCACATAACCTGGTTCGCACTCATATCGCACAATTGTACCGTAGCTTCGTCCGCCGCCATTTAGAATAGTTACGTTTGCATGAGGAACATCGGGAAGAGCTACGCACTGTGATGCTGTAAGAAATTAGACATGGTAAGACGTAGTTCTTTTATTTTCAAATATTATATTAGGACGCACATCGAGCGCGGTAAATACACACAAGACCGCATCGCACCGCGCTCAGGTTGTGGAGCTCCTAATAGAAAATTAAGATGAATACTTGATTGTTATTGTAAAAAAATCTTACCAAGGCAAGTAGGTGTCCTTTCCCATCGTCCATCAGATAGACAAGAAATTCTTTCGATAGGCTGTCCAGTTGGAAATGCGAAACCAGCATAACATTGATAAGTTGCAACACCTTTGTAGGTGACGTTTGTAGAACCTATTGAGAACCCGTTGTCTATTTGTGGAACTGGACCGCAATAAACCTCTGAAAAGCACAACATCATCAATATAAAACGAGGAACACTAATCATTCAAAGGAAAAATACCGTATTACAAATTTTAATACCTTGACAGCTAGGGACGTAGGTGATTGACCATTTGCCTCCGTCTAAACATTTTGTATTGATTCGAGATTTGCCTGTGGCGAATTCTTGACCGATTGGACAAGAGAAAGTACTAACTGTTCCAAAGGCGGTATCTCTGTTTGAAGCTAAAGCCCCAATGCCAGACTGAAGTGGTGGGCAATCTGTAACATGAATAATAAGAATAAATATAAGTTTAATAAAATTCTGTATAAGTACATAGTTATAATATTAAAATAAGATTTTTCTATTAATTAAAATTCTCAAGTCCGTTATTTGAATTCAGTATCTTTGAAGCGTTTACATAAGATATGAATATTATGTACCTATATGCACATAAAAAAAACATAATTTCTTAAAGATCAGTGTCAGATATTATATGGTACTACATAGCAATACCTTGTATTTATTCTGTGCTTATACCATAGGATAATATTAGGAATTAAAAAAAATATATATTTACTTACCAGCTGAGAAAGTCGCCTTCCACCCTTCTCCATTATGCAATGCATCAGACACAAACCGAATAAGCATTTCGCCACTGGAAGCAGTCAATGTTATTCTAGGCTTTATTGTGAATCCATTTTCGGAATGTAATCTCAAACCACCTGTGCTTGCACCGTCAAAAACTTGTACCACATCAGAGGGATGAATGTTAAATTCGTCAAATTTCAGTGATAGCGGGCCTCCGTTTGGATTTTTTATCCTATATAGACATTCTTGATTGTTTGGATAATTGCTAAGGCCGTAAGCAGGAGAAGTAAATGTTCCATTTGCAGCAATTATTGTGGCTCTGCAACCTTGTGAGTATCTCATATTGAATCCCTTTTTAGAATCGCCAAGACTGGTGCGGAAATACATGTACAGATGATTTGTCGTAGAAATAACAACTTTCTGGTTGTCTTCTCCCGGTCCCGTTAACCTTGCAAGTACTGGACTAGAGGGACTGTTTCCATCTTTTACGACGATGTAGTCTCTGTTCAATCCTAATTCTAAATCTTCAATTTCCAATGAAACGATTCTGCCTGGTTGAGCTTCAATAATGTACATGCATTCCAACCCACCGGGATAGCCGTTTGGATAGCCAGGAGACGTTAAAACTTGACCTTGAGGAGTAGCTCGAAGAATACCACCGCAGTTTGAAGACTCAGTCTTCCAAGAAGCACGAAAACCTTTCTTTTCCACGGAACCATCCGTGCTGAATTTGATGATCATGAAGTTAGAGGCAGATACGAAAAGTTTGCTTGATAAATCTTGTTTTCCCGATAGTGTCGCTAGATTGACAGATTTGTCTTCGGTCCTGCCGCCCACTAAGATTTGAACAGTGTCGAAAGACTTTTCAGTTTCAAAATCTTGGAACTGTAAAACAATGTTTTGACCTTGAGGTCCTTCAAGAGTCCACTTGCATTCGCTGAAAGGAGGATATTTGTGAGGATAGCTGGGACTCTCAACGACGTCCCCACTGCTGGCCATGTAGAAGTGGCATTCGGAAGCACAGTCCATTTCGTCGGAGGCATCACCACAATCGTCTTGTTTGTCACATTTGAAGGCTGCGTTAATGCATCTTCCGTTTGAACAATGGAAGGTTCCTGGAAAAGAAATGTATTGTTAAAAACTATTGTTTCAACAACCTTAGCATTGCTAATTAACGCATCCGTTTTGTGAAAATTTTGTAATCAATTAAATTAATTAAAGCATCAAAGACTGACCAGTTGGGCAGGCTTTAGCTCTGCACATAAAAGGTAGAAGTGTTTCGCATGTAGTTAGTTCCCACGACTGGCTGTCAGATGACACGTGGACGTCGACGCATTCCCCTTCCTTCGGGTTTGGCTGTCGGAGGTCCCAGAAGCCGGCATACTGAGAAACCAAAGCTCCCGCAGCTGACTCCAACGTATTTGTCCTAAGGTCGTCTACGGTAGCTAGACCCAGCCAGTAATGATTGTTTGTAGGGCTAGCCGGCACCATACTGGCAGTCATATTGTTTTCCGTATAGCTGTCTACCACCATTAGTTCGCTGCCGTACCTGAAAATAAGATGAACAATTTTGTTATTAAGAACAAAAGTTTTCGTAAAATAAACATTTTCCATTTCTTCTAAATAATTAATTACCTTCGACATAGTTCTGCCGCTTTTTCCCAAGAATGTCTGATATTGAAAAATTTGTAACAATGAAGACCCTTCAACTCCCATCCTGAAAATGAAAAATTATGCAAATATTAAAATATGTTTATGGACCCTCCAACATTTAAGGCGCACAATACTGAAGGAAGTTGCTATAATTGAAAAGTGAAAGAATAGTCGTGTATTTGTTTATCTTCATTGCGATATTAGCATTGCAAACAATAAATGAGTTCTCCAGTCGATAATGTGTGTAAATAAACTTTCATTGTCGATGCTCAAATAAAGTGACTTTCTCCATGCTAAGGGCTTGTGGTAAAAACTTTGGTATGTACTTTTTTTTAAACATATAGAAAAGAGGATACGACGTTTTTATAGTTAGGGTTTCTATTTATTTTTGGAAATTTGACTTGCTGTTAAAAATAGGTGCCTTGTAAAAAATATGTAACGAAATATGTTATGACAAGAACGGTAATATTATTTTGGACGTAAAGCACCTACCAGCATTAACTTTAAATACCATTATTTAGTAAATAGAAACCATTACTCCGTACAAGACGTTTCACGTATTCCACTGCGGCTGCGTCCCTCTCCCTGATAAAGCTTACACGATTTTTAGAGGGATGATCAGACTACCAAAAATTACTGAACAACTTATCTATAAGAGTAGCATAACCCCATTAAACATTATAATATAAACATATTATGTTTTATCTGAGAGCGTGCGTATTTGATTCCGAATTGAAATCAGTAAGGGCTACGATCTTTGAAGCTTCGAATAGCTGATCAAGGTATCAAACACAGTTAAATGAGCAGAGGTTCTAACGAATTCGTTACATTGGCACTGAACAGAATAAAACGAACGTGTTTCGGCTGTCAAATAGGTAAGAAATACGTCTGAGACGCAAACCAAACCGACCTATGAACATCCAAATGTTTCATTAGCTCATTGATATAGCTCTTACGTAGGTATAACGTGACACGTTTTTGAAAAGATGATTAATAAAACAAAGGATAACTTATCGGCATTAAGATTACAAAATATCTGATAATGTCCAAACTGTCAGATAGTTTGTGATCTGAATTTACCCGAAGATATACATTCTGATCACATATGCATTTGGGTATATCCAGATCACAAAGAGTATCTGATACCTACGAGTATCTGATAGTTTGAAAATAGTCAGATATTTTGTTACACTCTACCTTCCTATAAGTTTTTATTTGAATTTAAAATAAGATAAAATTATTCATTATTTGCACACCAAATATACAAAAAACAACAGCATTATACACGAACAAGAGGCGTACAAATAGCGGGCATATCACTAAAAGTCAGTATTAAGTAGGTATAGAGATGCGTAGAGATGAAAATCCGCAGTAAATTCTTCCATCATTAAATTATGTAAATCGAATAAGTCAGTTCATTGACGCGGAAAAGGTTCCGAATCAGGAACTCGAAATGGGGTTCGAATGAGTAAGCTGAAAGAAACAGATTATAGACGCACCATCCACAATGAATAGGCAAAAACGCGTGAATCAGCTCTTATGGAAAACGTTAACCTCAGTTCCGCAGTCACTTTTACATCCGTGTGTTTCCAATAAAAAGTGTAAACATGCTCGATGTTTGCTGGCAGGGTTTCCTGATCTGTGTTTACGGAAAAAACGAGACAAGTCCTTTGTGATTTCAAATGTTCTGACTACAGATTGGCAACTAACGTGTCTCCACCTTTACTAATTATGCATCGCAGAGTAGGTACGACGTTATATTATCTAGATCTCATGGAATCTCATTCCATCCTCATTAGTGAACGGCCTTTGTCCTACATTGGCTTTTAGCTAGGCTGTAACATTTTTTTATGAGAAAAACTAAATTCAATAAAGAAAACAATTTCGCGAAAAATGCACACCCACTAATAAGGTTACCGCACCCCAATTTGTCAGGGCCATGGCTCGTGAACGACAGATTACGTGGGATTACACTATCGAATAGCCTGACGCCCGCTTTGTGATGTGGAAATGTGGAAAACACGTTCCCTAAGCGATAAGACCCTGATAATACCTATCCAATGGATTGGGATAACATGGGATTCGCCTTTGTAATGAGTTTTTGGTTTTATGTAGATAGGGTTTCTTCCAATTGGCTAGGTTTCTTCGCGTTAGTCTGATAGAAATCAATTTCGAAGCTTATTTAGTCTTTTAGGTCCGCCACGTACATCCGGAATAAACCTGATTCGGAATTAGATTTCGTGCTTGTGTTGCCGCTTTCAGAGACTTTTTCACTAGATCTAGTGATTTTTTGATGTCTTAGATGGCATATTTTAAAGTGATTTTTGAGCGTAGGCGTTGAACGATATCATATCGTGACGGTGCAGTTGCGATGTCGTTGCGGCATAGTTGCGAAATCGCCTACGCTCAAAAACCGCATGTGTATAATGGTTCATGCCATTTTGTTTGCAGATTATGTCTAATGTTAAAACTATCGATAGTCTTTTGATATAGTTGCATTAATATTGGAATACAATTTACAAACCATCATCATAACATTCGGAACGTCATGACCTCATCACATGATAGTAATTATCATGTATAGAAATTGTTTGTTTTGTTTTAATAAATACCTAAAAATGCAATAATTGTCATTAATTTGGCGTTTCATACATTTTTATTTGAGGCATTTTTTAAACAGCGCTCTAGTATTTTTTGTAACCATAGTTGACAAGACTCTACTGTTGAATTGTAAATCAGGATTCCGGATCGCAATTCCGTCTGTGTGTGGCGGACCTTATATGATTTTGATGGCATTAAACAGAAAATAATTCTCATCGCCTACCAAATGGATAGTTGGAACGATAAAAAAGCGAATAGCCATAAATAGAGCGTGTGAGTTTGGCGACTGCATGATCGCGAAGACCGCGATGGATTCACGCTTCACCGACGCCCGGCGCAACACGATGCAATGTGTTTGACCTACTTACGTTGTGTTACCGCTGCGAAAATGCGAAATGCAATGTACATTGACACTACTAGCTTGTTCACTGTTCTTCTTTCTTTTATGTTTGGCTACGTAAGTCATCTTATTTCTAAGCAAAGTGTATACAACAATACAGTTTCGATAATACACGAGGAAAAAAATATTATGTCGCTCTATATGACTGTTTGTGTCCTGCTAAAGTTTCCATGAACTTTATGACAAAAGCGAGCCTAGCAAAAAGCAGACCTTGCAAAAAAGCTGGTTTGTTGGTTGTGTCATAATTATATTAAGGACTATTGCTAACGAGACCCTATTACTAAGCCTACGCTGTTCGTCCGTCAGTCCGTCCGTCCATCCTTACTCTAAAAGGCTGTATCTTTAGAACTCTAACATGTAGCGAGATGAAATTTTCACTTTCTGCTATTAATAAATAAAAAATAAAAAGGTAAAATAAATTTGTTTTCGGCTCTATCATAAACAGGTTAATACAACACGCGTCAAACTTGGTGTGATAATAGAGAGTAAAATAAAAGATAATAGAAACCGGCCAAGTAGGTCTCGGGCTCGCGCTAAGGACTCCAGAGATATACAACGTGTTAACGAATTAACGCAAAACTAGAAAGTAGTTTGTTTAGAATCAAGAGCAGAATCGAATTATCATGGTTTCAACATAGGTAATTTTTTTCAAAATATTAAATAATTTGTTTAGTAAAATTAAAAATTTACTGAACCCGATGTCAACTTACCCCACGGGCACACTCACCCTACTTACTACAAAAACAGGATTATTAAAACGTATCCATGAGTACGTAAGCGCTTTCATTAATTGCTGAAATGATAACAAATCATTTTTGCCTCAAACCTAAAATGCGAATAACTTGAAATTTTAACTATCAAAATAACGAAATTACTGTTTCAATCTAATTATTTTGTTATAAATCAGTTGGGGTGTATGAGGTTTTGCGCTAATTCATTAACACGTTGTATAAGGTCTAACAAAACTAACTGAAACTATTTCAAGGGGATGATCAGATCATCAAACTGAACAACTTTCTCTATGGGACCAATATCGAAATCGCGAAGAAAAAAAGCTGTTCCATACAAACGTACTCGACCTAAATGTATGGGACAGCAGATTTTTTTTTCGCGATTTCGATATTGGTCCAATAGAGAAAGTTGTTTAGTTTGAAGGTCTTATCGTACCCTTAAAATAGTTTCACCTAATTTTGTTAGACCTTATATTTTTTTAATTTTGGTGGTTGGGAACCCTCGGTGCGCAAGTACGAGTCGCACTTCATCATCATCATCATAGGTATACGTCCCACTGTAGAGCAGGCCTACCCTCAAGGTATGGCACCCGGCTCGCACTTGGCCAGTTTTTATGTAACTCAACTAAAGGCATTCGGTAGCAATTCACACGGTCTATCTAATTTCGTTTGAGCTGACGAAAGACCGTTAGCATGAACATTGTCTCAACATCCAATTACACCAACATCGCTAAATATATGTAGGTGTGTTCAATGACCCAAATCTGCAAACTACCTGTACTTTGTCCATTACACGAATGAAGTTCCTTGGATCATATAAATTTAGCATTTATGTTCCAGGCTTAAGACTTATAGTTTGGTGACTTGTTACGTGGAATAGATTATAGATGCGCGGGCGTCACGCATTGTCTCATGCGAATCTAATTATTACCTGCGTCGTCCATTGGCCGCATCGCGTTTTCCTACTTATCTTCAATGCGATTGCATAAAAACAAATGCATAGATAATTGATGACAAACCAGTGGACCGGTTAAGTTTAAGTTCTTAGAAAACTGTGTTACTGACCTCGGTAATGGGTTGATAGTTGATCTAATAGGGTCCTTCTTAATAATGTTAACGTTTTTTGTCAATGATTTTTACTGTTTATAGGGTTCATTACCCAAGGGCGCCATCGGGACCCTATCCATTCTACGCTGTCCGTCCGTCCGTCTATTTGTATGTCTGTCTGTCCTACCTATAAAGGGCTGTATCTTTTGAACAATAGAGTCGTTCTTAATATGTTGACGGTTTTGAAGGGGATGATCAGACCATGAAACTGAACTACTTTTTCTATGCCTAAAACCAAAGACGTAATCGCGAAAAAAATCAGCTGTTCCATACAAAACTGCAAATGCAAACCTACTCAATGTACGTAATAACAGCCTATATAAGGCAGCTAATTTTCTTTTCGCGATTATGATGCTAGTCCCATAGAGAAAGTTGTTCAGTTTGATGCTCGGGTCATACCCTTGAAAAACCGTCAGCATATTAACTCATATATCCCTTGTACTTTTAGCACCTTCCATTTCGGAAATTTTTGGATAATGTCGCTCTTCAATAATCATAATGAAAGGCAATATGACTGCACCTTCTTTCAAATACGTAAAGCAAAGAGGGAAACACCATTTGCTTGGCAAAGGATTTTTTTATTATCTTCTTTCATTCCTTTGTATGCATGTGCAAGCATTCGACTAAAAAGGTTCAACTGCAGGCTCACGAACGCGGAAACATAGATAAAGGTAAAGAGAAGGCCATGCAAAAGATACCCGTATTTAATTTCCGCGAACTGATATCTAAAGCCATAGAATTTGCTACTAGGTATACAACGTATCCGTTAATGAATCTTCATTGAAACATTCTATTCCCATCGAGAATCGAGAGTCATGGATGACTAGTTGTATGTAACTGTAGAGTATCGTTGTTTACTGTTCAATGCAGCTAGGTTTCGGTACGGATGTCGACGGCGACCACTCGAGACGTCGACTATAGGTCATTTGTACCGAGTGCTCTCTGAAGCTAACCTTGTGAACGATAAGTTACTGCTGAGGATGGAGAAGTATTGTATTTAGTACCTATAGGCATATGTTGCTAAGATTCAATTTCCCTAGAAATTTCCATAATCCACAGAAACAAAATGCTTATTTCGTATCTATCTCTCGTGCTCGTATAATTTGTTACATTAAATTTAACATCAATCTAATGCAGTATTTTGAACTTGTTTCTTGTCAATTTCACGCATGAGAACCTGCAGTTTTAGAGCAGGGTTTGTTATTAGATTTACTATAATAAAATAACGAATAGGTGTATTGGTGTAATTCGAATTCATAGGTGAGTCACGTTTGTATGATCGAGGTGGTGCCTTTCACTCATTATGAATGTGAGCCTTCAAGGCTGTAACCAGTTTGCCGCTCAATTGACTATACTAACACAAAGCCTGCATTGTCTCGACCAGAAAAAAATTACAAATCAATGTCACATGGACTTGCTTCTCGATTGAGATAAAAAGTTTAGGCTTTATCTATAGTTATAAACCTCCGTATGTAAGAATAGCTTGAGGATAGTTTTAGCTGCGCGCTCCATACAACAAAGAGTGGTTATATTTTTGATACTAACCAATTAAAGTTAATGAAAAATTTCAGGAACAATCTAGAAACTAATCTCTATGCGTGTATGTTGTCATGTCAGATTTTCGTTAAAATATACATACCTACATGGATTAATTTATGATTTGTGTCTTATATCTGAAATTAATTATTAATCTATATTGTGAAATCTTTAAGGCACTGTAACTTTAAATCTATACATTTTAACGAAAATCGGACAACATACAAGCATTCTGGATTCTGTGTCTAGATTTAGAGACTAGATTTTTGAAAAATTTCATTTACTTTAATTGGTTACTATAGAAAAATAACTTAACTTCGTTTGTATGGAGCTCGCAGCAAAAACTATCCTCTTAATCGAAATCAGTAAACAGCTCATGAATCCGTGCTTCGGATGGCATGTTAAGCCGTTGGTCCTGGCTCCTATATCTGGTGGTAGTAGTCGTTACATAAAAATCACGTCAGAGGCCGTATAAGGCGGTCTGAAAAAAGAAGAAGTAAACAGCCACAACCAACGTTACTATTATTAAATTCTTAGCATCTGAATAATATGCTTTCATCGACCTTTCAGACCTTACATTTACATAAATTTTGTTACGAAACTTATTTAAAAACGAACAATGATTTTCTAGCGCTTGCACTAAATCTCTCTTTATCAAGATTGAGATTAAAATAAAAACAAGAACCCAATCTTTTGATTTTAAAAGTAACTCAGCATCATTAAATAATTCGTGTTGGGCGGTAATTAAACAATCACTGCCATTGTTAAAGCTTGCACCGATGCAGATGGGCACCAACCACCAAGCCGCCTTACTAAGCAACTGACCTAGATTGTGATGCTCCAAATCTCATGGCAAATGCGTGCCAAGTTTACAATAAACTTAATAGGCCTATACCTGACGCAACCGAGATTTGACAATAACTTTAATGTCCTACGATTAAAGACGTCGTTTAAAACAGGCGGTGCCGTGACTTTGGGGTTGGTTGGTAATCAATCATTGTTTATTGTTGGCAATATAGCCTCCCTGAAAAAACTGTTTAACATCAGGTGAGCTAAATATTGGTTCGAAATGTTTATAAAAAAACTACCGGCGCCCGTGATTTCGTACGCGCAAACCATGACTTTAAATACTAATAACTTTTGATTGCATAAACTGATTTGCGATGAAATAAAGCCTAAATGTTAATCAAAACTTAGCCCTATTTTGTGAAAACCCCATTAAAATCGGTTCAGTAGTTTTTAAGTGATACGTGCACAAACAAACAGATAAACAGTCAAAACTCCAAAAACTTGACTCAGTTTGTATTAACATTTAGGCTTTATTTCATCGCAAACGACCCTAATTAATATTTTTCCAAGTAGATACATTATCTTTAATGTACATCTATGCCATGTTTACTATTTTATTAAAATTATGTACTTATCGATGTACATTTCTGTTTACTATTGTCATTGCGTACATGTAGGTATAGATTTTGAGCAAGTAGTAAATTTCGGATCAGCAATCAAATTTATTGTTCAATGATCAAAAATAATGAAGTGGTCATGGTTATATAAAGAATAATGCCTCATGCACACGGAAGGATTTAGAGGTCAGCATATAATTAACCGTCAATTGTCCATCAGATGGATTCTGATGTAGCTTTACGCAAAAAACGTTAACAACGCCGACGTTAATTTGGACAGCGGACTTGTTGAGTTTTAAATCTGTCTACTTACAGGTTGTAAAATTAAAAAAAATACGTTACATATCTTAGGGGACTATGGAGCCAACATTGAAATCAGCTGTTCCATATAAAACCGGAGCGGATATAGAACTGCCGATTTTTCAGTTTGAAGCATCCCGTTTAATATTATGTAAATGTAACGCATTTAATTTTACATCATGTATTGCAGGTATAGCCCAGTCATTTTACGGAGTTTTGTTAGACGGGGTGGGGAGTAATTATGAATTGGACTTTTAAACTGTAAGCGGCACCATTTGGTGACAAAAAGACTAACTGAAAACATAATTTAAAAAAATCGCTACGCAACATAGAAATCGAATTTTTATCTCCCAGAAGGCTTTTAAATTAATAATACGAATACCAATGAACTCTTTTTAAATTCTTTTTGACATTTAAAAAATGAGATATTTCAAAGAAAATACTAATGTATTTTTCAAAGCCTTCTAAGTAGACAAACATATTAACACCATGTTTGAAGTATGTATAATGGTAAAGCGTTAAAAGCTTGCAAAAAAAATTTACCATTCGTTTTTTAGAACGAGATAAATGCAAAATTTAAAATTTGTGGCTGTTGCTGACGTGATATTGTTTTATTTTGGTACATTTACAAGCTCACATTGGCTCTTAAATACTATACCAAAAAAAATATCAATTAATAATTAGTCCCGGCTCAAACCGTAAAATGACTGGGCTAGTATGTGTATATTATTGGAAACTGTGTTGGTTCTAATAATTCAGATAAATTGAGATGCAGTCCAGTTACCTGCTAGCGGTTGTATCTAACAGAAGGTAGTTATTAAACTGCGTAGACGTAGTTGTGATTAGCCTGTTGTAGGCCAGTAGCTAACGGTAAGACTTTGAGATACTCGCTGGAAACTGGGGGTTGCAATTACGGTGAATCGATAACACCGACTTTATGCAGATCTACTTTGAAAACATGATAGCGAAGATCATAATTATTTATTTGATCTACAGGCTGTAACAAAACACCCTAGTAATACTTAAGGGGGTGGTTTAGAACATAAAATTGAACAAGTTTCACTATTGAGCCATAATCTAGATTAAAAAAAATCTGGCATCCCATATATTTTAGTCGAGTCGGTACTGCAGTTTTGTATGGGACAGCAATTTTTTTTTCTTTTTTCTCTATAGTGAAAGTTGTTCAGTTTTATGGTCTGAAGCACTCCCTTAAGTACATATTACTGGGGTTTTTTAACTATTACGCCCTGTAATACATATCTATCTATACTATTATAAAGCTTTAACAGAAGTGTGTCTGTACATTGAAGATATTAACAAAAAATAAGTTACGATATGGTTTTTAGGTATCCCTGATTCCATATCACCAATTTTTGGATTTTTTGTCCGTCTGTTTGTTTGTGTGTTTGTTTGGGTGTTTGCTTGTTTGTTTGAACGAGCATCACGCAAAAAGTACTGAACCGATTTTGATGAAACTTTTTTTGTTTGATTGCTTATGATCTGACTTAAAATCTGGTATATAATTTGTGCGGACGAAGTCGCGGGTTAACGCTCGTACTATTATAAAACTATAACAGAAGTGTGTCTGTACATTGAAGATATTAACAAAAGAAATGTCACGATATGGTTTTTAGGTGTCCCTGATTCCATATCACCAATTTTTGGATTTTTTGTCTGTCTGTTTGTTTGTTTGAACGAACATCACGCAAAAACTACTGAACCGATTTTGATGAAACTTTTTTTGTTTGATAGCTTATAATCTGACTTAAAATCGGGTATATAATTTGTGCGGACAAAGTCGCGGGTTAACCCTCGTACTAATATAAAACTGTAAATATAAAAAAAAATGTGTTTGTTTGTTTGATCGAGCATCACGCAAAAACTACTGAACCGATTTTGATGAAACTTTTTTTGTTTGATAGCTTATGATCTGACTTAAAATCTCGCGGGTTAACGCTAGTAAAATTATAAACTTGACGTGGATGTTCATTAAAGATATTTGAAAATAATTATTTAGGGGCGTATAATAATGATGAATGCATTGATACCATTCCTAGAATTTTTATCTTCTTGTATCACTTAAAAAGTACAGAACCGATTTGCGTGAGATTTTCACAAAAGCATAGTGCTTAGTTTGGATTAACATATAGGCTTTATTTCATCGCAATCGGTTCATTTAATCATACGTTATGAGTATTTAAAGTCAGTGGTCTGCGCTTACGAAGTTGCGCGGCTAGATTTTATATAAAAAAATTGTTTTCCGTAATAAACGTCTAATAAATTCACTCCACCTAACTTTATCACGAGAGTTTGTTTCGTCAAATTGAAAAACTTTGTCTTACCTTGCCTCATGGGCTGAGTATGTAAGTACTTAACCTACACAAAGTATGTGGTGAACCATTATACGAACGAGGTGCATGGTTATTTTAATCTCACACGTCGATGATTCATTAAATGGCATCATATTTTGTAAACACAATTTTTATTGTTATTAGAGATTCCTTTATTTGATTTAAAAGCCGTGGTAGTCCAGTGCAGGAGGCGATGGTTCGATCCCCGTCCAGGCCGACTCGTACCAATGAGTTTTTCGGAATTTATGTACGATTTGTAACACCACTGGCTTTTCGGTGAAGGAAAAAATCGTGAGGAAACCTGCATGCTTCATTTTCGAGGCATGTATTGTACCCACTGCCCATTAAAAGTAGCGACGGGCTCACTCTCCGTCACACAGGACAGAGTTTCAGTACTACTAGTGAAACGTGGATGTTCTGAAGTTTCAGAATATCTCTGACTACCCCCTCGGGGAATATAGTCTTGAGCATATGCAAGAGATTCCTAAGCTTCAAGTTAAGCTGTATACATAACCTTAGCTTAAGAATGTATAGTAATACTTATTAGTTATTAAGTTGTGTTATGTTGTAGAGATTCTGGCTGCATCTTCTCTGCAGCGACAACACGTTCCGACGCAGTGGTAGTTTAGAAAAAAATTGCTTTCTATTAAAAAAACCGCATCGAAATAGGGAGCTACGATGCCACAGACAGACAGACAGACAGACCGAAATAGGCGTCAAACTTATAACACCCCTCTTTTTGTTCGCGGGTTAAAAAGATTTCGTTTAATAAGTGGGCTTCAAGCTCCTATATTGAAAAAATTTGTACTTTTTTTTTCTCTTATAGAACAATTATCTTCAGGTGCTTTTCGGCCGGTAAACTCACGTGCGTACTATGATTTATTCTGTGGTACCTTTGTAGTACGGATAGCTGCAAACCACACTATATAAGGTCTAACAAAATTAGCTGAAACTATTTTAAGGGGATGATCAGACCATGAAACTGAACAACTTTCTCTATGGGACCAATATCGAAATCGCGAAAAAAAATTTGCTGTCCCATACATTTGAGTCGAGTTATGTTTGCAGTTTTGTATGGAACAGCTGATTTTTTTCTCGCGATTTCGATATTGGTCCCATAGAGAAAGTTATTCAGTTTGATGGTCTGAGCATACCCTTAAAATAGTTTCAGCTAATTTTGTTAGACCTTATAAGCTGAATTTAAATACAATGTCACCAATTACCTACTTGACATTTACGATAGTTCCATATCTTTTTGAACTACAATACATAATATTTAAAAAAAAAGATCCTCGCTAGAGAGAGCAGAATGACAGAATTATTTATTGAGAATTTTCCACTGCGTCGGAACTGCACAATAAGCTGACAATAACCAAAGACCATTCCACACTGCATTGACACCAAAGGATTTAAGAGAAAGTTATTTAAAATGTTGATCCACAAAGATTTTTTAATTATTCTGTTTGAATATGTCATGTTCGAATTAGTTTAATGTTAAAACAATTCTTCATGAATAGTAAAAAAACCGGTCAATTGCGAGTCGGACTACTCGCGCACCGAGGGTTCCGTACCACACCACCACACAACAATTATTAACTTAGAAACAAGTTTTGTTTTCTCCGGGACCTTCCCGACGCGATACCGACTCACACTTGGTCAGTTTTTATTATTTGTTGTTATACAGTATACTGTAGATTTTGCTCTATATTCACACCAAGTTTGACGTTTCTTTATATTACCGTTTTTACGATAGAGGGGGAAGAAAAAATGTTGATAAAAACTTGTTTCTTGTATGAGGACCCTTTATTTAACTTTTTGACATTTTTGTTATTTGTTAGCAAATCCGGCTGATTTTGTAAAAAATTCAACTATAATAGCTATTGCGGTTCAAAAGTTACAGCCCTAAATAGGTAAGACAGACGGACGGACGGACAACGTAGGCTTAGTAATAGGGTCCCGTTTTCACTCTTTGGGTACGGAACCCTAAAATACGTTTTTTACCTGTACTATCTAAACTATTATAAAACTGTAACAGGAAGTTTGTCTGTACATTGAAGATATTAACAAAAAAAAGTTACGATATGGTTTTTAGGTATCCCTGATTCCATATCACCAATTTTTGGATTTTTTGTTTGTTTGTGTGTTTGTTTGTTTGAACGAGCATCACGCAAAAACTACTGAACCGATTTTGATGAAACTTTTTTTGTTTGACAGTTTATTATCTGACTTAAAATCGGGTATATAATTTGTGCGGAAAAAGTCGCGGGTTAACGCTCGTTATAAATAAAATAATTTAAGAGGATATTCCTGATAAAGCGTTCCATAACAAAAGGAAGTTACATCCCGCTTTGGACATTTTGTAATTAATCAAAGTAAAAAAAATTGTTTTAACACAATCTACAGGGTGAAATTGACATCATTAGCATCCTTTGAAACTAAGAGAGCTGAACAACTTTTACTATTGTAGCAAACCTCAAAAATTTCCGTACAAATCTTAAATTAATCCTAGCATTGAAACTAAATAAATAAATAAACGTTTGGTTTTTAGATTGTGTTAACAATTTTTTTTTGTACTTTAGTTGGTAAATATTGACAATAGAACGAAACTTGTTGGTATGCAGCGCGCTCGGGCGCCCTGAAGAGAGTATTCTCTTAAGGTTGCATCCACACAAGCCCACTGCTCGGTTGCATTAGCTTGGGGCTTCATAACGTGCCCAGGCGGAGAAAGCGATGGCATTCTTGGCTCTTATTGGACAATAGCCACGTCCGTTTGGTTAACACTCGGAATTCATTTTCTTTACACCGGGCGTCCGGTATTTCTTAGTACGTTGGTTTATTTTTAAACTAACGGGATAATGGGATAGTTGTGACTTGAATCTCATTTCTTAATCTCAAAATTATATCTAAAATTTTTTGATATTTGTGAAATTTGTCTATCTTTCATCATTTTATCTTCGTATAATAATAATAACAAGTGGATGACTTAGTAAGTTTTGTTATTTGTTTAAGTACATACTATTAGATGCCTTTATTGGTAACTAGAAATCCTTAATACTCGGAAATTACAGTACCTCGGTCACATTATGAGAAGTGATAAATACCAACTTCTCCAGATTATTCTGCAGGGGAAAATTTTGGGAAGACGAATGCCTGGTAGACGAAGGACGTCCTGGTTTAAAAACTTGTGTGAATGGTTTGATGTGGACACAACCTCACTGCACTCACTCCTTCAGGTCTGCAGTCGCCAGGGTCCGAATAGCCCTATTGTTAGCCAACCTCCGATAGGAGAAGGCACCACATGAAGAAGAAGATTGGTAACTTAACTAGCTGACACGACAGACGTTGTCCTGTCCAATCAGTTGTCAAACCAAATTAGCACACGTAATAGCAAAAACTCCGTAGAAAAAAAGCCCTTTCAGTTTTTACCGAATTTTTTAATTTTCCGTACTACTATTCCAAAAGTTTTTGCCCTTCTAGGTGTCCCCCTTGGGAATCGAACCCACGATCTCCGTGTCGAGAGCCAATGCTCTTAACCATTAGACCACGGAGGCAATCAAAATGATAAGTAGCAATTTTCCTGCTAGTTTAGCAAGTTAACGCATAGACGCCTCCATTATCATCTGTAGAACAGTATCAACGTATACGTATTGACAACGATCTGGTAATTTGGAATAGATTGGATTACCTGCATGCATGTGGTAATATCGAGAGGTATATTATGTGACAGCTCGTAAGATCAAGTTCAAGTATCCATACATAGTTATAGGCATGACTGCGGTGCAATGTCTCTGAGGATATCGCATTAATTGTCTCACTCGTGTGTATGGTCAACTTCATCTATTCTGAGGTGATATGTTTCCAATGTTAATCGAATATAATAGTACAAACGATGTTTAGTGTAGCGAAAAATCTGCCGAATTTTCGCAGCGTAATTTTGGCGCTTACTAGAAAAAATGGAGTGTGTCGCCGGTATAGGGAAAAACATTGCACGCATTTGCGTCACGTAAATTAGGCAGATGTCTTGCTACACTTAATTATATTATGGATATTAACCAATTAAAGTAGTCAATGAAATTTTTAAGGCTGCGCCGAGCTGGTTTTATTATTTTTAAACAATTGAACAACATTTCTGAAAAACAAGAATGTCACATTGTAGTCCTGATAGGCTTTCAATGTATCGAAACCATACGGCTTATTATGTTTTATGCTTGTAGCTATTATCGTTATAAAAACAAATGCGCAGTGACCCGATAAATTGAAAATCGGCAGTGACTACAATGTGACATTCTTGTTTTTTGAAAATGGTGTATAATTGTTTAGAAATAAAAAAATACGATTTGGAGCAGCACAATAGGCTCGGTGCAGCCTTAAGCACGACCTACAAATTAATATCTGAGCGTGTGGTTTGTCAGATTTTCGTTAAAATGTATAGTTTCAAAGAAACAGTGGCTCAAAGATTTAAATCTACATCACTAATACAAATCATATCAATCCTGAGGCCGCGGTTCGATTCCTGGCCTGTACCACTAAGTTCTTCGGAATTTATGTATGGTTGTATTTATCATTTACTAGCTCGGAGGTGAAGGAAAACATCGTGAGGAAACCTACATTCCCGAAGATGAAAAGAAAATACCATAAGTTCGGAGGTATGCATAAAATATGGGTGAGCTTGGGGCGAACACAAAGGACCAGCGCTGGTCTCAGTGTTACAACGACCCTTGATTGCAATAGCCCAACCACAAATAATCAATAATACAAATCATAAGCTGTTAATCCTAGCACTGAAACTGCATATTTTAACGGAAATCTAACAAACCACAGGCAGAAATTAATCATAATCATCATAATCATGAAATTAAGATATATCTAGTGTTTAAACAAATTCATTGACTTTATTAATTAGTTAGTATCGAAAATAGGATCTATCTTCGTTTGTACCTATACAGCGCGCCGCGCCCGGGCGCCGCTCTGCGAGAACTATAATGTCGGTCAAATAACGTGTGACACGGATAGCTGTCTCATAAAAGGGATATCAAACAGGGACTTGTCTGATTTCCAACAGAGAAACGTGTTATGTGCGATATTTAATACCAGTTTCTGTCAAAGGTTAACTTATTTCATCACGTCGTCGCTCGTCGCGTCACTTTCATTTTACTGACATTTTTGTAACTTTCCAGCTAGTAGATATTAAATAAAATTGTTGCTTTGCCAAAAAACAATTGTTTGCTGCAACAGGGTGTTACAGAAGAAAAAATAAAAATTGAAAAATTTTAAGGGGGTGGTTTAGAGCAACAAACTGAACAACTTTCAGTATGGGACCAACAAAGAAATCGGAAAAAAAAATCCTTTTTCCCATAGATTTAGCTCGAGTAGATCTGTAGTTTAGTATAGAACATCGCAAACGCATCGCATCATAGCGATTATGGCAAATCTCCTCATTTTGGGGGAGGCCTATGTCCAGCAGTGGACGTCTATCGCCAAATATGATGATGATGATGATGGAACATTCGATTTTTTTATCATAGTGAAATGAAACTATTATCAAACCCATAAATAGATATAATAAGTACTTAGCATTGTTGCGTAGTATCTAAGGATGAAAGACCTAGCTACCCATAGGACAGGGAATCCTAGTTTTCCCAAACAGTTTTTCAAATTGTACTATAAAGATGCAAATAAAGTTATTTTTATTTTAATTCGTTCGCGATTATTTTTGTAACACCCTGTATCCTTAGTCAGTCAACATCGAAATCGCGAAAAAAAACAGCTGTTCAGTTCAGATCAGCTGATTTTTTTTTCGCGATTTCGATGTTGGTCCAATAGAGAAAGTTGTTCAGTTTGATGGTCTGGTCATCCCCTTAAAAAACTGTCGGCATATTAAGAAGGACCCTGTATTTAACGTTTGATAATTTATTTGATTTGTAACACAATTTGGAAAGTTTATATGCGGCTGTTCATTAACAATTAATTATTAGTTCAAATATTGTATTCTCAAGACTTAATAAAAAGCCGGACATTTAAAAAAAGAATTTGATAAATGTTTTTACATTAAATGAATTATTAGGGTTTATAATTACTATTATAAGGTGCTATTGACAGAACAAGCTAATTTTAGTGGTATTGAACTAAATATCTTACAGACGACTAACTAAATATCTTACTATTGACTTTCCAATTAATTTACTTAAAATTAGTAGGAATAATCAGTTATCAAAGGAGAGCTAAGAATTATTGAGCATACCTTTAAGAGATTTAAATGACGTGTTATACTGGAAACGCGATCGAACTGCAGACAATTTGTATGCATTGGAGTGACGTTCCAAATCGTATGAGTCCCAAGAGAGACTGCGTGACTGATTAAGTGATCATCAATCAGCCTACACAGAGGAATAAACCAAAATGGTGGAATGGAATTCGTCAATATTCACTATAAATAACGCTCACAGGCACATACACACATACTATCTATCTAAACTATTATAAAACTGTAGCAGAAAGTTTGACTGTACATTGAAGATATTAAAAAAAAGAGGTAAGATATGGTTTTTAGGTGTCCCTGATTCCATATCAGCAATTTTTGGATTTTTTGTCTGTTTGTTTGTGTGTTTGTTTGTTTGAACGAGCATCACGCAAAAACGACTGAACCTATTTTGATGAAACTTTTTTTGTTTGATAGCTTATTATCTGACTTAAAATCTGGTATATAATTTGTCCGGACAAAGTCGCGGGTTAACGCTGGTACTATTATAAAACTGTAAATTTAAAAAAAGAAGTTTGTTTGATCGAGCATCACGCGAAAACTATTGAACCGATTTTGTTGAAACTTTTTTTGTTTGACAGCTTATCATCATCATCATCTCAGCCAATACACGTCCACTGCAGGACATAGGCCTCCCCCAAGGATCGCCACAAAACTCTGTCGACTAACGACCGGTCCTGCGCTGCCCTCATGACAGCTTATGATCTGACCTAAAATCTGGTATATAATATGTTTTTATTGATATTAATTGGTATTGTTTGGCCATATATACCAATGAGTTTAGTAGCAAGGTATGTACGTAATACCGACTGCTTTCAAACGGTGAAGGAATACACAGTGAGGAAACCTGCATAATCTGAAGAAGAAATTCTGATGCGTGTGTGTACCTATAGACCACCAATCGGCATTGGGCACTCATGGTGGACTGATGCCCATAAATCCTCCGTGATACAGGCCTGTGCCCTGCAGTGGGACTTACGAGTATCTATGGTCCTTTTTAATATGCTGACACTTTTTAAGGGGATGATCAGACCGTCAAACTGAACAACTTTCTCTATGGCACCAACATCGAAATGGCGGAAAAAAAAAATTAGCTCTTCCATAAAATACTGCAAACCTACTCGAGCCAAATGTATGGGACAGCAGTTTTTTTTTTCGCGATTTCGATGTTGGTTCCATAGAGAAAGTTGTTCAGTTTGATGGTCTTATCATCCCCTTAAAAAAGTATATTATGTATAGGCTGATAATGATGGTGATGATTGCGAGTAATTTGAAGAAATAAACAATTTGATAGACCCACGCACCTGAACGAAGTACATAAAAGGTATATTTATAAATAGCCTTATTATATGGATCCGTCTTTGTTCTACGCCTACAGTGATTTATGTAATAAAATAATAAACAAAAGGAAAACGAGGGATAATTAATAAGATTGACCTTACGCATTTTTGGTAATTATTTATGATAAGGTGTTCACCCAAAAATGCTCATCTGTTTACCTTTATTTTACGGAAAGGATTTATTTTATGCTACCAAAAGCATTAGAAAATGTTTTATTTAAATAAATCCATAAACACAGTGAGGCGTAGAGATAACTCGCGCTTTGTTCTATGTTACGTATTCAGGAAGGATTACATAGTACGAAAAACATGAAAGGAAGGCGAAAACAAAGACTATGAAAAGCTGGGAAAAGAATAGGTACCATTTCTGGTTTTATAATAAAACTGATGCTTTAAATCATACACAGAGAATTCTTATTTATGTTAATGTTAGATACGTACAGTACGACCAGGAAAATAATTCTGCTCGTCAATCTTCGTTTGCGCAGAGCAGTGCAAAATCTGGTATTCTCTATCTCGCTCCAACTTATGGATGCATCGGCAGCGAAAAGGACGCGAAAGCAATAAGCCGATAGCGGCAATGTGTCACATCATGATTGGTCAATATAATTTCGCGCGCTTTTAAAATTTGTCAACTGCGCAGGTACATATCGGTGAGACTTATAAACCAGGTTCTACTGTAGTAGTCTAACCTATCTGCTACATGCAACAGGGACATGCAACTATCATACAATCACCGCTCAAAGTAATGCAACTGTTTACCCTAACACCCTGTAGAACTTTAACATAAGTTACCTTTACAACGTTGAAGATATTTACAAAAAAAAGTGTCGTTATTGTCATCGATTATTTTAATACCCCATAATAATATCAAATCAAAGACTGAAAAATTATGTCTCGGACGGGACTTGAACCCGAAACCTGCCAAACCGAGGCATTTAAGTGTCCATGACTCCAAATCTATATTTTTTAAAGTATGTTTGTTTGTTCAAGCATCTTGCAAAAACTACTGGATCAAGTGCCTACTGATGAAACTTATTGTGTTCTCTTTGTGTGTGTGCTTACGATTAGATTTAAAAACTTGTATTATTTTTCTACAATCAACGCCTACAGACCATGCGGTCAAATTCTCGGGCAAAAGCTTGTTAGTAAATAAATTTGTTAGCGTGGTAACTCGTACAGATTTATCCCGTTAGTGGAAGGTGTTAGGCAAAGTTGGTTTATTAGCCGCATGACTCGATCTCCTGTATTCCAAGTTGAGATGGAGTCTATCTGTCTGCACTTACCGCAGTCTAGGATTGACTTTTAAACGAATGAACTGCGAGGGCATAGATCAACGAAATAGTACCTATGGTTATGATTTAAAACTAGCTTTTTTCTCTTTGAAATTGGCCTTTGTCTTAGCTTGTTTAATTCGTCAACTAAAAAAAGTAATGTAGAACTGATGTATGGTGCGACCTTTTCCCCAACCATCAGAAGTATTTTTTTAAACTTTTTATATTGATTGGTTTTATTTGGGTTCTGTCTCGAATCAGCACGAACGGCATGCCATGTACCAATGAGTTTTTCTAACTTATATACGTAATACCGACTGCTCTCAAACTGTGAAGGATAAGATAGGATAAGACAAGACAGTGAAGAGGAAATTCTGATGCGTATGCGAAGTCTACCATTTGTATTTTGCACGTGTGGTAGACTGACGCCCATACACACTCCTTGAGGGTAGGCCTGTGCCCTGCAGTGGGACGTTTATAGGCTGATGATGATATTAATAAGATCATTGGTAGCGGGTCGCGGGGAGGTAAAGAGTATAGATAGACAAACACTCAATCATTAGGATCCGGGTTCAAATCCATGTGGACAACATGCCATGTATGTACGTAAAACCTACTGCTCTCAAATTGTGAAGGAAAACATCGTGAGGAAATCTGCATATACCACAGATCACAAAAACTAAAGGGAGATGTGAAAAGGGAGCGGGGCCAGTGTCGCAGCAATATGCGCAAAACACACAAACACATTGCTCGCGACAATAAGGATTCAATATATTATGAGGCTGAAAGCCAGTTGAGATATTATGTGTAAATAGTTTACAATGCTTGCGTAGTACTGAAGATTATTCTAACGTTGAGTTCTGATACCGCAATGGATAATGAGCACATTCAGGCTAACAAAATACTTTCTATCGCGTGATACTGCGACACTAGGTTTCGTACTCAGCGCGTTGGTTGGCATCTCTCTAGATCTCTATGGCATATACGCTGAAGAGAAGTTTACCAATCCGCATTCGGCACCCGTGGACTAACGCCCATACCAACCCTCCCTGAGGGTAGGTCTGTGCCATGCAGTGGAACATATGTAGGATGATGATGATGATTGATGTTATTAATATAATAGCAAAACTGTCAAACGATAATTATTAAGTTTTAATGTTTCCTGTCAAGTAATTTCTGATCACTGGTTTAGCTAGAAACCTACATAGCTGTTACCCAAGCCCGGAGGTTTACTTAATAGTTATGTACCAACAAGCTGTTAAGTTTGTTTAATCTGTGGCTTGAAACACGTGTGCCGAGTGGCAATTTCCTGGCTCTAATTATGCGGTTGATGAAAATTACTAAAGCAGTGACCCGATAGATTAATTTTCCTCTCAAATCTCATCATCTAAAGCTAAATCTAATGGGATGAACTGTTTTAATTACCTTTTTGTCTGTTAGTTATTACGGAAACATATTTACTTTACCTAATTTATAGTGGGCCGAATGAAACCATTTAATGTATTATACGCGACCTGTCGAATAATTATTTCTCGGGTATTTGCTAGATAGAACTTGGGTAAAGATATAATAGACGATTTTAAACAAAGTTATTCTTTTTAATTCGGGTATGGTAATGAAGATTTTTAAAGGTATTATTATTACCTATTGCTTTTTGCATAAATCTATCAGACTTTTAAGGCTGCGCCGAGCCTATTGTGCTGCCCCAAATCTAGGTATTCTTTTTATTGCTTAACAATTAAACAATATTTCCAAGAACGTCACATTGCAGTCACTGCTGATTTTCGATTTATCGGGTCACTGCGGATTTGTTTTTATAACATTTGTAGTTATTATCTTTAAAACCGCTAAAAGCGGGCACTTTTGGCGGTTTTAACGATAATAGCTACAAGCATAAAACATAATAAGCCGTAATGTTTCGATAAATTGAAAGCCAATCAGGACTACAATGTGACATTCTTGTTTTTTGGAAATGTTGTTTAATTGTTTGGAAATAAAAAAATACGATTGGGCATCACAATAGTCTCGGGACAGCCTTAACACAAGTGACATCAAAGTAAAATCTATCTTAGGTACATACATACGAGTATAAAACAGTTCCGGACTGACTGACTTACAGACACCACAATGTTCTATGATAGAAACAGATAGAATTTTGGAATATTATATTCTAGTAGAGGTTCATTAGGAAAAGATTTGTCCCTAAGGCAGCCCTAAGGAGTGAAATGGAGTGTGAATGTTTATAATTGTAATCAACGTGCGAGAAGTTGCTGGCAAAAGCTAGTCTTCAATATACTGAAAAAGTCTGAAATAAATTGAGTTTAATTGAATAGAAAGTAAATCATCACAAACGTCTCCGCCCAAAGTATATATTTAACGCAAAAATATAGAGATTCTACTTACGTATAATTTTGTAAATGAATAGACGAAATGCGACAAATGTTTTGATAGCATGATTAATTTCTGTGCGGCATCTGTGTTTGATAGCAAACATTGCGATGTTTTCATTTAGGGCAGTATAATAAACATTTAAATGCAAATGTGAACGTTTTTGCGTGATTAATTAACAATAGAAGTGATACGAATTAATTAATGTATTTTAAATGCTGGTATACGACAATAATAGATTTAAATAAAATCTCTACTCGTATGAGTCGTATGTAACACTGTAAATAATAATATTGTTAAACCAATGTAAGATTTTTTTTATGACTAGTGCAAGATCCCACTGCACTACTGCACGGCTCGTATGCCACCCACGACAAAGCGTTTAAACGAGAAAATCGCCATGCGCGCTCGCTCTGGCGTAATTTGATAAGGGTGGAGGCGCATCTCGTTTTTTATCATTTTATCGGGGGCGGCATGCGAGGCCTACTGGAGGACAAAGGCAAAAGCGCTTCACTAATGAACGAGAAACGAATTGGGCCATATTTTATCATCCAAGTGATGGCTATAATAACGCTGCCGCTATCATAACATAATATTTTCAAGCAGCCAGGAAAGCCTCTTGACTTTAGCTTCCAAAAAAAAAAAAATATCATTTATTACGAGGAACATTAATAACTTATATGGGCGAAAATCTGAAATAAACGATTTTTTTTTTATCAAACAAGACTCATAGTAACCTTTTTTTCTTCTTCCTTCGAAAAGGCAATGAGTCTGTCCGCTATCATATTGAGGCTGGTTTTACGATGAGCGTAAGTGATTTTTGTTATAGTTTGGTTGGCGCCACTGTGCATAATTGTAAATATGCATCAACTTTTAACTATAGCATTTTATATGCATTAACGACGACTTACCACACGATACAGTCATTTATCACGCTTAGCTGTTGAACGGATATAGAAGGTCATTAGAAACTAAAACCGCAATGAAACTATTTCACGACACGTCTTTGTGGATGATTCATGATCATTTTGTGTAGAATGTAGGTATGTAGGTAGTAGGTAGGTGCTATATTTTTGCCATTATCCGGTTTTTTATTTGTTGTGAAAATGGCGCGTAAAATTGTACGGCGCCGCAGCCGTCTCGCTCCGTAGCAACTAGCATTGCTTGATGCGGACTATTGAAATAATACCTAATTAGGTATTTTTTTTGAGTAGGTTTTGTGCATAGATTAGTATATGTGTTCTATGTTCGGCTGTATGTATTTCTTTTTATGAATCACTGGTATTTTTGTCAATGGTAGTAGCCCAGTCATTTTACGGTTTGAGCCGGGACTAATTAGTAATTGAAATTTTTTTTCGGTATAATATTGAAGAGCCAATTTGAGCCTCGGAAAGTACCAAAATTAAAAAAAAATCTCGTCAGCAACAGTTCCAATTTTAAAATTTAGCTATTATCTCGTTCTAAAAAACCTGATGGTACATTTTTTTGCATATATTTAATGCTTTACCAGTATATAAGGTCTAACAAAATTAGGTGAAACTATTTTAAGGGGGTGATCAGACCATCAAACTGAACAACTTTCTCTTTGGGACCAATATCGAAATAGCAAAAAAAAAATCGGCTGTCCCATACATTTAGGTCGAGTAGGTTTGTATGGAACAGCTGTTTTTATTTTCGCGATTTCGATATTGGTCCTATAGAGAAAGTTGTACTACAAACATGGTGTGAATATTTTTGTCTACTTAGAAGGTTTTGCAAAATACATTCGTATTTTCTAATAAATACCTCATTTTTTAAATTTCATCGCCTATATTATTGCTCAAAAATAATGTATATTGTTAAATCTAAGTCAAATGAGTGCATTGGTATTAATATTAATAATGTAAATTCCTTCAGGGACACATAATTTTGATTTCTATGTTGCGTAGCGATTTTTTTTTAAATATGTTTTAAGATAGTCCTTTTGTAACTTAATGGTTCCGGTTATGGTTTAAAAGTCCAATTAGTAATTACTCCCTACCCCGCCTAACAAAACTCCGAAAAATGACTAGGCCAATTAAAAAAAAATGATATCATGAATGATACTCCCGACCCGACCCACCCTGAAAATTTGGAAAGTGTTTAAAATCACCCAGTACACTTGAATACGAAGATTACCAATTCTATTTCATTTGCCTTTATTTTTATTGAATTGATACAAAACTGTGTAGGAGTCTGAATTCTGTGACACCTACATTTCAACCATTATTGCAACGTAAAAACATTGAAGTATTCTAGTGGCAAGGTCTTTGCGTGGCAGCTAATGATAATTATAGAACCTAAGTGTTATGCAACAACAGACTACGTTGCATTAGTAGTAAACTTTAGGACTTAAATAGTTACAGATTATTAAGTTAAAAATATTCACACTTACCATTTGGACACGTGAAGAGGTTGCCCTGAAAGCAAAAAGATATATTTAGTTAAAGATGCACTAAAATTTTAATTTAAAAATCTTATACAATGTTGCGTACCTAATAGCGACATATTAATAGCATGCATAGCATATGATTACGACTATATTCCCCAAGGAGGTAGTCGGAGATATTCTGAAACCTCAGAACATCCACGTTTCACTAGTAGTACCGAAATTCTGTCAACCTATTAATCTTCTATCTTATTTATAAAACAGTTCTGTCACTGGCTGAATGACTGACTGACTCACAGACAAAAACAACGCACAGCCTTAACCGCTGAAAATAGAAACATTTTTGGAATAAATATTCTACAGATGATTTAGGGGTGCACTAAGAAAGCATTTTTCGAAAATCAAACCCCTGCCTGACGGGGTTTGGAAGTTTCCTAAAATCCACGCGAACCAAGACACGGGAAAAAACTAGTACCTTATTTAATCTAATTCTATGTAAAGTAAAGTAAATCTTTATTGTGCATAAATTTAGGTAATTTATCTCGCCAAAAAGTGCTTTTGTGTTACAGTTCCAGTGGCGGATTTGCAGTGTTGGCCGCCCTAGGCCCCAGGCCATGTAGTAAGTACCATCCGCCCCTTTCTCAGCACCCAACATATAGACTACATAATTAATTTACTTTATTGACAACTTTTATCGAAAACGATTCAGAAATTTTAATAATGTGCGCGAGGCTTTAGAATATTTTGGTACTTTGAGTTATTTCTTGCTATCATCAGTGCATTTTTTGTTACGATTGGCCTCCCCTAATATCTGGCCGCCCTAGGGCCTACTGGGCAAATCCGCCACTGTATAGTTCTAAATGCTTTGTAGGGGCAGGTCATATAATCTTCGTAGATCTCTACTACTGTCATTCCTTAGAAATTCTTTAAGGTCAAGGGAACCCTCTATCTATACAATGTTCAATGTCAACCTTAATAAAGTTTATGAAACACAAGTGAAACTTACTGATTTAACATTGTTTTAACAAGCCGTAGTCAACCATAGTTTCAAGTTTTGATGTGGTTTTGCGCGTGAGACGGAATTTGAAACTTTTCTCTACAGAGAATTCCCTTTTAGTTGCTTTGAAACTTATCTCCAAGGAATGTACAAGGTAAAGGCTTCTACAGGATGATACTCTGGTATAGTAATTAAGATATCGTACTGTCTGGTATAAAGACTCGTATTTTAGATATACTTGTTATATTAATTTCTTCTTTCTTATTTATAGTTTTATCCCTACTTAGGTAACTTACATAAATTCTAATTAGGTCATTCTTAATTGACGACGTCTTAAATGGGTGCATTAAAAATCATAAATATGACATAATAGCCTTCGATCACAATTGAAGCATAATTTTCTCTTTTTTTATTATTCATGCATAATCTTAATCATCAGGTTATATAGGTATATGACCCACTGCAGGACACAGTTGGCACAGGCCTAACCTCAAGGAAGGTGTATGGGCGTTATCCACCACGCGTGCCCAATATAGATTGGTATGTCTCATACACATCAGCATATCTGTATTGCAGGTTTTTCGTTAAGAAGTATTGTGTTTTGGGAAATCTGTAGGTACTTGTTGCTATAAGTTATAGGTATGTACTACTTTTAACGATAGATACTGTAATAGTTTTACGAGATAGGACGTTGTCCTCTGGTAAAATCAAATAACACTTCTCACTTAGAGTTTAACACTATCGTGATTTTACTGAACAATTTTCAATTACACACCCAATAAATGGAGTCTGCGGTTTTCTGTTCGGACAAAAACATAAAACGGAATAGTCGTGACAGAATGAAACAGTCTGAATTGCTTGCCAAACCAGGGAAAGTGAGTTAGCGAGGACACTCGCTAGTCGCTACCCATGACCGCACACAAAATCTATTCCAAGTAGAGTCCGCCCATAGAAGGGGTTCGGTCGGTTTACATCCGAAATTGAACTTTCGACTGACGTTTCAGAAGCAAATATGCATTAAGGTATCTATAAGTGACCGCGATGTGATGTGGTCCGCCACATGCATGCAGAATCGTTTAACGGAATTCTAAGTCGGAATTTTAATCTTGTATGGGTTTGATGGCTCCTTAATTCTGAATGGAATTATTCTGGAGTTGGCAAATCGGAATTTCGGATGTAAAGAAGTAAAAAAGCCTGCGCTCAATTGAACGTTGTAAACACTGTTTTACTATTCTATGCAAATATGAGATGAAAAATGATTTATTTGTTGCTAACGTTAAAATGTTGTTGCACGAAAAACAACATGTATTTTCTGAAAGTTCAGGTGTCGTTAATCTGACAACACATTTGAGGTACTTGAGGTACTAAGTGCTTCAGCCATCGTAACGATCCTTGAAAGTGAGCGATATCGCGTGTTGTCTTTTGATGTTTGATATAAATTCGTGTTTTCTTTTATCTTGAACACCTTTAACCTGCCAGCAGGTTTTGTGTCACTCCTTCCCTCTTCTGACCACTATCTTGTCTCTAACTGGGCTGTTATTTTCCTTTTCCATTCCATTGTCTGTACATTGAAGATATTAACAAAAAAAAAGTTACGATATGGTTTTTAGGTGTCCCTGATTCTATTTCTTGCTTAGCTTATGATCTGACTTAAAATCTGGTATATAATTTGTGCGGACGAAGTCGCGGGTTAACGCTCGTTATTTTCTAAAGAATTGGCTTTCTCTCTAGAAAAAACCTAAACACTTTAGATCAGGAGTGCGATTTTTGAAACTCACACGTTGAACTCAGCAGTTGAAAATGTCAAAATTACCATGGAGATATGCATCTTTCTACGGCTGATTTGACTTTTAAAAATCATACTTCTGGAGTACGAGTACTGCTGAGCTCAGCGAATGAGTTTCAAAAATAGCACTCCTGACATCGTTTTTTAAATTTGTACCAAGAAACAAAGTTGTATTTTGTTGTTGTTGTTTTGTGTTTGATTGTTGTTGATCCATCAAGTATCATTGAACTATATTTTTGGCGGTAGAAATTCCTCATTAAAACTCCTCATTAAAAACACCGAAACTAAATATTCGGTAGACAGAAGTTGAATTTCTGTTTCGGCTGTAAAACTTTATTTCGGTTGGACACTAATCCCAAGAGACCCGGGTATCGTGAAGTACAACATTGGGTTAAATGAATTGAAATAGATTCTGATAATTGACATTATGGTGACTATGAAAGTGGAAGAGAAATTGATAGGGTCCTATAATCAGGCTGATATCTGTGTGCTTTAGTAAATGACTTTTGTGTAAAGTTCGTTTTAGGTCTTTTTGATCGATATGGCAAAGAGTTTCTGTTTTTCTTGTATTAAATCTGAGATGGAAATAAACATTAATGTTGTCTCCCTCAATAGTTTATTATAATGTGTAATAATTTTATATGTGGGAACTTGTTGTCAGCATCTGACTATCAATTTGTCTTTATCACAAAACTGTTATTTAGCTGTAAGTTCTCCAAAAAGGAAATAAATAAATAAATAAAATATAACAACTACATCTTTTCAAATTATTAAGGACAATTACATAAATAGGTAAGTTTCATTATTTTCGTAATGAAAAAGGTTAACAATAGTTTTTAATTTCCAAAAACCTATTTTAAAATAGACAGTATGTTGCCCGCTTTATAACCGAGACAGATACACATCTTGGTTATAAAGCCGGCCCCATAATGGTAAATTGTAATCTAACGATTAGGTTAGATTAAAATATACTATTAAGAGGCTATGTGAAAAAAATAGGATTCTTCAAAGCGTCATATATCATGAAGTACTAACTGTAGGAGTATGATATGCGGATATGTGTATATTGAACATATAATTGAAGTATTGATTAGAGCCAAAACACGATTAAGACACATTTTCTCGATAGAAAAACCAGCCAAAGTAGCCTCCGTCTTTATCGATAAACGCTTGGAACTGCTAAACGGTGAATAATAGTAACACGAGACTTGATTTCAAACAAAGACAATGATATTTAACAAATTTTGATTAGAGCAGAATTGAACTTACATAAATAGTACAATCACAATTAAATAAAGTTTGTTTTACGCCCCATCTCTTTCTCTCACATCAGGCAGTAATATTAGCTTCAATTATTTTTCGACATAGGCCCTTAATTACTATTGATTAATTGATTACACAACTACTTATACGCATCAAATATACCTACCAATATTAAAATTATAGTGAAATTATAGGGAAATTCGATTATTCTATTAATAAACCGCAACCCTCTAAAGTTAATCAACATTCTTGCATACAGAGTGTGTTTACTCTGTGCGTAGCTAAAACATATAAGTAACTACCTGTATGGTCGATGGTCGAGCTTTTACCAAACTAAACATAATATGGAAAGTGCAAACTCACGTAGCACCGTTTTGTTTATCTAACCGGTTATAAAATTACGTATAGATCCCATTTGGATTGACCCTCAATGAGATGAAAATGTGATAGAAGAGCCAAATCATTCATAAAATGATACATATTAGTTTCTATCGACTATATGACTGATTTGATGACTATATTTCTTGTGTTGATCTTAAGGTGGTTTCAGTCCATACAAAAGTTTGACGCATAATACGCGTAGACGGATTTAATAAAAGTAATATTTTACGGAAAAATAGTTTCGAAAATCTAGATGCCGCGTCGCAAATAACATTTGCAATTTATAATATAATTACGAAGATATAATGCCTTGAAATTATTCATACAAAATTTATTACTATTTTGCCAAATATCAAATATTAGTTATATTAATGCCGTCTACCGTGTTTTGCGTCAAAGTTTTGTATAAAATTGACACATCTACAACCACCCTAAAATAAAATGACATACTTATTAATTTTTTCAGTAAACGACCTAGGAAAAATTTACCCAAAATTGAAGATAAATTGAATATAGGTACCATTGGGTAAAATTTTGCCTAGGCCTCTTACTGCAAAAAAAGTCATTCTATTTTAAGATTTTTTTAAATTTTTTTTTAAGTATAATAATTGATTGATTGATTTTTAATAAAAATGCGGCGTCCCAACAATTGCCTTCATAAAACACTGTGCTATCGTAGAAGGTGGCTCCAGAAGGAGTTTGGTTTATATTGGGTCCTTCGTTATATGCTGACTGTTTTTATGAGGATGATCAGACTACAAAACTGCAATCACAATCGACGCAAATGTATCAGACAGCAGATTTTTACGCAATTTCGATGTTGGTGCCATAGAGAAAGTTGTTCAGTTTCATGGTCTGATAATTCTATTAGAAAACCGTCAGCATGTTAACTTGAACCCTGTATGTAGGTAGTGTACATAGTATTTAGGTACTACAAATAACATAACAATGTAACATCACAGAGTACTATAATCAGTGCTGCCAGTGGATTTTTTAAAATTATTCAGCTTCATCACTGAAATTATACAAAATTGACTCGCAGGATACAAACATAGGTAAAAAATCCGAACCAAATAATACCAATGATTTTCGGATTATTCATTGCATAATTCGAACATACCTTAAGTTAATGTTTTTTTGTTTACAAAGGGTTATTTTTAACCAATTTTTTTAAAGCTTTAGCTCAACCGAGAGAGACAATATTCTACACAACACACAACATAAGACCGAGACATAGCGTTCTTACTCGATTGAATCGTAACATGACTGAGTAGAGGGTTTTAAATTACTGTTCTGCGATATTCTGACTCAAATAGATCTCGTTAGTTCATAAATTTTGTTGTTAATATATTACATGAAGTTCATACAGGATACATAGAGGATTCAAACAGACACCTACTTATAAAGATTTTGTATCCAATTATACAATCTGGCAGCCCTAACTATATTTACTTATAACATAATACACGTTGACGTTTTCTATGGAATAGCTGTTTTTTTTTTTCGCAATTTCGATATTGGTAGTGGAGTACTGGGCTTCCGACACGGAGGTCGTGGGTTCGATTCCCACGGGGGACACCGAGTGAAATGTCACTTTGTGCGTTTTTCCCCAGTTGGTTAGGACATTGCAGGCTGAATCACCTGATTGTCTGAAAAGAAAAATGATTCCTTGCTTCGGATGGCACGTTAAGCCGTTGGTCCCGGGTACTCTCATTGGTGGTAGTAGTCGTAACATAAAAACCACGTCAGAGGCCGTAAGGCGGTCTGAAAAAACTCTGACACCAGGGCTTGCCCACACGATAAGAAGAAGAAGTAAAAGTTGTTCAGTTTGATGGTCGTTTACACCCTGTATAAACAGAGGCATGCCATTATCGGGTTTTAAACCTTTTGTATTAACATTTAAAAAATAATTTCATTTTTCGCATATACATTTTAAGCTCCCGTGGTTTAAAAGATTCGCGGTTATGGCATATTACGGTATTAATTTTATTTTAATCTCCATCAAGGTAGAGTTGGATATCAAAATGTGTTTGGTAAAATCCATTAGTCTTTAATTGAACATTATATGCATATAATGAATTAATCAGTAAGGCAATTTCAGATCAAGGGAATTTTTGATTATAATAGTTATCTACCGAGCAATCAAATTAAAAATTTTCGAGTCAATAAAGTGACTTGCTTGATTATTATAATTGTAGAAACGAGACTTTCAAAAATAGAGCTATAACCGGCTTCAAAATATAGCTTGTAAAAACACGTCATTTATTACGGTCTAGAATTCTAGATCTTCGTCGTCTGACTTGGTCTCAACGATTTTGTTTTGTTGTAATTTGAACTTGTAAAAATATTAAGATTTAAAAAAATATTAATCGTGATGTTTTTATTGTCTATTTATAATAAAAAAGGAATTGTGTTACAGCTATGCTTCAAAATTAAATTAATTATGTAATTCCAATGATGAATTAGAATAATTATGTTTCCGGGAGAGTGCGATTTTTGAAACTCTGACTTTGAACTCAGCAAATGAAAATGTCAATATTACGAGTATATTATATTACTGTTGCTGCTAGCTGTTTTTTCACTTCTTTATATGGTACCAAAATCGTGAAAAAATGTGTTGATCCATACAAAACTATAATGATTTGACCCAAATGTATGGGACAGTTTATTTTTGTACGATTTCGATGTTGATTTAATAGAGAAAGCTCTTCAGGAGTGCGATTTTTGAAACTAACACGTTGAACTCAGCAGTTGTAAATGTCAAAATTTCTATGGGGATATGTATCTTTCTACTGCTGATTTGATTTTCAAAAATCGCACTCCTGGAGTATGATTTTTGAATGTCAAATCGGCAGTAGAAATATGCATATCTCTATAGATATATTGACATTTTCAACTGCTGAGTTCAAAGTATGAGTTTCAAAAATCGCACTTCAGTTTGATGTTCTCATCATCCCCTTAAAGAACCGCGAGCATATTATACAGGGTGCAAGGAAAAGTATCATTAACTTTTAAACCACATACAACAGCAATCTGAACAACTTTTACTATTTGAGTAAATCTGTCAGCGCAAAAAAAAAATCTGCTGTTCCATACTAAACTGGAATGCCTACACGAATCTAAAATTGTTCAATCGGATTGGTAGAGTTATGTGGTTTGAAGGTTAATGACACTTTTCCTTCCATCCTGTATAATAAGTTTCTTTAATCTAAACTATTATAAAACTGTAACAGGAAGTTTGTCTGTACATTGAAGATATTAACAAAAAAAAAGTTACGATATGGTTTTTAGGTATCCCTGATTCCATATCACCAATTTTTTTTGTCTGTCTGTTTGTTTGCTTGTGTGTTTGTATGTTTGTGTGTTTGTTTGTTTGAACGAGCATCACACAAAAACTACTAAACCGATTTGATCGGACTTAAAATCTGGTATATAATTTGTGCGGACAAAGTCGCGGGTTAACGCTCGTAAGTGTATAAAAAGAAACAGGTAGGTGTTGATTTGCAATTTGCCATACACACAAATTCCTTACGAAACTACGTCTGCGCAATAACAGTATAATAACCCGCAATATTATACCGTTTGCTTACCATACAATGAGATGTTCCGCGAATATGATTGAGAAGGCAGGAAGCTGATGGAACATCCGTTTTCGATCAAATTCTACGTCTACAGTTTTTAATTGTACGTCATTGTTCTCAGTTTATTAACTGAAACAATATTTGAATCATTCTTATAAGAAATTAATTGAATCAGACGTTACTTTGCGCAACTCCATGACTAATAGTAGCCCAGTCATTTCGCGGTTTGAGCCGGGACTAAATTAAGAATTGATATTTTTTTCGATAATCATTTAAGAGTCAATTTGAGCCTAGAAATATACCAAAATTTAAAAAAAATCACGTCAGAAACAGCCCCAAATTTAGTATTAATCACACTCTAAAACACCTGACGGTAAATTTTGTTAAATTTTTAAAGCTTTATCATTACACACACTTCAAACACGGAGTAAATATAATCTTTGTCTACTTAGAAAGCTCTGAAAAACACTTTTTTATTTTCTTATGAATAACTCACGTTTTAAATATCGATGGCTATTTTATTGCTCAAATGTCATTTTTATATTGTTGAATCTAATTAAAATGAGTGCATTGGTATTAAATATTATTAAGCGTTCCTGCGTCTATTTTCCCAAGCAAATATAATCAGGATATTTTTAAAAGAAGAGTTAATAGGCTTTTTCTGGGCGAGCGCGCTACATCCTCGGCTTCATCTACACTTTATGAATGAAAAAAGAGTTAAAAGCCTTCTTGGAGGTACAATTTGGATTTCTATGTTCAGTAGTGAATTTTTAAAATATGTTTTCAAATAGTCTTTTTGTCACGTAACCGGTGCGGTTACAGTTTTAAAGTACCCTCCTAACAAAACTCCGTAAAATGACTGGGCTATAGGTAGATAACAAGATTGTATCGAGACCACCGCTTCTAAATACCTAGTAGACAAAGTTGTATTACCTACGTTATGCAATTCAACCTGCCAACCAAATAATGTCTTCTCTACACGTGTTTCGCTCCATCAAGGAGCATACTCAGGAGTTAGATTCAACATTCGTGGTTCGATCCGGATGCCGATGACCCTTTTCGGGGATCCAGGTCATGATGGTTTCTGTTCATCTTTCAGTCAGTATTCGAAAGACATGACCTGCCCACTCCCGTTTTATTTTTTACTAACATTTACTACCACAAAGAAATAACAGAACACCCTATAGCGGAGCTCTATACCATAGCAGTAAAGAAACATCATTTCCAATTTTAATCTTGATTTTGACTACCTATTTCACGATATAGCAGCTTTTATGACATTCTGGAGATTACGTCGTGTATTAAATTTTTCATTTTTCATCAGTAAGTAAATAAAATGCTCATAAAAGTGTTACAGTGTAAGAAGCTCCGTGTTGTAGGAATAAGCCCCGGGCGACTGAAGCTTTCCTTCCTTTCTTTTTCAGTTTAAATTTAAAATCGCGCCACCTGCATTCATAGGTTAAGATGCTACTGCAAATTAATAAAATATATATGATTTCTTTAAAGCCAGATTATGATTTCATGCTCTCTTTTAGGTTGTTTATTTACTCTAAAGGGCAGGCCACACAGAGGCGGTTTTGCGGGAAAGCGGGCCGGAGGCGAACCTGCGGGAAGCGAATATCTCTGGAACCGCGCGTATTTCTGTGTGTTAGGGTACATACAAATCGAACATTACCGCTGGTCCGCCTCCGGGCCGCTTTCCCGCAAAACCGCCTCTGTGTGGCCTGGCCTTAAAGTTATCTAAAAATGTATAGTGAAATTTGTACTAAAACAGTTTTGTTCCTAATTATCAATGATCATCTACAGGGTGAAATTGATATCATTAGCATTCTTTTAAACTAAGAGTCTACCCATCAAATTGAACAACTTTTACTATGGGAGCAAACCGATCAAAATCAGCTGTTGCATGCATTTGAGTCGAGTAGGCACCGCAGTTTAGTATGGAACAGCTGTTTTTTTTGCTCCGATCGGTTTGCTCCCATAGTAAAAGTCGTTCAGTTTGATGGGTAGACCCTTAGTTTAAAAGGATGCTAATGATATCAATTTCACCCTGTATAGTCTATACACACTAATTATTTGATCCAAACTTAGAAATACCCTAAGATCAAATCTAATCCTATATTTAAGCCTTCCCGGATCCCTCTCCGATAGCAGGACCAAAATTGTACGCTACAGAAAGAAACGCTGTTGTAACTACTAATTAAATTTTCCCTGAAGGTACTATATTTTATCCATTAGTAGGTAAAAGTACCTAGCCAATTCAAAGTTACAGGCCCTCGGGTGCTAGATCAAACAAGATGTTCTACATCAAACGTGGGTCCCTAATTGTACCATCTGCTAACCAAACGCTACGTGCGTTTACGTTTGTCTGAGATATTGGCTTTTACCACTGAGTTAATAATCACGTAATAATACATTATGATACAAGTGGGCTAAGTTGGTCATTATAGCCGAGATTGGATTGCAAGCTCGAGCCGAAGGCGAGGGCGTAAAATGCCGAGGCTGTAATGACCAACGCTCACGAGTTTCATACGACGTTTTTCAACACAATTGCGAGGAGAAAAATTTATAAAATTTCGTAAAATACAAATATTTGTAAAAAATGGCAAGGGGTTTTTTTACGGGCAGTGCCTGTACCTGAGTTAGCTATATAGCACTGACTAAGCCGCCATACACCCAAGGACATTTTATTGCGTGCAACCTAATATTAATAACAATTTGAATATTTACAGCTCTAATTAATGTTAAAATAATTTGTTTGATAAAATGAGAAGTTTATTTATCGTATTTCAATTACAGTTAATTTATTCAGAAAAATGTTTAATTTCTTTTTACATAAAATTTCTTTGCTGTCACTTAAAAACAAACAAAATATAAATAAAAGTTACATTACCGCTTACATTACCGCATGCGTGTTTTATATAAGCTGCATCATGTACCTAAAAGCGGTGCAATTAGAGCCACTTTACGAGCAAGTGTGTTGAAAAGAAACTTACCTCTGAACTAGTGGGTGTGGCGGCAAGTAGGAGTGCGACGGCACATAGTGCCGCCGTACACCTTATCAACATCGTAAATCTGGAACAAGACATAATGGTTTGGTTAGTTGTCTTCTTGGCATTAGCTTAGATCTAGGAGACACGTTTGTTTGTAACAGGGGATTTGGTACGAGATAAGCGGATTTCTGTTCTTTTAAATGCATGGAAATGTTGATCGCGCGCCTCCATTATTGAGTGTCGCGGCTAATTAGTAAAATAAGGGAGCGTCGATACATTACGTGACGCATATTTGGGTGAATTTTGACCATTATTGTCACCAACATGTCACTACAGGGGTTGGGAACAAGACATAATGGTTTGGTTAGTTGTTTTCTTGGCATTAGCTTAGATCTAGGAGACACGTTTGTTTGTAGCAGGGGATTTGGTACGAGATAAGCGGATTTCTGTTCTTTTACATGAAGTAGCATAGAAGTGTTAATCTCGCGGCTCCATTATTGAGCGTCGCGGCTAATTAGTAAATAAGGGAGTGTCGATACATTACCTGACGCATATTTGGGTGAATTTTGACCATTATTGTCACCAACATGTCACTACAGGGGTGGGGAACAAGACATAATGGTTTGGTTAGTTGTTTTCTTGGCATTAGCTTAGATCTAGGAGACACGTTTGTTTGTAGCAGGGGATTTTGTACGAGATAAGCGGATTTCTCTTTTACATGAAGTAGCATAGAAGTGTTAATCTCGCGGCTCCATTATTGAGCGTCGCGGCTAATTAGTATATAAGGGAGTGTCGATACATTACGTGACGCATATTTGGAAGAATTTTGATTATGAATGTCCCACCCCTCTAGTGACATCTTGGTGACATTCTCAATGACTCCTTCCGTCACCAATGTTACGTGATTTTTATCAAGAGAAAAAAGGCGAATAAATTATTCAACCAATTATTTATTTAAATAATATAAAAGATATCGAACTTAGGACGCATAACTCTGAAGTAAAATACGCAATTTTATTATAAATTCTCTCATCCATGGACTGCTAAGACCCTTTTACACCCTCATAAAGTAGAAATTTCAGACAGAATTTAAGGTCTTATTTTTAAAATAATTAGGTTGATATTATTTAAATCGCCAAATGTCACGTGCAATTTTTTCATACCTCTTCCTCTACGTGACACTAAGTAACACTGGACGATAAACCCCCTCCCCTAATTAGTATCACGTAATTTATGGATGCCACCTATAATGTGTATTTGTAAATCAACAGTTAAATGTTTAATAAGGATTGACTCAATATTCATGCATTTGTGTTGATTCCATGAATATGTAATCAGAATGACTCGTACCTCTACATTTACGTTAAGTTAAGTTTAACAAAATGAAAAATCGACTCGACTCGCTTCGGATTGGGTTTATTGTTTACTTTGCAGGAATTACGGACTGGAATCGTAATAATTGGCTATTGGTATTAATTAAATTTGTTCAAGCAATTAATTCGTTCTGATCTAACATATATTTTGTTGTTCTGGTATTTCAATTAGTGTTCATAGACGGTACCTACTTGATGCACTATATATTTTAAAAACAGTAATATCTTTTCTACGTTGTAGCTTTAAAATTGAATAGAAGCGAGTTTAGATTGTCTGAATAAGGATACATTTTAGTTCTGTACATTTCAAAAGGGTAAAGTTTACAACAGTTAGGAACACAGCTTAAGGCGTACAATTTAAGGTATCAAAATTGTAATTAGCTAGAACGTTCATTATTAGTTTTAATATGTCTTTATATTACACCATGCTTTGCTTGCCCGTATGTGTTGATTTGATATGATAATTGTGCACACATATACGGACACCATTATTTCTCGAGTTTAGGCAGAAACTACGGCTCAGTATGGCTAGCATGCCACCCACGACAAAGCGTTTACACGAGAAAAACGTCGTGCGCGATCTTTTTGGCGTACGTAAAATAATAAAGATGGAGGCACACAATGACTTTTTATAATTATTATTTTTTTTTTATGGAATGGAGTCACACAATGACTTTTTATAAATGAGAGGCACATCTCGATTTTTGTCGTTTTCTCGGGGGTGGCATGCGAGACCTACTGGTGGTGTTAGTAACAAAATGTCTTATAATCTTTTTGTTTGTTTAGGTATTCAATCAGATAATTTCAGTTACATATTACTCGCATAATAATGTCAATGTGTTTTAATTGTAAGTGATATTATTTCTTTTGCTTCAGATGTACTGTCATTAATTTTAATGGACAGTAATATCTTGGCCACATTCAAGACTTATGTCTTGAATTATTAATGCTTATGTCAGTTTTGTTGATCCTAATTAGTGCAGTGAGGTTGGACGAAGTCCACAATAAAAATGAATAAATCAACTTTGTAACGTCAGCTTAGCAGTGTTTTTTTCACTGTGATCTGTACAAAATCCGCAATAATAGATAGCTGCAGATTGAGCGAAAGCTGCTCGTACAATATCGACAATGTACGGGCATTGCTGACAATGCGGCTTTGCGGGCATTGCATGTAACATAATACGAAATATGATACAAAGAGACAATCAGACTTGAAATTATGCACATTATTATATTATATGCCTAGATTTGGCGACAGTAAGAAAAACTGAAAACAATTAAATCTCCAGTCTCCTGCACATAATATATACATAAGCATAATCAATAATCAATAAATAAATGAATAATAATAATAATAATATGCTCACGACTGTATTTCCCGAGGTTTTATTAACCTCAGAACATCCACACTGAGGCCGGATTCGACCAAACTTTGATTTATAGAAGAGTAACTATACAAGGAACAATTTTACTCTTGTTATTTACTCCGAAATAACATAATTTGTGCTCTACCACACTAAACCCATAATAAGAGAACGAATGTATAATCCACCTAAGGAAAGAGGTCGTTGTATCCGTACTTATTGCATAGTGATGTTATACAGTTTTAATTTGTTAGGTTTCTTTTTTCTTTAATTTTTTTAATTATGTGGCATTGACATTTCATTAGTCTTGGTATAAGCTTTACGCCGCGCTGTCAAAATTGGCCGTTTAAAATTTACTCTCAACTTATTCATAGATTAGGGCTGGTAAAACTCAAAATCAGATTACTCTAGATTAAGAACAAAATTTACTCGCGTTTGGTCGAATCGGGCCTTAATAAAATAAGTAAATATTTGGACATTATCATTATCACACAGGTCTTCTTGTCTCATTTAAAGTAGGTACTAGAATCTAGTCCTCTAATAGAACTCATAATTATCGTTCGTGTGCTCATTTTGTTCGGATCTCAGTGTGGATATTTATTCATATAATGTTATTATCACCGGGTCAATCCGGTTTTGTCCAAAGTAGGTGTAATGACGTATTAACTGAAGAATGTTCGTGTTTATACTTTTTGGTTTTCATAAGTTGAGTTTTATGTTTATTTATACCTATGTAGGTATAAGTTATGCCAAAAAAATACTGCACACTACGACTTTATTTGAACGTCTCGCAAAAAATAAAAAACTTGATTTTATAATTAATTTTGTTGAAGCTTACTGACTTACTGAATATTTTATTAAACTTAATTATTTTTAATACAAAGTATAATATTGTGTAAGTTATAATATATATACAGAATTCAACACGATAAACTCTGCTGTTCTAGACGGCTTTAGACATATTCATTGACACGTTGCGTGTGTTTTGTTCGTCGTAATCGTGGTAAGGTGCAGAGATTGAGCGCTACGATATGATCTGATTTGAGACAGATTTCTCCACTGTTGCCTGTTTAACATTTATAAATCGTTTCATACATGCTCCTCGGTTTCGGGGACATTTTATTTGGTCCTTCCTAAGTACCAAGTTAAGTCCCATGTTAAACAAGTCCTCTGTAAAAAAGGCTACTATAAACTCGATGATTATTTGAATGACCAAAATGTCTGGTCTTGACAATGTTACACTATGTAATGCAACATTGTATTTTAATTGTACTTTGTATATTTTGTTTTGTTTAAAAGATGTGTGTTGTAGATTTTCTGGCCGCATCTTCTCTCAAAGGAACACCTTCCGACGCGGTGGTAGAGTCAAAAAATGACGTCAAAAAGCTATCTATGTGATATTATTTTGAATAAAATTTTTTGATTTGATTTGATTTGTACGCATCTGATTTGATGAGCCTACGTGCGCCGAGGGCGAAAATTTTAGTGGGTAGGTTTTACGGTATATAGGTATTATATCTTCATAATATTACGAACAGGTTAGAGCTTATGACTAGCTTATTCTTAAAGTCCCAGTTCCAGGTCGTTTCAGATCATAATAGCTACTAACCAATTTGTAATAGCAATAATTACTAGAAATTAATAATAAGGTTGAATAAAATCGTTAATTTCAAGAGAAATCGATACAGATAGGATACAGGATGCAGCGCAGTTGGTACTCGGAGGACGTTACAACACCGAAATTGGGAAATAATTTAATTTCCTAGCCAGTTGTCGAGAAAGAAAAACTACGAGTATATTAAACTATGTTTTTTGCATTGTAAAGTTATAGTCACTAATTCACTATACACTACGATATACAGGGTTCTTCTTAAGGTGGTAGCAGAGGGGTCAATTTTATACAAAACTTTGATGCACAATACGCGTAGACGGAATTAATAAAAGTAATATTTTATACATGGAAAAAAAGTTTAGAAAATCTAGATGCCGCGTCACTAATAACATTTAAATTTTTAATATAATTACGAAGATATAAAGCTTTTAAAATTTTGTATGAACAATTGCAAAGCCTTATGAATATAATATTACTTTTATTAATTCCGTCTATGCGTATTGTGCGTCAAACTTTTGTATGGACTGAAATCTTAATATGCTGACACCTTTTTAAGGGGATGACCAGACCATCAAACTGAACAACTTTCTCTATGGCTTCAACATCGAAATCGCGAAAAAAAAATCAGCTGTTCCATACAAAACTGCAAACCTACCTGAGCCAAATGTATGAGACAGCTGATTTTTTTTCGCGATTTCGATGTTGGTCCCATAAAGAAAGAAATGGTCTGATCATCCTTTTAAAAAGTGTTAAGGAGGATATTTTACAGCCTAGCATATCGACATCATATTAAATGCATCACAATAAATTGTACGAAAATTATACTAACATTTTATACAACCGATACGGTGGCTATTCCCGACCATGTAGGAAATATTGCACTGCAACTGTCGATTCCAGAACAGAGACCAAGAGGACGTCCGAAAAGAAAACTAGATGGATTGTTCGCAGTTATGGTCATATAGCGAGTGCAATATCTTCGAAGACGACGCGACGTCAGTAATAGGGCGAGGTGGAGAGAACAGACGCCTGAAGGCTGACCCCATCACTGGGATATGGGATGTGGATATGGCATATGGGATTAACAAGCCAGGAAAAGAGATACGGTGGCCATACGGTACCTAGTAAACTCAAACTTCACCTTTTGTTTAGTCTCTCACAATGTGCCAGTCATACAACAAGTTTAATTCTATAATATTACAGAAAAAAACATGCAATTTAAATTTCTCTCTATTATGTCAGTTCTGTTTTTATTATTGTGTTTTGTTGGCATTCAAATAAAGAATATTTACTTATGTTCTGTTGTGTTATGTCAACGAAAACATCTAAAGAAATGTTATTCATAAAATTTTGCATTAAAGAATTAGGTAAATGCTTTCCAATATGACTCATGATGATGATGTCAAACATGAGTTCACTGAGTCAATCTGCTATCTGCTAGCTAAAAGAAGAAAATTACCTATATACACATAACTTTTCAAATTCGTCCGCGTGGATTTTGGAAAACTTGGACTCCGTTTGTACCCCTTTAGAGTTTGTCTTTGGAAATATCCATTCTTAGTGCACCCCTACATGCTCAGAATATGTATTCCTTCATGTTTCGATCTTCAGTGTTTTAGGCCGTGCGTTGTCTATCAGTCAGTCAGTAAGTCAGTCCCGGAACTGTTATGTTTTATAAAATCAGGGTTAAGGTTATAAAATTTATTTTGTCTGTCTGTTACAAAATGTAACAAACTCGACTTCCTCGTGGTTCATCACGTCTCGCCATGCCCTCGTGCCCTGATCCCACGCCCCCTCCTTTCTATTGTTTTAAAACCGGTAAAGTGCGTGTCGGGCCACGCGCAGTGTAGGGTTCCGTAGTTGCCCGTCACAATAATTATGCGGACTTAGAAGGGAGCTTTTTCTTCGATACTATATATTAATGGAGTTCACGGTTTAACGGCTAACCAAGTAAACAAAATTATAAGTTGGTCGACCATGGGATAGACAAGAAAAAAAAATCATTTCTACTTTACGTGTAGGGAGGTACCCTAAATTATAACATGCCTGTGCCAAATTACAGCTTTCTAAGAGTCTCTGAGCTAAGCTACGGATACGGACAGACTGACGGACGGGCATGGCAAAACTTTTCTTGTTGACTACGGAACCCTAAAAATCTAGTGAATGCTGTCTGCGCCGATGCAGATAAACCGTGAGAATTCAATTGTTGTTTTTGATTCATAATCATAAGCTAATCGATTGGTTTCTTAATTTCCGATTTATAACGTCGGCATCGATATCAACTAATCATATTAATATTTGTAATTTAATTTATTAAATAAAACGGAAGTAACGTAATCGTTGTTAGGATATCTACGTAACCATATGAATTAAGTAGACGGTTGAAACCTGATCTTTACTTCGTTACGTCTATAATTTTAACACGGCATTTTTTCAGTTCAACCTGACATTCATTTTGTGAAAGATGATCCTAATAAATTATTCCAGAAATTGAGAAGATTAGAATAAGTCAGCGACCTTTTGTAAGGCGTAATGCGCCTTAATAATGACTCCTTAATTCATCTGAAAAATCGGATCAGGCTGTATCAGGGACGCAGCCGCAATGGAGTACTTGAAACGTCTTGTACCGAGTAATGGCTTTTATCCTCTAAATTTTAGAGGATAAAGCTATTATTTATTACCATTATTTAGAGCCGGTAGGCACTGCTATACCTTCAAAGTAATAAGCAATCTTGTCATAACTTATATCGTTACGGTTTTTGCAAGTTATCCAAAGTCGTTTCACATCAAAAGAAGAAGCCTTGGTTTTCGAGTTTATCGCTATAGAATTATGTACCTGCGAAAACGACAAAAGACTGACTTTCGTCGTTTTTGCAGGTAATTCTATCTAATAATAGCTAAAGCTGGATTCTATCTTAGTAGTGGTTTTCACCAGACATCCTACATTTAGGTCGCGGTTAAAGAACTGAGTGAACAATCTCTCAACCTCCAATACGTAACCGCACAATTTGCCAGTTCAGATTAAGGGAGATTAGCTGTGACACTACCATTGTTGTTGCCTATGTGACGTTAACAGCGATAATTTGTCGAGATAAAATGGTATTGCCCAATGCGGGTCGCTATTGTTCTCGAAATCGTTGCGATTTTAATTGGGAACTTAATTTATTATCACCGACCACTAGAGTATGTTGCAGGAAGATTGTAAAAACCGTGAAATTACTAGTATCCTAATATAAGAAAAATAAAGAATATTTGATTGATTGATTATTAAGCGAGTTATAGACTGCACAAACATTATTATTGTTTTCTAATTAACTAAGGTAGCTACGCGTCTCCCCAATTCCCCACGTTTTATATGCGTTTTGTTTGGCGATTGTTCACCACCTTATCTGGATTATTAAAATTAGGTTCAACATATTAGACATTAGACATAAAGTCAATTTTTTAATGTCATTCTTTTAAACCCTAAAACAGCATAATCTGATCATAATTATTTTGAGATCAATCTGTGATAACTGATAAGCAGTTTGAAATGTTTGTACCTTAACAGCCAACTATAGTGTACTAAGAAGGTATTATCTATTCTGTGCCTAAGCATCCGGTTTGTATTAAATCTTTCTGTGACATTTGCAATGAGCGTTTTTCTTTTGGTTTTCTAGGGGATCGACAGATGGCGTTACGGTCTGTGCGAATAAAGGTCAAAATTTCAAAAAGTGTTTCATTAAAATAATAAAGATGGAGAAGATGGTCAAAAAGATGCCAGCGCATCTTTTGATTGAATATTTAATTATTTGCGTATCATTTTAATCGAAAATATGAAACTGTTTACGTCTGACATGGTTGTATGGGCTCGATACCTTGGCCTTTAAATAAAAGGCAGGCATAGTATTGACATGATTTTGACAGGATTTCGCGTACACACGGCGACACATCAAGCTATAGAAAACCAATACAAGCTGGCCGCGCGACGTTACACGTTACCCGATCTTCGCGCGGCCAGCTTATTTTGGTTTTGTATAGCTTGATGTGTCGCCGTGCGTACGTCTCTATGGAGCGATAAACATGTCATCTGTCGAGTTTTTTAGGAACTAAATTTAAAAAAGAAAAGAAAACGCTTATTGGAGTGTCAGAAAAAACAACATGATACTCTGAATACCGACAAACTGGAACCGCATTCATCACAGTAATAAAATTATTCCTCCACAATCACAATGCATTTTCATTGCTGAAAATAATTCTGATGATATTATTACATTTTATTAAGTCTTCCACTGATTTTAAATTTAAAATAATGCTAATGTTCTTATTTTCATGGGTTAGTTTTTATGAATGCGCATAATGTTGGTGTGAACTGAGACTTATTCTTTTTAATAACTCATTTGAATACTGTGTTTGGGGTCCCACATTCCGTTATAAAGTAGAATCAGGGCGCGACGATCCACATAATTGACCATTGTCACAATGAGAAAATTGCTACAAATTGACCTGCTTAAAGTATAATCTTACCCACAAATATAACAGGTGTTTTTCGAAATATAGTCTCACGGTTTAGAACGCTTGCTCTTGGGCAAATACAAAATTACCACACTAATCTCGACGGAGCCATAATCAGAGACGATTAATTAAATTTTGTGAAACATGTTGTATTTTGTAAATGTAAAATTGATTATCTTTATTAGATAGCAAAGAACCGGTAGTACATTTGTTTTCTTGAGTCGAAGTTTTAATTGACGGTCAAACTTTTCTTTTGATGCCTGATGCTAAAGCGATTGCATAAGGCTATTGCACAATCCGCGAGTTTCCAACTAGTCAAATCAGCAACTCTTTATCAAGACGTCAAAACACGAGCTTTGTATGAAAAATTGTACTAAATCATGAATAGTGTCATTGTTTTTCGTCATCGTTTCAATACTTTTTAAAGTTTATCCTTTTATTATAAATCGTATTCAAGCTACAGAATTACTAAAAATGTAAGTTAAGCATTATTTTCAAACGTCTTTTTTACTGAGAAAATAAAACTTCTTCTTCTTGTAGTGCCATCTCCTATCGGAGGTTGGCTATCATTAGGGCTATTCGGAAAATAAAACCGAAATATATTTGATGCAGTCTACTCCACAATTATCTTTGTCCATAAACCCATGGCCTGTGAAGATCGCGGAATCTTTCGTCACACTTTAAATTGCCACGTCGCGTTTTATCAAAGTACATTTTTCTTTTATCCGACCATGGAACAGAAGCACTATCTATCGATTCAATAAAAACGAACTAATAAAAGTGCTGAATGGATCCGCCTGGATAATTACGCCCTCGGGCTAATCCAGTGTCGCATGCGAATAGATATCAAGATTCTGCTCGAATGATTGCCGGTTTTTAAAATAAAATTTCACGATTCTCATCAACGGTGAATTGACCTGCGAGCGAAAACGGAATTTTATTGAATGCGACTATATAAAATCATTTACGGTAATATTATGCGAACTGGTTTTCATCAAGCGTATATAGAAAATTAGATTCTGCTGAATCAGACACATAACTAATTTCAAGCTGGTTGGTTGATATGTTAACAAATAGATACCTACTCTTTTAAATTTAATTACCATTATTGATTTGATTACGTAAAATGGTGGGCGGTGCGGGCATTACAAGAGTATGATACCTGCTTGATACCTGTCAATTTCAACAATGCAAGTTTTAGTAATATTAATACATTATTCTCGAAAAAATCTTTTGGTCTAGGGTAGTTACTGGACCCCCTCTTAGGTAACCGCAATCGCTGTCACTAGCCATAGAACTAAGTAGATATAGGATACCTACGGCGAAGCACCCAACATATACGCAAAACAAAATTTATTTTATTCAGCGCCTCCATCTCAGAAGAGATGTGCCGTATATGCGTGTCAATTATTTAAAATTAATATTAGGTTTTCCCAAATAATCAAGCTTGGCTTCCCTCTAAGTTTTGCAAATAAACAAACTTCAAGAACGTGACATTCAAATATGAAATACTAGTCTCACAAATACGGGCAGTGGTCACAAACAGGTGGAACGAGGTTAACTACTCGATCGTCCGCCCGTTATATGTGCACAAGGATCGGCCACAACGGGAACTTTGCCAAAGTTGTCCTGAATATTAATTTGATTGTCAAATAAAATTCATCGCACCGTGTGCTCGTAATTATGCTGGTCCCGTTGTAGATAAACCTTGTGTTCTATCTGGTACGCAAAAGCTAATAGGTCACTCTCTATTGTTTTGATTTGTTGCAGTAATCTGTTGAGTACAATCATCATCAGCCTATCTTCGTCTACTGCTGAACATAGGTCTTTCTCAAGGCGCGCCACAAAACTCTATCCTCGGCCTTCCTCATACAGTCGCTCCTTGCTTCCTTTCTTAGGTCATTGGTCCAGGCAGGCCACAGGGCGTCCCATACTATTTTACTATTTTAGATAGTAGTATTAGTTAAGTACAACGTCTGACTTTAACATGATGTCAACACGTTCACGATTATCATTGTGATTCTATAAGAAAAATGCATCAAGTCAATAAAAAGTTTGCTTTGTATGTAAATTAAGAAGCGTGACATTGAAAAAACTGTGTGAACGAATTTAGGCAAAGAACATTACATCATAATTTATTAACGTTTTTGCGCCACTAATAGTAACAACTTGTCACCGCAAATCAAAATTTTAATGCACATTGCTCAAAAGTAATTGCCGTGTTGAATCAGGTTCTGTTCGCTATTTGGATTGTTTCACAATACGCTAGGTTAATAGGAAAGTTGAATAGTCGATTCATGTTTCGAACAATCATCAATACAACTGGCCATCGGTAATACTTAAATTGATCGGTGAGATGAGAATGGGCTGCTGTCGAATTCACTTTCACATCTCTTACGCACACGTGGACCTGAATTTGAGTAATTCGAAGAAAGTGAGAGGCGCTTTTTCTTTACTCAAAGTGTTTGAGCACTTCAGAGGATCGGTTGTACTTACACTCTTAAGAACACCTGTTCAAGGTAATAGAGATAGTTTTGCTTCTAGTAAGTGCTCTCCTACTTTGCAATCGAACCGGTGATTACCTGTAAAGAGAAAGAATATTTTAATTTAGCCATGGAAAAGAATAGACCGGTAATTTTTGAAGTTATCTACTTTTGTTTTGGTAGAATTATTTGTATTATAAAGATAAGATCACCCTTTGACCTGTTTACTGATAAAGTGTCTTAATGACTAGTTATTCTTGCCTAGCTAGCATGCCACCCACGAGAAAACGACAAAAATCGAGAAGTGCCTCCATCTTTATTATTTTACGTAGGCCAGAAAGAGCGCGCATGACGTTTTTCTCGTTTAAACGCTTTGTCGTGGGTGGCATGCTAGCTAGGCAGGAATAATGTGTTAGACATTTTTTTGGAAGCAAATATAAAAGTCGAAATCAGCAGCAATACGTGTCAAATTTTCCTTCGAAACTTCAATGTTTTCGTATCTATTTTCACAGCAAAGAAAACTAAAATGCATCGCCAAAGGAAACATAATGCAGTTAACTGCTCGGAATCAAACTTCAGAAGCGCTCTCGTGTACCCAATATTAAAGGTTATAGAGGTTATTACTGTCTACAAATATTCATATTACCATACGGTAGAAACATTTATGATTATAGTGGATGTTATCGGTTTACTGTAACAGTGTCTGTGGCCCAGTTTACGCATGGAAACAGTAAATTGCAGTCTGTTTCCTAAATGTCATTCGACGTATTCGTAAATTCATAGCCGTACACTGGAAACCTCTGTAGGTTTGCTGTGGCTTCAGAAATTAGTTTGATACTTGCGTTCTTTTCACTAGGAAAGACGGTAAAAGGAATATCCTTGGCTAATCTCAGATGCTCAGTCTCGGCGAGCATCGGTATAACTTTGATATCTCCCTTCTGCCTTTTCAGTTGCAAAAACTAACTTATGCATATTTTTTCATAATAAATAACCGACTATTCAAAAGAATTTACGCTAAATGTTCACATTAATAAAACTTAAGTATCGTTTCCAAATAATCTTGGTTAATCAAAAACTTGTTTTCGAATTTAGTAATGGTTTGCGTAAGTGTAGTTATGTCGGATGTGACAAAATTCTCATCTAACAGGTAAGAGTGTGCTAAATACATATAACCAATGCTTTCGTTGTAAAATTACGAAGGTAAGTTAATTATAAGATACAAATCAGAATGACAACAAATTTAAAGTAGCGGTCTCTTTTTAACACGGTCTGCTTTAGTGGTTAGCATACTTCATTGATTATACATTAGTCAAGACTTGTCAGCAGCAATTAGGTACGTGTTGCAGCAGTATTTATGTATTCTGTAGTAGCCTATAAATCTCACTGGAAATTATATGTGGATAGAAATTCTAGAAACTGCGTGACCCTATTAATACAGCATACATTTTCCCTTCGAGTACTGGTTAGGTAATGACACTTGATATGAATGATTCTTCGTTATCGCCCTTTAGGTGTCGCTTCGCTAATCAAGGTAGTTGCCAGTGCGGCTTGCGTATAACGGAACGCATTTGCTGTGGATTGCGGCCTACAAGATGGCGGAAGTTATTACCTACTTATTAGATTAGATTAAGTTTACATATTAGAAGTTCTTATTAGCGACGATAAAGCTACCTCGTTTGTTTTAAACTCGCATAAGTGTAATATACTTTTTCGCTGTTCTTGCAAAATTGATGTACCTAGCGGTCAAAACAGAACATGAAATAAAAAAAACAAGTTTCAAATTAGCATGCTAACAACCAAACATCGCCAATAGACCATAAAACGTGTCTAAAATTCTCGCTTTGAAGCTATCAGTGGTATGTACGGCTCGTTTGGGTGATTCATTCGAAAGTCAGTAGATACCTACGTGCCTAGCTCGGATCCGTAAAGGCAAACCTTCCATGTCCACGTACACATACGTGACGTCCACCTTAAACCGGAACGCACCTTCTCATTGTCAGTGTCACTCGTCCATTGACTGTTTTACAGTTACAGCCTTTTTCCACTCGTACCCCCTCCCTACATGGCAGCCGACGCGCCTTCCATATTCATATTTTAAAGTGAAAGAGTTAAGAACGGCCACGGATGAAAGGAAGTATAAATGTTCTTACAGGTTTCTTATTTTACCAAGTTTAAATGCTTTAAGTTACGTAGAAACTAAGGACGTAGATAAGTAGTAAGTAAGGTCATCGTTTAAAGTCTCCAGCGAGTAATTAACCTCGAGAAAGCTGCACCGGACACTAAGTAGGTGTTTCCGCAGCTAGACAAGACCTAAGTCTTAGGTTTAAAGGACTTTGTCGGTCAGTGGGCCGTGTTCGCTTGTAGGTACTTCCTACGATTGGCTGAGTAATAGCGGCATTATCGACAATTATCTTGTCTTGTCTCCTTAGATTCGTGAAAGACATGAGTGGTGAAGAGAAGCGACAGTAGATAATTAGCGGGTCACGTGAAAGTTATTGGCGTTAAAGTATTCAATTGTTCTTCCAAGTCTTCTGTTTCACACAGTGGTTGTTCTACACCGTATTAGGGCCAATATGTTGTAAACTTTCATATTTATAGTTTGTGCAAATAGAACGGTGTTTCCGTGTAACTAAATTTCTGTTCAAATACCTACGTTACATAAAATAGAGGGCAATCAGAACGTTTCGTAGATAGAACACGAAACTCGTTGTGACAGTTAGTGGCATTTTCCACTCCCTCCAGTGATGCGGAAGAGGGCCCACTCTTAAATGACTCGTGCGCTTCTATTGAGAGAAAAAAAATCTCGTTAGAAAATGGGAAGTCAACAGCCTGAAACTGGTTTTACTAGTTTGCTCATGGCAAAAGTATGTTTAAAGGAATAATAGTTCTAGTTTGCTTTGAAGTACTAGGAAATTTATCTTTAATTCACCCAATATTTTTATATGTGATAAATAAAACAGTTCCGTGACTAAAAGCCTAAATCGCTGAAGATAGAAACATGTAATTTGGAATATATACAGGGTGAAATTGATATCATTAGCATCCTTTTAAACTAAGAGTCTACCCATCAAACTGAAAAACTTTAAATATAGGAGCACACCGATCGGAGCAAAAAAAAAATATGTTGTTGCATACATTTGAGTCGAGTAGGAGGCATTACAGATTGCAGTTTAGTATGGAACAGTAGATTTTTTGTGCTCCGATCGGTTTGCTCCCATAGTAAAAGTTGTTCAGTTTGATAAGTAGACTTTTAGTTTAAGAGGTTGCTAATGATATCAATTTCACCCTGTACTTTACAGAGGATGTAGGGGGGCAGTAAGAAAGGAATTTTCAAAATCTAAAGGGGTACGGGTGCTGGAGTTTAAACGTGGACAAAGTTGCGGGCAAAAGCTAATTTATTATAAAAATATGATTGTCATTTTATTTCCATAAATACTTTCATCTTGTGTAACAGTTTATTTAAGTTATGCAGCGCCATCAAGGTACGAGTACATTTATGATTATCTTTTTATAGAGTCACGAACGACACGACCCAAAAGTGTTAGTAGCAATATTTAAATAGTTGAACGTATAGAAATAATACGAAAGTATAGTACAGCCTACTAAAGATTATTATAAAAATGGAAATGAGCTACTGTACCGTGTCGAATTTACTGTAACCAAGAGAATACATAGCCTAAAACACGAAAACCCAGATTCACACTCACGTATGAAACGTATTTTGCGGTCACTTTGGGACGGAACGTAATGTCGCAGAATTTTACTTTTTATTTGAATTTCATTTTCAACTCATTCCTGTCAGAATATTTACGTTTTAATGTATAAGACTTTTAATTACGTAATTTATATTGCTACCGGTCATTATATTTTATTTCCGAGGAAACTCTCGGACAAGATGGACGGAGTTTTGTGAAAATTGCCATCAATTGAAGCATGAAAAGGAGTAAAGTTTTGAGATTCGGTACCAGTCTCTCTTGAGTGCACCCTTAAAATTAACGAGAAAATGCAGATTACACCTTTTCTTAATTAAACGAACAAATTTTAATGACACCAGAGTAACGGAGATTTTTATTTATTTATGCGCTCATTAAAAATTCATAATCAGGAAGTAAACTCAAATAACTTATCAAATAATGACGTCATCGTCATATTTTTACTAGGTATAATTAATAATATCAGCTTTCAGGTCCCATATGTCATCAACCTGCAAGCGTTTTTAGGGTTCCGCACCCAAAGGGTGAAAACGGGACCCTATTCATAAGCCTACGCTGTCCGTCCGTCCGTCCGTCTGTCCTACCTATATTTAGGGCTGTAACTGTTGAACCATAATAGCTAGACAGTTGAAATTTTCGTTCGAAATGTGCGTTATTTATAATGATAGACTTGCTAACAAAAAAAAAATTAGGGGTGGGTCTTCCCTCATACAAGAAACTGTTTTTCTCCAACGTTTTTTCTTCTCGCTCTATCGTAAAAAGGGTAATACATGCAAGAGTCAAACTTGGTGTATACAGTATAACAACAACCAATAAAAACAGGCCATTCGTAAGTCGGTTTCGCGCTAAAGGTCCCGGAGAAAACAACACTTTTTTGTAAGTTGTGGGGTTGTGTATGGCACGGAACCCACGGTGCGCGAGTAGCCCGACTCGAACTTGACCGGTTTTTTCCCTACACTTCCTCCTATTAAGGATGCTCCCAATATGGTAGACATCGTTCAAACTTCCCTTACGTGGCAGGTGGCAAATTATTATTAGTAGTACCACTTTCAGTTCATTGAACCGGCACCGTTAGTTGGTTTACGCATTTAGCTCTCGCCACAAGCATGCGACATGACACAAATAACAATTGGCCAATTGATTACTGCTACTAAGAAATAGGATAATCTTAACGGTCAACTTTATTTATCATTATCATCCTTCGGCATGAACATGTAATATAATTAAAAATAAAACCGCACATAGACCTCATGCGCTAAACTAAAGGCTGGGCCACACAGAGTGCAGCTGCGGTCCGGCTGCGGAACGGCTGCAGGCCGGCAGTAGTTGTAAACTATGGAATTATATGTGAGGTGTCACACTAGATGCAGTCCGGCGCGGCTGCGGAACAGCTGCGGAACGGCAGCCGCATTGTGACACCTCGTATTATAATTCCATAGTTTACAACTACTGCCGGCTTGCAGCCGCACTCTGTGAGGCCCAGCCTTAAACACCCAGTCTCATACAAAATCTTAGCAAATTTTTGTCAGTATTGACACAATAACCCACACAAATCAACTATGCACATACTGTTGGGTGGCACTAATACGTTGTATTTGATTCATAAACTTAGTCGTATTTGGTATGTTTACTGTCAGGTAGTACAAAAAAGAGCACTTAGGAGCTCTTTTGGTTCTGCCATTTTTGGAACGTTGATTGTGAATCTAGTTAGTAGAATCTAAAATATATAAACGCACTGAGTCTTTGTCATAAAATAAAAGCAGGAGCGCGATTTTTTTTCCTTCAAATCAGCAGTACAAAATGTCAAAATTATTATGGAGATTATGCATCATTGGATAATGATTTTGAATCTGATCTTAGCCCAGTTTGAAAGACTAATTAAGAATAGATATTCTTTTCGGTATATCATTTGAGAGCCAATCTGAGCCTAGAAATTTGCCAAAATAAAAAAAATCACGTCCGCAATAGCCACAAAATTTTTGCATTTATCTCATTCGAAAAACCTGGCAGTAAAATTTTTGTTTACTTAGAAAAAAGCGTTGAAAAATATATTCGCAAAACAGGCGGTCTTATCACTATTTTATTGTTCAAAAGTATGTATATTTATGTTCTGAAATTTAATTTAAAATTTGTGCATTTGTATTTGTATTATTATTATTAAGTTTTAAAAGCCTTCCGGGAGATACAATTTTATTTTCTATGTTGCGTAGTGAATTTTTTCAAATGTATTTTCAGATAGTATTTTTGTCACTAAATGGTGCTGGTTACAATTTAAAAGTCCCAAAAATAATTACTTCCCACCGAGCTATCTTTTGCGTAGGTACAGCGAGCGTTGTAATTCGCAACTATACCGCTATTCCCGCACATATTCATTAGTGGTTCGCGCGTTTTTGCGCCGCCATTTTGTGGACTCGTACCTTTAGCGAGGAGACGCAATGCGGAATTGACTTGTTTGATGGTAAAAGTGAAATCATCACAGGCGGCATTGGTTGAATGACATCGTGCTAGCTCTAAGTAATAGTGCTGGTTACTAGGTATTTCCTTAACCTTACCTTATTTCTTGCAATGATCATTTTTTGTTGGCTTTTTTAGGGTTCCATTCCCAAAGGGTGAAAACGGAACCGCCTACGTTGTCCGTCCGTCCCTCCTTCCGTCCTAGCTTCAGAGGGCTGCTGTATCTTCTGAACCGTAAAATGTAGCCGGTTGAAAATTTCCCAAAATATGTAGGTATCATTAGATATTTTGGTTGGTTTTGATAACAAATAAAAAGAAAAAAAATATGTTGGTGTGTCCCCAATTCCCCATACAAGAAATTCGTCTTTTTCAATACTTTTTCTTTTCGCTCTATCGTAAAATTCGGCAAAAATATAGATTGATTTCTTAGAGCAGAGTAAAGTCGAGCTCGCTTCGCTCGCACTAAGTTTCCGTTTTAATTACTGTGACTATAAATAATAAGACGTGTTGCTAAAAATTTAGGGCTTGCTTCGCGCAATCCATAGCTTTTACTTAGGTTACTTTGCAAATGTTTCGTACGTAAAAAGCTCTGGCTCTAACCGATTCCAATTGAGGAGAAAAGTCGAGCTCGATCCGCTCGCTCTAAGTTTCCATTTTTGCATGGATAAAGCAAGAGATGTCTGACCACAACTCGAATAGATGCCAAAAACGCTCGCTCCATTATTTTTTAAATAGATCTTCTTATAAAGATAAGGGAGCGGGAAAATCGGTCTGTGCCCCGGGCGCCAGAAACCTACGCTACGCCACTGATTATAAAGAGGAAAGATTTGATTTTTTTGTTTGTTTGTATTGAATAGGCTCCGAAACTACTGGACCGATCTGAATAATTTTTTCACCATTAGAATGCTACATTACCGTGATGAACATAGGCTATGAAAAAAAATGGCGAAGTGTGTGTCGGGAAAAAAGGGGCATTGCAACGCAAACAGCTTGTTTAAAATAATTTACCTTCGCTTGCAGCTTGCAACTCGGTAGCATGGTACCTAGTTCATTTTCGACCAAAAGTGCTCTAGATCTTGAGTTTTATCTGCCACTCTTCTAAATACCTTCGACTGGTATCGTCGGATTCGTCTTGTTTGGTGTATTGATTTAACTGTATCTGTCAGAGTTTGATGGAGGGGAAATTTCGCGACGTCGCATCGTTGCTATGATGTTACACTTGACGGGTTGAAGCCTTCTTCCGCGTCGGTTAACGAATTTATCACAGAGACAAGCAGATGCTAAGGTCAGCGAGCAACGACTGACTATCAGCGGCCGTGTCACAAAAAAGAGATATAATTAATTATACAGTACCTAAAACAACTGCGAGCGCTTGCATGAAGTTGTTGTACTGTATATCTCTTTTCTGACGCTTTAGTATGATGCCCGATAAGGCTAAAGCACGCCTTTTATCTCGTTCGTTCGCGCGTAAATAGAAATACGGCCGCTGTTGGTGATAAAAATTACCACAGTTTTAAAGCACTTAGGTACTGGTTTTCTGTTGACAGGTTTTTGGATTTGTTTTTTGACGCTTGTAATATTCCAGATTAAATAAATAAATAAAAAATTAATTCAAAGCGGGTTAACTAGGTACGTCCCAGCAAACAATTTGGTCGTATAAGGCCCACATTTATAGGACTATTTTGACTTATTAAATGTTTATTACGGTAATTTAGTCATATACTGGTGCTTTATGCGTCTGATGTTCGACTATACGACACCTATACGACCAAATTGTTAGTTGGGGTCCCTATCTCAAGTTGCTTTTTAGGGGTAAAGCTACAGTTCCATTCCAATACTATGACAACCTACGGGAATCTGCCTGCTTAACATTTGACTCTTGAAACAATTAATCGATTATTTTTTATCGATGTCCATAAATAAGATAATCAAAATCATTTTAAAAATATAAAGATATTGCAAGCCGTTCGAAGCGGTCGTATGTCTCATTGGTCATGCAAAATACTTATGTGATTTTACATTTAATTGAAAAACTGATTCTTATAACAGCCTTATTTGCTAAACAAAAATTATAATGAATGACTCGTAGTCAGAATGTTTTAAATGTAAAAACATAAATTCATTTATACATTATACAACCTTCTAAAAATTAACTTTCACGTAGGTAGATAATAAAACTGTTACCTAGACATTGTTCTGAATTAAATTAGTAGGTAAAATTACGGAACAATGCTTAAAATATTATATCCGATCACTTTTATCAGTATGAAACATAGAGGTAGGCGTAACTCGTGTGAACAACTTTGACAGGAGTCACGAGATGCTCTACGGTATGAACCAACCAATAAGAGTCATATACATGTTTCTTATAAAATGATGGTCTTGTAACAATGTACACATTAATATTGTAATTTTTAGGTATTTAATAAAACGAAACAAACAATTTCTATACAACATTTGCAATTTATTTCGTTCGTAACTTAAATATTATCTTACATACTACTCTGTGCACGGAATATTAATAGAATATTATATAATATTGTAATTGTGGGTACTTTGTATATTTTGTTTTGTTTAAAAGATTTAAGAAGTTTTGTTGACTTTCTGGCTGCATCATCTCTACAACGGAACACTTTGCGACGATTCAAAAAAATTACGTCAGAAAGTTATCTCTGTGATATAAAAAATTGGGTGCATTTTTTTTTAAAGTTGGAAAGAAGGTTAACCACAAAAATTTTCTAGACACAATAATAGAAAGAGGCTCAACTCTACGTTTATTATCTACAAGTTGGAGGAACAGCATAGCGGCGACGTAACATTCTATTTTATTTGACATTTACAAGCCAAGTTATGTCGTGAGTCAGGACAATAAACCTGAGGCTTCTTTATCATTCGAATGGTATGTCTCTGTGAATACAAAAACAGGTTTTATGTTCTAACAAGTGAATTTTAGCTAAAACGGCTTTGTAGAGTCATCAGAAACTATAGTTTAAATTCTCACGCTTTTTCCGAGAATATTATTGTAGGTGGTAAAAAAATGGTTACCTGGGTGAGCTTTGAGTCACTGAAGAAAGCCTTTTATACCACGATGCCCCACATTATCCGTGACTCCGGTCACCAAAAGGATGCTTACTCGTTTGTGCGTCATGCTATTTTTTAAATATAATTTGGTTCAGTATTTAAATAAAAATATGTCCGTCCGGCTGTGGGTCCCAGACATTCTACTCTTAGCCCAGTCATTTAACGGTTTGAGCCGGGACTAATTAATAATTGATATTTTTTTTTCGGTATAATATAGAAGAGCTAATTTAAGCCTGGAAATTTACCAAAATTAAAAAAAAATCACCTCAGCAACAGTTCCAATTTTAAAATTTAGCTATTATCTCGTTCTAAAAAACCTGATGGTAAATTTTTTTTTCACATATTTAAGGCCGTACCTTATTACATACTTCAAACATGGTGTAAACATTATTGGCTACTTAGAAGGTTTTGAAAAATCCATTCGTATTTTCTAATAAATACCAAATTTTTTAAACTTCAATGCCTATTTTATTGCTAAAAAATAATTTATATTACATCTAAGTCATATGAGTGCATTGGTATTAATATTATTAATTAAAAAGCATTCTGGGAAACACAGTTTTGATTTCTATGTTGCGTAGCGATTTTTGTTTTAATATATTTTACGATAGTCTTTTTGTCACTAAATGGTGCCGGTTACAGTTTAAAAGTCCAATTAATAATTACTCCCTACCCCGCCTAACAAAACTCCGTAAAATGACTGGGCTATCTAATAGTATTTTGGGTTTGAAATTGGGTTCAGTTATAAGCTCATAATCATAAGGATACACGATATCTGTGAAATTCAACTCTCTAATTTAAGTTTACACGCTGTATAATTACGAAACGCAAAGGTACATGAATTGCCTTTATGAGCCCCGCCAATAAAGAGACGGTTTATAAATGGGGCTTGTATATGAGGGGTTAACAAAATGAAAAAACAAGTTGTACAGAATCGATCACTGAATATGCTTTACTTTTGTAAATTTCGAAAGTCGCAATGTTATGTCACGTCTTCAGTATAATGCTAGGCATAACTTTACCTAAAAAAATGATTTTCCTAAAGTCTAGTTACAACGAAAATTAAACATTCAACAAAGTTACATATAAAGGGCCTCCAAACGCTTCAAAAATTCGAATTATATGTGAGAACCGGCTGAGGCTAGTCTCTTTGGAATTCCTAATTGAGAAGGATATAAAGCCTTTTGCACAAGGCCAACCAGTTCTGTTTCATTCGAGACTCGTCCCAAAAAAGCATCTGTAAAGACTGCAGACTTCCTATATGCCAAATAAAAGAACTATAATTATGGACTTTAACTTTTTACTAGCAAAGCGTATGTGTAAAAAGTGATTCTTAAGCGGCTGTTGTCAGAAGATATCAAAACTGCTTCTTTTCTTGTCGTAATTGTTTTCGATATAGATGTGTAATTTGTGTTTGGACTGTATCATAAAATGCTGGTTTTCATATTTCACATGTCATGGAAATTGTGTGTCCAACTTAATGCGATGATGGTTTTTCAGGGATGATCAGATCATCAAACTGAACAATTTTCTATATGGTGCCAAATGGGACCAACATCGAAATCGCAAAGGCAAAATCAGCTGTCCCATCTATGCATTAGCGTCGAGTAGAATTGTAGATTTCCATGGAATTTTTAGCGATTTTGATGTTGGTCCCATAGAGAAAGATGCTCAGTTTGATGGTCTTATTACCAGGATCCTATAACTAGGTTTAATTTTATATAGAAATCGCATGTACAATAATGGATTATTGTTAAATATTATTGTATGCCTGATACGGTATAGGAGCCGCTTGCTCATTCTGTTTTACTCTACGATTTTTGTATACCACCAGCTATCAATACAGGGTCTTTCTTAATATGCTGACAGTTTTGTAAGGGGATGACCAGTCCATCAAACTGAACAACTTTCTCTATCTGTCCCATACATTTGGCTCGAGTAGGTTCGCAGTTTAGTATGGAACAGCAGATTTTTTTTCGCTATTTCGATGTTGGTGCCATAGAGAAAGTGGTTCAGTTTGATGTTCTGATCATCCCCTTAAAAATGTGTCAGCATATTAAGAAGAACCTGTATATGATTCTTATTCAGCAAACTATTCAAATCTATGAGGCGAGTATAAATGCCCAACAGTTGGGAGCACAGTTCAAAAAAGCTCGTCTCTGAAGTCCAGTGAAGCGCAGACTTCAATGGGACTAACGAGACAGACGCCCCAATAATGTCCCGTTTTTCTGTGTCCCGCTGTTTTGTGTAGCGAACCAAAAGAAAAGACCTATCTGCTCTCTACATTTAGTTCACTTTAGTCTCCAATTTTTGACATCAGTTCTTTAGTGTCGTTAGTAAAGTGCTTCCATTTTCGGGTCTGATTTTCGGGTCGGGATTGATTGGTCAGTTTATTATCGAAAGAGTTTAAAAAATCACCCAGTAAACTCCTTATTTAATATTTTAGCTGGTATCATACATACATATTATATTCATAAACTCACGACTGTAATCCCTTTAGGGGTGGTCAGACACGCCAACATCTTTTCCATAATTGAATATGATATAGCATAACGTATTGCGTCATTCTTATTAAGGATTCTAATATAAAAGCGTAAACAATGTGAATTTTATTACGGCATCGACATGAGTCACATCATGAATCCTCGCCAAGGGCGAAGGCTATTATAATTATCTTCGAGAATATTAAAACTTGAAATATTGTAAAGAGATATCTTCTGAGAAGTAGGTAAGTGTACAAAGTTGTTTCGAAATGACCCGACAGTCGACAGGCAACCGGCTGTGGTATGTAGGCTCTCGCACCGAGCCAAAGCGTAAAGTTCAAGGCTCCTTGATGATGCACCCGCCCAGCTATATCCAGTATTTGCCGTCCTCAATTGCAACTCGATATTTGCTGTTTTTTTAAATTTGGTTGACGATTGGCAACGACTGTTTTCTGTCTGTAAATTTCTCCAGTATACAGGGTACACAAAATTTGTAAACTTTTAAGGGGGTGGTTTAGACCAACAAACTGAACAACTTTCACTACGGGACCAACATCGAAATCGCGATAAAAAAATCTTTTGTCCCATAAATTTAGCTCCAGTAGATCTGTAGTTTAGTATGGAATATCGCAAACGCGCAAATCTCCTCATTTTGGACGTCTATCGGCTGATATCATAATGATGATGATGGAACATTTTCGTGATTTCGATGTTGGTTCCATAGTGAGAGTTGTTCAGTTTGATGGTCTAAACCTTGGGGTTCATTTGTATTTTTGTAACACCCTGTATAGGTACGTACATACAATAATACAATAAAATAGCCAACACCTGTCTCCCGAGAACTCGATCCATACACACTTCATCAGGACATGGAAGACGTCCTCAACTGCACCACAGTCTTCACAAATGGGAGATCTGCTAATCCCCATCAGGTGTGACTGCTTTTCCGCATATAGAAACAAATCGACTGTGTGAACATTGAAATTGAATGATAAAGGAAATGCAACTTCGATGTTTAATTGTTTGCTTTATTGTAGCTATGAGTCATCATACGATTGTCTTCATGTCGTGATACAACTCTTCGATGGACCTTGTTAGTTTTTAACCTGCTTGTCTTGCTTTTTTCGAAAGTAGATTGTCTGCTGTTAAGATTTTATCACGTTTTGTTTATAAAACAAGCTGTGAGCTCTTTTTAGCATACGTACCTAATTTGCAGGAATTATTTCATGAATACAGAGTCATAATCTTCTTAATGATAATGTACGAGTATTATAGTAGATTTCATAATAATATAAACATTTTAAAATTAAAAATTTTTTTAGGTATAGTATAGTTTTATTCATTTTTTTTCTGTTTATTGTTTCTGTACCTTTTTTGTATTTTTGTATGGCAATATTGGGCATTTTAGTTTATTTATTTAAAATATTCTTTATTAATTTTCTTCCTATAACTATTTATCATCATCATCACTAGCCTATACTATACAATATATTACGTCCTACTGCACGGAACAGACCTTCAAGGAGGGTGGATGAGCGTTAGTCCACCCCGAGTATTATTGTATATTTCGTTCAATACAAGTCTGCATTTTTGAAACATAATTGCGGCACACATTTTTGAAATTATTATCGAGGAAAAAATATTTGACTGGCAAGATTTATAAATCGAACTAGAAGTTAGAAACTTTTCCTATTGCGCTGTGATACACTGAATTTGATAAAGTGCAGAGAGAGCGCTTAGGGGTCTCATGAGGGCAGACGCATAAGGCAAAGGTGCGGTCGCGCATTCAGAACACGATTGCCACGTAAATATTGTAGGGTTGTTGCTGTGATTCTCTCCCTATGCGCGTATTTCTTTTCTTTTTCAATGTACTTCCAAAAAAACTCCATAGAGAAGTCGTGTGTGAGATCGTGTCAAAATAATGTGAAGACTGTGTCTGCCTTTTTTTTAAAAGTCAATGAAATGAACCAATATAACCATGTCAGACGTAAACAGTTCGATATTTTCAATTAAAATGTTTCGTAAATAATGAAATATTCCATTAAAAGACGCATTGGCTGCAATCTTCTTTGATCACCTTTTCCCTCTTTATTATTTTAAAGAAACACATATTGAAATTTATTCGTGCAGACCTAGAACGGTTGACTTCGAAAATCACAGGGAAAACGCTAATTTTTTCAACATGAAACCAAGATTCTGTCTATGACTGTATGGGCACATAGTTAGGTATATTTCTGCGACTTATAATAGGATCTATCTAAGAATTTGTCAGAATTGTTTTCGAATAGGTGCGTTCTTGAAATACCTATAAAAAACCACAAATAGAAAATTGTCATACACAAAGAAAACTTGTATCGTTTATTTTATTAATGTATTTCAACACTTAATTGTACACACGGAGATATACATCGTTCGTTGAACATTCAGTTTTTGTTAAATTTCTAAAAAATATTTCGTGACAACCCTAAGTAATACCTAGTCACAGAGCGGCAGCAGCTGACAAACTTCGGCAATCCGAGCACATAGCTCGTGCCGACGGCAAATTGGATAGAAATGGTCCCTATCCCCGTATCTAATGCAATATTTAAACTAACAAACACTCACGTTACATCAGCACTGCCAATTGCATGCAATAATAATTTGGTATACATTTCCGAGTAAAGTAATTAAACGTTCGCACACAGACCTGTCCTGACCTTTTAGCCTCAAATAGTTTCGTAAAACGTAACTAAAACTTGTTAATCTATTTCAGTGTGTTCATGAAATCCTCTATTAAGATACTTATACCGTATAGTTCACGGATTTATATTCAGTTATCCACAGAAATATGTGAGGTGGTTATCCTGTATAGGCAAGTACGGAAAATGTTACTTTGTATTCGAATGGTGTTGGAAAGTGCCTTGGTGATATCGTCAGTTTCTTTGGCGAATGGATGTATAGTGTTAACATTTATTATTCCGGCAGTGCCTGCGAGACGGTAGTGGAATAATAAAGCTGCATTATAGCTTCAATCTGAGATCTAAACAGGCCGAGTAAAGATTTGGTCAGACTATTTTGTTTCACGTGAAATCTCAACTCGCAAAATCTCTCGATTCAATTAATTTCGAAACGAATGAGACGCACATCATCTGAAAGACTTTCACCCGAATAGTTCACGGAATAGATAAACGCGAACGTCGCTTACACATTCTTGATGTATTTAAAGAAATATTTGCAAATAAAACACGTATGGGTGATGACAGTCACGTACATTTGCAGTGTAGTTATCGACTATTACATACGTGAGAATATTTGTTTTAGTTCGCGGGATGGAAGAGCACAGCTATTTGCTGGTTGTTGAAGTAGGCGCGTGTACTGTGTCATTTACTACTTCCTCAATGTGCAATCACTACAGAGCGTAAATTGTTACGTGGTCTCACGTAATGTCAAACCGATTTATCGCACGCGTTTATCTAGTCTCATAAATTGACCCAAATTATAAGTATTCATATAATAAAGGCATTCGACTAGAAAATTGCTGTCTTGTTTGTAATATTTCGTGTTTCGCTTCGATTTAATAAAAATATTACAGCAGTAAATCGTTTTTTATTGTGTTTCCAAAGACGTAGACTAGACATATATGATTTCATTGGATAACAATAGAGTTTCTCAAAATACATTTTATTTAATTAAGAAGGTATAATCGCTAGGCGAGTCTGCAGTTTTTCTTGAATACCTATTACGTACTTGACTTTTTTTTAAATATTTATCAAGCATTAATAATTATCAGTCTATTTACGTCACTGCAGGGCACAGGCGTACCCTCAAGGAGGGTGATGGGCGTTAGTAAACCACGCGTGCCCAATGCGGATCATCAGAACATCAGAATTTCATCTTCAGCGTATGCAGGTTCACTATATTTTTCTTCACCGTTATTATGTATTAATATTTTACCTCCGTTTGTTTAGTTCCGTTACTTGCCCTAGTTTTCCATACATGCACCGAAATACCCGAAACATCCCAACGAGCTTTTAGCCCCTTGCTGCTTAAGAAAGGTATGATCCGGGTCTTACCTAATGTAAATGCGGTAGCACCTTTACCTAGCTTTCAACGGATAAGTGGGTTCATGTTTGTCACTGAAACCGGTTCGATACCCGATTTCACGAAACACATTTCGTAACAAGCTTTAGATTCACAACTGCTGTATCTATTTGTTCGCTTTTCTGTAAATTTTTGTTCAAATAAACTCTGATTGTTTGCATAAGACGATTGATACTACACTATAGAACAAATATACAAAAAGAAGCCAAATTTTTTCTTATAAACAAGTGCTCTGGGATTGCGGGATATTTCTTGCGGATTAAGAGGAAATACTAATTATACCATTAGAGCGATCCATACAAACTTTTTTAAATATTAACCTTATTGAATGAAATGAAATGAAATCAAACACGATTTAGAAACTAATATTTGTGTCTGCTGTGGTTTGACAGATTTTTGGTAAAATGTAGGTACTTATTTATTCAATCACAGTTGCTCAGAGATAAAACTTCCATACAAATCATAAATTATTCCTATAGTATCTTGTATAGTATTGAAACCAGGAAGCTGGCATGGGTATTGATTGAAACTAAATATTTTAACGGAAATCTGACAAACCACAGACTGAGAATCTAAGAAAAGTTTCTAGAATGTGTTTAAAAAAAATTCGTTAATTCTAATTCGTCGACTCTAATCGTTTAATATTGAAAATCAGATGCAACTTATTTTGTATGCAGTTTACGTTAGTATATATATTCTTTGTATGCAGCGCGCTCGATAGTCTAAAGCCTCACAGGTACATCTTCTTAAATTACACTTTGCCAGCCACTAGATATATTTCATATTACTTCTGAGTACCTATCTATTTTTCTGTCTAATAGCCAACATTTCTAGAAGTAAATGTATGTTATACTCTTGAAATGTAGGATTACCCTCGGGAGAACAGAAAGTTGTACGAGTCTAGTGGGAGTGGAAGGCAATTTTCTAGATTATGATTGTTCTATATTATGCTTTGTCTGACATCCTACACAAGCTATAAATTGTTTATGGAACATTTTGGATTGAACTTTCAAATATGAATTTTGATACGAACTGTATGAACTCATTTTGTAAAAAAAACATCGCTGACGGAAACGTATAACGTCACGTAACGCCCTATAAGAAGATATTGTTACATCAGCGATGATGAGGTAACGAATGATTTCATTGGAAATCCTAGTAAAAAATTCTTCAGACTACGTTCTAGAGTTAACGTTTTCAAAGAAAGTAATCAACGAACAAAACGTTGAACTTCGTAAAGTTTGTGAATAAGAACTATTTACAATGGAAAAGGTAAACGAAGGAATTTGTGGTAAAGGAGAAAGCTTACCGACAATAGCTCATTGACTTCCCACTGCGAGGCTTCAGAGTATAACAGATTATTATTGTATATACTTTGGAAATATGTACTCAAGTATACCGTATAATATTGCTAATACGGCTGAGGCAAGATCCAGCGTGATTGAAGTGTGGGCATGCCTCAGAATAACTTCGTGCAATATTGCAACATGCCTGAGGTCGATATTGCGCCTTCCACGATTATAACTATATGCATTATGTATAATTTTGGGTACACAATGACAACCAGTTTTGTCGTAAGATGAAACAGAATTAGTGTGAGCCATTGTGTTGGACGTGGGGGCGGCGACATGTTCCTCAAAAGTTTTAGATTTCAATCTTACTATCTTCTTACTTGTGAAGTTTCTAAACAACATGAACTGTTAAGTTGTTACAATTTTGTAAGGTACGAAAGAACATGATTGATCTCATAATGTATTTGATGTTGGTAGGTACTTTGGTGTAGGTTTAAAAATATTCTGTTCAATAGTAGTACCTACTAATCGTTATTTAGGCTGCATTAATCATTGTCAAATTATTGCAAAGCTTGCAAAACAGGTTGGCAGCAATATAACATAGAAATAATTAGGAATAAGTGACACAATACCTGGGTACCTCACTATTGGTTTCAATATTACATTATAAGACCGGTTCATTTAGCAACGTTGCAGCATTCTTTACAGAGGTCGACCGCATTGAACATTTACAATAGGCTTCGTTCGTTTTGTTTGAATATGCATTAGGATTAGAATATTTATATACATACATAATATTTTATTAAGAACATTGTTGTGTTCTTAGTAATCATATAAAAGATTATATTCATGGTCATACCGAGACCAAGACATAAAAACGAAACATATTTTTGTTCACTTTTTTATTATTTTATTTACATTGTTTAAGGGCTTCATTTCAATCTGTGTATTATACAATTTCTTTGTGTTTTTAATCTGTAATAATTATTTGGAATAATAGACCTACCCAATTAGATTATGCCAAAGTTATATGTTTCTCTTTATCACAAAACGCGCGTCTTAATAATTTTGAAACAAAGAGTCTGATACCAAAAAATTATTAAGAGAGAGACGAGGACCAAAACCTCAACAATATGTATAGGTCTCAAATCATTATTAAAGATTCCAACGATCTACCACATCAATTACCAAAGGGTATTTTCGTGGACTTATAGGCACAGGTAAGGGGCGGCCCTCAAAAAAAGGGAATTTTTCATAGAACAGGAATTATCTATAAGTATCAACAAAGCAGCATTATTGGTCGCATTCCTGCGAGGTGAACGACAGCGTGGCTTGCCTCTGACAAGGTCGCTTTGGTGAAGGGGACAGGATAAAGTAAAGTACCTACATAGGAAACTGCTTCTAGCTTTATATAGGCAGCTGCACTTATATTTTCTTTCATTCCGAATGCTCCTTCTTTAGATATGTTATGTTCGACTGTACGGAAATTGGTTTGCCAATTAGAATGCAGACGATGTCGTGGATGAAGAGAGGGACAGATGTGTTCGAAAATGTATTAAAAATACCGCTTAACAAACCAAAAGTTAACTTTAGTATAAAATAATATTTGGAGACTTTTTGATGCTAACGTTTTTTAGGTTAATTTTACTTGGTTTGTCTACAGAAGGACTCTACTATCTCTCACACTAACACACAAACTCTCACACATACACAGTAGGTACATTATTATTTTTTTCTTTTTAAAAAACTTATTTGATGTTATATATCTCATGCATGCTGCATCGAAATGTCTACATTACTCAAAGACTTAGACATTACTGTTATGTTTTTAAATTATTTGTTAATTTTAACTTATAAAATATTTGTTTAAATTTTAACTTCTATCACCAAATAATACCGTAAAGGACAAAAAAATTTTATTGCTTAAGAAAGGATGGAGGGAGGAGCGGCTGAAACTCAAATCAAAGCATTTTTCTTCACGAAAAATAGCTCAATTTGGGTATCGGCTGTGATGCTCAACAAAACAAAAAAAATGTTGTACTAATTTTACGTACCTACTCTTTTGTTTGTTGAAAAATGTCTATGTAACACATGTTTTTGGAAATAAATAAATTATTAAAAATTATTTATTATCTATGAGTCCTGATTACATTTTTGATTATGTTTCTCTTTGTCTTAATGCTCTTTCTTTATTTGTATATGCTTTTGAATCTTAAGGGCTATAGCAACCCCGTTATGCCTTAACCTATGTTTAACTTACAGATACAAACTCTTTAATTCAAAGCCAATACCTCGGTTTACTCTCGTGTTAGTGACAACGACCGAGGTGAAGGACTCAAGCAAACTCAAGTGAGCCACTGCTCGGTAAGTGAAGATAAGAGTTGTGTATTTTCATACTGGTGAACATACAGGTGAACGAGTCAAGCATTCGATTTACCTTGTCTCGTAGACGCAATTTGTATAAAGGATCCTTTGTTAGCTGTCAATATAATGAAAGTTTTATGACTAAAATGAAACCTTTGCTATTACTTTGTCGAGTACAGTTTCAAAGCTCGTTTTGTCTATCCATGCTTGAAAGTTTTGAAGATTCGTTCAATAGTCTCTTAGATAGACTAATAGTAATTTTAGTAAGATTCTTTGAGCATGCAAAACTGGTGGACCTAGCAGGTTTGTCTATTATCAACGTAATGTTGTTAAAATGCAAATGAGATTTAGATATTTTTAAATATCTAGACCAGTTCAGCAAATTCAGCTTTTTTGAAGTTGAAGAGTTTCTTTTTTTGGAAATAGATGATTCCAAAAGGTTTAATCACAAAATGTCAATTAGGATTATCAAGATTAGGACTTTTTATAGGTAAGTACTTAGTGTAATTCTTGGAACATCGAATCTACCTGAATTTTGAAAGCTCTTGTGAATCCACGCCTTTTGGATAATGAAAATAATTCGTAAATTGTGATGTTAAATTATTTTGCGTTTGAAACCTAATTTCGAGACGGACGGTAGCGAGCAGATGGCGAGAAGCTCGGTTTTATCAATTTCATTTTCGTCTCCCTTATCCCATTTCTTATATTCTTTATGAATTTATTCGTACCTTGAGTAGGTATATTTATGAACATTTTATATCTATTTTAATCGAGAAACCCGGTAAACAACTTAATTTTGGTTATACCATAAAAGCTTGTCCTTTTTGATTAACTCTATTTTATTGAGATTGTTCCTGTTACTCCGATATGAACCCTAGTTCAACACATTGTGCTTCGAAACATAACCGATAGATGGCGGAAGCTGTCTATAGAAAATCAGCGTTCCAATTAGTTTGTACTAAGATAACATAGCTTGCCTGTATCATATTTTTTTTACAATAGTATCAATATACATTTGGAGCTTGTACCTATGTTGGACTATTATGAAGAAATTCAATTGTTAACATGCCGCCGGTTTTTCATGAGGATGATTAGACCATCAAACTGAACAACCTTCTCTATAGGACCAACATAATATAACTATTATATGACAAAATGAATTAAATTAAATGTCAAACAAGAAAGTCAGTCAGCAAAACAGTTATTAGTTAAACTGCGCCAAAATGCCTTTGGCGGCATCAAGCGTCTTAGCTGCAATGCAACCGAAACATTTATGCAACTCTCTTATTGACTACTCCAGAAAATTGAACCTTAACTCATCTTTATAAGGTTAACATCATATTTTGGAACGGAAAAATGAACTGTGGTGGAGATTCTACGTTGAATTGTCTGAAGCAGGAACGGAAACGCGGATTCTCTGGATAATCGAATTCATTAGCTCTCTTTGTAGTACAAATAGTGCGGAATGTCTGCCTTGTTTATGTAGACGTTTTTATACTAAATAAGTAATGTGCAGCGAACATGGCACCTTATTATTTACAGTTTTAGTTATTGTTTCAAATCAAGAATAAAACTGTTTTAGGTCAAGGTCAAAGTAAAATTAACTTAGATCTAAGGTTTTAGGTATATGCTGTACTTGTAAATGTATGGCACATGGAACATAAACATTTTAACGTATTGGAAATTTTATGAAACAACGAAAAAAAAATGTTTTTTAAACGTAGTTCCTAAAAGGTTAAGTGGTATATTATAATATAACTTTCTTGTTTGAATAAAATTGTTACTATCACAATAATATAAGTTAAATTAAATACCGATAAATGAAAAAAAGGAAATGAAAAGAACTAAAAACGAGCTTCGATCCTGCCAGGATTCGAACCTGGAATCTTCTGATCCGTAGTCAGACGCGTTATCCGTTGCGCCACAGGACCAGTTGGTTAAGTTCCGAAAATAACAAAGACATTCATTTTAATAATTAATGTGTGGATCCCGAATTCTTCGGCTGTGGTGGATACGCATTGCGTTAAAAAATACGGTTTATGGAACGGGAGCAGGAGCAGTGTCGATGTTTGCATCATGTTTTTTAATGATGATGACTTGGTACGTAATTAAAACAATATTTATATTTTTATTATTTATAATATCTACATTCTGTGCTTGTTACCTATGCATTTACCGGTTTTGGGTTTCCACTAATTAATTTTCTTTTTGTAAGTAAATAAGCCATTTAAAAATTCCGGATCACTAAATAAGTTGTTTTATTTGATTTAAACTATAGGTATTCAATACGTTACAGACATATTACAGGCAGCATAATTATGCGTAAGCTTTAAGCGCGCTCAACCGAAGTTTAACTATATTTTGGATATTAACCAATTAAAGTCAATGATTTTTTTAACACGATTTAGAAACTAATCGGTGGGTTGTCAGATTTTCGTTAAAATGTATACCTGTTTTCAATGTTACCGTGATTCAAAGATTTCCGCACAAATCTTAAATTAATACCAGCACTGAAATTAAATACTTATTTAAACGAAAATCTGTAAAGTTCCCAATACAGATATTGGTTTCTTTTTAATATTCAAAATAGGAAGCGAATGACGGCTAAAAGAGATGAATAGAGGAAGACTACATATTGCGCCGACCGCAAGAAATGGGATAAGGGCAGAAAGAATAAATTTCGAAGCGCATCATCAGGTCTTCACAAAATTAAAATAAGTTCTATAATCTCGGGGATAAATCCATCACAACTAAGAATCATCCAAATCGGTCAAGAAAAACCGAAGATATCGCGTAAATACATACAAACCAGGCCGTCACACTTAAACGTATTAGTCTTGAAAACTACTGAATCGATTTTGATGAAACTCGCACTGTTCCCTAAGTTGTATTAATGTAGGCCAATAAAAATGAATGGTCACAATCCGATTAATGGTTTAGGAGAAATGCGTGGACAAACATACATACATACATACACATATGAAATTTTTTATATTTGTTTGGAAGCCCAAATAGATTATCATATATGAATATTTTGCAATTCCAATAATATTACATACATACTATTACATACGTATCTAATTAATAACCTCCTTATTGTTTTAAGTCTGTTAAAAAAGGGCGAATGTTGGTTTGTATGCGGTTTCGGACGCCCTGACTAGTGTATTCTCTTAATTACAAGCGACCCAATTCTCCTATTCATTTATTTATTAGTTTTAGCTAATGCTAACTTATGCTTGCCGTGTTGAAAGTGCGCACGCGACGTCCGTGCGCCTGACCCCCTTAGCTGTAACGGGTTGGTAACCGTTGCTGCGCGCCTGCGCGCTTGGCTTGCGCGTCTTCGACAGATGTATCATTTTGCGGTATTCGATACTTGTTATATAAGTAAGACAGATAGAACTGGTTTCAGTGTTAAAATTGTCTTTAAATGAGAACAACCTCTTTGTTGGTCGATTTGGCTTTACACTACGTGATATCTGATATTTTATATAGATATACTAGCTTTTGTCCGCGACTTCATTCGCGTGGAGTTCTGAAAAATTTTCATCTCTTCTTCTTCTTTTCTTCCTTTCTTAGTGCACCTCTGTATCATCTATAGAATATACAATTATACAGGGTCCTTCTTAATAAGCTAACACTTTTTTAGGGGGATGACCAAACCGTCAAACTGAACAACTTTCTCCGTGACACCCACATCGAAATCGCAAAAAAAACAGCTGTTCCATACAAAACTACAAACCTAATTGAACTAAATGTATGGGACAGCTGATTTTTTTTCGCGTTTCCTGATGAAGGCTCCATAGTGATAGTTGTTCAGTTTGATGGTCTGACTTCACCGTTTCAATATTTGCTAGGCTGTCACTTACACCTTGTATAAACCAACATGGATCATCATCATCATCTCAGCCGATGGACGTCCACTGCTGGACATAGGCCTCCAAGGATCACCATAACGACCGGTCCTGCGCTGCCCTCATCCAACAGGTTCTCGCCGCCTTCACCAGGTCGTCGGTCCACCGTGTGGGGGGCCTAACCACGCTGCGCTTTCCAGTAAGCGGTCGCCACTACCACGGATGAATATAAAATTAATATCTTTTGTGAATCACACAATTTCGCGAGATGAAACTGGTGAAATATCACATCATTTATTAACATAATTTGACCGACATGACGTACGTAGGTAAGGTGAATTGAGGAAAACGGTATAACGCATTCAAACCAAAAAACAGTATAGCCCAGTCATTTTACGGAGTTTTGTTAGGCGGGGTAGGAAGTAATTACTAATTGGACTTTTAAACTGTAACTGGAACCATTAAGTGACAAAAGGACTATCTTAAAGCAAATTAAAAAAAAAAACGCTACGCAACATAGAAATCAAAATTATGTGTCCCAGAAGGATTTTAAATTATTAATATTAATACCAATGCACTCATTTGACTTAGATTTAACAATATAAATTATTTTTGAGCAATAAAATAGGCAATGAGATTTAAAAATGAGGTATATATTAGAAAATACGAATGTATTTTTCAAAACCTTATAAGTAGACAAAAATATTCACACCATGTTTGTAGTATGTATAATGGTAAAGCCTAAAATATGTGAAAAAAAAATTTACCATCAGGTCTTTTAGAACGAGATAATAGCTAAATTTTCAAATTGTTACTGTTGCTGACGTATTTTTTTTTTTAATTTCGGTACATTTCTAGTCTCAAATTGGCTCTTCAATATTATACCGGAAAAAATAGCAATTTCTAATTAGTCCCGGCTCAAACCGTAAAATGACTGGGCTAGTACGGTATTCGATGTATTTTGATTATTATTCTACGTTGTCTCATGATCTCATGAAACTTTCCACGAAATTTTAAGATGAATATTAAATTGAATTAATATATTTTATACCTAGTACCTACCTTATAATCATCTAAGTATTAATGTACCTAACTACTGCAAATACCCGTATTCAGAAGCATGATGTATTTGTAGTTGGTTTTATTCATATTTTTTTCAAACTGTCAATATGTGTTGAATACAACCAAACTGTAGTGAGTCGTGAACTTTTTATGGCAATAAGGTTGTCTTTCCACCAGAGATCTAAGATGTAGCTAATCGTAAGCTATGCGGGGATGCGTAGCGAAGCTATGATACACATGTGAAATTGATATCATTAGCATCCTTAACTGAACAACTTTTACTATAGGAGCAAAATGATTGGAGCAAAATAAAAATCTGCTGTTCCTAAACTGCAGTGCCTACTCGACTCAAATGTATGCAAACAGCTGATTTTTTTTGCTCCGATTTGTTTGTTCCCCTACTAAAAGTTGTTCAGTTTGATGGTTAGACTGGTAGACTTTAGTTTAAAAGGATGCTAATGATATCAATTTCACCCGTATACACCCGCGTCCACCAAAGATATGCGAGGTAGATGAGCGACATGAAGATGTGAGCTTATCTTAGTTTCCTAAGCTAGGGTATAGGGTAACTAAGCGAAGCGAGGTATATGGTCAAAACTGTTTCAGTAGAAACATTCAGGTTTACACCCCGTATACTAAAGATAGTATGTTTAATGAAAATTCGGGGCTGCGAACCGTGAATCACGATTCAGCTGCTCAAACTTCTGTAAGCCAATTATAAAGCTAATTTCACTACAATGTTGTAGGAAAATTTTGCTAGATTAAATTTTAGAACATTTAGCTACCGGACTGTCAAGGCTATATTTGCGGATAGTTTATTCGATTTGATTATTTTCTTACATCCTCTTTTATAATGAGAACTGGTAAGGTTTGGAACTCTCTTCCTGCGTTGGTGTTTCCAAGCAAATATAATCAGGATATTTTTAAAAGAAGAGTTAATAGGCTTTTTCTGGGTTAGCGCGCTACATCCTCGGCTTCATCTACACTTCCCATTAGGTGAGCTGTAGCCAAGCGCAAATCCATTATGAATAAAAAAAATATATACAGGGTGTAAGTGACAGCCTAGCAAATACTGAAACGTAGCTAGGCTGTCACTTATACCCTGTATATATAATTATCGCTATATTTAGATTGTGATACAGATCTGTCTGTATTAAGAAGTCTGTATCATGACTGACATACTGACTGACAGAAAACGCACAACCTAAACCGCTGAAGAGAGAAATATAATCATAAGCTGTGCCCCTTTTTTTCCCCGAAACACACGGTTTTTTTACTTTACGTCCTATTCTCAGACTTCCTGAATCACACAAAATTTCATAAGAATCGGTCAAGCCGTTTCGGAGGAGTTTTATTACAAAACACCGGACACGAGAATTTTATATAGTAAAAAATAGAATATATAGAGATATATATATATAAATATTAGAGATCTTGCATCTCTAAAGTGCACTAAGAAAGGATTTTTTGAAAATCAACCCCTAAAGGGAACTCTACGTGAAAAGATGTGAGAATTGCCGTTTCGGAGGAGTTTTGTTACAAACACCGGACATAAGAATTTTATATATTAGATATATAGAGATATATATTATATATATATATTATAAAACTGTAACAGGAAGTTTATCTGTACATTGAAGAAATATCTTCAACGAACAACGAAAAAAAAGTTAAGATATGGTTTTTGGGTGTCCCTAATTCCATATCAGCAATTTTTGGATTTTTTGTCTGTCTGTTTGTTTGTTTGTTTGTGTGTTTGTTTGTGTATTTGTTTGTTTGTTTGAACGAGCATCACGCGAAAACTACTGAACCGATGCTTATGATCTGACTTAAAATCTGGTATATAATTTGTGCGGACAAAGTCGCGGGTTAAAGCTCGTATTATGTATTAAAGATAATGGTGCACTAAAAAATTTTTTTTTTAAATCGACCCCTAAAGGGGTTCTCCGAACTCTACGTGAAAGAAGTCGCAGGCAAAAGCTAGTATAGCGATACATATCTATCGTGTTGCATTCAATTCTCAATTTTGTTTTCGAAAATCGTCGTCTCTTTACGGTACGTCTCTTTAAGTAAGCTACTTTCTATGCGGGTCGATAGGTAGTTAAATATGAATAGAGAATGTTGAATATGTCTAACTGCATAATACAAAGTTGATGGTTTGGTAAACACTTTCTCTACACACGGATTCGGAGGCTAATGAGCATGGGAAAGAAAAATAAACTAACACTGAAAAAAATGTGTTACTAACTCGTATAACCAAACTTTTACTCACTTGCTTACTATTTGTAGCAAATAATCATTTGGGTTATAAATAGAAAATCGTTCTGCTCTTGCCACAAAAAGTTCACAATTCACTAAAGTTTGGTTATTATAGTGCACTGCCTTAATGGAAATAAAGTTCGCTTCCGGATATCAGCACCAAATTTTTGTATGTTGTTAGGTATGTTCTCTAGACCCTAAAACTACTGGGAGACAGTCTCTGAGGTGTCAGGGTCTCTAGTTATGACGTCATAAAATTTTTGTATGGGATTAAACAATTTTTTGTTCTGAAACCTATCGTGTGGGGTATCAAATGAAAGGGCTTCATGAGCCGGTTCTAAAAATATACTACACCATTACCTGTCAGCCACTTTAAAAAAAATACGAAAAGTATTTTCAAAACATATCAAGTTTGGGTTCCTCCAGGTAGGAAACGGCTGAGTAAATTTTTGTGAAACATACGCCAAATGACTTATAATATCTTCATATCAAACGTCACTAACAAAATTAATGACGTCATAACTGAAGACCCTGACACCTCAAAGACTGTTTCCCGGTAGTTCTGGGGTCTAGAAAACATACCTAACAACATACTAAAATTTGGTGCTGGTATCCAAAAGTGAACTTTTTCAGTCTTTTTTGACCGTAAGGTAACTATTATGAGTTACGAGAGAGTACGAGTAAATTCAATTGTACATTTTTTTTAGTGTGTAAAGTTATGAGAGAGTACGAGAAAATTCAACAACACATTTTTTTCAGTTTACTGCCCATTTTCGGGAGATAAGAAACATTACTACATCTACCTGCTACCTAAAGACTATAATGGTTAACTTTATGATTTTTTTCAGGATAGAATTTCGTATTAATTGGTGACGGGGGTTAACCGTTTGCGCACTAAATACAACAAAAGAAAGATTTAATTGCTTTTATTTGTATTGTTGATAATTTACTGACCGTTTAAGAGGCTATGTGAAAAAATAGGATTCTTCAATGCGTCATATATCATGAAGTACTAACAGTATGAGTATAATTTGCGGATATGTGTAAATTGAACATATAATTGAAGTTTTGATTAGAACTAAAACACGATTAAGACACATTTTCTCGATAGAAAAACAAGCCAAAGTAGCCTCCGTCTTTATCGATAAACGCTTGGAACTGCTAAACGGTGTATAATAGAAACACGAGACTTGATTAAAAGAAAAGAGATTGATATTTTACAAATTTTGATTAGAGCAGAATCGAACTTACATAAATAGTACAATCACAATTAAATAAAGTTTCAAATATTATTGATTTTTATACATGTTACAGCCATGTTGTGCTATTGAAAATTTTGTTCTCTGGGTAGTGGGCTCGGTGGCGAAATTGGATAACACAGTTTCCCGGTTTGGAAGAGTGCGGGTTCAAGTCCCGCCCGAGACAAATTTTTCAATCTTTTATTTGATTAAATAAAGTTTGTTTTACGCTTGCGTCGTTTCAGGCACGCGCGCCGCCCCATCTCTTTCTCTCGCATCAGGCAGTAATATAAGCTATCGCAAATACTTATCAATACACTCACGCACTCACCCTCACACACACACCCCCACACACACACCTACATACGCACAGCGTCATCATCATCATCTCACGCACATCCAAATATTCGTCTCATTTTTAAAATATATTATTAAATTTTGTACTATATTACTTGATTCCCGCGATACAGGCGTTGCCTAGTGCAGTAGTCCATGTTACAATATGCAATGTATCTTTGTCTGGCAAAATAAATATTACTATTACAATTACACGCCCGTTTCGCTTCAATTATTTTTCGACATAGGCCCTTAAACGCCTGCTTTTCCTGAACATAAATAGATACAAATACAAAATATTTAAAAATGTATCCTAGTGTATCCCCTCAATCTATAACTAGGCAATCAAATAATATCTAGATAAAAACGATTGTAGAGAAAGATGCATATTAATGAGAGTGCGATGCTATATTGAGCAATTAACAATACCATAGCTCACCTGACCAACAAATTGTACAGAAACGTATTCTTTCCACGTCCATTACCTGTTTATGAAGAAGAGTGTGTGTTCAATTAATTGCTGGCCGAGTAATGCATATTGAAATAAACATGGTTTCGAGTCGGTTCGATTCACATGAGTGCTTAGAAAACTTGCCAGTTAGAAAGATTCTTTTGCGTTCAAATTGCAGCAGTTTTCAAAATTTACGAACTAGAAAATAATTATGTATATGTCTTTGTTGGTTTTAACTTGTATCATAAATATGTTTTGTAATGTTATCTTAATTACCACAGTAATTACGTCGCGGCGGCAGAACCTGATGGGCACAAAATATTTGAAAGTTTTCACTAATTACAATAACTGACAGACAGTAGCAAAAACCCAATTAGAATCAGTCAATAACAGGTATTACGTTTTCTTTTAAAAAGATTATATCGGTAATATTAAGACGTTTTTGTTACTAACGAAGGGATGAAGGTTTCGAGAAATAATCATGTTTAAAAACTTTCGACAGTGATTTGATTTCTGGGAATAATTTAAGTCTGTCTTTTACATCGACTATTTATTGTAGTATTTTAGCTTATATTCATTGCTATTAGCTCTTTTTAACATTGATACATATACCTCGATCAATTGTGTTACTTATCTGGTGCTTATCTATACAAATAAAATGGTGTTCATTGGTAAGCGCACCACTTGAGAACGTTTGGACAGATTTGGCAAATACTAACATTTTTTTTAACTGTTCGTAATATTGTACCTATTCAGAATTCGGTTTTTAGGCGGGAAAACGGCCATGTGTGTTGGGGAAAAAAGGCATTGAATTACATGCCGGGCACAGCTAGTTTTAAATATGATAAGATTTCACATTATATTTTTTTGTTATACGAGTATTTAGCATTCATAATCACCATAAGAACAAATATGCGAAAATGATGGTTCTGTAACCGTTTGCTAAAAGTTAAATGAGGATTGCAATTTGCAGCAGCCTGCACTTTTGCAATAGACCGAGCGAGGTTGTGACGTCATAACTTGCTAATGCATACTTACCAAATTGCGTAAAATTTTATGTAACTTAGGCTTTCCTTTTAACTCACATTTTTTGGTAACAACTCCAGTCGTTTTAGGAGTTAAAACCGTTTAAAGGTCATAAAAAAATTAACAATCAGCTGCAAGGCTGATCATAGACTATTATTGTAATATGCACTGTACCTATGCGAACAGTCCAAGAACTGAAAGATCATTTCAGTTCTTGGACTGTTCGCATAGGTACAGTGCCGCCGTTCAAAGGTCGGACCTTTGAACTGCTGTATCTCCTAAACCGACTGATAGATCTTGTCAGTTTTTATACTGTTCGCATAGCTACAGTGCATATTACAATAATATTCTGTGATTAGTCTTGCAGCTGATCGTTAATTTTTTACTGACCTTTAAACGGCTGTAACTCCGAATGGAGTTATGCAGGCAGACTGGGTCCATCCCCATCACAGAGATGCTCTTCACCCTATAATCAGCTTTGCAGATACCGTAAATGCTTCCATTAATATTATTCTACAGTTTAGTTTTTTTGCGATTTTCGGTTTGCTCCTATAATAAAAGTTGTTTAGTTTGATGTGTAGAGTCTTAGTTAAGATGGATGCTATCGTCTTTAATTTGACCATGGTTCCTATTATTGTATCATTAAAAGATCTACAGTGTGTAAACTTAAATACGTTACTACAAAAAAAGAACAACTTTTACTATGAGATAATCTTTAAAATATAAAAAAAAAACAGTTGTTACATTTTCTCTGACACCGCTGTTTTTTTTCGCGATTTCAATGTTAGTCCCATTACTAAACGTTGTTCATATTGATGGTCTGAAGCGTCTCCATAAGTATGTAACGCATTTAAATTTACACTCTGTATAATTCAGCACGCTAATCCAGGACGTGTAGTTTGCCTAGGAGTAAACTTTAGATAAGATCATGACTGTATTACCTATCAACTCGGACAATTACCTCAACCTGTTCTCTCTACCGTGTTGGTATTAGACCTTTTATAATTAAGTACTTCTGTTCCACACAGGTATTTATGAAGATGCAGGGGATGCAGGCGGTGAGGCGTGCCCAGGCGCATCGTGAGCTAATAATGCGCGGGGAGCGGGGAGGAGTGGAAGAGCGGGAAGCGGGGAGGGACCGGTTCTACCTCGTCACGAGATGTACTCCGTCTGTCCCCGTTTACCTTGTCTTTATAGCTAGGTAGTGTTTTGTTTGTTTATGTAGGTACCTACTTTGATTTTCAGTTTATAAATTGTCTGTAGTCTCTACATGTAGAGTTCACTGTTTTTTAATACACAAAAACAGAGCTTCTTAATTTATTTCACAGATTTTTGTTTTCTTATTAAAGTATTGTTATGATTTATCATAATAATCTGCATTCTTAGTTGTTTTCAAATACTTATCTGTTTATTTGAAAACTTATATTTCCTTGACATAAATCTCCAAATTAGCTTTCAAGTCTATGGAGTCTATAAAAATGTTATAAAATATGAAGAAAGAGTGCTTTCGATGCGCGACGCGTTGATGTCTTCACTATGAACCGTTCGATCGTAAGCTTTTATCGTTCTTTTCAGCCAACACCAACTATTAAACTAACGTATATCAAGTAACCTTTATAGCTTTATGTCTATTTACATAAAAAGAACATCAAAGATGAGCCGAAAAGTGATAAAAGTCAAGATATCATCTACAAGAATCTCGTTGACGGAAGAAAGTTGTCGGGCTAGCCGAAAGCGGTCTCGCAAGATCGGAATTTTGGTCGGACACGTATTACTGACATACAGCGGGCGCGCCCACCTGCCAGCCACCACACCTGAACCAAAAGTATGTCACAACCGACTCCTCCGACGACGATCGATGAGAACTTTCACATTACCTTAAATTAACACTCGACTGCGCACTGATACTAGATTAAAATGCGCGTTTAATGTTTCCTAGTACTTAGAGACAAATATATAAATGGGACGTACCTTAATCACGCCGCGGGGCGTTCCAAATCCAAAAGAAATCCGGTTATGCACTATCAGGGGTTGGGGTTAATGCACGGGCACTGTGCTGTAACACAAATCACCACACTTGAGTCACAATGTCTGCCACATGGTCGGCAGGCCGATGCGGTCTAGTCGGCCGCCAGGTCAGCACTGAGGCTTTCTTCAAGATACGCGCGGGCGCAGCGCAGGTAAGAATGAGACTACGGTGTCTGCACACTACCACACCGGCGCGGCACTTGTCTGTGTGTGCAGAGAGCCGGGCAGTGGTGATGTTCGGGAGGTTTTTGTACTTTTTTTAAACATGCTATACGTTATCTTGCAAATCAGATCTTAGATCTGCCACACACAGACGGAATTGCGATTCGGAATCCTGATTCAAGATTCAGTGTTGTCAACTATGATTACAAAAAATACTGGAGTGCTCTTTAAAAAAATACCTAAAATAAATATGTATGAAACGCCAAATGAATGACAATAATTGCATTTCTAGGTATTTATTAAAATAAAACAAACAATTTCTATACATAATAATTACTATCATGAGATGAGGACATGACGTTACGAATTTAACAATGATGGTTTGTAAATTGTATTCCAATATTAATGCAACTTTATGCGCCGTCACGATACGGTATCGTTCCATCAACGCCTACGCTCAAAAATCACTTTGAAATATGCCACCTAAGACATCAAAAAATCACTAGATCTAGTGAAAAAGTCTTTGAAAGCGGCAACACTCCATACGGAATCTAATTCCGAATCAGGTTTATTCCGGACGTATGTGGCGGACCTTATGCTAGATTTATTAAGTTTACATCTTTAGTGAAATTCTGCCCAAGTAGCACACAAGCTCTACAGTAGATGCAGGATAAAAAAAAAATTCCCACCGCTGTAACTCCTGTAAGCCAGGATCAACAGCGGCGACCATTCACAACACTGGACAATGAAGTCCAGCGAGCCCGGGGGATGACTCTAATCTGTCTTGGAACCCGCAATGAATTAATCAAAGAAGATAGGAGGAGTAGGAAAACGAAATATCAGACTTCCCTCCATTGCAAACGGGAAACAGCAATAAGAAGGAAAAAACATGGCTATTAGAGAGCCAATTCAAGAGATCATTTATGGCAGTGTTGAAGACACGACCGCAAAAGCACCAAAAATACAAAATAAAACAATAGGAACCTAACATTGTACTGAAACTATGACCTATTTTGCTTCCAGTAATAAGTATGGCAAAAACATCTGAACGCACGGAAGTTATCCCTAGTCGCAACAAGATCCATGTAGTAAGGGACACCAGAAAACGATTTTATTGAGTCTAGCATGGTCTGGCGCTCGGCGTACCAGAGCTCACACTCCCAAAGAATATGATGAGCGGTCTGTTCGAACTCGTTACTGTCAACAGAACATTCATATAAAGGTGACGCAACCAATTTAAAATAAAATAGCTTTCCCTTAAAGTTACCATGTCCAGTAAGAAATTGGGCTACGCAGAGATCTACCTCTAGCCACGCTTTGTCTAGACGATCGCGAACAGATGGAAAAAATTGGTATAGATGTCGACCCTTTGTAGACCCTTGCCACCGTAGTTCCCAGTCTAATAAAAGTTCATCAAAGATGTTGCAATCAAAGTTAAATAATTTACTAATTCTATTTCGGTCGCGAGGTTTTCAGAAGCTGCAGAATAGCCGTGCAGTAGTAATTACTTTAACCGTAGCTGGTTAAAGTTACACAGTCAGCTTCAAAAAGATATTACGTGCAATGTCAGCAGATTCCCAATGACAGCAATACCTGTGGACTTTGTATTGGTGCAATAGATGTCGAGTACTTTGCGAACACATACCTATTTATATAAGGCCTAACAAAATCAGGTGAAACTATTTTAAGGGGATGATCAGACCATCAAACTGAACAACTTCCTCTATAGGACCAATATTGAAATCGCGAAAAAAATCTGCTGTCCCATACATTTAGGTCGAGTAGGTTTGTATGGAACAGCTGAATTTTTTTCGCGATTTCGATATTGGTCCCATAGAGAAAGTTGTTCAGTTTGATGGTCTGATCACCCTAGTTTCACCTAATGTTAGGCTTTATATAGGGTCCTTCTAAATATGCTGACGGTTTTTTAAGGGGATGATCAGACAATGAAACTGAACAACTTTCTCAATATATAGAAATCGCGAAAAAAAATCCCATACATTTTGGTCGAGTAGGATTGCAATTTTGTATGAGACAGCTGATTTGATTTCAGTTTGATGGTCTGATCATCCTCTTAGTAAACCTTTAGCATGTTAAGAAGGACTATGTACACACACACAAGGATAAAAAAGAGACACTCCTTTTTTTAATTCAGTTAAATGTGACCGTTTAGAGCTGGCAAAAGACTAGCGCGGCCGCGGGGCGCTCACAAAACCCTCTATCTCCAATCTCTACGGCTTTTTTCACCTAGAGTCTAGGTCCTAGACACTGCCCAGAGCAGTCTTGTCAACAATGTACATCCAAGGTTGAAAGAAGTCCGCAATATTTCCATATATAGGTACCAACTTTTTGTCACTCACGAAAACTAAAATAAATATACGGTGTGAATATCTGCCGCATCTACTTAACATTCTACAATGATTGATTGATCCGAGCGTTCCACGGGCAAAAGATAGTTCAATATAAACAATTGCTTCATTTAAAAAAACAAGTCAAAGATCACTATCTCTCTTTTCAATAAACTAGTATATTTATTTATTTATCATACCGTATATATTTGTATGTATGTATGTAAGTATACATATACCTGTATTTTTATATAATATATATTTATTAGTCTTAAATACCTACTGTTTTATTAGTTAAATGTGCACACTATGCCTGCCTCACTTTCTATGTTCTCTCTCTGTCTCGGGTTTCCTGGAAGAAATCTCTTTAGAGATAAGCTCGCCCTTTGTAATTGTCTATTATGTGGTTTTCATGTATATTTCCGTGTGTACAATAAAGTGTTAAAATAAATAAATAAAATAAAATTATTTTGTATAGAAGCTAACTAAAACTTACCTACAAATTACGTAATTTTGATAGTCGTTAGGTTAGGTTAGGTTGTGGTATTTATTTTTGAAGGGTTTATCTTAATCTTAAAACTCTTATTTTCTTACTAATTTCATCCACTTGAGTACCCAAAACAAAGACGTTATCGGATTATGTGGATTATGTTCAAAAGAGCTGCCTCAAAAGAAATTATCGTACATTTAAATCACGAACCGCAGCGCTGCCTCATTCCACGCACACAAACTCAAGTTACTGTTAACCGTACACGAAACTACATGGAAACAACGTGGCTTCCATACTAAATACTCACCCAAATGCATAAAGCAGTACATACCTACACATACTTTATATATGCCACTACAGTATTTAACATACCTGAGGCACGCCTTCAGAATATTTGAGCGAGCTTTCCTGAAAGTTTAATTTACAAGGTGTTTTATCTCAAAATTTATTTGTGACGTAATCATAAATCGTTGTGTAGAATTTGTGGTTTCGAAAGTCTCAGTAATACGAACGTTGGTCGGTTCCTAATTTGAATATTTGAATCATAATTCGTGACAGAAGTTTTTTTCAGATTGTACAGGGTGTAAAATTAAGCGCGTTACATACTTAACACCGTAAGGTCCGCCACACACAGACGGAATTGCGATCCGGAATCTTAAGGATTCAGTGTTGTCAACTATGGTTGCAAAAAATACTAGTGCTGTTTAAAAAATGCCTAAAATAAAAATGTATGAAACGCCAAATGAATGACAATAGTAGCATTTTAGGTATTTATTAAAACAAAACAAACAATTTCTATACATGATAATTACTATCATGTGATGAGGTCGTGACGTTACGAATGTTATGATGATGGTTTGTAAATTGTATTCCAATATTAATGCAACTATATCAAAAGACTATCGATAGTTTTAACATTAGACATAATCTGCATAAAAAATGGCATGAACCATTATCATACAAGCGGTTTTTGAGCATAGGCGATTTCGCAACTATGCCGCAACGACGTCGCAACTGCACCGTCACGATACGGTATCGTTCCATCAACGCCTACGCTCAAAAATCACTTTAAAATATGCTACCTAAGACATCAAAAAATCACTAGATCTAGTGAACAAGTCTCTGAAAGCGGCAACACTCCATACGGAATCAAATTCCGAATCAGGTTTATTTCGGATGTATGTGGCGGACCTAAAACCGTAAAAATGTTTCTATAGGACCAACATTGAAATCAGCTGCTCCATACAATTTAGGTCGAGTTTCTAGCTATTGACATTTTCTATGGAACAACTTGGAACAACAATTTTTTTTTAAATTTCAATGTTAGTTATCGAATAAGTTGTTCAATTTAATGTTCGGAAGTATCTCCTTAAGTACTTAATTTAACGGATTTAAGTTTACACCCTGTTTCTTTCGTTTTCTATATCTATATATCTTTCGTTTCTCCTATGTAAAGTTTGACGAATGGCTCTAATGAATCAACCTCCTTTAGGAGACGGCACCACAAGATTAAGGGGGGAGGGAAGGGGGAGGAACTTTTTTAATGTCATTTAAAAATATACTTTGGTTTATGTGATTATTATTAAAGTCGTGTTAATTCATGTATACCTGGTAAATGAATAAACTCTTACAAAAAAAATACAAAAATCACAAGAAGAAGTAAGTTTGACGCCTTTGACTCTTTATTATAAGGACTGGCCTTGCGGTAGCATTTCCCATCTGCCACGGTATAAGAACAATTGATCATGTGCATTTACATTCAAATTTATACCCAATCACTAAACGAGACAGCCTATAATTGCGAAACAATAACTACGAAGTTATGACGTTTGGGGTTCACACGAGACAACTTTTCATGATTTTTAACATTCAAAATTAGAATCTAAAGTTATGGGGAATAAAATCCAGAGTTGCGGATTTCATGTTACCTCGCCCCCCGCAAAAAGTGGCAGAAATGTTTGTTCGTAGAATATCACGCGTAACTAGTCCCTATACAGGATGAATTTTGGAGACGGGGCAGTAAGGGCAGGTACCTTAACCGTTGCAACTAGAGGGAAACGTTCTTAAGAGACTGTCTTTAACTTTTTGAGACAGTTCTACCCCCGTTTACAAAATTTGAACAAAATTTACAGTCAGCAAGAAAATAGACCATTTACACAAAAACTTTTTTTTATGTCAATCGATCCTGTTTCTTATAAAGATCAAAAAAGTCTACGAGACCAACTGAGCATAGAGTACTAGAAATGTCAGAAATCGCAAAAAACTTCACCCATACATTTTGCAAAAATAAGACTCAAACTAAACATTTAATTTCAAATATTATTGATTTTTAAACATGTTACAGCCATGTTGTGCTATTTAGAATCAAATTATGGAACGGTTTGTAAGAGTGCGGGTTCAAGTCCCGCCGAAGACAAATTTTTCAATCCTTAATTTGATTCTAAACATAACCTAACAAAACTTTTTACGATGCATGAATAGACTGGTCGATAAAGATGAGGTACTGGTCCAAAATAATTTTAAATTTCGAATGAAATTTCTTCGAACATTTTTTAAATAGTAATCTGCTTCGAAAACAAAAAACTAGATTTATGATTGCTTTGCTTTGCTCTGCTAACATTCTGAGTTAAAAATCCACCCTGTATAAGTAGTCAAAGTTTGACGCCGACCATTTTCCATTCGTCCTATATGTGAGCGTTCATAATTAGGTACTTCTTTATCTCTTTAGCCTAGTCTAGGTTCTTTGTTCATTTGTGTCGATTATGTCATTGTTTATCGGTGAAAACCATAGAGATCTAGAGATATGCCAACCATCGCGCCGAGTACGAAACGTAGTGTCGCATTGCCACCAGTACCACGCGATAGAAAGTATTTTGTTAGCTTGAATGTGCTCATTATCCATCGCGGTATCACAACTCAACGTTCAAAAAATCTTTAGTACTACGCAAGCATTGTAAACTATTTATACATAATATCTCGACTGGCTTTCAGTCTCATAATTAATATTGAATCCTAAGTGTCGCGATCAATGTGCTCCGTTTTATATATCGCGCATATTGCTGCGACACTGGCTCCGCCGCCTTTTTACATCTCTCTTTAGTTTTTGTGATCTGTGGTGAAACCCTCATATCGGCCAATTTAAGGGCACCTGAGATATGTTAACAGTGGGCCAAGCTATTTAAACCACGAGAATGTCATAAAACAGTCAGAATTTCTTCAAATTTATGTTACATTGTAATATTGTACTATTGACTATTGTGTATGAGTTACGCGATAAGGTCAACAAATTGAACTATGTGTAATAGTGAATGGGCGGTGTTAATTGGGCGTAAGAATGTGCTTTCCCTTGCGCACACGCAAGTATGACGTCAGGGAATAGATAGAGCCTTCGAAATTATTGTAAACGATTCTAATCAGTTGTTTATGATTACGACATTAGTCACTGCCACGTCACTGCAAAGCTCGAAGGAATGTACGTTCCAGTGAATAAACGTACTTATACATATACTGAGCAGAGGGTGAGGGATTTAATTAAAAGATTAAACACTAGCTGGTGCCCGCGACTTCGTCTGCGCTTCGTTTGGACATCACACTAGCAAAAAAACAGACAGACAAAAATCCAAAAATTGTTGATATGGAATCAGGAACTCCTAAAAGCAATTATAGATGAATGTGGAATACAAGCGGTATACATGCTGGGAGATTTTAACTCCCACCCTGGCCAGATTTGGACGAGAACTTTTAAACTTTTGTGACGAACAGCTTTGGATTTGTGCGGACATTGAGAAGATGGGAGTTAACTCGGACACCTTTACGTCCGTGAGTGAAGCACACGGCTCTCGGAGATGGTTGGATCATTGTGTTACGACTAAGGCGGCCTGGGATACCGTGGACAATGTCAATGTTATGTGTGATGTGACGTGGTCAGACCATTTCCCTTTACGCATTTTGTGTAACATTGAAGGCGTGACTGAAGAGTATGTCTCTCAGAGTAATAGAGTAGCTGATAGAGTGCGTCGGGGTTTTAGAGACGCTAGTCAGACAGAACATTAATATAATTGTTGTAGCGAAAATCTAGCTAAATTAAATGATCTAAGCTGTGAAAACTGTGATAATAATGTTAATTGTTCGAAAATGAATGAACACAAAAAGTATATATGTAATTTGTATGCAAGTATTGTTTCTATTTTAAGAGACGGTGCGAACACCACTCACGCTTCTGGCTCTGGTACGGTTAGGAAACGTAAGGAGGTACCGGGATGGAATGTTCATGTTAAGGAGGCTCACCGGTTGTACAACTCACACAATATCTTTATAAATTGTAGCCTATGTGTTATTCTAATGTATAAGCTATATTATTGTAAAGTTTCATTAAAATCCATTCAGTAGTTTTTACGTGATAGAGTAACAAACATCCATCCATACTTACAAACTTTCGCGTTTATTATATTATATAGTAGTATAAATAAACATTTATAAAATAAATACAGAGCGGGTAGATCAGCACTCTGTACATATACATATTAATCTATGGTTTGTACTCTCTTTACTGGAATTTTCTGCCTCATCGACTGCTTTACACCCTGACCTTACTCACCCTCACCCTGTTCTTTTTAATTGATTGTAAAGTACTCTATCGTTTTTCAGTAGTTTTAAGCGTGTAAAGAACTCACAAATACGAGCGATATTGAATTCTAAGTGGTACTTATAACTTTAATATTATATAAGGTCTAACAAAATTAGATGAAACTATTTTAAGGGCATGATCAGACCATCAAACTGAATAACATTCTCTATGGGACCAATATTGAAATGGCAAAAAATAAATCTGCTGTCCCATACATTTAGGTCGAGTAGGTTTGTATGGAACAGCAGAAATTTTTTTTCGCGATTTCGGTATTGGTCCGGTAGAGAAAGTTGTTCAGTTTGATGGTCTGATCATCCCCTTAAAATAGTTTCACCTAATTTTGTTAGACCTTATATACCTAGGGTATTTTTCTTACTAATTATGCTGACAGTTTTTTAAAAGGATTGGGGAAGGATAGAAATATAAACTTTGGTAAAACTATCAACTATTTTTTGTAGGTACATTCTAAAGAAACATACTTATTCGTTTTTGTAGATAAAATGTATAGATACTAAAAAAAAAAGAAAAAAAAATTCTATTAAAAAAATAGAAAAAGCAGTTACGTAATTATAGAACGCGGGGGAAAGGTGGTCATGAAAAAACGCGAATAAAATCATAGTAAAATTTTGCATAACAACAACATTGTGAAATTGTTTTATTTAACAGCCTGGAACTACTTTTACTCATTATACATTTTAATTGTTAACACTTACAACTAAAGCACGTAACAAATTGTTTAGTTGCATCAACATTCTATTATTCACTTGTATAGGTAGCTTCTGGGATTATGTAATACAATAATGCGCCCAATCAAACTTTTATAATTAGGCGCCCTGTTTGTCGTCGTTTTGAATTTGAACCAATTAAAATGTTCAATTTGTTTTTGTAATAGCCTTGGTTTTGAAATAGGTCAGCCCGCGTTAATTATCTTGTACCTTACCTGATAATTTATATTAGATTGAAATAGGCATTAGACTGAAATCCGTCACAACCTAACATGTAAATATGATAATAATAATAAATGTTGGTGAGTGGCGACAACACGGACCTGATGCTCCAGAGAGCCCGGATTGATTTGGCCCCACAGAGAAATGTCCTTGTCTGGCCCTCTTGTCTTAGACTAAGAGATAAGTGTACTTTTTGCAACCATCAGCTGCAAGGCTGATTCAGTGTTTATGAGGTGTAGAGCATCTCTGTGATGGGGATGGACCAGGTCTGCCTACATAGCACCAGTCTTGCAGCTGATCGTTAATTTTTTACTGACCTTTAAACGTCTGTAACTCCTAAACACTCGTCTGTAACACTGAATCAGCCTTGCCTGAAGTGGAGTTGCAAGAGCGGAAACTATGGTTCATGTTGGAAGTGTAAAATGTCATAAAGCCTGCTGACTAGCGCCCACTGACTCACCTCTCTACAACCTTAGCCTCTTAGTAGATGTTGCCCTCTTGTCGCTCCTTGCGAGCACCACCAGTAAAAGGAACACACGTAAAATAAAAATAAAAAATTGATTGCTGTAAGTAACTAAAAATGAAGTGAAGGTTGAACGAAAGTTTTCACGGGTAGGTACTCTACTATTTATAGACTCTTTCGCACCTATATCAATACAAGACATGCCCATAAGAGGGAAAATTGTGATATTCCAAGAATATCTCGCATAAATTATATTTAACTTTTACATGACTTTTATGACCTTCTATTTCTAGTTTTTAGGTAATCAATGTAAAATACGTTATGTAGCTTGCAAAACCCAATACAATCAAGTGTTAATTTCGTCGTGGGAGAATTTTGCAAAGAAACGTTGCATTCCCCGGCAACATTGTCTTCAAAGCTATATAACTTCCATTTACTTCCTTATTGTGTTCTTTCGTACACGTATTTTTATTGAGAACACACAAAGGGTATTATCTTTTATGCTATTAAGGAGAAACTGTTACAGGTAGACTTTTATCTTTTGTGTTCCTAGTCCTAATAGTTGATAATGAAAGCAGATTTAGAAATTTGTTATTGTTCTCACTGTTCAGAGCAAATTGTTCTTTATGTTATAATTTCTTTAACTCAAAATTTCACTAATTTTGACATGTACTCATCAATCTATCCCTTTGGTAGCACGTAACTACAAAAAACAAAATGATTAGAGTCTTTCTGTTATGTTATTGACAGGTTGCTACGAAAAAATTAAACTGAAAATTTTGGGCTTTTGTTAAAACACTCCAGAATATTAGATTTCTTTCTATTCTGCTCTAGGCCTTTAAGGTTCTCAAAAAATATATATATAATTTGAGAAAATTGTTTTCTTAGTAAGTAAAGAAACTTATTTCTAATTTATATCTTCTATTGAATTGTCGTGGGTGGTTATAACAATAGTTGAACAATCAGGCTCTTAAATAAAACGTTAGACAACAGATGAAGAAAAATCTAAGAATCGTGCCGTCTCAGAAGTGCAAGGAACTCGCAAAGAGGAGACTGCTGGATTGGAAAATGCTCTACCAAAAAAGAGCGTCGCTCATAAAGAAGTTGATATTGATATCATTTTCACGATGTAAACAGGCTTTAGAATCGATTGAAATGATATTTGTATATATCTAACTTTTAGTGTCAAAATCAAAGTCATTGGTGGGCCAAATGCATAATGAAAGAAGAATCAGTGGGCCGCGAAGAACTTAAAGAAGTAAATTTAATAGTTGAAAAAAAATACACAATCTCTTCCCAAGAACTTAATTACTGAAGAACTTATCGAACTTAAAGAACTTATCTAATATAAGTTCTTACTTAAAGAACTTATCTTCAACTATGTTGTGTATTTCCGTTTGGGAGGTTATTATATCTGCAAAAATCAACCTCCAAACTACATCTAAGTCAGGATATAGTCAGTATATAGCTTGGTAGCTAGAACTGAAATTAAGTGTAAGATAGGGTGGAAGGAAAAGGCTAATACAGTTATAGGGACTTCGAGTTCGAACTTAATTTGGTAAAATAATTTTTCTAGGTAGAAGGTACTTACAAGGGCAAAATTTTTCGGACCCCTCTAGGAAACCCCACAAAGCAAACAAAAAGCTGAGCGAGCGATGCGAGTTCGAAAATTCTTCATACCATGACTCAAAACAGTGCCGTACATAATATGCCTACTTGTAAAAGTCTGGATGCTCGCGAGCCGCATCAGGAAGCTATTCTTAAAATTGGATCGGGGCGCAAAAAAACGGAGTGCGGGCCATGCGCTCCATCAAACATGCGTTTGACATGCCTGTCTTAGAGTATGGCACGCCTAACTGAGTATGAAACGAGAGTACGGGATGAACAACAGAATGTGTCAATTTCTTATTCAATTCGTACCAAAATAAAACGAGTCCTGATTATATCAGTCCGAATTTTCAAGAACATTATTCAATTATATATATTTTCGCATTTACGTCTGCTATCATCTATCTATTTATACTATTATAAAACTGTAAATTTAAAATAAAAAGTTTGTTTGTTTGTTTGATCGAGCATCAAGCGAAAATTACTGAACCGATTCAGATGAAACTTGTTATGTTTGATAGCTTATGATCTGACTTAAAATCTGGTATATAATTTGTGCGGACAAAGTAGCGGGTGGACTAGTGGAATTATAAAGAAAATTCTAGACTAGCGTTATTGAAACACTGTGTTTGACAATTATTGTGACAGATGCGCGCGCTATATGTATACGTAAATTGTATCTAGGATCTAGGTATAATACTATAAGATCTAACTATATGGTAAACAAAATATTTCATAACAAAATAAACAATGTATAATTATACCTACCTATAAAATGTCAAGAAATTAAAGATACAATTAATCATAATTACATCATATTCTTTAATTTCATAAATACCATTGGTGTAGACCAATAAGAAAAGAGCAAACACTCGCACAGTTATTCTCAGTTTACTACGTCGGTGTTCTCGAGGGAAATCCTTAATTACTCGTTTTTAGGGACATGGGGCAAATGAGTCAGTAGATTAGGGACTTTGCCCCAGCAGACCTTTGTAAAAGGTTTGACCATTATAAGTGAAGTAGCAACACATTAAACCCCATTTAAAATTTGTGAGACTTTTCGACGCCTGTCTGTTGGTATTAAGAGGTAAGCCTTTTGTGAAATTCTCGTAAAATTATTGAGATTCCCAGGGCTTCGTTTTATTTTCACATAAATTTTGGAAACTTTTATGGGCCAAATAATTGTCACTTTGCATTTAAGTATCCTTTTTTTTAAATTTATTTATTCATTACATTACTTTATAATAATTATACAGGGCGAAATTGATATCATTAGCATCCTTTTAAACCAAGAGTCTACTCATCAAACTAAACAACTTTTACTATGGGAGCAAACAGATTGGAGCAAAAAAAAAAATCTGCTGTTGCATACATTTGAGTCGAGTAGGCGTTGCAGTTTAGTATGGAACAGCTGTTTTTTTTGGCTCCGATTTGTTTGCTCCCTTAGTAAAAGTTGTTCAGTTTAATGGGTAGACTGTTAGTTTAAAAGGATGCTAATGATATCAATTTCACCCTGTATATAAATATCAACCGCACTTCAGAAACCACAGAGTTTATATGAAGTGCGATACATGAGGTCGCTTTCAATATAGCACTTAATATATAGATGATAGGTACATAAAAAAATATTATCACAATTTAAGACTACAATAAGTCTTATATTAAAATGTTTTAAACATCTTCAGGTTGTTAGGGTATACAGTTACATCTTTAATTGGTCATTGTACTCATAATACTGAACAACTTTCCCAAAGGAACAAGGAAAATTAGAAAAAAAAATCGACTTTTCATACAAACTTTCGATCAGCTGATTGTATTTAGCACAGTATATTTTCCTTTTATTTTCCTCAAGGCCTCATAAAAAGGGCTGAAAGTCACCCAAAGAGCAATGGAGAGGGCTATGCTCGGAGTTTCCCTGCGAGATCGAATCAGAAATGAAGAGATCCGCAGAAGAACCAGAGTAACTGACATAGCCCAAAGAGTTGCTAAATTGAAGTGGCAGTGGGCGGAGCATATTGCTCGCAGAACCGATGGCCGATGGGGCCGAAAAGTTCTCGAGTGGCGACCGCGTACCGGAAAGCGCAGCGTGGGTAGGCCCTGCACACGGTGGACCGATGACCTTGTGAAGGCGGCGGGAACCCCTTGGATGCGCAGCGCAGGACCGGGCGTTATGGCGATCCTTGGGGGAGGCCTATGTCCAGCAGTGGACGTCCATCGGCTGAGATGATGATGATGATGATGATTTTCCTCTATGGTATTTAGTTTGGATTAACATTAAGGCTTTTTTAATCTCAATCGGTAAAAAATAAGAGTACCTATATACTGACAACCGATGGGGTGTCACAGTTCTAGAATGCAGACCGCGAACTGGTAGGCGTAGTGTGGGACGCCCTGCTGCCCGCTTGATAGATGACCTAAAAAAATTAGCGGGGAGCGACTGGATGAGGAAGGCCTTGGGAGAGGTCTGATGATGATGATATAAAAGTTAGTGGTCTGCTCGTAAGAAGTCGCGGGCGCCGCTAATATAACTAATCTATCTATCTATCTATACTATTATTATAAAACTGTAACAGGAAGTTTGTCTGTACATTGAAGATATTAACAAAAAAAAAGTTACGATATGGTTTTTAGGTGTCCCTGATTCCATTTCACAAATTTTTGGATATTTGTCTGTCTGTTTGTTTGTGTGTTTGTTTGTTTGAACGAGTATCACGCAAAAACTACTGATCCGATTTTTATGAAACTTTTTTTGTTTGATAGCTTATGATCTGACTTAAAATCTGATATATAATTTGTGCGGACAAAGTCGCGGGTTAACGCTCGTTTTTAATAATGTTGTCAGTTGCTTTCATTATTGACTTGTGATAACCATAATTAATTTATAAATCTTATTACAGAAACCAACGACGAAACATTTGATCGCCGATTGAAAAACTTGTTATTGGATAATGAATTCTATTCTGTTGACGAATTCTTGACAAAAAATTTTTAAGTACCTTCTTCAGTATTTTATACTAATTTTTTTTTAATTGTTTGTTGTTGTTGACATTATTTTTATTCTGAAAAAGGTCAATAGACTATTTTTAACTTTAATGTTATATTGATTTATCATTATTTTTATTTGAAATTGCTATTTTTATTTCATTATACAATTTGACAATCATGTTATGCATGGACATTTTATGTCCATATATATATATATGTTGTTTGTTTAGTGTGACAATGTCAAAGATATTTATATAGGTAATTATTTGTTATGTATATCACTGTGTAGTAATGTACAGTCGGCAGCAATGGATTGAGTACGCTTTTGTTATACGCAGTAGTGCTAAGGTGTATGCAGGTTGTTGCTGCTGACTGTACCTTTGAATATTTATATATCAGATTAAATTCTGTTTGTATTTTGACAAATTACTTTTTTAAGTACCTACCTAACGAAGTAAATCTTTGTATTGCATGTATAAGTAGTACCTACAAAATTGTCCTCTGATTGATGTTACTGTACTGTTTATGTTGCACTTCCGGATAAACCTCCGATGGTTTTTGGAATTTCAATTGTCCAAATCTTTGTCATTTTTCTTACAATAATTAAATTAAAAAAAAAATGTAAAATATTTATGTATTATTATTATTTGGTTATAAGGGCTTGGTCAATGACCAAATAGTTACTGCGACCTGGATAGATCTATTGTAGCTGTCACCTAAAGGTCATTTCCTAGGCCCACGGACTTCATGAACCGTGTTATGCTTTTGGAGGGGAGGTCCCTAATGTCAGTAGGTGTTATTATGTATCCACCTAGATGGCGACTTCTGCTGTAAATGAGCACTTCGCATTCGCAGAGGAGGTGTATGGGCGTTCCCAACAAAATATTTATATAAGAATGTGACATGTAATATGAAATAAATGAATCTAATCTATTATTAAGTCACAAAAGAAACAAGAAGAAATTTATAATCTCGCCATCTCCCTAATTCACTTACAAGGAAGGGTTCAACAATACTCGGATGTTTTGACTGGGGATCCTTTTATATAATATTAAAATCCTTTCAGAGGGGTGCACCTACATCACTCCCTAAGGAACCGCAAACAGTGTACGGTTTCATTTTATCCAGAGAGTTTACGACTGTTCGGGATCTACGTGTCTTCCGCCATAGTGTAATAAAAACTACTAGTGGTGAAGCTTACCATTTGCGGCGGGTCTATGCCGCAGTGTACGGGGGGCGGGGCATTTAGTTCGCAAAGTTGGTATCGCGCGCAGGAGTGCGATTTTTGAAAGTCACACGTTCATAATCATGATCGAATGATGCATACTCTAAAATACTTTTATGCAGGGTGTAACAAAACACCATAGTAATACCTACTTAAGGGCTTCTGGCCATCAAATTGAACATCTTTCACTATGCAGTGAACATCGAAATCTTGAAATAAAAATCTGCTGTTTCATACAAAACTGCAGTATCGACTCGCCTCAAATATCCAATACAGACGATTTTTTTTCTCGGTGTTACTAATAAAACCGAGAAAAAAAAATTAGTATTACTAGGTTGTTTTGTTACCCCCTCTACAGGGTCCTTAATATGCTGAAACTTTTTTAAGGGGATGAATGATCAGACCATCAAACTGAACAACATTTCCTATGGGACCAACATCGAAATCGCGAAAAAATAGCAGCTGTCCCATACATTTAATTCGAGCAGCGATTGACGTTTTCTATGGAACAGCTGATTTATCGCGATTTCGATGTTTGTCCCAGAGTGAAAGTTGTTCAGTTTGATGTTCTGGAGCACCCCCTTAACTATGTAACGCATTTTAGTTTACACCCTGTATATCCATAGAAATTTGACATTTTCTACTGCAGATTTGAACGTCTGGCTTTCAAAAAGGTCTGCACACCACGCTCGATTGACCTGTCGCAACTGCTGAGCTTCACCACTAGTAATTTTTATTACACTATGTTTCCATTGCTCCGTTCTCTTACGACTTTTTCGCTTTCAGTCCTTTCTATAGTCAACACATCCGTGAGAGTTTGTTGAAGCAACACGACCATTGCTTCCTTACTCAGGAAATTTAACTTCGAATGTGTTTGTTTCGACACAATGTGTCTGTAAAGAAAAAGGGTTTGGATTAAAATTTGGTATCATAGCCCAGTAATTTTACGGAGTTTTGTTAGGTTAGGTTAGGTTAATTATGAATTGGACTTTTAAATTGTAGCCGGCACCATTTAGTGACAAAAAGACTATATGACAACATATTTAAAAAAATGCGCAACGCAACATCACAATTTTTATTTCCCAGAAGGCTTTTTAATTATTAATATTAATACCAATGCACTCATTTTAATTAGATTTAACAATATAAATTATTTTTGAGCAATAAAATAGGCATTGAATTTAAAAAAATGAGATATTTAATAGAATATACTAACGTATTTTTCAAAGCCTTGTAAGTACAGAAAAATATTAACACCATGTTTGAAGTATGTATAATGGTAAAGCGTACAAAGCATGGAAAAAAAAATTTACCATTCGTTTTTTTAGAACGAGAAATAAATGCTAAATTTAAAATTTAGGGCTGTTGCTGTAGTGATATTTTTTAAATTTTGGTACAATTTAAGCTCAAATTTGCTCTTGAAAATACTGTACCGAAAGAAAAATATCAATTACTAATTAGTCCCGGCTCAAACCGTAAAATGACTGGGCTATCAAGAAAAAGTCTGAACTCGACATGTAGTCCAGTGTATTGGGTATTAATGTAAACACCCTTGAGAGCGCAAAAATGATAATCTTGATCAGCGTAAAGTCTTCTTCAGGTACAGCTATTTCGTTCCAATTTATTGTAGTGAATTGGATACAAATTAGATTGGTTTTCCTTTTATACTTATTTAGATAGACTCTCTGATAAGTACCTCCTACAGGAATTTAAGTATACCTGAAGGTCCAATTTAATATGTTGATTGCTGAAGATTTTTAAGGGGATAATTAGACCAACAAACTGAACATACTTAACTTTCTCTATGGGATCAAAACCAAAATCCCAAAAAAAAACAGCTGTTCCATACAAAACTGCAATCCTACTCTACTCAAATGTATGGGACAGCTGATTTTTATTCACGATTTCTTTGTAACTCCCATAGAAAAAGTTGGTCAGTTTGATTATTTTGTTTTTTTGCGAAATTCCTATAGGTTTCTTAGAGAAAGTTGTTCAGTATCATGGGTACAATAATCTCTTAAAGTAATGCAACTGTTTACCCTAAAACCCTGTGTAAGTTAAACTCGACGAATCGTTATAAAAATGAAATAGGTCTTAAAATTATGTGTTCTATCCGTAAAAATATAAAATAAAGACAAAAAAAAAACTTTACATTGTGGCGAACTATCCGCCACTACTTGTACTTGGTACAAAAACGCTACCGCTTATGCACCTTGGGCAATACACCAAAGCCTGCTGCATCGCGTGACGTTGCACTCGCGCTCCCGCTTGCTCTTCCGCCAACTCGAATGCGGCATCCCGCTCGCACCTGCACCGGCGAACAAGCTCGTCGGACGCGCTCGAAGAACCAGTTGGCGATCCGGACAGTTCGCTTACCTACTGCCCACGCGATACATCTATTTGCTAATTGCTTAAATATAAATTCTAATTTCTGTTAAGTTCTACTCTATCCTATTAAACTCATATTCATTCTACTAAATTAATAATCTTCATTTCTGTCTTCCGTGAGTTCTTACCTACCTATCTTCGCTGTGTCTACTTCCTATCTTCTCTTCAACCGGGTGGATTCCTGATGTATGTGGGACTACCTACTACTCCCCACAACATAAAAAATTGCCATAGCAAACACTGTCATATACTACCATACGCTGAGGATAATATGGTAAAGCTGCTACAACAGTCAACTGCCATGCCATAGCATAGCTGACACATTCTAACGTAAGGCGGCTAGCGCCAAATTTTTCAAACAAAATGTTAGTGTCCAACATGGGTGACTCTGGTGTCCACGAACGTGTTAAGTAGGTACCTATACACTGAAATTTTTTTTTGTTAAATATAACCGAACTTTAGTGACTTCCAAACTGTTTTGTAGCACATAAACAATCGTTTGGTTATAAATAGCATAACTTTTTGCTTTTTACATACAAACGTTTGGTTATGTGCTACAAAACAGTTTGGAAGTCACTAAAGTTCGGTTATATTTAACAAAACATTTTTTTTATATGCACCGTGTCTCTTACATAATTAGTAAAGCATTTTAATACGAATCATACACCAGGATTATTCTCTTTTAAAACAGCGTTAATGATATACGCGAATTGCCCCTTAAGCGTGATAATGAGACCCCATGAGCCTGTTCGCTAGGATTTATTTGCTACTGAGCCGGCCAGGCTGTTATTTTAGACGAGCACGTCGCGGCCAATGAAAAGGGATAATTGCATATTCCACCCCCATTATTTTTTCCCCTGACGAGTTTACGGTATTTTTTCTAGCTAAATTGAGTTGCGAATAGCAATTGTTATTTTCTTTTAGCTGGAAAATGTGAAAATACGTTGGATAACATTTTTAACTCCGCAACTCATGCGGGGTAGAAATAAATATAGGGTCCTCTTAATATGCTGACGGTGTTTTTAAGGGGATGCTCAGATCTGCGGACTGAACAAGTTTCTCTATGGCACTGACATCGAAATCGCAAAAAAAACATCAACTTTTCTATATAGGTAAAACTGCAAACCCACTTGAACCCAAATGAATGGGACAGCTGTTTTTTATTCGCGATTTCGATGTCGGTCCCATAGAGAAAGTTGTTCAGTTTGATGGTCTGATGATCCCCTTAAAAAACCGTAAGCATATTAAGAAGGACCCTGTATAGTACATAATCGAATGCGTTACATAAACAGTGCTTCAGTTCAAACCATCACCCTAAACACTTTATTGTATTGGGCCAACATCGAAATCGCGAAAAAAAAAACGGCTGTACCATAAATTTGGGTCGAGTACCCATTGATTGACGTTTTCTATGGAACAGTTGATTTTTTTTGCGATTTTGATGTTGGCCCCATGGTGAAAGTTGTACGGTTTGATGGTCTAAAGCATGTAACTCGTTTAATTTTACACTCAGTATAGGGCCCTTTTTAATATGCTGATGGTTTTTAAGGAGAAGATCAGACCATCAAACTGAACAACTTTAAATATGGAACCAAAGTCGGAATCGCGAAAAAAACGGCAGTTCCAAACAAAACTGAAATCCTACCGTCAAAATGTCTGGTTATCCTCTTAAAACACCGTCAGCATATTAAGTTGGACCCTGTATCAGACTCGTTACAGTCAAAAGAAAAGTGTCGTCGAAATAGATCGTTCAAAAGTTTATAAATAACTATTCTGACATTTTGAAAATGTTTGCGAATCACTCGAGTAAATTATTCTGCAGTGAAATAATTCAGCCCTTGTGAAATTTAAAAATACAGCCATCGGCATCGGTCGTGGCAGCCACCCTCAAATTATTTTCATTAGTGCAGAACCCGATTGCCCAGCGAAAGGTGACATCTTTAATTTTGTATCCAATTCGTACGCTTCGTCCTGCTTCGTACTGATTACAGTGTAATTGCTGTGGCATGGTTCATGAACTCTAATTGGAGTTTCGAACATTCAATGGTAAAAATCATTAGCGGACTAAGAGGGGGCGGATGGGGCGATCCGCCCCGGACCTCCGGTCCTAAGGGACCTCCAAATCTCAAGAAAATAAGTCTTTTTTAATCAAATCCAAAACAATGCCTGGATAATAAGTTCAGTTAGCAAGAGGCAGTGTGGAGTTGGAGGCCCGGGCTTCCGGCCCTGGGACTGCAGTTTGGAGTCGGAGGTGGGGCCTCCGACTCCAAACTGCGTACGTAACGTAGTCAAAGAAACTCAGAAAGAGTTAAAATATTGAGAAATTTCGAGCTCGCCGCTCGCTCTATCTTTTACTTACACACTCTATTCTTTACACACACACGCACACCCCCTCGCAGATCAATTTGATCGGCATGAGTGGAAATCGAGTTATAATGTAGCAAAATCTTGAACTCGCTTCGCCGCTCCAGGTTCTAAATCCTTGGATTGATTTCATTATACTGCCATAAATTCGCGAACTCGCTTTTCCTTTTTAGTTGTATTGCAGCGGTCTATTAGTCCCATTGTAGTCAAATATCGTACTTTTAGTTTTGTCGCCCGGGATCTCCGACGGGCTTAGTCTGCCGCTGGTAAAAATAGAACCTTTAACTTTCAACGGCCCGACCCTTAAGAAAATGCTGATGAGTGGAAATGGAAAATAGGTACCAGAGGTAAAGGAGGAAAGTGAAAAGTCAAAATCTTGTTTCTAACAAACCTTTGCTTGTTTTATTGGAAGGTGAAAATATATTTCGTTCGTTTCAATGGAGTTGAACTAGTAATGAACTCCAGTTAGTATTGAAGATTCTGTGTAAAATTTAAATTAATATTTGCGAGTTACAAAATCATTGAAGCATAATTTGAAAATTGTGACGGTTCCATAGCCTTGCTTGAAACAGGAAAATATATTTATTGAAGAGAAAGACAGTATTATTAATGTACTATGGTTAATATTAATAGTATAAAAACATAAATGTACATAAAAATCTAAACTATTCCGAGAATCCACCGCGGTTCGTTTCTGGCCTTTAGTTGTTATGAAATTTGCTTGTCTGTTTTAATCGCGCAGTCCAGACATTTTATTATTAGGAAAAGTTGCTCCAAATTGTGGTTTAAAATAATATTGCACATAGGTTGTATATGATTGACTGATAAAATTATTTGGAGAATACATTGACTTTTGGAAGTCACGTCGCAAGTTTGGCCGCGAGCGATTGTGTTATTCGCGCGCTTTTCTCAAACGTGTTTTGCTCAAACAACAATTTGAGGTAGATACTCTCACAAACTACTTGACATTGGCTGAAATGTAGTACTAGACACAAGCAAAATGATAAAATAAAAAAATATACTAAGTAAAATTATGTTTTTACCCTACTGCGTCAAACCATTTTTTCTGCTAAAAGGTACGAAATAAACTGAATTATTAAGAAAAACAAAAAAATCTACTGCCTAAAAACTTATTAACTGAAAGAAAAAACAAGCTCTATGATCATTAATCAGCTACACGAAACGAACTATGTCTGAGCAAATATAATTTGAATGTTATTAATTAGGTAGGTATTCCAGGCAAAACAAAACAAACCAAAAACCAACAAATAGAATATATGTATTGTAATGTTGTTTTGTCCCCGTTTGCGATACCAACCTACCTAATTCAAGTTCATGTTTTTATTTCGTTAACTGAAGCACAGTCCCTAACCTGCAACGTTGTCATTTCGGTTTGGAAATACCTACTTTTATAAGTAGGTATTTCCAAACCTAACAACCTAACCTGCAGCAACCTTATGGTTACTGCAGGTATCCTGTAGGGTAGGTACTGTAATCAGCACATATTTTTACTGAGTGTTTTTCTTTTAGTTTTCTAGAGACTCGATAGATGGCGCTACGGTCTAATCGGAATAGAGGTCAAAACTTCAAAAAGTGCTTCTTTAAAATAAAGTGGGAAAAAATGGTCAAAAAGATGCCAACTTCTGTTTTAATTGAATATTTTATTATTATTGAATCATTTTAATCGAAAATATGAAACTGTTTACGTCTGACGTGGCTGTATGGGCTCGATCCCTTGGCCTTTAAAAAAACGCCGGCACAGTCTTGAAATGATTTTGACAGGATTTCGCGAACGTCTCTATCGAGCGATGAACATGCCATCTGTAGAGTTTTTTGAACTACATTTAAAAAAGAAAATAAAAAAGCTCCTTACGCAATATCATGGCACGTCTTCATACATCAAATGCGTCATAAGGAACAAATACAAAATTTGCAAGGATAATGAGGATAAACTTGTAGGCCAAACTCCAGGGTTCGCCGTTATATAAATATTAATGTAAGCTTTTAAGCTTGGTCTACAAAATTGTGCTGTAAGAATTAAAATAATTATGTTGGTATAATTGATACGAATGTACGATGTGCCGCAAATCATGCAATTTTCGTCTATAACTATTTGGATATACGAGTTTTGTAAGTGGACGTCTTTTGCGGAATAAACATTTTATGTCGTCGAAGCACTACTCTGCAAATAAAAGGTCAGCCTGTCCTTTAACATTAAGAGTTGTATGAATATTCTCTTGGGGTATTTACAACTTTACTATTGTGAGACCTCTTCTGATGCGAATAGACTGTGTACCGTTACAGCACAATTATTATATACCTACGTATGTATAATTTTTGTAGGTATAATGTATATGCATGAATATATTATTTATGTGTATATATTTTTTATTTTTAATTTTATTAACTATAAACTAAGAGTCTACCCATCAAACTGAACAACTTTTACTACGGAGGCAAAACGATCGGAGCAAAAAAAATCAGCCGTTCCATACTAAACTACAATCTTGACGCGGGAGTTCGCGACTCAAATGTATGGAACAGCAGATTGCTCCAATTTGTTTGCTCCCATAGTAAAAGTTGTTCAGTTTGATGTGTAGACTCTTACATTAAAAGGATGCTAATGATATCAATTTCACCCAGTATAATTCTCTCTGGAACTATTGAACCGATTGTAAAAATTATTTCACTAATGATAACCTACTACACTGTTCGTGAGTAACATATAGGTACTATAATTTTTTTTTATACGCTAACGAAGTCGCGGGTAAAAGCAATAAAAATTAATTTGACGTAAAAAGATAAAATAAGAAGGTAGGCCTAGTTATGTAGATACTTTCTAAATTAAACATCATTGATACGCGAACAAAGTCGCGGGCAATAAAAAGGTATAAGTAAAAAATTATTTGACGTCAAAAAGTTAAAATAAGAAGGTATGTACTAAATTAAATTTCAATACCTCTAATTGTAAACTTTTATTACGAAAACAGTTTGACGTCTAATGAAACTGGTTTCTTTTAACCAAGTTATGAGTAATTTAACTAAATTGACGTCACGAATTTTAACGCTCTCAGCGTTAAGTACTAAATAGTTTAATAATTTTAATTACTTAGGAACATAAATGTTAAGTTTGAAAAACAACTTCTTAATATTTTGTAGGCGTATACTCAAACGTATGGAGCAGCAGATGACAGGTTTGCTCCCGTAGTAAAAGTTCTTCAGTTTGACGGGTAGAGTATGTGGTTTACAAGCTGATGATACTTTTCCTTACACCCTGTAATGTCGACTCTAAAACTTCATTAGTTCTAATAGTAAGTGAGTGTCTCTTTTTCAACGGTAGGTATATCGTTAAAATTTCACAACACAATAAGTTCCGAAAGCGAAACAAGAAATGACTAAATTCACAAATTATAAATTTTGTGAGTATAATTAACATTAAAATTGTTAAATATTTTGGTGTAATAAGGTAATAAGTAAATTACTTGGTCAAGTGAAATTTTCTTATGTGTACCTTTAAAGTAGGAATATTCTGAATCATTAAACGACGCTGTACCTTCAGACAGGACACAAAGTAGAGACAGAATAAAAATAAAAAAGTTAGTTTTCGCTTATTTTGTCAGATGGTTTGAATTTTCTGAAAAAATGTTTAAAGAACACTTGTGCTAGAAGGTACCGCGCGCTCTTTCTTAGGAAATTTTAGCATAAATAAAGTACTAGTTCGAGTCATCGAGTGAATCAATTGTCTTAGTACTAAACCTATTGAGCTATTTATTTTAAGCCAAATACTAGCACAGTGTAATAAAAACTACTAGTGTTGAAGCTCGACGGTCACGACAGGACGATCGAGCGCGGTGTGTGGGGGCCGGGGAGCGCATCCCGGTACTGATCTGCCTGTGCGCGGTACCGACTTTGCAAATTCAATACCGGTGCGCACCACGGCATAGACCCGCGCAATGTTGAGCTTCACCATTTTAGTAGTTTTTATTAAACTACTAGCTGTTGCCCGTGACTTCGTCCGGATAAAATGTACCCTATGTTTTAATCCAGGCCATGGTCTATCTGTATGCCAAATTTAATCGAAATCCGTTCGGTAGTTTTTGCGTGAAAGAGTAACAAACATACATCCACACTCACAAACTTTCGCATTTATAATATTAGTAGGATGACATTACTTACACCCATAACATGTTTCGTCCGAAACGTAATCCTAAATACATACAGCAACATGCTTCATAAAAAAACCCCCTATGCTTTATGCTTCGTCAAAAACCTAATTGTCCTGCCATCCCTCATCATCATCATCATCAGTCACAGGGTTCTAAGGCTATCCACTAATAGTTTTGCGAGGAGGCGAAGACGTGAGCCAAGAAACTGTTCACCATTAGGATCGCTTAAGTTTTTTATCATCGTTCATGGATAAAAAAACGACTCCTGCCGGATTAATTTTATTCCTCCTTTCTACCGACAGGAATCCTGTGTTAGTTTTCAATCTCGTCCGATCCTTACCCGTCCTTTCACTATCATTTGTTCTAAGGCTTTTTTTCTAGAGATCGGTCTCGTAAATTTTTTTTTATTTTAAAATGTTTCAAATTGAAACAATTTGCACTTAACAAAAATTTTCGAGTCCATTTCGTTTTGAAATGGAATCCACATTGCTTTCAGTATCTCGAATCTAATGGGGTGATTCGTCAGGTTTTTGTAGTCTTAGCGAGTGGAAATTATGAGGCGGCATAATGAGGGTAGCACTGTACTCATTCCAACTTTACGGCATAATACCTTAATTTTATGTGCCAGGAAGATCTCATTCCGCAGTTTATGTAAAGGGTTTTCGAGAAAATTAAATGGAAGTTGTAATGTCTACCGGAATTAAAAAGTATAGCAATGAAACCTTAGTGCTTTATTGCAAGACATTTTTATGCAGGCGATATTAATGTCAGTGAATAAGTTGACGGTGTTGACTCCATTGTAGCCCAGTCATTTTACGGTTTGAGCCGGGACTAACTAATAATTGATATTGTTATTCGGTATAATATAGAAGAGCCAATTTGAGCCTCGAAATGTACCAAAATTAAAAGAAATATCACGTCAGCAACAGTTCCAATTTAAAAATTTATCTATTATCTCGTTCTAATAAACCTGACGGTAAATTTTTTTTGCACATATTTAAGGCTTTACCATTATACATACTTCAAACATGGTGTAAATATTTTTTTCTACTTAGAATGTTTTTGAAAAATACATTCGTATTTACTAATAATTAACTCATTCTTTAAATTTGAATGCCTATTTGGCTTAAAAATAATGTATATTGTTAAATCTAAGTCAAATGAGTGCATTGGTATTAATATTATTAATTTAAAAGCCTGCTGGGAGACACAATTTTTATTTCTATGTTGCGTAGCGTTTTTTTTAAATATGTTTTAAGATAGTCTTTTTTGTCACTAAATGGAGCTGGTTACATTTTAAAAGCCCAATTAATAATTACTCCCTACCCCGCCGAACAAATCTCCGTAAAATGACTGGGCTATTGGTTCTGCCAGGCTGGCTGTTTCTTTCTTTTCGAGAATTAGGCAAGGTTCCCCCTTGGCGACGCCCTTGCCTTTGTGCATTTGACTTTTTTTTATTAAATAGAAAGGACTATGAAATTTCTATATGGCGCTAAATATAACTCTTAACTTTGTTTTAAGAAGCTTCCATTAGGCAAACGCTGAGCCAGGATATCTTCTCATTATTTTTTAGACATAACAATTATTGAAAAATATAGCTTTCTTTATCTTTATCATCTCGGCTTTATTTCCCATTTTTTCATATTTCATATTTTTTTGAATACGTAATGAAACCTGTGTCCAAAGGAAAGCCCAAATATTTGAACGAGTACTGTATTACGTGCATGTACATTGTAAATTGAAGTTACTTTTACTTGCGACACACACCATTGTGTAGACAATAATTATGATCTGAAAACTATTTGGTTTAAAAGACCATTTTTTAATGAGTTATTTAATTAGATAATTTAAATATATAGCAAAGATCATTAGAATATTATGTAACAAACTGAAGGTAAGCATTCTTTACGTTTTCGGCATTTCTTTTGTAATTATTGTAGCAGTTAGGTATAACTAAAATGTTTATTGTTTTATTTGATACAAACCATATTAATTCATTTCCTTTATAAATCTAAGTTCTGTTCACAAGTTTCCGCAGACCGCTAAAAGGAAAGCATTGTATCCAATTTATTTTCCAAATTAGAGGGATGTTTCTTCACAACTTTGTTCTCTACTGTTTTAAAGTCTTGTTCAGTACTGTTTTATCCTGTTAGAAATGTCGTAGGAATAAAGATGTACGAGTTGGCTATTCTTACCCATTGTATGCTATTACAAAGGATATATCGCTTCGTTTATTTCATTTATCTAATCTAACCAATAGAAGTTATGGCAGAATTAGTTGATTTAATTGTTCAATAAAAGAAAATAAAGTTAGCGTCATTTAAGATTCCACTGCATTAAAAATATATAATTACCCGAGAAATAAAAAGTTCTGTCAAGAACAATTTAAATAAAATACAGGGTGTAAGTGACAGCCTAGCAAATACTGAAGCGGTGAACTTAGACCATCAAACCGAACAACTTTCACTATGGAGCCTACCTCAGGAAACGCGAAAAAAATCCGCTGTCCGTATGGGTTTTGTATTAAGGCAGAATTTGGAGAGCTTGAAATATGTAATAATATCTGTACTATCTTGTAATAACCAGTTTAAAGCGAATAAATGATTATAATAGTTTTAATAAGACGAACATTGACTAAAGGAGCCAGGGCCACTTCCCGGACATTCGAACTTCGCAAATTGCGTGAACGTTTTCGTTCCAATGTCAACTCTATTACAACGAATTTCGGACCGAAACGGTCGCGATATATAGAAAATCGAAAGTCGGGTACAGGGCCAGGCCAGAAAGGTTCTGCGGTCGGCCAGATGGATGTCCTTTCAAATATCTTTCTGTGGGCTGGCTACCCGCAAAGGATAAGGGTTGCACTTCACGAAATTTCACTTTAACTACCTATTTCATTTTGGTCCAAATTTAGTCTAGTTAGGCCAAATGGGTTAGAATATTATGGAATATTAAATGGGTCTGTATGTAGAAATGAAATAAAAAGATATGAAAATATATAGTTTTAATGCTATTTATCTTACCCACAGCCATTTTGCTTTGATACTTAGCTTATTTAAAAAATATCATGGCAAACAACACCTTTAATACATCTCGCCTTTTTTGATGATGGGAAGTATAACTATATATTTAACTTTCTACTACAATTTGATTAATTACATTTATCTTTGTTTTCTAATAGTTTACAATATTTGTGATAAGAACCCTGTGCCGGTGTGGAATAATAAACGACATTTAATGAAGCACATATAAATTTGTAACAGGAGTTTTAAAAGAGTCAAAAACAGGAGTTTTGTTAGGCGGAGTAGGGAGTAATTATTAATTGGACTTTTAAACTGTAACCGGCAACATGTGACAAAAAGACTATCTTAAAACAAATTTTAAAAAAATTCGCTACGAAACAAAGAAATCAAAATTGTGTGTCCCAGAAGGCTTTTAAATTATTAATATTAATTTCAATGCACTCATTTGACTTAGATTTAACAATATAAATTATTTTTGAGTAATAAAGTAGGCATTGAAATTTAAAAATGAGGTAATTATTAGAAAATACGAATGTATTTTTCAAAACCTTCTAAGTAGACAAAAATATTTACACCATGTTTGAAGTATGTATAATGGTAAAGCCTTAAATATGTTCAAAAAAATTTATCATCAGGTTTTTTAGAAAGAGATAATAGCTAAAATTGGAACTGTTGCTGACGTGATTTTTTTTAAATTTTGTTAAATTTCTATGCTCAAATTGGCTCTTCAATATATACCGAAAAAAAATATCAATTATTAATTATTCCCAGCTCAAACCGTAAAATGACTGGGCTAAAGTGTTACCCCAACTTCTACTAAAGCATACTTGCTTTCTACAATCGGATAAAAGCAATTTTTTTTAAATCGGTCGGCGGCGTCCAGGTCGACCCAGGAAGAGGTGGCGTGATGACCTGGACAAATTTGACGACCAATGGCCAAAGGTTGCCCACAACAGGAACGAGTGCAAGAGCAGGAGAGAGGCCTTAGCCCAGCAGTGGGATGAAATAGACTAATAAAAAAAAAACTTTTACAGGTTCTAAATATTCCACTTTTAAAAATATAGAAATAAAATGTAAATGTGGCCGTTTCTTTGCTTTTTTCCATTGCTGCCGTTTCGAATTTGTAGGTATGTTTAGTTAGATCTGTAAATAAATAAATATCTTGGACATTGTCACACAAATTATCAAGTCACATTTTAAAGTACCTGGACTTATATTATGATGACTAGACAAGGATATAGAATACATATATAGATACAAACATCCATGACTCGGGTACAAATATTCATATTCATCATTATAAATATTTGTCCCTTACGGGATTCGAACCCGCGAACCTCGGCACAGCAGACAGGTTCACTACAGACTGTGCTACCGGGCCGTCGCTAAAAAATTCTATAAAATAGCTTTTATAGTAAGTTGAAGAATCACTTTTGTAATTTAGGCTTTCTTGATTGTAAAATCATAAATATTGTGATGAAGGCGCCACTTAACGGTAAAAGGAGCTTTAATGGTTTGCCTGTATTGATCACTATCCTAACCCTTATAAATACAACACATTATTTATGTAAATGTTATTTTTTTATAATGTAATTGAGCAAATACAGGTGACCTTATGAATGGAAAACTATCAAACTAAAAATACGATGGAAATCATTTTATCTTTGACAAAATAATCGTGTTTATGCATTTTTTGAAATCAATTCCTGGAACATAAAAGATTGATTATAGGTTTCATTTTATATAAGTCTATTTTAAAACCTACAAAATGTGCGATCTAATCAGCAGAAACGATTAGTTAGCAACTTTTGTCCGATTAAATAGCAATCTTCGTACAGATAACGGGATAACAAATTCGCTATAAGAAATATCTAGAAGTTACCTTTATTATGTCTTTATTATTGGAATGGAATCAATCAAATATTTTATAAAACTAATGCTTCCTATTATTATTTTCTCTAAAATTATTTGGTCGATTTCTTATCAGTTGTTTACTTTGACTTAGTATGGCTTCGTAAAAAGTATTTGTTCGAAGTTCAGTATCGAACTTTTCACAATGTTCCATAAGTGTGGGATACAGGTATTTCAGTTCCGCGTGGTCCAGCGTTGGGAAGAGATGGTGTAAGGCATGGTCTCCGAACCTGGTGATGGACTTGAAATGGTTGCCAGCGTAGTCGATACGTTCCACAATGGTGTCGAGCTCATGTATGCCCCAATCTAAGTTTTCTTCTCTGGAAATAAGAGGATTTTGTGGTCAACCTTCAGGGTGGTCCGTATTCCCGAAACATCGATGTTGAAAGGCAAAAGATAGATATTTAACATCGTTATTAAAAGTATAAGTACTAAATCTTAAACACATTTGCATATACAGGGTGTAAGAAAACACCCTAGTAATATTTAAAGGGGTGGTTTATTTACATTATTTATTTTATTTGTACCATCAAATTGAACAATTTTTATCCAGCTGCGAAATAGCGAAAAAAAATCTACTGTTTCACAAAACAGCAGTACCGACTACCGACTCAACTCAAATGAAGTCTCCGTACTGAAAGTTAAACTTGATAGTCCAAACATTACTAGTGTATTTTGTTACACCCTGTATGTTACGAATTATAATAAAATGCATGAGCAAACAATTGTCCCAAAATCGTAGGTGCATAATAAAATAATTCTACAAATATACCTTAAACTTACATACAATTTTATTGCATTGTTATAGAATTAGGTACCTACATGAAGCACCCTTACTAGTATTTGTATAAAGTTAAATTCAATAACAAAATTACATTCTCAATTCATTGTTTAACTTCAGCAAAACATCAAATGAAATCTCTTTCAGTTACCATATTTCTGTAGAAGACATAGCTCTGTATAGTAGATCCATCTCTTCAATGTCTGTCCAGGTTTATAATATCTTGTAAAATAACTTGAACAAACAAGACGTTTTCAAAGACAAAGGTTCAACTATAGTTTCTTAACTTGCAAAGTTCATCGGAGTTAAAAGAACAGATTTTAAGAGTAATCAGAGCCACCTTATTTTTGAATTTGTTTATATTAAATTAAAACAGCATAATAGACAATTGCAAAGGGCGAGCTTATCTCTAAAGAGATTTCTTCCAGCAAACCTTCACTTATTAGAACTAGAACTTTGCCATAGGAGCTATTATGTGCTATCATAAAGTTATTATACCTTACAGTATAGAGGAACTGACATGAGTTGTCAAATGAAACCGTTCTTGGAGGATTTCAGCATAGATTAATATGTATATTGTATATTGGATATAGACAGGTAACTCGCCTTGAATTTTAGGACGTCCTAATTGCGTTGCCGCTTATTAGCACTAGGGTGCGCCACATTATGAAATAAATTGAAAAAGACGATCGGCCGCCACGAGGATCGAACCTTAGCTACCCGGATCGTAAGCCGGTTGTCCAGACCGCTAGACCAACAAGACAGTGATTGATATGGGCGAAATCTCTCACTACTACAGCGCAGCGCGTGAGGAATAGTGCGCTGTTACTCCGATATGAACCCTAGTTCAACACATAGTGCTTCGAAACATAACCGATAGATGGCGGAAGCTGTGTACTAAGCTGTGTACTTAGTGTGTACTAAGATAACGTAGAATGGTTTACAGGAGATTAACGACAGGCGAAAATTCGAGCACTGTCTATAACACGGAGTCAAACGTGAAATCGTGGATTATTTAATGAAACAGCGATAGTATATTTCACAAAATTATCTACGATTTCACTTTCGATTCGCAATTATTCACCTGCGATAAGATCCTCAAAAACGGTTCTATTGCCTCGCGGCACGTATCTCTTTCTATTATACAGTGGTTCCGCTAGGTGCATCTCGCTCTCTCAGCTGTCAGTTCCTCTATTCCGTAAGGTATAATAACTTTATGTGTGGTACATACTAGAGGTGACGCGACGAACAAACTTCACACGCCACATGCGTAGGAGAAGCGCGGGGAGGGAATGTATCGAGTGACGGAGCGAGGTGCGGCGATGTCGCCGCACAAGGGCATTAAGGAATAACTTGTTGACTTTTTGTGAACGAGAAGAGAGAAACAGAACACACCTTGGCACATCTCCGTCGAAGAAGTTTCGATGAGAATGATGACCAGCCGTCAGACCAAAAATCATGAAGAAGAAACTTGAGGCCCCTAATGAAATAGTCCAGGTGGCTACAGTCCAGCCCAATGATCCGCTGCACCACCACATCCAAGCTGGCAGGAGCAAAGGTAAAGCATTTGACCATAACAGTTTTTTCCCTTCAAATCCAGTTATTCCCGTTGCAAATCTGTAATAGAATTTGAAAGCTACATTAAAATAAAATAAAAGAAACTACCCCGATCTTGGTCATGACTTGATATTCGAGTATTACAACGTAAAAGAAGTGGCGTAAGAACTATGCACCTACCTACCTACGTCCACATTATTAAGTAATTTGGATTAACGTCCACGACAACTTTTTGCAGCTATGCAATCGCGAGATTCGTGATCGCGCTACTGCATTCCGACTGTATCGCGCTTGTTGCATTTGCAATGCGCGACGGAGGCGATACAGTCGCGTTACAGTACTACTGTATCGCTACAAACGAGCGACCGTAGCGATGCACTCACGCGTCAGCATCGCGACTGTATCGATATAAACGCGCAACTGTATCGGGCGACATCACGGCGGGGAAAAGGGAAGAGCAGAGGCGGGTGTAGTGATGCTGCATCGCATTAATTATACCATCCATCGCTAACTACCGTAGATTATCAAAACAAGAAATTCCACAAAAAAATCATGTTGAGAACTTTTGTTTTAAAGACAGATGTTTCTTTTTATGATTAATATTATTTTACGACACGTTAATCTTGTGGATTAACGAGTACCCTGTCTTTGTCTAAACGACAACATCTAAATCGTATCTTAAGAATTATGAATATAATACTCACTCTTGAATCATTAGTGCTAAGCATGAAAAAGTGAAGATGACTGGCCAATAAAAGGCTGCCATTTGGGCCCAGATCGGCTTGTCCTTAAAAGGAGTGTAAATCAGAAATGGCTCCAACATACTTATTTCTACATCTTGTAATGTATTCGTATGCAAATGATGCGATAGTGCGTGAGATACCCGCCAGTCACTGTAAACAAAGCATTCCTTTAATTTGGCTAAAAATAGATCTGATTAAAGTTTTAATATCGCATTTATTTAACAGGTTATTGGTCCAAGAACTTTGTTTACAAAGTATTCTTAACACAAAGAGAAATATGCGTTTTAAATAAATAAAAAAGGTGGATCAATATTGAGGACATGGAGAACCACTTATATCAACCTTTATAAGCACACACAAAAAAAGATCATGTGCAATGAAATGACTTACTAATACGACATTCCACTGAAGTTAAACAGGTACATTCGCCAGCTATCAGCTCGATGGAAGTAATTGTGAGCACACACTGTCAACCCGCTTAGTATGAGGCCGTTTAGAATAGACAGTGCTCCCCCAATTATTAAATTCTTGCTCCAAGCCCAACAGCAAACTGGACTCAATATGAATAATCCAACAAGCAAAGAGTCCGTGACTATATCGCTTTTCTTTCTTACATCTGTTGGTATTTCATTTACTTTTTTTGCAATTTTCATCTTAAGAGTCCTGTAAAAACCATCCTCTTTGAACGTGAATGGAGAATTTCTTGGTAATTTGGCTTTTCTTACGAAGTATTTTGGCAATAACGTTTCAGCGATCCCGTTCAGATGATGTGTTTCAAACGCTTCTGTTATGTCGGTCCCCTGGGAAATAGAATAGATTTGATTTATTGTGTTTGGAAATAACTCAGTTACACCGAATGATATTCTATGCGATATTCGAATAAACAAAAATGCTGAAATGTGTTTTATGTGAAATATGGAAATTCATGCGAATGCTGCAGCGCCCGAAAAATAATTACGAAACGAGTACGAAACTATCTGAAAATAGAAATATTCTCTGGCATGGAAAACAATCTTCGTCGATACTTAATTACCTACGGTACATTGTTATTAACACGCGGATTTATAACTATTTTGCAAGACCGGTAGTTATTTGTAATTGTGAAAGATTACCATCTCAAGGTCATCTCAATAATAATGTATCATTTGATGACAGTAGTTATTGTAGGGTATTTGATGACTATTTACAAGAATACCGGTCGCTGCCAAAGTTGCAACGAGAAAGGTTTCTTAATGAAATTGATAGTATGTGAACTTCAGAGGTATCATCATTCCTCTGAGGTTATGAACCCCAAATCCAATATTCATCAGTGCCACAACTTTGAAAGAACTATGCTTTTAATATTAAATCCATTCGACTTAAGATATTTCAAACATAAATAATAAAATAATGAACATTATTCATGTTTTTTCAAATTTATTTCAACTTATGTCATGACCAAAAAACTAAAGGGAGATGTGAAAAGGGGGCGGGGCCAGTGTCGTAGCAATATGCGCAAAAACGGTACACATTGCTTGCGACAGTAATGATTCAATATATTATGAGGCTGAAAGCCATTCGAGATATTTTGTGTAAATAGTTAACAACGCTTGCGTAGTACTAAAGATTATTCGAACGTTGAGTTCTGATACCGCAATGGATAGTGAGCACATTCAAGCTAACAAAATACTTTCTATCGCGTGGTACTGGTGGTGATGCGACACTAGGCTTCGTACTCAGCGCGTTGGTTGGCATCTCTCTAGATCTCTATGGCCAAAACAGTAAACCTGCAAGACGTGTTATTAAAGTTTTTTTCAACAAGTATTATTGAAAAAATTATATAACATTGTTTAGGAAAACAAATGTTGATTGCTTGTTTACTACTAAAACTTAGCGAGTTTTATTTTTAGTGTTATTTATCATGTGGAGAGGATGAGTGACAACAGATGTACGAAAGAGATATATGTTGCTAATGTGAGTGCAAGCGTCGGCAGAGGGCGCCCTCGTTGGACGTATGTTGAACAAATCAGTTGCGTCCTAGAAAAAGGGGAGGTGCGGAGTACTCGAAACCGACGGGCATGTATGAAGAGATGTATGGATGTGCATGAGGCAAAAGAAGTATGTAAGGATCGGTGTAAGTGGCGCGCCCTGGTCTCTGCCTACGCCACTTGGAAAGAGGCGTGACGTTATAGATAGACAGATAGATTTATAAGTAAATGACTCTTATTGTTGAAATTCGGAAAAACTTACCTTTATCTTTGAAATTAGTTATGTTTCCAATATAAAAGAGATTCTGGGTGATTGGGAAAGATATTAGAGGGACAAAATTGCAAGTAAGGAGGTGGAAAAGATTTTGAGTTATAATTATGATCGAAATGAATGATCGAAAGTAGGTAGTATAAAATGATTTAAATATTATATCAAACAGTCAGTGCGTAGCCCTTTTTTTCAAACTTGGCTAACTCACTGATTTGATTACCTACTAATCTAAATATGTGTAATATCTACAGGGTGAAATTGATATCATTAGCATCCTTTTAAACTAAGAGTCTACCCATCAAACTGAACAACTATGGGAGCAAACCAATCGGAGCAAATAAAAAATCTGCTGTTTCATACTAAACTGCAATCTCTACGCGCGAGTTCGCGATTCAAATGTATGCAACAGCAGTTTTTGTTTTGCTCCGATCGGTTTACTCCCATAGTAAAGGTTGTTCAGTTTGGTGGGTAGACTCTTAGTTTAAAAATATGCTAATGATATCAATTTCACCCTTTATAGATCCGATATCGTTGTCTTACCACTAACAATATTAACTCGTATACAGTTTACAAACGTACATAACTTTTCTGCAAACCTTGCGTTCTAGTTTCCTCTTAATTTAAGTATAATTTCAATCGTGTCACTATGATTGATTATGAATTACTAATACATAAGCTTGCGTTTTATAACTATGGTTTTTATACAGTTTTTGAAACTGGTAAGAACCCGTTAAAATGTTTATTTCTAGATTATGGTCATTATACATACTACTTTACTTTCGTAACCAGATTAGCATCCAACTTACTAGGTATTTTATTATATTTTTCTTTTTATTTTGACACATTTATATTTTCAAATAGGGTTAACCCGCGACTTCGTGCGCACAAATTACATAGGTACCAGATTTTAAGTCAGATAATAAGCTATCAAATAAAAAGTTTCATCAAAATCGATTCAGCAGTTTTTGCGTGATACTCGATCAAAAAAACATACACACAAACAAACAGACAGACAAAAAATCCAAAAATTGATGATATGGAATCAGGGACACCTAAAAACCATACCGTAACTTTTTGTTTTGTTAATATCTTCAATGTACAGACACATTTTCTGTTAAAGTTTTATAATAGTTATATTTCGTTACCTTTTACTCCTTTAACGTAAATAAACGTATATAACGTATATATCCTAGCTAACTGTGATTCTATTTTCATCTTTAAACTTACTAGAACATAGAACTCTTAATACATTCCTTCAACTTCACTACTCTCGACGTAACGGCTAGCATGCCACGTACGACAAAGCGACAAAACGAGAAAACTAACAAGCGCGCTCGCTTTCGCGTAGGTACGTGATGTAACAAAGACAAAGTACCTAGGCACGTCCCGTTTTTGTCTTTTTCTCGGGGGTGACATGAATAGATAATAATAGTATAGGTACTATACAAACGAAACTACCGCGTTAAATGTCAAGATCCTACCAATCTCGTGTTGGTTTAACCATAGTTTCGCTTCTTCTATTTATTCATATGAGGTAGGGATCTAGGCTCAGAGATTTTACCACTCGTCCATCTACTTCTATTACCTTTGTAATGTCGAGCCATTGAGAGCCACCAGGATGTAGTTTGATGAACTCTGTCAAGTCGTACAGGCTATCGTCGATCCTCCACAGATCCTCAGCTCCGTCGAGAAGACGTTTCCCTTTCAACCACATTTGCGCTGTCTTGGGCATCGTATCTCGCAGTGGAGGATACTTCAGCTGGGGAAAACTCACATGGCGTTTATCAGAATCTGGTGCCATGGTTGTAGATACCTGGAATGTTAAAAATTCATTTTGTACATAGGGGGGACTATTGGATTTTCCTTTATCTACAAACTCTCGGATATTTTGATATCAAGGCATACATTGACATCACATTTGTCCAGCAATATGTTTCGCCGAATATAAATTATAGTTTTTGTACGCATCAATATCGGCTTGTATGATATTGATGTGATATACGTTTTAATATCTACAGGGTGAAATTGATATCATTAGCATTCTTTTAAACTAAGAGTCTACCCATCAAACTGAACAACTTTTACTATGGGAGCAAACCGATCGAAGCAAAAACAAAATCAGCTGTTGCATACATTTGAGTCGAGTAGGCATTGCAGTTCAGTAGGTTTGTAGGAACAGCAGATAATTTTTTTGCTTCGATCGATTTGCTCCCATAGCGAAAGTTGTTCAGTTTGATGGGTAGACTATTAGTTTAAAAGGATGCTAATGATATCAATTTCACCCTGTATACACGATTTAGATATTTCGCCCACTTCTAGGATGATAACATTAAAACGATCGGAACGCATGTTGACTAAAGTTCTATTTATAATAAATAGACTTTTGCGTGCATTAGCACTGCATGACTGCATATCCGCTAGTGTCACGCAGTTTGTGGTAGTGTCTATCCCAATTTCAGGGTTTGTTTTTGATCAAGAACAGGAAGAGATTGCGGATTGTGGAGCCTCGTGGCAGGCAAAAACGCGAACCGCGCGAACCACGCGAGACAAGTGATCGTATCAGAACCTGCAACGTTACTCATCTCTTGACTAAAGTTATTGTTTGAACAATACATGTGTTGCTTGTAATTGTAATAATGCGACCAATTACTGATCTTTTGTTTTCGTAATTTTTTTCCTTCTATTCTCGTTTCCTCACAATGTTTTCCTACCCCGCCTATCTAAGTGTAATTACAACAAATAGGTAGGTAAAACCGTAAAATTCCGTAGAACCTATCTGCCACCTCTTGATTCATGCAAGTCCTCTTCCATATAAAGGGTATACAATTTAAATGCGTTATAAGTTATAACACCGAACAGGGTGCTTTAGATTTAGACCATCAAACTGAACAACTTTTTTTACGATTTGTTCAGTTAGGTGGTCTGAAGTACTCTGTTCGATACGTAACGCATTATTTTAAGAGGATGATCAGACCATACAAAAAATAAAACCGCCTTAAATAAAACCAAAAAATTTCATCAATTATTCTGTTTGACGTTATTTATGATGTTACGTTACAAGGGATTCCCGGTCAATTTTTATTACTAGTGAGATGACTTTTAAGTACTGACGTTAATTCTAGACTAGTACCTATACATTACCATAAGTCTAAGGTCAAAATGTCGCGTTCTATTCTTGGAAAATCGTTTGCTATATATCTCATATAGTTTATTGCAGAGTTTTGACTTCTTTTGTTGTTGTTGTAATATTCAAATTCTTCATAATTTGAATATTATTCCTGGACATTTTTAGTTCATGTATATTAAGTAGGTAAGTATTAAGTTGGTAAGTAGGTAGGTACCTAACCTATTAACATATTCAACCTTTATATAATTAATATTTCAACAACCATGGAAGTTATACTCTAACCAGTTGATCCAAATGATTAGATGTGGTGTGGTGTAATAATACTTATCGATGACCGATCGACGTCACTATGGGATTATATTTTTGTTGACAGTTTCTGGCTATTAATTATAATTATAAAATCTTTAAATGTTAACTTTTTAATATGTGAAAATGGCAAATAAATAAAATATTATATTTGTTTGAAAACAAATAATGAATAAGTAAATTAATTTCGATTCACATCACAGGCGAAACTCTCAATTTGTAGTCGAAAATCTTGAAACAACTCGAAGGTCGACCAACGATGCTTAAAGGTTTTCTTTGCATTTATTTAAATGATCAGAAACTCAATGGAACGGGAAGTAAGAGGTTAAATATCGAAATTATTTTGGAGGTCGCTATAAGCATTGCGTGTGTTAAGTTATATTCACAAAATGAACAGGTTAAGAACATATATACAGGGTTTTTGGGTAAACAGTTGTATTATTTCAAGGGGTGATTGCACCAAAATAATATTAAAAAAAAAAAATATATATATATATTATTTTATTATTATTATTCAAAATAATATAGTTTAGGTTTTAGTCCAGTACAGGTAAGAACTGTAATAGGGTTTAGAATAATTTTGTTAATATATACACGATATTGATGGTTACAATGTGAAAAACGTATTGATAATCTGAATTGATCGACTTTAAGGCAGTGAATGTGTCATTTATGTACAGACTAAAAATTTCGGTGTTATTGCGTAATGTTATTGCAACACCAGAAAACAAAAGTACAAGTATCCAGAGCCGTAAAAAATATTATTAAAAAAGAACTCTTCAGCCCCATCCCCATCAGTTCTGCGAGCAATGTGACCCGCCCATTGCCACTTTACATTAGCAAATCTTTCGTTGTGGCGACACATGGGGAAGGCTTTTATGTTCAGCAGTGGACGTCCATAGGCTGAGATGATGATGATGATGAAGGTAGTCCCTTAAATAAGAGCAACTGCGCCTAGATTGTGACCGCAAACCGCGTTGGTTTGATATATCTGCCTTTAAACGACTTTAAAATAACATTATACTTTTAATTTTGGACGAGGCAAGGTTGTGACAGCAAGGTCTTGTAGTGACCGGTTTTCAAGCTAATAAAAAAGGTATAAAAAGCGGTTAAAAGGTATTTTTGTTGGTTCTTGTTTTTATATTACAATCAAACATAAATGATCCTATAGTGCTGCCCTCAATATGATTTTTTTATTACTAAACAACTATACAACATTCCAAAAAACAAGAATCTTATATTGTGGTCATTGTTGGTTTTCGATTTGTTGTCAGCACTGGAGGCTTGGTGCCATAAGAAAACAAAAAAGAACGAAAGCAACGAAATTGTATCGAAAATTATTGCATTCCAATACTTTGACTACTTATATGAGAACTAGTTACGCGTGTAATTATACTAACAAACATTTTGCGGGGGGAGAGGTAACATGAAATCCGCAACTTTGGATTTTATTCCTCATAACTTTAGATTCTAATTTTGAATGATAAAAATCATGAAAAGGACTCTCGAGTGAAACCCAAACGTTCTAAGTTCGAAATTATTGTTTCGTAATTATATGCTGTCTTGTTTAGGCATAAGGTATAAAATTGAATGTAAATGCACATGATCAAATTGATCTTATACCGTGGCAGAGGGGAAATGCTATCGCAAGGCTAGTCCTTATAATAAATAGTCAAAGTTCCAATAGTATTTATTTTGTTTAGTTGGGACAATCGAGTGTCTGTATAGAGTTCCGTATCCAAAAGCGAACGAACGGGACCCTATAATATTAAGCCTACACTACAGAAAAGAGATAAACTATTTACTGTCCGTCGGACTATCTTATGAACCGTATGTTGAAATTTTATCAAAATAATTATGTAAGTATTATTATGTTGGCTTTAAAAGCCAACATAACAAAACAAAGACCAAAAAATAAAGGAACCTTAAAAGAATCTTCAACCTTTTCTGTTTTTGCTCTATCATAAAAACGGTAATAGGTACAAACAACAATCTTTGTGTGATCATTAGTGCAAACTCTAAAGTAATACAAGAAATAATAAAAACCGGCAAAGTTATAAGGATCCCTGAGAAAAATATTTTTTCAGTAAATATAATAGAAATTGTGTGGTGGTACGGAACCCTCGGTGGGTAAGTCCGAATCACACTTGGCCTGTTTTTTGCTATTTTATGCGTGCTGGAGTCTATAGCCCGTTAGTTATCTATAAAATAACCTTATTCATTCCTGTGTTTAGGCGAATTATAATCAAGGTTGTAAATAAAAACTTCAAGTCATGTTTTTATTTATGTAGCCCAGTCAAATTACGGTTTGATCTGGAACTAATTAAGATTTTATTTATAATGACCAAAAATAGAACAAAATTAAATAAAAATCACGTTAGTAATAGCCCCAAGATAAAATTTTTGCATTTCTAGTTTATAAACCCTTTTTATGGTAAAAACTATTTTAAATTTTTTATTTACGAAAATTATATTACACACTATAAACACTGAATAAATATTTTTGTCTACTTAGGAACGCTTTTTTGATTTATTACTTAAAAGTCGTTTATTTCTTTTATTAAATCTAATTAAAATGAGTGCATTGGGATTATCAAGTTACAATCCAGAAGATCAGTTCCAGAAGATAAAGTTTAGATTTGCATATGATGTAGCGAGATTTTTTAAAAATATACTCTCAGTTAATCTTTTTATCACTAAAATGGTGCCGGTTGAAGTTTAAAAGTCCGACACATATCTAATTACATATATACCACCCCTCCTAACTAAACCTCGTAAATTGACTGGGCTATTGTATGTACTAATCATAATGAATTCTGTAGTTTCTGGAAAAAGAAAATATACGTTTTAAAAGACAGAATCAATGGCCAAGTGAGTGTCGGACCACGCGCGGGTAGGGTAGTTACCCTAAAAAATATTTTTCAAGATTTTATTTTACCACTTTGTCAGCGTGATGAATATGTATTTCCCCATTCTAAATTACAGCTTTCTAGTACTAATAAGCGTCTCTGAGTTAGGCCGCGGACAGACAGGCTTGGCGAAACTATAAGGGTTCCTTCTTGACTTTGGAACCCTAAAAATCGTAATTAAGTCAAATTGAAGAATTCGGTAGGTATACAAGGAGATTTTTTTTGGTGGGCTGAATCGAAAACAATTTCGAGATAATTGTCTCAATTACAATATTTTCTTAATGAATTACCAGATTACCACAGTATAATAGATATTTTTTTTTAATGAAGGTAGTTTTTCATTTAAATGTGGGAAGCTACTTTATGAGTTGTAAACTCCATGGCAAACTTAAAATAACTGGTCATTAAATACAGGGTAAATTTTATATCACTGCGGATAACTTCAGCATGTATTCTACTCATCAAACTAAACAACTTTCACTATGGAGCCAACATCGAAATTGCGAAAAAAAAATCTGCTCGTCCCATACAAAACTGCAGTACCTATTGACGACGGCCCGGTAGCACAGTCTGTACTGACGGCCCGGTAGCACAGTCTGTAGTGAACCTGCCTACTGTGCCGAGGGTCACGGGTTCGAATCCCGTAAGAGACAAATATTATTATGATTAATATGAGTATGGATACAAGACTCGGGTACAAGAGTCATGGATGTTTGTATCTATATATGTATTCTATATCGTTGTCTAGTCATCATAATACAAGTCCAGGTACTTTAAATGTGACTAGATAATTTGTGTGACAATGTCTAAGATATTTATTTATTATTATTATTATTTGCCGCAAATGATTTTTTTTTCGCGATTTCGAAGGTGGCGCCATAGGGAAAGTTGTTTAGTTATGACTGAAAACTGACTGACTGTTTTCTACTCATCAGAGAAGAATACATGCTGAAGTTATCCGCAGTGATATAAAATTTACCCTGTATATATTTATTAATACCTATATGCAATATAATATTATCCCTACATACAAACAAACTAGTCATACCGAATTGAACAATTTCAAATAAGTACCTATTCTGGCGAAATCATTTCGTTTTAAAGCTTTACCTACCAATATTAATGAGATATTAATACTAATGAGACATTAATGTTAGTGACACTTGAATAATTATGACGTGAATCAATGTTAAAACTTGTTTATGTAGCAAAAAAGTAAAAAACTGGCCAAGAGAGTGTTGGGCACGCACACGATAGAGTTCCGTAGCCATTGTATAATTATTATCAAACTATTTTTGCTCACTCCAGTATCACATTTTGCTCAGATAGGGAAAAGTCAATGCCTAAAAAGGTGCGCATTTTGTTATTTTGCCTATTTTTTAGCCGCGGCCAGCAACCAAACTTAAATATTGTTATTGCATGTATCTCTAAACACAGTCCGCTTGAAGAAAAGGTAATGAATAAATTTTCAACTTCTTCTTCATATCTCTGTTCAGACTGAGCTTAGAGATACATGTAATAACAAGTTTTGTTTGTTACGTTATTCTGAACTATAAAATATTCATGTTTGGTTGCTGGCCACGCCAAAAAATTTTGCTAAAAATAAGGGGCCAACTTCCACAGAAAATCCCGCATCGTCTTTTGTTTCTGATGCTGATTGTTAGGATCTGTTATAAAGTTAGATACTTGGACGATTCGTCCAAGGTTATAATTGTCATTGAAAGTACTTAGGTACCTAAGAGCTGCATTACTGAATATTTTCTGTTTTTAAAGTTAACAATGCGCACTATTTTTTACTTAGAGCTCGTTAATAAATATCTAGAGATAGAAGCTTTTAAAATTAATTAACGAACTATGTTGTTCAATTTTTAAAATACATATAGGTAGGTACCAAAAAACACAATTTTTAAAAATCTCCTTTTCGTTATAATGTGATACATTTATTATTTCGGCCTCTCCCAGTCAAAAACGTTTTTTTTCTTCTTCACTTCAAATTTTAGGTTATGTGCTAATGTATTGTAATTATTTGTCGTAGCCGTGGTGGTCCAGTGGCGAGTTACCTTGCCTGCCGCGCAGGAGGCTATGGTTTGATCCCCGTTCAGGCCGACTCGTACCTATGAGCTTTTCGGAATTTATGTACTATTTATAACACCACGGGCTTTTCAGTGTAGGAAAACATTGTAAGAAAACCTGCGTGCCTCGATTTCGAGGCATGTATTGTACCCACTGTCCATTATAAGTGGCAACGGGCTCCCCGTCACACTGGTCACAGTTTAGGTACTACCTGAGAAACGTGGATGTTCAGAGGTTTCTGAATATCTCTGACTGCCCCTCGCGGAATATAGTCGTGAAATGATATAAAAACTAGTAAAACTACAGAGTGAAAAAATTGAAAAATAAATAACTACAAATTTAAGGTTTTTCGGTAAACTTAGTAAAATGCCTTGGTTGCAGCCAAGGCACAATAAAGGCTGGGCCATACAGAGTGCAGCTGCAGAACGGGTGCAGACCGGCTGCAGGCCGGCAGTAGTTGTAAAGTGTAAACTATGGAATTATAGGCGAGGTGTCACACTGAATGCAGTCCGGCGCAGCTGCAGAACAGCTGCGGAACGGTAGCCGCAGTGTGACACCTCGCATATAATTCCATAGTTTACACTTTACAACTACTGCCGGCCTGCAGCCGGTCTGCACTCGTTCTGCAACTGCACTCAGTGTGGCCCAGCCTTTACAACGCCCGATTTTATGAGACGGCAAGCCGTCAAACACCTGTCTCTTGAAGGCCTCGCTCCGCACACACTCCATCAGAATATGGAAGACTCCCTCAACTATACCACAGTCTTCACAATTGTGGGACGCGGCAATCCCCATCAATTCAGGTGTATGAACTTTTTGGATGGAATGTGACCGGAGCGAAGCCTCAGAACAAGAGGTTCTATATTAGGTCTGGCCATCGGGCAGTTGTCAATCCAGGGGATTGTAAGCGGTTCCGGTTGAGATTGTACATTGGTAACAAAAATAAAAACTATCTAACAGTTAGATTAATATGTTATTCACATTTTGTGAAACAACATTTTGTATATGTGTGATTATTCAGATAATACGAAAACTTATCTTATAATAATTACTTTAATTTTATTATCAAACTACGTCAATAGAATGCTGACATCAAAGTTTTTGGTCAATGTATCAAGTTTAAATCAACTTACCTATAAGTTAATAGAACTTATGTAATTAAATCCGATTGTGAATAGACACTTTGTATTCAGTAATTAAGTATACAAATATTTGTAAACAATTTCCATTTATAAATACAGTCGATACAACCGCCACTGAGCGCTCATTGGCTCTTACTGCCTTAAGCAGCGACGCCCGCGCATGATTTGGGAATTTTTTTGTAGTCATATGGGAATTAGTTTAGGTACCTACCTGTATCTTTTAATTGCAATCGTTGTGCGTAGGCAATCATAACGTTATAAATAGAGCTATTCTATAATATAATGTTTTTTTACTAGTTTTTATGATTATTATACTTTTTGAAACAGTGGTAAAGCAAAATATCATGAGGACGTCGAACCATATAGGTTCATCATCATCAGCATATCATCGTCTGCTGAACATAGGCCTCTCCCAAGGTGCGCCAAATCACAGTTATCTTCGGGCTTCCTCATCCAGTCGCTCCCCGCTTCCTTTTTTAGGTCGTTGGTCCAGCGGGCCCATACACCTGCCTAACAGTGGGCTCCACTCTGGAACTCTGACTCCCCATTGGTTGTTAGTTCTATGGCTGATATGACCAGCTCATTACCACTTCAGCTTGCTCATTTTCAGGGCTATGGCAACCACTTTAGTTTTCTGAAGTATCACCTCATTCCTGATACCTATGATCTCTCAGAGAAACCCCGAACATATGTCTCTCAATAACTCGCTGAGGAGTTTGATTGTAGGAATATGTAGGGTTGTATGCTTCAATTTCGAGACGTGTATGGGCTCAATACCTATCACATTTGGAAGGGATTCGGCAAACAAAAGGCTTAAAAAAAACGTGAGTAGGGGAGAGTGGGGTAAGACGGGGTCCTTAAGGTTTGATGGTAAATAAAATAGACCGTAATGAGTTTCATTAATTTGTTTTATTCTTATAATCTTCTTTGATAATCAGTGTTCATTGTTGACGTGTATTTAACAGTCTAATCAACATAGTCAAATTAAAAGAAATCTAAAAGTAGAAATAAAATAGACCGTAATGAGTTTCATTAATTTGTTTTATTCTTATAATCTTCTTTGATAATCAGTGTTCATTGTTGACGTGTATTTAACAATCTAATCAACATAATCAAATTAAAAGAAATCTAAAAGTAGAAATAATTAAGTAGAAATAATTCTTTGATAATCAGTGTTCATTGTTGACGTGTATTTAACAGTCTAATCAACACAGTCAAATTAAAAGAAATCTAAAAGTAGAAATACTCGTCCCCATCATGCCCCACCCCTATGGTAAGATGGGGTACCCCGTGGTTCCTCTTTATTATAAGTAAAAACTTGCTTTTTCGGACCAAACAGTACCTTAAATTTAACAGTCATTCTTATTTAAACTTTCTCGAGCAAGCTTTACTTTTCTTTCTAAAGTTGTCTGTGAGACAGAAAATGATTTTGCTGTAAACCTGTAGCCCATTTTCCCTTCAACCACATTTTTCACAGCATCTTTCATACTTTCTTCTGACCGATCCTCTACTTGCTTTTTTTATAATTTCTCACCATTCTAGAACAAAATAAACAGTAAAATTAAATATTTTTATGCCGCTTGCCGGGGGCAAGATAGGGTATCTTGCCCCCGTATGCTGAATCAAATTTAAAAATAACTGAATAAAACCAATACGCAGCACACAGAAAAACAAGTTCTTACCTGTTAGTGTAGCTATTGACACATTTGATGACATTTAAATCAATTCCGAGATATTATTATTTACGGAAAATACACGCCCTATATACTATAGAAAAATCACTAGCCATTTGGCAAAAACAGGTTTTTTCTAGAAATCAAATAAACCGCGTGGTGTCATTGTCTGCTCACTTCGATGATAGATTGCCGTAATGGCAGCGTGACGTCAGGTGTTAAAACAATCCTGATTGACTAATTCGTTCGCATTCAAGATCGGTCACCCCGTCTTGCCCCCCACCCCGTCTTGCCGCACTCTCCCCTATAAGAAAAATGCCCATGAATTTTAGGTAAAAATGTCAGTGGGAACAAAGCTGTGGGTAAATCCCTTGTTATATAATAAGTCTAAAAGGGTGCCGTCTGGCCGCACCGTCCAGTTCCCTCGCAACCCTAACAAAGGTCTGTTCTACATTGATTGGAAAGCAGACTCGATCGATACCATTTCACACTTTATTTAGAGCAATTTGCTGAATCCCATTCCACGGTATCTTGATAGGAGGCGAGTTACAATAGAGATTTACAATACCTACCTCACCTTATTGAATTTGTTCTCTATTCCCTTTGGCGAATGCCGGCTTGTGTCGGGAATTCATTTGTAAGCCCTCTGTGAAACATTGATTTAAAGATATTGCTTTGTAGTCTTTGTTTGTTGAACATGTGGACCTAAGGGTCTATATAGGCAGTTTCTTTTAGACCATGATAAATGCGAAAAAGAAAATCTCTGAAAAAGATGTATGAAAAGATTATGTACGTATTGCTCCTGACCGATTTCAGCCCCGGTTTGCTTCAACTCCGTTGTTGGAGTTGATGAACTCTCATGCGTGGCTATCGCAGCCAATCTTCTTGGGGAAGATCCTCGCACATAGCTTGCAAGTATATAGGGCATATCAATGACAATGTCATAGGTACGTAATCTAAACTATTATAAAACTGTAGCAGAAAGTTTGTCTGTACATTGAAGATATTAACAAAAAAAAGTTACAATATGGTTTTTAGGTATCCCTGATGCCATATCACCAATTTTTGGATTTTATGTCTGTCTGTTTGTTTGTGTGTTTGTTTGTTTGAACGAGTATCACGCAAAAACTACTGAACCGATTTTGATGAAACTTTTTTTGTTTGATAGCTTATGATCTGACTTAAAATCTGGTATATAACTTGTGCGGACGAAGTCGCGGGTTAACGCTCGTACTATTATAAAGCTGTAACAGAAGTGTGTCTGTACATTGAAGATATTAACAAAAAATAAGTTACGATATGGTTTTTAGGTGTCCCTGATTCCATATAGCCAATTTTTGGATTTTTTGTCTGTCTGTTTGTTTGTGTGTTTGTTTGTTTGAACGAGCATCACGCAAAAAGTACTGAACCGATTTAGATGAAACTTTTTTTGTTTGATAGCTTATGATCTGACTTAAAATCTGGTATATAATTTGTGCGGACGAAGGCGCGGGTTAACGCTCGTTTTAACATAAATGAAATAATCTCGATCAAATCTATGGAACTGAATCTTCATTAAATAGAATTGAGTTTAAGTTGGAAATGCTGCTTCGTGGATAAAACCAAAAACCATTCAAGCATGCTCCATAAAAGTGTCCATATTATACATAAATAATTGCATACTACTTTTCTATCTAGGATATTTAATCCTGTGAAAAATTCATTAAAAGAGATATGACGGCAAATTGTCATGTTTTATCAAATTTCATTTATCCTCACCTTGTTACCTTGAGTTAAACATTCTACAGAAGCTCGTTGAAAATATCATAAAAGAAAGCAATTTCTCACTTAACCGACGGCATCGTAAATCCTCTGGAAGTTTGTAGATATTAAGTGCACTTTTGTTCGCATCTCGAGCCTCTGAAAATTAAATATGATTGAGTTTCCGTCCGAAATAAAGATATTCGGAAGCATTGTATAGTATTATATAAGGTCTAACAAAACTAGCTGAAACTATTTTAAGGGGATGATCAGACCATCAAACAACTTTCTCCATGGGACTAATACCGAAATCGCGAAAAAAAAAATCAGCTGTTCCATACAAACGTACTCGACCTAAATGTATGGGACATCAGATTTTTTTTTTCGCGATTTCAATATTGGTCCCATAGAGAAAGTTGTTCAGTTTGATGGTCTGATCATCCCATTAAAATAGTTTCAAATAATTTTGTGAGACCTTATATTATCTGTGGTTGAGTGTAGTTAGCGCCTGCCCGATAAGCTTTTGCAATCATTGGAAGAGCAAGCGAGCACATTAAGTAACTGCAATAGTTAAGTGATTACACATACCTAGGTTAGTTATTTAACTACAATGAAAAAAAAACGGCCAAGTGCGAGTTGGACTCACTCACGGAGGGCCCGTACTACCGTATTTACCAAATAAGTATTAAAAAAAAATCGGGGATCCTTAGAATGAGCCCGGCATACACTTGGCCGGTTTTTTTATTTGTTGTTTTACTTTCGGGGTAGTCAGGGAATGGTCGTGAGTTTTTGTATGTCGTTTTACTCTAGCGTATCATACTCGATAATCACACTACACCAAGTTTGACGCTTGTGCCGTTTTTAGGATAGAGCAAAAACAAAAAAGGTTGAAAATAATAATAACAAAAAATTATGTTTTTTAATCGCCCCTCTTTTTTTGATTAGCAGACGCCATATTAAAATAATATAGCATGTGTCACTCACCATTTTTACCAATCTAACGACAGTCAAAGCCTTCGATTAACCTAGGTAGGTACCTAATACCATGGGCTTTCACGTGATGTCCACGCAAGCCTTCAAAGGACTGGGAATCTACTTCGTGTATTCTACTAAACATCCTTATTCCCTATCGGGACAGACAGAATCCTTGCTACAACTACCAGCTATAAAGGGTGTACATAATTGTAAGCAAGGTTCACATTTAACCAAATTAGGTTTCAGGATAAATTGACGTGTCAAATGGTGATGGGATTATTTTCGTTTACAATACACTAGATACCTATCTAAGTGTTTGTTTTTACCTTTGCTTAAAACTATTATATTAAACGGTTGCCCAAAAACGAGGCAAGCCTGACACGCGAGGTCTACGAAAGATACCCTTAGCGGCTCCTATAACTCCCAAAGAAAGATAATACACGGTGTAAGGAAAAGTATCATTAACCTTTAAACCACATACTCTACCCATCAAACTGAACAACTTTTACTATGGGAGCAAACCTGTCAGAAAAAAAAACAGCTTACTGTGGTTTAAAGGTTAATGATACTTTTCCTTACACCCTGTATAGGAAGATCTGTTATAGACTAAGAGATAAGTGTACTTTTTGCAACCATCAGCAGCAAGGCTGATTCAGTGTTTATGGGGTGTAGAACATTTCTATGATGGGGATGGACCAGGTCTGCCTGCATAACATCAGTCGGTTTAGGAGTTACAGATGTTTAAAGGTCAGTAAAAAATTAACGATCAGCTGCAAGGCTGATCGTATGATATTATTGTAGTATTGTAGTGTGCACTGTAGTAATATAAAAAGTACAAAAACTGACATGTACTGCCAGTCGGTTTAGGAGATACAGCCGTTCAGAGGTAGGACCTTTGAACGGCTGTATCTCCTAAACCCACTGATGAACCATGTCAGTTTTAGTACTGTTCACATAGCTATAGCTGATCGTTAATTTTTTACTGACCTTTAAACATCAGTAACTTCTAAACCGACTGGAGTTATGCAGGCAGACCTGGTCCATCCCCATCACAGAGATGCTCTACACCTCATAAACACTGAATCAGCCTTGCAGCTGATAGTTGCAAAAAGTACACTTATCTCTTAGTCTACTATAACTGCATACCGGAAAGCGCAGCGCATCGTGGGTGGCTATCCTTTCCATAAGATGGGCCCGACAACCTGGCGAAGGCGGCGGGAGCCCGTTGGATGAGGGCAGCGCAGGACCGATCATTCTGACGATCCTCGAGGAAGGCCTATGTCCAGAGGTGGACTTATATCGGCTGAGATGCTGATGATGATTATAACAGGGAACAACTCGACTTCTACCTTGTATTTATTATTGGTTGAATAATATAAAATAATACAGAATTATTTACAAATTAGGTAGACATACAAAATCTGTAAAAAGTGTTTTATTTTATTCTTGTAAATTGTTATGAGACAGCGAAAAAAAAACATAAAAAGATTGTTTACAAAATGTTCTCTCTACTTTGCATCTCTTGAAATTAGTTTTAAATCAAAACAAAAAAAGATGTGTACTTTAATTATTATTCTCAAAAGGCTTTTTGCCAAGCTGGATTTTACTAGTTTATTTTATAAATTTCTTGACGCAAATTATCTATTTAAATCTCTACTATTATAAAACTGTAACAGAAGTGTGTCTGTACATAGAAGACATTAACAAAAAAAAGTTACAATATGGTTTTTAGGTGTCCCTGATTCCATATCAGCAATTTTTTGTCTGTCTGTTTGTTTGAACCTACATCACGCAAAAACTACTGAACCATGGTATAACAAAACACCGTAGTCCGTACCTAGTAATATTTAAAGGGGTGGTTTTTAGACCGTCAAACTGAACAACCTTTACTATGGGATCAACTTCGAAATAGAAAAAAAAAACCTACCCATTCATACATTTTGGTCAAGTGGTTATTGACATTTTCTATGGAGCATCTGATTTTTTTTTTGCGATTACTGACTTGGTCCCATAGTAGGTAAAACCATAAGAATAATTAGTGTATTAATTAGTGTATGGTAAAATCATGCCAAACATGTTGAGCATGAGTTGATCAGTGAAAACATGCGGCCGTAGCATGATGCGCGCGATAAGGCTATATATCTGTAGGAACAACGTTGTTTACTTTTTATCTCGTTCGTTCGCGTGCAAATAGAAAGAGAGCCAAGGCGCGATAGCAATACCTACTACGGCCGCTGATGTTCTTCAGTTATATCGATTCTGTATCAGCTTTCAATTCTAAAATAATTTTTTAACATCTTGCTAACCTTCTGCTGTAATCATTATGATTTGAAAATAAATCAGTACCTAAATAAAGGATAATTTAACTCCGAATCAACAGATTTCATGGTCGAAAAACAAGAGCACAACCACCAAATATTATTAAGTTAAAGATACAAGAAATTAAGCAAAACCAAGTCCATTAACAAGGGACTCTGCAGACAGGACTGAGTATTTTATAAACTTATTTGTAATAATTTACAATTCAAATTTTATGAAAACTTCCTTCTGAAACCTTGTACCTGAATTTGCATTATTACTTGAGTTTTACGGTTTTGGTAAAAGGGATTCGGAATTTTCATATGTAAACATAAAGCTTAATTTAATATTGACCAATACAGCGTATAATTGAACCTTATTTTCCATTAAAACTTTATTAATAAAATGTACCTATTAGGTAATAAATTTTTCAAATCATAATTATGTTTGTGGTTTTATAATACAGCACAAGAAAATGTTTAACTTACTTCTTTGCTGAAAAATTATACAAATTAAACTGTAAAAAGAAAGAAAGAAAAATACGGAAAGGAGAAGCTAGAATAGGAATTAATAATAGAACCGCTCCGTGCCTTCTTACTTACTCTACTATATTTATTTTTTGTATAAGTACAATATCACATAATTTTAATTTATTTATTTCTTTAAAAGTATATTCTTTATTTATTTGTATGGGGTTTTTAACCTTGAAGATATGCCAGCCCCATCATGCCTCAACCACAGATAATTTCATCCTCAACCTAATTAATCCACATTATGAATTAAAATGTAAATTAACCACAAGTATAAGAAAGAGTATTTTCGAGTATATTCTATAGGTCGGCAACTTCATGCGCGGTGCGCCGCCCTAGTGGTACAGACGTTGACGGGGGCGAGGTAGCACGCGCGGGCAAAGATAAAGATAAAGATAATTTATTTGTCATAACATGAGTTTAAATTAATACAAGTGGTATGTTTACAAGCGTCTGTCATGTCTTACCTTGCGGCGTACAAATATACATGTCAATGAAAACATTAAAATTAACAAAATGAGTGTGTAGTATAATAGAAATTAAAATAATGTAATAGAAATTTATAGCGTAACATGCAAAACATTATTAAATTAAATGTCAACAAAATTGTAATCATTAGTGAAAAATAAAAAGAGAATGAGCACCAAAAAAAAATGTTGTTTAAACAATGTCACAAAAATATTTATAATCATACAATTCTCATATTTAGGTAAAGTAAAAAAAAATAACACTAATTTCTACATAATTATAATTTCTCATCATTTAAAAATTCAACAATTGTGTAATAGTTTTCGGCCAATAGCTTGTTCAACTTTTGCTTGAACATGAACATATTAATGTTGGAATCCCTTATTTTTTTAGGTATTTTATTATAAATCTTTGGAGCGATTCCATATAAACTTTTCCTAATCAAAGCCGTTTTTGCCCGCTGTTGACAAAGCATACGTAAATCCCGGGGTCTCAGATTATGAGAATATACTATCTCGTCACGTTGGAATAAGTCAGAATTACATCAAATAAACATTGCTAATTCATAAATATAGAGCGAGGGTAATGTCAATATTTTATATGTCTTGAACTTGTCACCTTCACACTCTTCTTTCCAATTTTTCACAATTTTGTATGAAATTACAGTTAAGTGTACAAGCTATGCTTATACTACTTACTAATTTATATGAAAGGTGTTACCTATGCATGCTTAGAACTACCATAAACGTCAAGTTATTTGCAGTTATTCGATAAATTTAATTTAATTCTCATTTAATGTAGGACTTAAAACAGATTCGTTTTCTGCGCAACGTTATTAAGTGAGTATAATGGACGCGGGGATCATAAAATACTTATTGTTGTGGATTTTACGGTTACCACCGATGGTCTCATTTTTATATTTCATTCCGCGGTCCACAGAGCACGTTAATTGAACTTTAACGGCTTAGAAACTAGAAATGGGTTAATAAACTATTATCTTATCATGTTGTGTCCGTTACCTATTATTGTGTTGTGTGTTGTGTTTAATATCCATAGGGTCAAAACAGTGTAATCTATATGTACCTTATATTATATGATGGCAATATGAATTCTTGGTACAATAAAAACAATTTGTAAAGGTGAATTGACTGATATTGGACGGCTCGATAGCTCAGGCGTTAGTGAACCTGTCTATTGTGCCAAGGGTCGCGGGTTCAAATCCCGAAGGAGCCAAAAAACATGATGATGGATATGAATGCTCGTTCACGGATCACAGGGTGTAAGGAAAAGTATCATACTAGATAGACTAAATAATCTGTGTCACAATGTCTTAGATATTTTCATATGACAGCAATACAGGGTGTTAGGGTAAACAGTTGCATTACTTTAAGGTATGATTGTACCCATGATACTGAACAACTTTCCCCAAGAAAGCTATAGGAAATTCGCAAAAAAATTATTTTTCATACAAAAGTTCAATCAGCTGAATGCATTTAGTAGGGGAAGTCCAAAAATTTTTTATCGAATTTCCTATAGGTTTCTATGGGAAAGTTGTTCAGTATCACGGGTAGAATCACCTCTTAAAGTTATACAACTGTACACTAACACCCTATTCAGGGTGTAAGTGACAGCCTAGCAAATACTGAAACGGTGAACTCAGACCATCAAACTAAACAACTTTCACTATGGAGCCAAACTCAGGAGACGCGAAAAAAAATCAGCTCTCCCATACATTTAGGTCGGGTAGGTACAGCAGTTTTGTATGGGGCAGCTGATTTTTTTTCGCGTCTCCTGAGTTAGCCTCCATAGTGAAAGTTCTTCAGTTTGATGGTCTGAGTTCACCGTTTCAGTATTTGCTATGCTGTCACGTACACCCTGTATAAGTGTTTTCTTTTCTCTGATAGGCCGCGTCCCTACCCATGAAGTCTGAGCAGCATGCACAATTAAACTTGGGAAGCTGCTTAGACTAAGTTACCTAGCCACGTAGTAATTTTATCTCAATTATACAAGTTAAATAGAACTTTCATAATCAGTCGACGTAATAGCTTTAGTTGGAAGTTAATGGGATCCTGAATTGTCCCGTGAGTGAGGTTATATACTTACCTATGCTACGTGTACGTAATGAGTCTATCGATTTCACATTTCTCCACAAATGTTTACGGATCATACGAGTATTTGTATCTGACATAACTAGGTAAGTTTACATTCTAATAAGGTTTTAGCCAAAAAAGTTGTAAACAAAAAACTAATCAAATCGCCAAAAGATACGTTAGCCCAGTCATTTTAAGGTTTCAGCCGGGACTAATTAAAAATCGATATTTTTTTGTGGTATAGTATTTAAGATCATTATTTAAGATTTACATATAACAGGTCTAAGACACAAATTATGAGTAACAGGTCTAAGACTCAAATTATGAGTAATGCCAAGAAACGTAAGGTCGAGGTAGACGGACAGGAAATACATTATGTCGATGAGTATATTTACTTGGGCCAGATAGTCTCCTTCGAAAACAGGCAAGACAAGGAAGTCGAACGACGCGTCGACAATGCTTGGAAGAGCTTCTGGTCCATGAAGGAGCTGATGAAGGGAGAACTCCCGCTCTCGCTGATCCTAACTTACGGAGCTCAAATTAACGTGGTCACTCACTGAGGCCCAAAAGTCCAAGCTTAAGGTTTGCCAGAGAGCGACGGAGCGCAGCATTCTAGGTGTGAAACGAACCGACAATAGTGTCATGGGAGCAGTCGCAACCATCAGTCCTCTTCTCTCTATTGTACTTATTATTGTTATTTTCCTGTTTGTTTGTCTATTGTTACCTAAATTGATATACCTAAATTACCTAAATTGTTAAAATGTTGAAATTTTCTATTTTATAAGATATTGATTTGTTTATTTATTTATATAAGGTCTAACAAAATTAGGTGAAACTATTTTAAGAGGATGATCAGACCATCAAACTGAACAACTTTCTCTATGGGACCAATAACGAAAACGGGAAAAAAATCTGCTCTCCCATACATTTAGGTCGAGTACGTTTGTATGGAACAGCTGATTTTTTTTCGCGATTTCGATATTGGTCCCATAGAGAAAGTTGTTCAGTTTGATGGTCTGATCATCCCCTTAAAATAGTTTCAGCTAGTTTTGTTAGACCTTATAGACTACTTGTGTAACTGGCCAATGCTGTGTGCGCCTGTTAGATGTATATGTATTAGAAATAGATTTTTAGCGTTCCTATATTATTGTAAATGTTTAAATATGTATACTGTTGGTGTGCCATATAAAATAAAATGAAATAAAAAACAAAAAATAAAAAAAAACCGACTGGGTCAGAAACACCACGTTGCGCTCCAAAACTCAAATAGCCGACGTCGAAGAGAAAAGTGCCAAACGCGGTAAATGGGAGTGGGCCGGTCATGTCTGTCGGATGCATCCTGAGAGATGGGCAAAAATCATCAAGCCCTGGATCCCCGAAAACGGTCGGCGGCGTCCAAGTCGACCGAGGAAGAGGTGGCGTGATGACCTGGACAAATTTAACGACCAATGGCCAAAGGTTGCCCACAACAGGAACGAGTGGAAGAGCAGGGGAGAGGCCTTTGCCCAGCAGTGGGATGAAATAGGCTAATAAAAAAAAAAGTATTAAGAGCCAATTTGAGCTTAGAAATGTACCAAAATAAAAAAAAAATACGTCAGCAACAGTTCCAAATTTAAAATTTAGCTATTATCTCGTTATAAAAAAACCTGATGGTAATTTTTTATTGCACATATTTAAGGCATTACCATTATACATACTTCAAACATGGTGTAAATATTTTTGTCTACTTAGAAGGTTTTGAAAAATACATTCGTATTTTTCTAAAAAAAAAACATTTTTTTTTTAAATTAAAGCCTGTTTTATTGCTCAAAAATAATGTATATTGTTAAATTTAATTCAAATGAGTGCATTGGTATTAATATTATTAATTTAAAAGCCTTCTGAGACCCACAATTTTGATTTCTATGTTGCGTACTGAATTTATTTTTAATATTTTTTTAGATAGTCTTTTTGTCACTAAATGGGGCCGTTTACACTTTAAAAGTCCAATTAATAATTACTTCCTACCTCTCCTAACAAAACTCCGTAAAATGACTGGGCTACATGTCCATAGTGAATTTCAAGAAAAAAAAAATATTTATTCCGATATTATTTAAATAGAAACACATTTAATGACTACGCATGTTTGATGCATTGAATCACAAACTTTTAACGAGTAGGTATATAAATCGATTTCCATAATAATTATATTCCCGCAATAGGTATTAGACATTTATTAACGAACGTAACAACCAACATAAGCTGGCCGCGCGACGTTATACGTTACTCGACCTTCGCGCGGCCAGTTTATTTTGGTTTTGTATGGTTCGTGTCACCGTATATACCTGATGATTTTCAAAAGTAGTAAGTTTTTATTTCGATTTTGGAATGGAATAGTATAGTAAATATCTTGGATATTGTCACACAAAATTATATTATGATAACTAGACAAAACGATATGGAAAAAAGCTGTTCCATACGTTTGAGTCGAGTGTAGGCATTGCAGTTTAGTATGGAACAGCTGTTTTTATGTTCTGATCGCTTTGGTCCCGTAGTAAAGGTTGTTCAGTTTGATAGGTAGAGTATGTGGATATTTTTCTTTACACCTTATATAGGTATGTACCTACCTAGATACAAAAATCCATGACTCAACACACAAACACAACAACAACACAACTATTTATACAGGGTACAAATATTCATATTCATCATACAAAATGCTTGTCCCTTTCGGGATCCGAACCCAAGACCGTCGGCACAGCAGGCAGGTTCTACCGATTGAACTATTGAGCCGTCTAGATATTAATTAATATTAGCTATAATATTAAGGTAATCGATATCATTAGCAAACTAAGACTCTACCCATCAAACTAAACAACTTTTACTAAGGGAGCATACAGATCGAAGCAACAAAAAAATCTGCTGTTCCATACTAAACTGCAATGCCTACTTGACTCAAATGTATGCAACAGCTGATTTTTTTTGTTGCACCGATCGGTTTGCTGCCATAGTACTCTTAGTTTAAAAGGATGCTAATGATATCAATTTCGTCCTGTATTGTAAGAACCAATGAGTTTTTATAACCATAGAGTCATCATGTCATACAATAACAAAACCTAAACATGGCACATGTCTCTAATGTCACCTTTGTATGCATCAGTTATGCCCAGCTGTCATAAATTGCCGCTGACATTCGAGTCCTTTCAAATCTTTCAAATGTATTCGGTTACAAACATAGAGAAATAACGCGCTCCCTAGGTTACAAAGCAGTAATGTAAAACAACTGGGCATAACATAGTGGTCCCGTTAGTAGCGCACTGATGCGAAGTCCTCCTTGTATAGAATCTCATTGGTAGGAACGTTAAATTCAGAAATGTCAATAAATTAAAAGTAAACCGTATTAAATTTATTTATCCATTTAAATTGATTGTAAATTTTAGCCATTTAGCCATTTCGTGAATAAACAGAGCCACTCGGTCTCGCAAATATAATTTGGTAGCAGAAAATGTATTCTCCATTTTTGTAGAATTCAGAATGTTTTGATACTACACAACTCTTAATTTTCTCTGCTAATTTAAACATAGCATTCTCTCCATAAACACAGGATTACATTTTCCAGGAAATAGAGACAGGTACAATTAAATTAACTGTACATCTTGTACATGGAATGAAAAAAAAACAGTTTTTTTTCTTGCCATTGTTGTATGTGTTTTAACTTTACCACAGACATTATTCATAAAAAATATTGTTACTAAGAAAATTTTCTGAGTCGCTGTGCAAGTTTGTTAGTAGGCGGTCGCGTATCGGGTACTCTCTGGCTTGCCACGATGCTCCACCATTTTATATTAGCTCTAATATTACGTATTTTTTGTGCATAAAACAATACTTGAGATGAATAAATTAACACTTACAGGTATTAACATTGTTTTGATCTCAAATTGACAAAGCTTGTCGCGTGAATGTATTGACTCAAGCGCGATATGCTTTTAATTATTTAATCATTGACTTGCTAAGTCAATGTATTTCATTAATATTTTAGCGATGACAAGGTACTTTTATTAGAATCGACCCAAGCAAACTATATCCACTACACATGCATCGCCAAGTGAATTCTTTACTTATTTTTTAGTAAACCCTAGTTAATTGTGAAAAAAATAGACAACACAGACAATAACAGACCCAAAAAGGGCATTATGCTTAGCTGTCATACATTGCCGCTGACATTCCAGTCCTTTAAAATTTTTCAAATGTATTCGGTCACAAAACAGTAATGTACAACAATTAAGCTAAACTTAGCGGTCCCGTTGATAGCGCATTGAGACGAAATCCTCCTTTTATAGAATGTCGTTGGTACCTACGAAAAGATTTTCCGATTCCTATTTAGCTTTCTGGCCAAGGCTCGTAGGTGCTGCTTGGGATCGTTTATAATCATAAAGATATACTATCCGACATATCTTGGACGTTACTAAAGCTGTTCCAAGAATAAGTGTTTCTTTCTGTTTCTGTAAATAATTCAAAATAGGCTTGCAATTTCGTTCCTATTTGGAATGGAGTATAAAACAGCAACAACCAGTCCTTATTACACTAACTTACAGCGCTAATTTAAAACATCCAAGTTCAATCCTAATCCATTTTCAGTTCTAATCACTTTGCTGAATTGCGTATTGCGCTAAAGTTCACATATTTACTATGTGACAGCCTTTAAAGTCTGTCTGAGCGATCTGTCAAAACAACTCTAACGGCTGTCAAATGAATAGCGCAATACCGTACGTGTTAAAAGCTATGGTTCGCACGCATTCCAATCATGGTTCAGTTACGATTTATTTAGCGCGATTGCTCTCCGGCACGTTCGTGTCTACCTAGTTGTCGGAACAACAGTTTCCACGGGAATTCGACGCAATAATTCAGGATGGGAGGCCGGTCGAACATAGACCGTCCGTCAACGTCCCGGTCTCTAATCCACTTAGCCAGAACTCCAACTGTTTGGCCAATGACGTCGAAAATTTGGCCAACAGACTAACCGTAAATTATTTCCTCCGTTTGTAGGAAAATATTTGTGAATACAAGGTAAATACAGTGCATATAGGAAAATAATTACTGTTCCATTTATACTAACACAGTGGTTCAGTAATTGCGTTGAGCAGATGTGATTGATTGGAATATACCCGGAAAACCAATAGTAGAACCTCCAAAAGGGATTACGGTCGTAAGTTTATGTATGTATGTAACCAATCGTAGACCAAACTTGAAGTTTCATTTGAAGAAGCTTAATAATTAACAACATTAAAATCTTTACGCTTTCCTCACTTTTTACCTTTGGGCGGGCGGTCTCTAGAATCTTACGAGTAGCCAAAAAATTATAGTTTTGTTCATTTTTAGCTAATTTAAGCATTATATTGTGATCGGTGGCTAGTCTTTCGCCTACCTATCTGCCTACTTGCCTAGAATAAAGCCATTTTAGGGATTTTAAGCCGACAGAAAATATTATATGCCAGTGAGCAATATTATTTTATTGTCATGATATTGCTGTAATAAAGAAATTATTAGAGTTCGGTATTTCTCAAAATGTCGGGGGATGTTAGGATTGTGTTACTTTAGGTCGTTAGAATGAAGCACGTGTCTTGTCATATTCATCATGATGAGATACTAAACGTAGCAAATTTGTTTTAGTTAAAAAAGGAGATCGCTACTTATTGCTGTCCTTATCGACGTAACCACTTTTTTGTACTACGACGGCTGTCTGACTCCGGAGTCAGTCATCTAGCTTCATACCCATAGGTTTCAACCTATTTAGTCTGTTTACGAACCGGTTTTTGATAACCAAATTATTACATTTAGTATATATAATTCAAATATCAGTGTTCAAATAACGTTCTTTCTGCAGTGAATCTAACCGTTGAAAACACGATTCTATTGAATTTTCTCAATAGAAAAGAGGACCAAAGTAAGTTCGATTTCAGATTTATAACCAGTTTTACAAGAATCACCATACACCATTTCTTCTGAATATACCATCATTTGAAAGGTAATTAATTATAGCAGCGAGTCTACCCGATTTTACCAAACACCCAAGAGAAACGATATTGATGAAAAATACGTTTTTTTGCGATCTTGCTTTCATTTGAAGCGGGATGGCTAATTGCAAAAGTTTACTTGTTAGAAAGAGACCCTTGCACTAGGGATACCTGGCCTTAACAGCTGCATCGCATGCAGCGTGGTCGCGATGCTCTATCTAATTAGTCGTAAAGTGCACATATAAAAGGCACGAGCATAAAACGTACTCGTGGTAAGGACGTCGCGTAATTAAGCTTTTGGTATGGCGTGGATGAAGCTTTATTGTTTGCGTTAGACATAGTGAGGGTTTGATGAGAAATTCAAATATTGTAGCATTTTCTGGGCGTTAGTATACTCTTACTTACCCACAAGGATTTGGGAAAACTTTGAACTCATAACAAGCTATGGAAATAGTTATATGAGGAATCTAAAACCATGCACGGTTCAAGTAATTTCTAAGTTACAGAGCAATATTATAGTTTCTTGAGTTTAGAGATACGAGTCGATGTAGGGAGATACTGAACTTATGCATCCAATTCTGAGCAATGGAACTGTGACTGTTTCAATCTTCTGAATTAGAATTTAAAATGACAAAGTTGTATTATATTTTACGAGGAATGTCTCAAAACATTAAGTAATCTGATAAAAGGTGTCAGCGACTGCGGTTTTCCGAGTTTATTTTAAATAAGCGCTCTGAAAAAGAAGCAAATTTTGCAAAATTGACCTGTCAGGAGAACAGAATGGAGAGTAAATTTTTTGCTTACAGTGCAATTTTAATACTTACATTAAGGTTAATTTCGTTTGCATATCCAGAGAGTACATTCCGAAACTCATACAACTTGCATGAAATTTTCATTTTCATACACCCAATTACATGTTACATTTAATTTAACGTAGGTAAATAACAATAATAATAAGCCCGCAGGGTAGCTTGTGGCGAGCTGTTGGTGATTGGCGACACCACGGACCCGATTCTCCAGAGGGCCCTGATTGATTTGGCCCTCACCTCCTGTCTTTCTTTAACCGGCCGGCCAGGAGTGGAGTCGCAAGAGCGAAACCTATACTCCAGGTTGGAAGTGTAAAATGTCATAACGCCGGGGGCCTGCTGACTGGTGCGCGTAGCACCGGGAACTGGCCCCCGCAGACTCACCTCCTCTTAGTTTAACTACTATAAAAAATACATTGTATGTTGACCATATTACTAGAATTATAAATAACAGTTTTATTGATGAGTATAATATAATATTTGACGACCCGGTTGGTGTAATGGTTACCACGCCGCGGACTGCCAAACCTGGGTTCGAATACCGGTTCGGTCATGGATGTTTATATGTTTGTGCCGTTGTTGTATGGTTTCCATAATAAACAGCCTATAGTGCTTGCTTGGGATCATAACAATGTAATGTGCCTGTTAGCGTTATTTATTTATTTATTTTATTTATGATATTTGAGGTAAGTAAATTAAGTTTCCTTGGGTTATTATTACCTATGTTCCACTCCCTGCAGATTTCGTTTTCAAAACCATTAAGTGTGATGGTAAATAGACAATTTCCTTGAGAAGCTAAATTGCTGTGATGCAGAGAGATAACATGGGGTCAGCACTTATTCTGAATGAACGCAATCCCCAAACTCTGCGAAGGCAAATTGTTTAGAATTATAACGCGCTGCGAATATTGTGCGAAAAGCGATGGGAAAACGAGAACGTAGACGCTATTTTACAAATATAACTTGGTAAATAGACCTTTAACTGAATAAATATTCGACCCACGCTGCCGGCTTATTGTTGTTATTTTATGAAGGCCGCTACTTTTGTTAGTAAAGTTAATTATACGATGTAGGGACTATTTCCAACACAGAAATATTTCTTTCATAATTTATGTATAAAAATAGATAAATGTGAAAAACAATATTATTTCAGGGACTACAAGTCTATACAGGTTGTAAGCCTAGCAAATACAGAAACAGTAAACTCAGACCATCAAACTGTACAACTTTCACTATGGGGCCTACCTCAGGAAACGCGGAAAAAATCGCTTGCCCCATACATTTTAGTCGGTTAGGTAGAGCAGTTTTGTATGGGACTGCTGATTTTTTTTCGTGTTTCCTGATCGTTGTTCAGTTTGACGGTCTAAGTTCGCAATTTCAGTATTTTCTAGGCTGTCACTTACACCCTGTATACTTTACACTAATATCTTTTATAAAATTTGATTTCTTTTTTCTTTTTAACCGACTTCAAAAAAGGAGGACGTTTTTTTTAAACTTTTTATATTTTTTTATAAGGTGAAATTGTAATTTAATTACCTACCTACATGTAAGTAAATACATGAAATACTGTGTATATGTCAAATAGTTAAAACATTAATTTTGCCCGTGATTTCGTTCGCGTGGAACACAGAAAAACTAAAAACCTATATAAATCGACTCGCAGACTTTTATTTAGATCTATTGGTGACAAATATTTTTGTTGTATATTATCTTCACGTACATCCAACCGTGAAGTCAGCGTAGGTAACTAGGTACTTGACGTACCGGTGTTTTTTTGTTACGTCTTGATTTACAAATATTATTTCGTACTGAAAACTTATATTTCTCAATATAAAATATAACCCATGTTACACAGGAATTTAGGAATAGTGTAGCCGTCTATTAGTGAAAGAATTTTTTTCCTTGCTAATTCGTCTTGCCTGTCAACACGTACTTTTCAAATGGCCGCCAAATCGTTAAAACAAATAACAATCTATTAAAATTTTCAGCTATAGGTTTCCAAAGAGTTGTTTATTAGAAATTCATTGGAATTGTCACTAACTGGTCCATTCTAAAAACTTTCAGTGTGATCCCCGTATAATGCCGTGCCGCGGTGCAGTTAGAATGTTTTAAAACTATGCAAGGAAAACGAACAGCCGTTTCAATGTTTTTAGTGCTGTCTCACTGCCTCCGTGGTCTAATGGTTAAGAGCATTGGCTCTCGACTCGGAGGTCGTGGGTTCGATTCCCACGGGGAGCACCTAGTGATATGTCACTTTGTGCGTTTTTCCCCAGTTGGTTAGGACATTGCAGGCTGAATCACCTGATTGTCTGAAAAGGAAAATGATTCCGTGCTTCGGATGGCACGTTAAGCCGTTGGTTCCGGCTACTATCTCTGGTGGAAGTAGTCGTTACATAAAAACCACGTCAGAGGCCGTAAGACGGTCTGAAAAAATTCTGACACCAGGGCTCTGCTCAAGCTCTGCCCACACGATAAGAAAGAAGAATGTTTTTAGTTGGTTTATATTACTAACACGTACTTACGTTTATATAAATTAGTCTAGGACACCTTTTTCTGTATTAGACCCGACGTCCATTAGTTTGTATGTATGTAGTATGCTAATTAAAATGTTTGTAGTATGCTAATTAAAATGTTTGTAGTATGCTAATTAAAATAGCTGTAGTACACGACACGATGGACTTTTTGTTCTTCGTCCGTAGGCTAAATTGACCTTGGAGTAATGCAATGTTATAGTTATAAATACATAATTATACTACACGAGCGTTAACCCGCGACTTTGTCCGCACAAAGTATATACCAGATTTTAAGTCAGATAATAAGCTATCAAACAAAAAAGTTTCATCAAAATCGGTTCAGTAGTTTTTGCGTGATGCTCGTTCAAACAAACAAACACACAAACAAACAAACAGACAGACAAAAAATTCAAAAATTGGTGATATGGAATCAGGGATGCCTAATAACCAGATTGTAACTTTTTTTTGTTAATATCTTCAATGTACAGTATGTACAAACTGTCTGTTACAGTTTTATAATAGTTTAGATTAGATTAGATTAGATTCATTTCATAGAGGGACGAGAAAATACACAGGACAGGACTCTTATGCCAACAATATAAGTACGAAAATTGCTTGTTTCACCCACTTTCCTATGTGGAATATTGTCATTAATGTGTCTATTTGAATTGTCAAACTCAAAATCAGTTACCAATAGTCGATTATGTCTGTCCAATGTCTGCCACAGCACACATTATAATGCTAACCAAAAGCGAAACGCACAATAGTCAAGTTGGTGAATTTGCAACTAGCAACACTGTTGTCACAGTAAATAGATAGCTGAAGCAGTAGAGTAACTTGGCCGTGTCCTTGAAATTAATGCCTAGGTACTATGCAGTCGCTGTGGTTGCCAGCATCCCGCTACGGAATCGCCACTGACGGGTTATCGATAGGATAATCGTACTATCCATCCATACGTTACTCGTACTATTGATAGGATAGTCGTACTATCCATTCATACGTATGTCGTACTATCGATATAGTCGTGTTATCCATACATTAGTCCAACTATTTCCAAGACCGCGACGGTATACTATTGCTAAATCAATTACGGTATAGTTGCTTAATGAAGTAATCTATGGCTGCGCAGAATAAAACTTTGTACGTGAAACCGCTACTGGTACTGTAGCACTTGTGCTCACTGTGCAACGAGAGATGCCAACCAACGCGCTGAGTACGAAACCTAGTGTCGCATTACCACCAGTACCACGCGATAGAAATTATTTTGTTAGCTTGAATGTGCTCATTATCCATTACGGTATCAGAACTCAACATTCGAATAATCTTTAGTACTACGCAAGCATTGTAAACTTATTTGTGTTACTTATTTAACTTACACATATTGTGTGTATGTTAAATAATTAACACATAATATCTCGACTGGCTTGCAGCCTCATAATATATTGAATCCTTATTGTCGCGAGCAATGTGTTCCGTTTTTGCGCATATTGCTGCGACACTGGCCCCGCCCCCTTTTCAAAACTCCCTTTAGTTTTTTGTGATCTGTGGTGCGACGCGACACTCGGGACTATTGCGCCGGGAAGTACCTTTATGTGGCGCTCGTCTGTGTGCTTGCGTCGATTCGGACGAACGTTAGTATGAAGTTGCTTTACTGTCTATATCTATTCTGTGCTGATGTGGTGTGGGCGACACCATGTGTTGCCATCCGCAAATAATTTATGCTCTGTGGATTATTGCATGCAATGATAAGCGAACATTTGGCTGCAGTTCGCTTGCGTGGCTCTAATAATAGAGTTTGCTGAATATTGTTGTATTCGTTTGTGCGGTATGAAATCGACGAACTGTTTTCCGAATCGGATAATTGATGGTCAGCTTTTGGATGGTAATTTTAATGGAAAATAAAATCCGCCAAGTATGTGTCGTGCACACGCAGTGAAGGGTTCCGTAGTTGCCCGTCACGATATTGCATACTTTTTACCTCTCCATTTTATGAGTTGGTCGACTATTGCTCGTTAACTTGTAAATCTTACTTAGCTGTGATAGTTTTCCTTTTAAACTACACTGACCTGCAAAACTAAGTACTACACTTTTAATGTTTAATTTTTTTCTGAACTACAGAAATTAGAGATTTAAAATAAAAAACGTTTTATAGCAAATTTTATCAGCTTTCTTTGTAACTATTCTTTGTAAATTAAACTCTTTTTCGAGTCCTTTTTATTTCGAAAATATATTTTGTGTACTGAAAAAGTTATTGCAATTTTAAAAGTGTGATACTTAGTTTTGCAGTGCAGTGTAGCTAGGTAACCTATCCAAAAACTTAACGTATAGGGTAGGCCTTGCCAGATAGTGGTTATGTGGTTATTTGTTATTGTGTCTCACTCATTATTACTATTGTTGGTATTATTATCGATAAAGAATTAAACTAATTTCTTAAATAATGTGATTTTGTAGTCAAAAATTAAACTAAGCCCTGTAACTGTCCTTTTTATTGCACTGTAATTAGTGTGTGATGAATAACGTCACGCAGCAACTGTGGATCTCCCGCTAAACTCCTTAAGGAGTTTTGGAGAGAAATTGTGTATTCTAGATTATACATTTTATTGAAAAATTTAAATAAATTAAAAAAAAAAAAGTCAACGATCAAAAAATTGGTTTTCACATTTTGTTTTTACTACATTGTCAATGTGATTAATATGTTTATTTGTATACCTATGCCAAATTACAGCTTTCTAGAACTAAGAGTCTCATGAGCTAAGCCGCGGATAGGCAACAGACAGACCGACCGACATGGTAAACTATAAGGGTTCATTGTTGACTACGGAACCCTCAAACGGCCACTTTTACATTTATTTCGATTTGCTTAAAAGTGGAATGTTTAGAACCTATAGAAGTATTATGTAACAGTAGATTATTGGAGTAGCTTTTTTTAAATGCACTTGGGCTTTCTTTATTGACAAATGTTTAATATTGTGATGAGGGCGCCACTGAACGATAAAAGGATAGATAAAGCAGTTAGACTCATGGGTTTCTTTCATTTTGTTTCTTTGTAAATCGAGTTGATGTCTGTTCTGTGAATAGACATCAAGTCCCCAAACGTGCTCCAATCAATTTTGCATCTCTGCCCGGGTTTCTAATTCAAGTTGCTTTCGCTTTGACGCCCTTTCCTCTATTTGGAAATCAAATGGACAAATATTTGCAACTCGTGGCCTGCATAATTGTTGTCAAATGAGAAAGACGAGACGGAGTTGATTGAGACGTTAGTACATTTTGAACTGTTGAGTGACCTGGGATTGACATTTTTGTATTTACCATTTTAAACTGTGGTGTAGTTTGATAGGAATTGTGTCATAAATGGTTTTAGTTATTATTCTTGAAAATAAAAACAATGCTATGATAAAAGTATTTTTGTTAAAAATGTCTTTCTTTACGTATCATTTTAAAAATGCTGATTAATTCAGAAAACCAGGTCAGCGTGTGCCTAGCATTGGGATGCATACAGGCTGATGATGATGATGATCAGAAAATCATACGGTTTAGCTTGAAATAACACCTATTAATTTTTTTTCATAGCAACGCTCACACAATATGAGGGTATAAAACAATAATACAAAGGTAGTTTACACAACAAAATTAAGACCGTTAAATACGGTCTTACCGTTAAATTACGGTTAATCAGGTAATTTTGTACCCCACAAACCACAATGGAGTGAAGTGTTAGGTAGTTGGCACTTATAGTTATAGAAAAAGAAATGCCGTGAGTGGCTTCGCGAAATGAATGATACGGCTGTGTCTGTGTTGCTTTACTTGTCGGAGGCACTGCAGATATGCATCTTTCCGCTGCTGATTTGACATTTAAAAATCATACTCCAGGAGTGAGATTTTTGAAAGTCAAATCAGCACTAGAAAGATGCGTATCTCCATACATTTTCAACTACTGAGTTCAACGTATGAGATTCAAAAATCGCACTCCAGATCTTTCCCATTAGTCAGTGTGAACCAAGTTTGTTGGCTGATCTATTTAATCTAAGCTGAAATATATACGGCAAAAAGTTAATTTTAAGTTCATAGAAACTATAATTTATGTGTAATTGCTAGAATATTACCTAACTGGTTGGGTGGAACATTTAATCGAGTATTCTAGTTATCTAAGCGATTATTTTGCGACGTTCCGCGACCCACACCGGAATAATTTTGCTATTATTGTTATGAATTTAACAAAATATTGTTTTTGATTTCTTGTAACATTATTAAATTTAATGCAAACGTTTATTTGAGACTAAACTAAGTACCTATATACCTATTTAAAAAACTGACATAAAGAAAAAAAATATTATAAAAGGTCGCTTCTGGTCATACCTGGACCAAAAATGCCCATTATGCTGACGGCATTTCCCCGCTGCACGGCTATTTAATGACACTTGTTGGACCAAATATGAACTAAAAGATAACAAGGTTGGGGTCGCCACTAATCAAATAAACAATTTAATTATTTTATATTTTTCCGTATATATTGTTTTTTTAATGAAATAATTTAAGACTTTCCGTGTTTGCACTTCATACTGATATGGACTGTTAATATGTATTTTCTAATTTTATAAAGTAAACTAAAATAATTTTTTTAGTCTCTCATACTTTTACAAGCTGTCTTGATTTAACCTAATTTTAGTTTTTTCTTCTGTTGAACTGCTTTTCATAATTTTTATGTCATCTTCTATTTCTTGAAGTGTCTTATCTTTTGTTTCAGGTAAATACTTAAACAGCAGCAATAAACATATTGTTGACATCACACCATAAAACAAGAAAGCACCATGCAACATAAAATATTTAAAAAGATATGGTGATAATTTAACAATATTAGAAAAAACAATTTGATTGTAAAATCCAATCAAAAGCACGGAGAAACTTCTCATTTTCAATGGTATTAATTCACCGTAAATTGATGTGGACATTAACATGGGTCCACAACACATGGCTAAAGAAAATGCTGACAGAAAAGATATAGAAACGTAATTATTTTCTGATATTACCAATAACTTGATCAGATATAAATATAAAGACATGATATACAAAAATAAAATACCTATAGATGATGCAGATAGTAACAAAGTCCTTCTTTTTAAATATCTAGATAAAGCGCAACCTACATACATGCCGATGACACTCATTCCATCCAATATAAGCATTCCTGTGTAAGCTTTAAACTCATTGTTAGAGATTTTCTTAAAAATATCTATTGAATAAATAGCGCATACCATTTTACCAGAAAAATGATACAATGAAAGTAAACACATGCATAGAGAAATTGTTTTACAATAATCCTTACTAAAAATTATACTTTTAATTCTAATTTTGGCTGTATTGTTTTTTGAATTCTCTATATCATCTTTTTGATTTTCCACCAGTGCTTCGAGTTCCAATTCTGAATTATCATCGGTGCCCTTCAAGTATCTATGGGACGCTGCACACTTTGCAAAATATCCTTTAGATGCCAACCAATAAGGAGATTCATGCCATAAGCAAGCACTAACGATGCAATAAATAGTACAAGTGAACCCTAAAATAGGGATCGTCTTCCAATGTAAGAATGTTCCTAATGCATTAGAAATCCATAGGCCCCAAGTGAAAGTAGCTGATTTTAGAGTAAAAAACATTCCCCTATATTTAGGGGACGAGTATTCGCTGACAATCAACGCATTGATAATAATGGTGCAGGCTTGTAGTGTGCCTTGAATGCTTTCACCAATTAGGATTTGGGTGACAGTAGAACTGCAGTAAATGACAATGAAGCTGCACAAAAGGCAAAAGTGGACGAATAGGAATGGAAGTCTTCGGCCGCAGCGCTCGGTAAATACTGCCAGAATGATGATCCAAGGAATGCCCGCGTAGTTCTGGATTGATGCTGTGGAAAGATTACAAACCTCTCTGATTATACAGATCTCCAAAAAACAGAAATAATCGAGAAACTGCGTAATAAGCACTTAATAAACCTAATTTTACATAAGTTAGTTGGTCTCTCAATATGGATGAGAACGAGAAGACCATACTCTACCACGCTTGCTCAGTGCTGATTGGTGGGTAAATTTTTAAGCTACCTTATCAAGCCTCAGAGTTTGTTTTAAAGACTTATTTACATTCTTTTCGAAATTTTCACCCTTTCATAATAATTTCAAGTAAAGAAGCTGCACTACGCTAATTTAAGCGTAGGACTATCAAATTTAGAGGAAAATCTCGATAGGAATACCGAATATGCCTATTAAGTGAAAGTTATCAAAACGAATCACAAATTATATTAGCTCGCGGACTGAGCTGTCCTGTTTAGCTGCCCGAAATTTTAACGCCCATTGTCTTTCAAACTGTTCTGTCCCACTGTCCTGCCCTCGTGCAAATCAATATATTATTATGCCATGTTGCATCAATCTGACGTACAATATGTACGTATATTGAGGTTCTTCTATCTAAAGAGGACTTAGAAAAGAAAGGATACTTTACTTACACATCCAAGAAGCCATATCATCACTGACAGCGGAAGTTGAGTTCGCTTCTCTCCTCAGTTGAGGAATGATTACAGTTGGAGATCCAGTACATATACCAGATAGGAAATATGATATCCATGCTGAACTGATCACCAGCAACTGGAACACATTAAACTAAACATTCTTAACACATTCGCGAACAGTGACCGGCTATAGCAGAGATAACAATAAAAGTTCTATTGTGTCTCGTTCACTGTCCGCGAATGTATTAAAAGGATCTAGATCTCGGTAAGTATTTTATCTATCAGAAAAAGAGACTAGACATTAATGTGATGAAGATGTAGATAAAGTGAAAGGTCACTCACTCTTTCGTTTAATAAGATTCATCATCAGCCTGTCTCCAATCTCAGCAGAGTACCTACAGCCTTGCTCAATATTTTGTCATCCTTCCCGCTCCTATGCTAATCGTATCCAGATTGATCACCAACTTTTCCCAATGTTATTAGCGCATTTAGCTACTGGATGACCTACTCTGTTCTTGCCTGGTCTCAACGATAATTCACCAAGACTTTACTCCACTTGCCGTTGCTTCGTTTAGCATACATCCAACTCGATACCACATTAGTATAGCAATTCGTTTCTCGACATTTGGACCGGAGCGGAGTCGAAATGCAAAGAATTTTGCTGAAATTGACGAAAACCAAGTAAACAAGAATGAAATGAAATTAAAGATTGAAAAATTTGTCTCGGGCAGGACTTGAACCCGCACTAAACTAGAATGGTTTCGAAGCTTGAACTTCAATGAACAGTATGAAATAGTTACCTTGCTTTTGATGGGTAATAAACAAAATTTTATATGTTTAAGAATGACCATAAAATTACCTGTCTCAGCAGTGGTCTTCGTTTGATAGCTCCGTTATCGTCAAAACTTGATTTTACTTTTTCATATTCACATGTTTCCATTATTCAACTTTGATAATAATAGGTAGAAAATGACATTAATACAAACATCGGTGTCTACGTTTAGTCTCTACGAGATTTTCATTAACAATACAAAGTAACTAGGTGTAGGCCCCGTACCAACTGTGTACACACGAATATATATTTAACGAGCGTTAACCCGCGACTTCGTCCGCACAAATTATATACCAGATTTTAAGTCAGATCATAAGCTATCAAACAAAAAAGTTTCATCAAAATCGGTTCAGTAGTTTTTGCGTGATAATCGTTCAAACAAACAAACAAACACCCAAACAAACACACAAACAAACAGACAGACAAAAAAATCCAAAAATTGGTGAAATGGAATCAGGGACACCTAAAAACCATATCGTAACTTTTTTTTGTTAATATCTTCAATGTGCAGACAAACTTCCTGTTACAGTTTTATAATAGTATATAGATAACTGTTTGGCGTAATAATAGATGTAGAACAGAACACTTATTGTTATGACGATATTTTTAAGTAATCTAATGATTAATAAATAACCGTAATTCATTATCTCTTTTCTGTAATTTCATACATACGTACATAAATACATATGCTCACGCCTATGTCCCACTTCTGGGGTAGGCAGAGATAACAGATCACCATATGCTACGATTCTGAAACACAACTCTCGCCTCCTCAACATCCATAAGTTTCTTCATACAAGCTCGTCGGTTCCGGGTACATTTTATTTGATCCTTCTTCAGTACCTACGCATCCGCTTTGGTCAGCGTACGTGCGCCTAGGGCGACCCCTTTCAACCAATCCATTCACACCTACCTTGTAAATTGCAAACGCCAACCTACTTTCGCTCCTTCTTTCCACATGGCCAAACCACCTCAACATGCCTTTTTCAATCCTTAATTGTCACTACATCTTCTTTCAGACCCAATGAGTAGAAAGTCATTGTTCCGACCACATCTTTCTCTAATCACACTATTCCGTAACCGGTCCTTCAAAGTCACACCACACATAGTACGCAGGGAGCGCATTTCTAGATTCATGCTTCTTCTGCCTTCATTCTTCCTTCATTTTTCATGCATCCTTTATTCTTCTGCCTATAATTTCATGGCAATTTTTATTTCGTTAATTTGATAAGTTGGCTTCGCGATCTAAACTAGCACATTAAATACTTACTACTTGTTCACGAAATCACGTTCACGCGAAGTCGTGGGCAAAAGTTTAAATTTTATTTGCGTTTAAATGAGGGATTTGCTGAAAGCCAATTAAAATTAATAAAAATAAAATAGTTCTAATTGACTCATTAGATTTGCTTTCATCAAAAATAAGGTGACCGAATAATTTTAAAATATTTTTAAACGTTTGTTTTTGGCGTTGGGAGTTTTTATCATTTGACATTCATATGCAGTTGCAGTGCATAAGCTCGTCGACTGCGGAAATTATGTGCCTGGCTATGTGGCTTAATTGCCTGTGCACATACCTTAATATTCTGCAGGTCCTCCTTCAGCCCCTGCAGCTTGGAAAGCTCGTTCTCTCTGACGTCCTTCTTCACGTCGATGACCTGGTTGGGGTAGCTGGCAGGCACCAGGTGACTCATCGGGTTCTCTTTGCCTTTTCTGCGATGCGATGTCGACTCCTGTGGTTTTGGCAATTTCTTACCTGGTTTTTCTTCTTTTTTTTATTAATTAAGTATTCAGGGTCCATTTTAATATCCTGATGGTTTTTTAAGATGATCAGACCATCAAACTGAACAACTTTATCCATGGGACCAACATCGAAATCGCGAAATAAAATTGTGCTTTCCATAAATTTGGGTCGAGTAGGATTGTAGTTTTGTATCAGAAAGCTGATTTTTTTTCGCATTTCCTGAGGTAGGCTAGAAATTGGCTTGATGGATTTTAACGTATGAGGTGTCTTTGGATTCGTAAAAATTGTGAGAGTGACATGGTATATTCAAATATAATATGAATGTTATTAGGTAGGTATTGCAGGCGGGGAAATAACCAATAACCAACAAATAGGTATGTTTTTTGTAATGTTTCATTGTTTCTGTTTGCGATACCTACCTTATAATATTCAAATTATATTTGCTCAAACAAAGTTAGTATAGCTGATTAATAATTATAAAGCTTGTTTTTCTTAATAGATATATTTATTAGCTTCAGATCCACGTCTCGTCAACGCCATCTATCAAGGCAAATGTTGAACTACGTGTAAACTAGCTGTCAGAAATAGCCCATTAGAAATTTGTTATCGTAGCTACTTCGCCATTAGTTATTGTCTTAACAGGTAAACCCAGGTGTGTTGGGACTATACCTGATAATTATGTCATTACTAGTACTCATGGTCTCATGAGTCATGACCATGAGGTGCATGCTAAAGATAGATCATGATTCATTTATATATCCTACAACTGTGTTATATGATGAGACCAATGTACTTAGTATACGGAAACTCTTCATATATCATAGTTTAAGAAGATTCCATCGTTATACAGGGTGGAAAAAAAAGGCCGTGGTTGGAGGGAAAGTACCCTTAATATTTATGATGGCAAATTTTACTGAAAGGAAACATTCCTTTATTTTCAAAAATAATTAAAACTGCATTTAAAGATTTTTGAAAAATCATCTGCTTGAGCCGGGAATCGAACCGGTGAAACGTGAAAAAAAACATCTGTATTTTATGATACCAACCGAAAGAGTCATTCATAAGAATCAATTTCTTTTAAACAACATAGTATCTTAAATTAAAGAAAGACCAAGAAAAAATGATTTTTAAAGACGACTCGTAGAGAATTCAGTCGTAGTTTTCTTTAGATAGTGAGTAAGTTTAACAATGAAAAAATCATTTCTTGAAAGGTCTTTCTTTAATTTAAGATACTATGTTGTTAGTGCCGACCTTACCTGTAGTAAGGAAAAGACTGGACAACTGTCCTGTTCTCGCAGTTAAAAATTCATTTGCCCAAAGGCACTATAATTTCATAACGCCAAGATCGTATAATGTGCTAATTCAGATATCTAAAATTAAAAATATAAGCAACTACCAAATTAAAAAAGTAATCCAAGTCTGGCTTAATGGTTTCAACTACAACGAAACAGAAGATCTGTTAACTGTGGTAACATAAGATAACAAACACACTCACACACACACATACATAGAAATAGGATGAATATGGGCTGATGGTGATGACTGAAATGTACTTTGTGATTATGACTATATCTGTTGATCTGCATTAAATATATCTGATTGTATCTATTGCCAAGAAACGGTTTACGCCAAAATTGTAGCTGCATATTTATTGAGTTTGTTTATCTTTTATTTCTTTTTTTGAGTTTGTTTTTATTAGTGTTCAGAACCATTATTGTTTTTACACTCACTGTCACTGTAGTGGGTAGAAGCTGACTCCGGATCTTCGGACTTGACTAGTTTAGGAGCCAGTGCCGCAATTGTTGGTTTACATGTTGTAAAATTTCAATAAAGGATTTTTTATGTTTATGTTATGTTATTTATCAATCTCTAGTTCATGAGTACTAGTGATTTATAATGACATAATTATCAGCTCTTTTGAACCTAGTAGTATCAAATGTTACGTGAAAAGGGGGCCGACCTTTGATTTATGTCCCCAAGTGTTCAATAGTGATATCCATTAGATAGCTGGTCCGTGGACATAATGTAATATTCTATTTGCTTTTACACTGTCGTCGACGCGACGGGTCTAGGTAACTGAATTATACCTAACCTTTTATCGAACACGATCGAGATTGAGTCTGTAACGTCAAGCCTAGATCAAGCTACAGTAAAAAACTTCGTAGAATCAGAAGTTTCATATATTTGAATTGCTATCGCTATCCGAACGCGCATCGAAGCGTGCGCTAGCAGTCAAAGGAATTAGCGCAAATTTAATCATTTGCGTTTCATTTAAATATTTATTTCTTGAAAAGTCTTACGAAATTGTTTCATTTATACAGGGTGTAAAATTTAATGGGACACTTACTTTGGTGCTTCAGACCATCAAACTGAACAACTTTCTCTATAGGACCAGTATAGAAATCGTGAAAAAAATCAGCTGTCCCATGCATTTCAGTCGAGTTGTGTTTGCAGTTTTGTATGGGACAGCGGAATTTTTTTTCGCGATTTCCTTGTTGGTCACACAGTAAAAGTTGTTCATTTTGATGGTCTGAAGCGCCCATTTAAGTAAGTGTCCCATTTAATTTTACACCCTGTATTTGTAATTATGATATTGAAGACTCTCTAAAAACTAATAGGTCATATTTCGAACTTAGGAATATTAAATCATGCTTAGCTATTATAATAAGGATATTAAAAATGTAGCCATCAAACCAGGAAAGAAAATCAAAGTAATATTCTTGAAAACTTCATTCTTTCTACCATTCCAATATTTTTTTGTGGTGAGATATGTGTCACTATCCTGGGATTTTTCCCCTTGCATGCTAACAGAGCGAAGCGTACGAAGATTGAAACCGGACGGACGTATCTATTAAGGAAAAGTCACATTCTAATTGGACACGTATACCTACGTGAGACGCCTTTTTAAATCCCTAGTCTTTACCTAGCACTACTTTAAACATTCTCATATTAATAATACAGGATGTTATAAAAGTAAAATAAACACTTAAAACTTTTAAGGGGGTTGTTTATCTGCTATCCTATACATTAAGCTCGAGTAGATTTGTAGTTTAAGTTTAGTATGGAACATCTGGTTTTTTTTCTCGATTTCGGTATTGGTCCCATAGTGAAAGTTATACAGTTTGATGGTCTTAACCACCCCCTTAAATGTTTGTTTTTATTTTTGTAACACCCTTGTAATACCTACTTCTAAAAATACTTTAGTACGGAGTATTGAATAAATAAAGATTGACTGCATATGGCAGCAATTTTCATTTACTTAAAAAAATTGAATATTCAATATTTTGTATGCAAACATAACCGGGCTCAGCTTTAGCCATGTCTACATTCATCAATAAATATCCTCTCAAATGAAACCGGTGAGGAGATTTCGCCCTCAGTAGCAGGGTACTATAGATTACTAGATTTAAAAGATAATACGGGTTTTTGTATGGAAGGTGGTGCCTTTTTTTCGCCAATTTTTTTGGCAAATTTTGTTTCTTACTTTATTCTGATCTAAAATATTCAAGTTTGGTTGATGGCCATGCCAAAAAAATAGGCGAAAGAAATTTTTTTTTAAATGTTGTTTTGATGTCGATCCTTAGTCGAAAGTGTCAGCACCAGATGTAGTGTAGTGATTTTTGCTGCTACAGGAAAAGATTACCAATAAACTTTTACCTTCCTAAAAGTTTTCACTACAGACCGGGATCCTATTTCATAATAAACACAACAAAAAAAAGGTTTTTCGGTAATTAATCTGTTTTAATCGACAGCTTTTCAACACTTAGCAATATAATACGTCATGTTGTCTTGAAAGAAAGAAGTATGAAACGACGGGACAAAGATTTCGGCAAAGGATCAGTTCCTTTGCTTTCTCTACATTATTCCTAAGCTTTATTTGGCTACAGGCTACAGTTACCCAGACTATGAACGTTATTACAATATTATTACTTAGTTAAATATCGGTATACCAGCTTTGACTGCTTCATTAATAGTTATCATTGCTAATAAAATAGATTGACAATTTCTCTTTGAGACATCCAGTGGTCATCAACTCAAAAGGCTCAGATGCTGCATTTATAATATCTATTAACATTAATTAAACTTCAGAACTAGTTATGAACTGAAAAGGTTAAAATTTCCATGTTTTGATTTATTGAAGCGAACATTTTTACAATTTACAGGCAACAAAACTAGCGACTCTTTGAGGAAGCAATTTAGAGGGGTTCTTAGCAGTTCATCCAATTCGAAGTTCGCCCCATTCGCAGTTCGTCACACGTTTACAATTCATCCCATTCGTAGTACATCCCATTCGCAGTACGTCCCATTCGCAGTTCATCCCACGTTCGCGATTCGGTCCATTCGCAGTTCGTTGCATGTTCACAATTCATCCCATTCTTACTAGATCCCATTCGCAGTTCGTCCCATTCACAATTCATCCCACGTTCGCAATTCGGTTCATTCGCAGTTCGTCCCATTCGCAGTTCGTCCCATTCGCAGTTCATCCTACGTTCGCATTTCGATCCATTCGCAGTTCATTCCATTCACTCTTTGTCCCATTTGTTGTTCGTCCAATTCCATGTTGCATTCACATCAACGGAATCGTGGAGATTATGCTCAGGCAATGCCTATGCTTAAAAGTCGCTGCAAAGTTACCTTTGCTCAAATAGCTTGTGTGATGTCTCTTACCTCCAACAATCCACACTGGGCCTGCTTGGCAGAGAGAGTGCGGTGGTGGTACATTCCAACTCACGCTTATTTGTAAGAGGAGGTTTTGCCATTCTGTGGGATCCTACAGGTTTTATCAATTTTTTTGTCATATGTCATATAATGTTTATTCCAAAAAATTTCTGTGAAAACACAAATATACGTAACAGTAATATACGTTACGTTAAATTCTGTTTGAAGTCCGCATCCGCAGATCGCGTTGATTTTATTATTCTCGTAAAAAACACATTTTCGCTGCTGAGTTTCTCAGCAGCGAAAATGTGTTTTTCTTCTGAGGTTAGTATAAATTAATTAACGTTACCCCATATGAATATTTCATCACAAGCTTTACAATAAAAGAGCTTTTGAAGTCCCTTATTTAAACATTGAAGATTTGAGAACCTTAATTAATGCCGAAAACTAAGTTTTGAAGTAAGTATTTTACAACGATTTCATTACCTACGTTGTGTCAACGTGTATTCAACGTTTATTGTTTATGCTGAACAAAACTGAAACTCGTATCAAACTTTTAACTAACGCTAGGTGACGGAAGGTAATTAATTGTTTAAAATGTACCTACGCACGAAATGTGTTGTTGGAATGATTTTAGTACCTTATCTAGTGTGATATTTTGTTTTATGTTCATTATTTTTACTACATAAATATGAAAAAAATAATAATCAACTTTTCTATACATTTGAGCCGAGTAGCAGTTGACGTTTTTTAAGGAACAGCAACATTTTATTTGCTAGGTATTCGATTTTGACTCCATAGTCCATCAAACTGAACAACTTTCACTATGGAGCCTACCTCAGGAGACGCAAAAAAAAAATACGCTGTCCCATACAAAACCGCTGCACCTACCGGACTCAAATGTATGGGACAGCTGATTTTTTTTCGTGTCTCCTGAGGTATGCTCCATAGTGAAAGATGTTCAGTTTGATGGTCTGAGTTCAGCGTTTCAGTATTTGCTAGGCTGTCACTTACACCCTGTATAATTTACGGTAAAAGTCAAGAGAAGATACAACGACGCCGAAAAACAGGCAGACACAGTGGCGCAAAACAACTAACTACATAGTCTACACCATACGTGCTTAAACTCACGTCCAACATCTCTTACAGGGTGATCAGAAACATTGCTACAAGTCCCAACTATCCTTGAACATAGTATAAGAAATAGTATCTAGTACTAGTACTATACTACATATTTTAACCACCTGTAACATGAAATCTGCAACTTTGGAGTTTATTCCTCATAACTTTAGATTCTAATTTTGAAGTAGTCTCGTGTGAACCCCAAACGTCATAAGTTCGTAGTTATTAATTTCGCAATTATAGGCTGTCTCGTTTGAGGATAAGGTATAAAATTGGATGTAAATGCACAGGATCAATTGTTCTTATACCGTGGCAGAGGGGAAATGCTACCGCAAGGCTAGTCCTTCTAATAAATAGTCAAAGGTGGCGGAAAATGAAGGCAATTACGTATTCCTGTCTCGCTCGCACTCACTCAGTATAGCAAATGCTTACCTACGAAGCTATTTATTTTACAATAAACCTGAACTATTAACAAATAAATACTGAACTAAGGGGTGAGCACAATGACTGAGTCGGTACTGTAAACACCCTTCCTACTAACCTATATATATATTTATATTTAACCCGTCTAGTTATTTATCATACCAGTTAGCGGCCCGTAGATGTGATCGTCTAGTCTAGATATTTAGTGACCCTTTAAACGTTGTGTTAGTTTGATTTGGACGTTTATAGTTATAGATAGGACTTGTATCGCAAAGAGAAGTCGATTAATAAAATCCGTAAAGTATTTCTAAGTAAATGAAACCCGTGGGAGGTTAAAGCTCGTATAAATGTAAAGAATCAGTTTAAGAAACGCTTGCTAAATCGAAAACACATTTTAAAAATACTCAGAATAAGACATTAATAATATTAGAATAGCTTGTAGAAACCATGCAAACTTAGCTCGATTTCTTCACTCAGGATGTTCCAACTCGTACCGCGTAGTTTTCTTTCTTCTTGGCCAATAACACTTTATTTCACACTATTGTCACTTTGCTATGTTAGTAATTTACATAAAGGAAATAATATATTGCCCTAGCAGACCCCCCTACCGATAGACCTGGGTGAGATGAACATAATTTTGTTGACCTTTGACTAAACAAAATGAGAGCGAGAGAAAGCAAGGAATTCGTCCTTTGGTTGCGCAATAGTAGTTTTCTAGTCACGGTCACAAATTGATATTTGTCTTGGATGGGGGATTGGTCGAGCAACTATACCTATCTTACACACATTAACAAATTCTCCGTTTCCTCCGACTCGACGTGCTGGACAAAACCTAGCAGCTGGGTGACCCTAATTTAAGTACACCAAACGTCACTTACTCACCGATCACTTGTTCTCAAACATACGTCATATCATAATACTCATGTCGGCATACGCGGCGCGGTTGGAGTTTGTTTATTACTTAATATAGCGAACGAGAGCTTGTCCAATGAAATTTCTTTTACAAACGATTAAATCTGGTTCGTATGATAGATTTACTACATCCACGTATTGACGTCGATGGCGTACCGGAGAGTCCGAACACTTACGAGACTCAAGGCCAATTACACAAGGTCAGAAACGAGCCTGCATACGGCACCTCCGCCTGCGGATGCATTAAATTACCCAACAAATCAGATCCGCGGGGAACGAGGGAAACTTTGCACTCTGAATTTAAGAGCCAGATGTCATTAGTTCATTTGAAATTTCATACAAATGAATTAATGATCAGTAGTCCATAATGAAAATAATTGCTTTGATTTTATAACACTGTCCCGCGGTGATAATATAGATCGGTGATCATAAACTCCTGTATAGCACGCAAGTAATAGCAAAAGTTTCCACTTGTACCGATTTAATTACTTTACCTTTAAAACAAATTTTTATAATGAGTGTGTACTTAGGTAATTCAGAAAGTTAAGGTTCATGTTTTACGCGATTTTATTATTATTAATTCATACAGTGTCCATTCATTCACCTCATCTAATCCCATGCGAAAACAAAACAAGCTGTACCATAAACAAACATCGTAAACTGCTATCAGCTGTACTTACTGAGACGCGTCAGGAGGGAGGAACAAGACCGCTACATTCCAACACTAAAATACTAAGACGTCGGCCTAATTACCAAAGTCTCGCAGAAAAGAGGAAATATTATACAATTATAATTTAAATATATATCACACATATAATAACTCGTGTTAGTTAATATATTATAGTTATCGTTTTACACAATCACTTTCAGTCCTTAAAAAGCTTCTATTTCGCCCGTACCTCGCGATAAGTCCCAAAACCGCGCACTATTTTTACTGCAAGTATGCAAGTAGATCAATAGATCTAGTCTAGAAATTCGCGCGCGTGATTCTCAATCTCGACCGTTTCGATCCGCGTCCAAAGTTACACTCCCTGTCTCCGTCACTTAGTTTAGTTTCTTTTCCTAAATTGCAATAGTTTTTGTGGCCATAAATTTACTAATTTATTACTCTACCTATTTGGCTGTCCGAAAGCACGCATACGCACATGTGGCTTCAAGTGCACCCCTTTTTTTATAACTCACGCTGTGGACGACGAGCATTTGCAGATTCTTAGAACAAAGTATTCCTTTAAGTATTTCGTGTCAACTTTAACAAATTTATTACTGGCTTTCGACAGATAAGTTCACACTACAATCTCAACAAAAAATGCAGACTCTCAAACTAATGCTGACCCTTAATTTTATTTAGACAATGATTTTAGAGGAAGAAAAAAAAATATTTTAGAGCCGTTTGCTTATGTTAACCACGTATGTATAAATTTATAGAGAGTAGGTAAGTATAACTCGTTACAGTACGTGTACAGCGATGTATTTACATATTTTGCGACTCTGGGCAAATATGTTTGGCCGCCCCCATACTGCTGCTGGCTTACCGGCGGCGGGCCCGTAGCCGTAAAGTTATAAGGTTTTATGATATTTAAGAATTGACTGTCATGTTGTTGGTTATTTCATGACAGTATTGCCACGAGCTACATCCAAATCAAGAGCTAGCTAAGAGAGCTCAAAATTTGACAGAACATACAAGTCTGATCACAATCAGACTTGTGTTTTGCATAAGTGGCAGCAACATTAAAAATATGAAGCGAGCGAAGCAAGCTCGAGATTTTTCTGTTATACGACTTGGCTGTGCTAAAACTCTTATCAGTCTATGTAAGCATACAATAATAAAAATAGAAACCAGAGTGAGCGCAGCGAACTCGACATTTTTTCACAATTTATCAATAAATCAATTATACTTTATTGCACACCAAAACATACAATTTATGTCTGGGCTGAAGCCAAAAAACTGTAGGTCTCTAGATTCTGTGTATTTAACAATTTCCTCCACATGTGTATTCTCTACGGGCCGGATCCCTTGAATTGGCCGCCCTTAGCACTTGCCAATTTTGCCCTTAGGAGAATACGCCCCTGTGTATATAGCTATTAAAAATAAACAAGTCGACAGAGCGGGAGTGCAAGTGAAGCCCCGGTAGCTGCGGTGAACAAAAGGCAGCGCCAAAGGACTGCTCTTTATTGTTTACGTCTCACAATATAAAACCACCTTTCACGTCAAAATGCTTGCGCAAAAAAGAGAGAAAACGCTGAAACGAATTATTTTCATTCATAAAAACGTCACATCGTTTTAAGGGCGGAAGAAAAATGGGGGTAATCTTCATACTTTTTGGGACATGCAGGTGGTAAGCATATAATGGTGCCCTATCAAAAAAGGAGTTGAAAGGAATGGCGAAGAATTGGCGCAATTTTTGGATCTGTTACATTAAAGAAGCAGTAAAATTTTTATGACGTAGCCTGTTTAGTGTCCCACTGTTGAGCAAAGACCCTTTACTCTCCAATGAAGAGTATTGGAGAGTAAAGGGTGGAATTGATATCATTATAACATCCTTTTAATCTAAGACGCTACCCATCAAACTGTACAACTTTTACTATGGGAGCAAACCGATTGGAGCAAAAAACTGCAATGCATATTCGACTCAAATGTATGCAACAGTGCAATTTTTTGCTCCGATCTGTTTATTCCCATAGTAAAAGTTGTTCAGTTTGATGGGTAGACTCTAAAACCTAAAAGGATGCTAATGATATCAATTTCACCCTGTATTGTGTGTAACTTCTGACCAACTCTCCAAAAAGGTAGCCAGGTCATCTCTCTACCTTTTCCTGGGTTTACCAGAAACTGGATCCCCTGGGTCTGGGTTTGGGGTTTTGGCGACCATCTTGTAGAACTTACCATAGGCTGGGTTCCCAGGATGGTCGAAACAAGCAGATCTCTAAAACCACTTGATCGGGATAGTTGACGAAAACTACAGACGTGCGAAAGCCGTGGTTTTTGTATCTATTAAGCCACTAATGTAGTCGACATGCGTGTTCCCGATTCACACAGGTTGCCGTTACTGCTTGCTTTCCGTATTGTGTTTTAGGGGAGCCCTCTTGCGTATCGACGCTGCTGATTAAAAACAACGTATGTTCAAAGGAAAAATATGTATAATTTCTATGTCAGATAGACTTGTTGATGTAAACATAAACCTTATGCAGAATTTAAATTTCTTCACATACCAGAAACCTACTCGTTCGTATACAGGATGTAGGTAAGGGAGAGCCAGGGCCAACTTTCGGAATTACGAAAAAATCTGCTGTTTCATACATTTGGAGTGGAATGCCCTGCCTGCGTCAGTATTTCCGAGCGCTTACGAGTGAATAGGCTTCTTCTGGTAAAGCTCGCTACATCTTCGACCCCATCTTCGTCCTAAGGACTGGATTGAGGTCAAGAGCAAATCCATAAGTAATAAAAAAAATATAATTTGTCTGGGTTAGGTAGGTACGTGTTGATAAATTAAATGCGTTACATATCTTACAGAGTACATCAGACCATCAAATAAGAGTTCCATAGGAACAGTTGTTCAATTTGATGGTCTGAAGCAACCCTGAAGATATACAAGGGAAAAGAAAAGTATCATTAACCTTTAAACCACATACTCTACCCATCAAACTCGAATCCCAATCGAGTAGGTATTGCAGTTTAATAGGGGACATCAGATTTTTTTTTGTTCTGACAGATTTGCTCCCATAGTAAAAGTCTTTCAGTTTGATGTGTAGAGCATGTGGTTTAAAGGTTAATGATACTTTTCCTTACATCCTGTCCTGTATACCTAACGTATTTAATTTTACACCCTGTATAAAAACCGAGTAACATCAGTGTAAGGGGAAGAAAATTAAAATTTTGTTATGAGCTTTATACCGCATTACGGTTAAAGATGTTTATCTAGGAAGCGGCGGTACCTCGATAACTCACGCTTATGTGAGGATGAATAGCCAATTTGCGGGGAATGAATTGCCCCGATCTGCAGATAACATCAGCCCTCACCCATACAAAATAGGGAGGTCACAGAAAAATGAGTCATAAAAATATTGTTGTGGTATTACCTAGCGATTTGTTAGATTCACACATCTCCGATTTAGTTTAACGTGATAATTATAAAGCGTCTTTATGCTTTAGGCTTTAACTACTTATATAGTGGCTAGTTGCGCGTGTAATTTTACTAACAAACATTTCTGCCACTTTTTGCGGGGGGCGAGGTAGCATGAAATCCGCAACTTTGGATTTTTTGCCCCATAACTTTAGATTCTAATTTTGAACGTTAAAAATCATGAAAAGTAGTCTCGCGTGAACCCCAAACGTTCTAAGTTCGAAATTATTGTTTCGCAACTATAGGCTGTCTCGTTTAGTGATAAGGTAAAAAATTGAATTTAATGCACATGATTAATTGATCTTATACCGTGGCAGAGGGAAAATGCTACTGCAAGGCTAGTCCTTATAATATATAGTCAAAGGCTTTAGGCCATAATTTAAATAAATTAAAATAAATTTCATTAATTGATAATATAATATTGCATTCGTTGCATTTACTTACGAAACCAGCTAGTCTACGGCGAGTAACAAAACACCCTAGTAATACTTAAGGGGGTACTTCAGACCATCAAACTGAACAACTTTTACTATGGAGCCAACTTCGAAATCGCAAAAAAAAACAGCTGTCTCATACATTTTAGTCAAGTCGGTACTGCAGTTTTGTATGGAACAGCTGATGTATTTTTCGCGATTGAAGTTGGCTCCGTAGTGAAAGTTGTTCAGTTTGATGGGCTAAAGCACCCCCTTAAGTATCACTAGGGTGTTTTGTTACGGCTCTGTTTAAGGCAGCCCTTAAGGTGGTTGCAGAGGGGTTAATTTTATACAAAACTTTGGCGCACAATACGCGTAGACGGTATTAATATAAGTAACTTTGTATATATGGAAAACTAGTTTAGAAAATCTAGATGCCGCGTAACAAATAATATTTGCAATTTATAAAATAATTACAAAGATATAAAGCTTTGAAATTTTTCATACAAAATTTTAAAAAGCAAGCAAAAGCATCTTCGTAATTATAATACAGGGTGTAAGTGACAGCCTAGCAAATACGGTGAACTCAGACCATCAAACTGAACAACTTTCACTATGGAGCCTACCTCAGGAGACGCGAAAAAAATCAGCTGTCCCATACAAAACTGCTGTACCTACCCGACTTAAATGTATGGGAAAGCTGATTTTTTGTCGCGTCTCCTGAGGTTGGCTCCAGTGAAAGTTGTTCAGTTTGATGGTCTGAGTTTTCAGTATTTGCTAGGCTGCCACCTGTATAAATTGCAAATGTTATTTGTGACACGGCAACTAGATTTTCTAAACTATTTTTCCATATATAAAATATTACTTTTATTAATTCCGTCCACGCGTATTGTGTGTCAAACTTTTGTATGGACTGAAACCGCCTTAACATTTTGGCAGCCCGATGTATCGGTAAAAAAATCAGCTGTGCAGTACAAAATGTGTAAATGCTCCATAGTGACAGATGTTCAGCTTGATGGTCTGAATTCACCGTTTCTGTATTTGCCGGGCTGGCCCTTAGTTTTTAGGGTTCCGAACTCAACAAGGGACCATTATAGTTTCGCTATGTCCGTCCGTTTGTCTGTCCGCGGCTTAGCTCAGAGACGCTTAGTACTAGAAAGCTGTAATTTGGCAGGGGTATATTCATCACGCCGACAAAGTGGTAAAATAAAATTTTGAAAAAAGTAATATAATATTATGGGTGTGGGAAAATCATTTTTCGATTTAGGGATCCGTTAGCTCAATATTAAGCTTTAAAGTGGACATTTTTGTTGGAGTCAAGTGTCCCCCCCCCCCCCTGCCAGCTAAACGGTTGTTTCTGGGTATTTAAAAAAAATTACAAATTAAAACGAAAGCTATCACCGCTAAGTAGGCTTTACATGTTTACGAGTAATAGTCGACCAACTTATAAAATGTATTTTTTAGACTTTATTAGCCGTTAAACCGTAGTATAAAACCAAAAGCTCCCTTCTAAGTCCATTATTATATTGTGACGAAACCCTACCCTGCGCGTGGCCCGACACGCACTTGGCCAGTTTTTCTTATACCCGTTAGTATTAAGGTACATAATTTTTTAAGCTTTATTGTGAAATTGCTTTACACGTAGGTCGATTACAGTACCGTTAAGTAGTACAGGTAGGTATCCAAACAAATAATTTCATGGTTTATTTTTAAATTAGGAAAAGGGTTGAATCCCACAGCCAGTTAGAAAACGTGCGCAATACATTACACGGCTTGAATTTATTATCTTGGTAATGGCAATTAGGGTGGTATTGACTGCTTCGCGGACCCCGCCTTAATGAGGTTGAGATAGGGTTATGAGCTTCTTGCTTGGTACGATAGGAAAAAAATGTTATGTTACATTCAAATAAAGAATTACTAAACTAAAATGGCAGTGGAGGGCCACATTGCTCGCAGAACCGATGGGCGATGGGGACGAATAGTTCTCGAGTGCTGACCGACCACAAGATGGACTGACGAGCTGGTAAAGACGGCGGGAACCTGTTGGGTGAGGGAAGCGCAGGACCGGTCGTTGTTGTGGCGATCCTTGGGGGAGGCCAAAATCCAGCAGTGAACCTCCATCGGCTGAGGTGAAGATGATGACATTCATATGAGGTGTTGCCAAGACTGGTGTGGAAGAAAATCATAAGATGGTGTTACTAGTAGAGCTCATATAAGTCGTAAAAATACCTGTCTAATTTGACGAACATTAACTGCCTAAAATAATATGATTATAACTTTAATCAAATCGTAACTATCAAAATCTTATTTATCTATAACTGGAGTTTAAACTGTGACTTCGTTAGCACCAGATCCCGCAATTGTAGCGAGATAATATACGCTACTCATAAACTTTCAAACATAAAAAGTTTCATCAAAATCGGTCCAGTAGTTTTAGCGTGATGCGCGAACAAATAAACAGAAAGACAAAAATAAAAAATTGGTGGTTTGGAGTCAGGGACACCTAAAACAATATCGTAATTTTGATTTGTAAATATTTTCTATTTTCAGACACATTCTTCTGGTACTGTTTTATAATAGGAGAGATTTTTTTTTTCTTTTGGTTTTTTTTTTGAGCTTCTAACTATGAGGTTACGTCAGCCCCATCGTGCTTTAACCCTTAAGACTACAAAATGAAACAATTTTACAATGAAATAAGAACCTAACACTTCCTAACGATATACAAACACACACACACACACACATATTAAACACTAGTAGGAACTATAAATAAAAAGGTACACCATTTTAGCCTCTCCCGACGTAGAGGTGGCTAAAATGGTATCAAAAGAGCCTACATTCTTATTACACGTGTCACTAAAACTTGGAATTCAAGAAAAATTTATTTGTCATGTACCAATTTTTTTTAACATTCCTGTATTGTAGGTGCCATATATTTTTGATATAAAAAAGGCATCATTACTTACTATTCAGAAACCTTTTACATTTCACGGATGAGAACAAAACATAACAAAGCAACAATTATCTAAATAAATGCTGTGTTTGTTATAAAATTACAGCTGGAGATTTCCGTGCAAAATATTATTGCATTAACTGAAAATGTTTTAAAAAGCTCGTTCTTAGAAATTACCGTCTCATTTTGTGCTGAATTACGTTTTGAGTTATTTTATGAACACGTTTCGCATCGTTTCCTTTATCTTTGTTTGTACTCAAACAAATCTCAACAGTTTTATATGAGACGTTGGTTTCTTTGTTTCTTCTCCATGCAGGCACTATACGTCCAGAAAGTATCTGGGAAGAGGTCTCCTATTTACCGAAACCAAAAAATACGTACTGTTTTTAATTTTCTTCACTTTCAATTATAAATTAAATAGGTACACGATTAGAATTACTTTTACATGATACTATAGGAGATAACTAAATACGGGATACGACGTTCAGCGATGCTTTTAATTGTGACGTTTTATCAAAAGATCCGTTGTTCCTTGGAAATGCTGCGACTTAATATTTTTCATACGCATCTGTATCTGCAACATGCTTCGTCAAAAATAAATATAAACAGAAATCCAAGCAGCAACACGCTTCGTCATAAACTTATATACATTCTAAATCTGCAACATGCTTCGTCAAAAACTTAATCCTATACATTCTAAATCTGCAACATGCTTCGTCTATATAAAGACTAAGGCCCACGCAAAGGTCCATTTCATTACTATTGAACGAGCAACATTTTATTTATCCGTAACCGCGTTCTAGAAAACGGCTGTAAGAATTTCGATAACATTTAAAATTCTATTATGAAAATGTTATCCAGCAAAATAGGATGAGTTTATGGGGGCAAAAAATTGATCTAGGTGGGTCTCATCTCTGGAAAAAGTAGTTTTCAGCGAGTAATTAGATTGAAGGCAGGTTAAGACAATGACAATTTTGCGGCGCCATTTTTTTCGCACAAAAATAGCACGGCACTCGGTCGTTTACACGGTACTAATTTCTAGCGCAAATTGGTTCGCATGCGAATGGATTTGCTTGAGAAAACCGTGCCTGCAAATAGCACGACGTGTTTACACGAGTCAAAAAATTGGTGCGGGGGATACGAGGGACGGAGGCGGAGGTCACCAGGACCGAAAAATAGACGCGTGTTCTATTCCTTGCGAATGCTCGCATGCCGTAAAATACTCGTGCCAAAAGTGTTTACACCTTCCTTTTTTTTGAGGCGCCGCAGAATTCGCACCCGAGCAAAGCTCGATCCGCCCTGGTATTGTTATGTTATCTCGAAGCTGTGTAAAAGCGGCGATAACATCTGTGTTGAATTTAGCGCGAGATTAACATCCTCGGTAGGTTTCACTCGTACTGAAAACATAAAAATTTCCTTAGGCAAAGGTATTTAGGTTCATTGTCTGAATACACCATTATAATTTTAGTATTAATTAAAAACTAGTCCTAACCTAATCCATCTGATTGTGTCATCGTGGCTTTTTATAAATGAGACAATTTGTTGAATTTTGCCTACTATTACGTAAACTCTACAAGTTAGGTACCTACCAGATAATTGGGCGCCTGAAGTCATTGTTGCTGTTTACCTATAATTTATTATAAACCACAAGTTTTTAATTAATACTAAAATTATAAGGGTGTAATCAGACAATGAAATTAAATAACTTTGCCTAAGGAACATGGTTCGAAAAAACAAAAATATTATTTTTGGACCTCCCATAGAAAATAGATTGGCTGATCCCTGATCCGCACTTTTGTATGGGAGGTGCAAAACATTTTGTCGTTTTTCAGCCCATGTTCCTCAGGGAAAGTTGTTTGTTGGAGGAAAATTTTGATAGTATTTAAAAACTAGTGGTGTATTATAAAATAAGACAGTCTAGAGAAAAAATCTTTGTAAGGTCCGCCACACACAGACGGAATTGCGATCCGGAATCCTGATTCAGGATTCAGTGTTGTCAACTATGGTTACAAAAAATACTATAGTGCTGTTTAAAAATGCCTAAAATAAAAATGTATGAAACGCCAAAAGAATGACAATTGCATTTTTAAGTATTTATTAAAACGAAACAAACAATTTCTATATATGATAACTCTTATCATGTGATGAGGTCATGACATTACGATGATGATTTGTAAATTGTATCTCAATATTATGGAACTATATCAAAAGGCTATCGATAATTTTAATATTTGAGATAATCTGCATACAAAATGGCATGAACCCACATCACACAAGCTATTTGAGCGTAGGCGATTTCGCAACTATACCGCAACAACGGCGACGTCGCAACTGCACCATAACGATACGGTATCGTTCCATCAACGCCTACGCTCAAAAATCACTTGTGTGATATGAATGTAAATCTTTAAAAAATGCCACCTAAGACATCAAAAAATCACTAAATTTAGTGAAAAAGTCTCTGAAAGCGGCAACACTCCATCCGGAACCAATTCCGAATCTGGTTTATTCCGTATGTATGTGGCGGACCTAACAAGAGACGATGTGTGTGTGACGGATTAATTAGATAGGGGCGTGGCGCGGACATACAACTTTTTTAAAATAATTTGGCAAGGCAGAAATTAGTACAATCATGACGCGTGGTCTAATATACAATACTAGTCCTAAATTCGAGTGTCAAGGGTGAGCTTAAAGGGGCACCGAGCATTTGGTGCTGCCTTTAATTAATTGTAAGAATGTCACATTGTAGTCATTGCTGAATTTCAATTTATCGGTTCATTACGGATTTGTTTTTATGTTTGTAGTTTTACTATCTTTAAAACTGCCAAAAGTCGCCACTTTTGGTGGTTTTAACGATAATGACTACAAACATGAAACATAGTAATCCATAATGTTTCGATAAGTTGGAAAACAACAAAGACGACAGTGTGAAATTCTTGGTTTTTGGTAATGTTGTATAATTGTATAGAAATTAAAAAAATACGTTTGAGAGCAGTTTATGGTACAACCAATACCTATTATTATTATTTGGTTATAAGGGCTTGGTCAATGACCAAATAGCTACTGCGACCTAGATCTGCGATCTGCGGCTCTGGAACTCTCTCCCATTTAATATAAGAGACTGTGAAACAATTGCTTCATTTAAAAAACAAGTCAAAGATCACTATCTCTCTCTTCATTCAATAAACTAGTATATTTATTTGTTTATCATTCCTTATAAATATATATATATGTGTATGTATGTATGTATATACCTGTATCTTTATATAATCATATCTATTTATTAGTGTTAAATACTGTTTTATTTGTTAAATGTGCACACTATGCCTGCCTCACTTAATATGCTCTCTCTCTTTCACGGGTTTGCTGGAAGAAATCTCTTTAGAGATAAGCTCGCCCTTTGTAATTGTCTATTATGCTGTTTTCATTTATATTTCCGTGTGTACAATAAAGTGTTAAAATAAAAAAAAATAAAAAAAATAGATCTATTGTAGCTGTCACCCTAGACCTAAAGGTCATTTCCTAGGCCCACGGACTTCATGGAGGTCCCTCAGAGCCTCATTTCCATCAATACCGCAGTGTCCGGGCACCCAGCCTAGGGTGACAGAGTTTGTCAGTCCTAGCTGGTTGAGTGCTCGGGCACATTCTAATGTTAGTTTTGACTCTATTTCGTCAGATCCTAGCGCTTTTAGAGCAGCCTGGCTATCTGATAAAATAACAATATGTTTCCCCTTTGGGCATCTTTTCAGATTCTCATGTACGCAATCTATGATAGCGTACATTTCAGTCTGGAATACTGTGGCATGCTGTCCAAGGTGAATCGCCTTTTTAATTCTTGGATTGCCGCCACATAACCAATACCTATGCCACCTTCCTGGGTTTGGATAATGAATACCATCCTCCTTACAAGCGGTGAAACATGAAAATAGTCCTTGGCGGTCGGTAATGTTCAACGTTCTTTCGTCGATGTTTCCAACTTTAGGTTTGTTTCTTTCTATCAGAACAACAACTAAACACAATTTGTTTGGTAAATACAAACCACAAATATATTTTATGATAGTACGAAACCCTCGGTGCGCGAGTCCGACTCGCACTTGGCTGGTATTTTTTTATTTGATTGTCATTTCTTTTTATTTTTCCTCTATGTATTGCGTAGAAAAAGTCTAATAGTATAACTGTCCCTTTACATGATAATGTTGTCTAGTTTTAGTTAATGTTGTGCCCAGCTGTAACTGGGTTATGTATCAGATCAATACCTAATTGTAAGATGTATACAATTGTTTTTTTTGAAATTTGTAACCTGTTGGTAAGGCTAATACAGAAATTAAAGTAAATTCTTCCATATTCATTTATCCAAATTCACGCGCACAAAACGCGAAGGAAAAGGGGGGGCTATTTGCAAACCACATCCAGTTCCGAAGGACCATCCCGATGGCATGGCGTCGTGCCAACTATAGTGGTTCATGAAGAACCCCTTGCGATGGAATAATAGAGAGGAATCTGAAATTAGATAAATTAATTTATTTGTTTTTATCTCTCATTCGTATAAATTGGAGCCAATGGCGCCACCGTTCCGATATCTGCGGTCATGACCTTGTCGTTCAATGTTCGTAGTTTTTTTTGGTATGTATATTTAATCGCAGTGTTTATTTATACGTATAATTGTTTTTGACAGCGCATAGACACACCTATTAACATAAAAGCAGTTTTAGGTAAGCATACATACGAAGTACAGACCGCAAGACCTATTTCGTTTGCAAAATAATTATGAGGCCCTCGATTTGTCTTATGTTCTGTATACGGTACCATTTTGATTTTGCTCGGATGTTTTTTGTAGTCTTAAAAAAAAAGGATGTCATCATATTTTGTTTTTTTTTTTCTATTCATGGCGATCGTATCAAATGAAAGGGTTTCATGAGCAGTGATTCTAAAAATGTATAGGTATCTACTCAGTATCTTCTGCATTTGAGCATACAACTAATTTCAAAACACGCCAAGTTATGAATTTTTCTAAAACATACGCTACATGAGTCGTACTATAGCATCCTTTTAAACTAAGAGTCTACCCATCAAACTGAACTACTTTTACTATGGGAGCAAACCGATAGGAGCAAAAAAAAAAAAAATCAGCTGCCGTTTAGGAGATAGCCATTTAAAGTTCCGACCTTTGAACGGCTGTATCTCCTAAGCTGACTGATATACCATATCAGTTTTTGTACTGTTTGCATAGCTACAATGCATATTACAATAATGCCTGCATATTTATTTTTAGCAACCATACTAGACCTTTATACGGCTGTAACTCGTAAACCGACTGGAGTTATGCAGGCAGACCTGGTCCATTCCCATAACATGGATGCTCTACACCCTATGAATACTGATTCAGCTTTGCAGCTGATGGTTACCAAAATTCCTCTTATCTCTTATACTATTAAACCTTAAAACTTTACAAATGTCAAAAGATACGAACCACCATCCTGTTGGCAGTAACTTTTGAAGCTATTTTCGACACTTTATTCGAACGCTCCGCTCGTTTCAATGTTCTATAGAAGCTTCTTTAGAATGTGAATGGAGAATACGGACGTTGGCGAGGAGTTTAACTGTAGTATTTAAATAGTGCTATTTAACGGCTTCAGTTACCCATATATAGTTAATTAGTTATACGATCATTGGAACCTTTAAAACAATTATATTCATTTACTTTAGTATATCATTATCTAGGTAGGTAGGTACCTACTTAGATACAAAAGAACGTAGGGTACCCGGTACCTAAAAAAGTACTCTTAAGGCCTTCAAATTATGTTAACATTTGTCAAAAAGTTTTAACAAAAAATTAAAACCGTCGATTACTTTTACGTTCGCATCTATAAGAATATTAATTTGTTTTATCGGAGTCGGTGTCGAGCCGGTACGATTCGCGTCAGGATTGGAGTCGGTGTCAAGCCAAGCCTGTCGCGAATCGTACCGGCTTGACAGCAAATACATGAAACAAATAGTGTCCTACCGAAGTTCCGTTTTCGGTTTCGGATTCGGCCAGTTTCAGCCCAAATTTGGAGTTTCGGTCTGGTTTCGGTTTCGGCCAACGGCCGAAAGTACGACCGAAACCGAAACTACGTTCGTGAGTTATCGCCCGGTCTTCGGTGGCGATGGGCGGCGTTGTTGGGAGCTTGGAATTCACTCCCCACGCCCCTGTTTATGTCTTGCGCTGTTTGTTCGAATTTAGGGGTTATTTTAAATTTATGTCATTATGGTATATTATTTTCAATCAGGTAATAATTATTTATTAACACGTTCCGGGACAGTGACCGGCTATAGCCGTGATAACAATAAAAGTTCTATTGTGTCTCGTTCACTGCCCCGGAACGTGTTAAGCTACCTTTTTATGAATAATCAATTTCATTTCAATTATTGTGTTTATATCCAAAGTGTTTGATATATTTGCAAACTTTTAGCACCTATTGATCTAGTTCCATCCATTTGGGTGGAGTGGCCGTTGACGTCTTCAATGAAGCAGCTGATTTTTTTTGGCATTTACCGTAGTGTACAATCCAGTAACATAATACATCATAACAAATTATACTTTTTTATATCTCATCAATATCTCATACTTTATCGAATTTACGATTAATCATTGTCTACAGATAAGAATTTTTAAAAATGACATGATTATGACAGTTTGTGATCATGATAAATTGATAACCACGTTCCACGTCCAAAGTGCAATGGTTTCTTGATATCAGTGGAATCATATACAATAGGCTAAGAACACAGAGTGACAAAGGTTAATTATTTATCAGTGTGCGGACGTGTTTGTTTCTTTAGTTTAGTAAACGTAACAAGAGTTAGTAAAGAGTACATTTGGGCAAATATGGCACCAAAAGACGCAGAATATGTAGAGATCGCTCATCAAAGGGCAAAAGAAAAAAAGACGCACGTCAGTTTCCCCCAACTCAAGTACCCCTCGCTTAGAGACGGTGGTCTAAGGGACCCGGTACAATGGCTGACCGGGAAAGCCATGGACGACGGTGCAGAAGGCTTATGGCGCATTCACAATGGGATTTACGATTTGAATGATTTTATTAAAAGGCATCCCGGAGGTGCTGAATGGCTTGAGCTTTCTAAGGTAATCTTATTATTTTTATTCAATTTTTATGTACACACGGCGATACATCAAGCTATACAAAACCATCATAAGCTGGCCGCGCGGTAGTCGAGTAACGTATAAAGTCGCGCGGCCAGCTTATTGCTTATTATTGTTGGTTTTGTATAGCTTGATGTGTCGCCGTGTGTACCTACACCTATCCTTATTGGTTTGACATGAAACGTGTTTCATTTCGGTCAGTCACGAACAAAAACCAAATGAAACGAAAAATGTTATGTCAAGATCGCTTATTACTTTGGAAGTATAGCACCTACCGGCATTATTTTGTTACCATTATTTAGTTTAGAGGATAGAAACTATTACTCTGTACAAGAAGATTTATGTACTCCACTGCGGCTGCGTCGCTGATACGCCTACCGGCCGACGGCGGCCCTCCCAAATCAGCCAAACAGGGTTCGGCATTCCGACTTTACATTATAGTTAATAGCTAAGAAACAAAATTAATTACATCGCCACTTTAGAAAATGAAGTAGGTATGGTACACACTTACGCTGGATGCCAATGTGGCGTCGTTGAACAACCCTACACACCTTGTTTTTGTGAATCCGTGTAAGATTGTACTTTTCCCTATTAAATTGTGTAAGACGACGCTAAAATTTGAACTTGGCAAGAACTTTTTTCTCCATTAGCTATTTGATAATGATTGTAAGCCAGGGAGCAGGAAAGTGTTTCATTTTAACGGGTGTATTGGAGCATGTTTATCAAATAACTATTTTACAAGGAAGCATAAGAATAAGCATAGGCTCACGACTATATTCTTCCCGAGGGCGAGTCATAGATACAGGAGGAGGGGATAAAAATTGTTCTTTTCTCCCAGCACGAGGACCACTCCTTCCCTCGTCCAGCACCTAGGAATGCTGAACCTCTGTCACGCGGCCATAAATACGTCGTTTCGCCGTTTAGTGAGAAACTCTGAGAGCGTGATCCCGGTGCCATTCAACATCTTTGTGATTATTTCTCTTGCGCGATGTATGTCTTGCATTCGATTGTGAACCTTATTTATAGTAGGTTACGAGTTAGGTATTCCGTTGAACGTTGTCTATGTATGGAGCATATTTCCGAGAGCGACGGTATCGCCATCTGTTGGCATCTTTGCTAACAGATCGTTTCATTTGGTTTTTGTTACTTATGGCATACATCTGTAGCAAGTCCCCACAAATTCATGTATCTGTATATTTTCTTGAAATAATTTACTGCATATTAAATTGTAATTCTTTGCTTTTCTTTTTGGAGAGTTGTAACATTATTGAATACAGAGATTTATTCAAGGGTTTATCGATATTATTGTTTGTAGTTTTTTTGTTTAAGTCTGATATGAAAATATTTATTTCCAGGGTACAGATATAACTGAAGCTTTCGAATCCCATCATTTGACTCAATCCACAGAAAAGTTACTTACGAAATTCTATGTTCGTGAAGCAAAGACACCCAGAAATTCTCCGTTTACCTTCAAGGAAGATGGATTCTATAGATCATTGAAGAGATCAGTCGTTGAAGAGCTCAAGAAAGTGCCAAATCACATTCCGAAACATACAGACATGATTGCCGATGGATTATTTGCATCTCTTTTAATAAATTCGGCCCTGTCTTGCTGGTTCAAAAACTATTGGCTAGTGATGGTGACATACTTGATAGCATCTTTGTCTCTAGCTTGGTTGATTGTTGCATCTCACAACTATATTCATAGAAAATCTAACTGGAGGATGTATTTGTTTAACCTGAGTTTGTGGTCATATAGGTAACATATTATATAAGAATATGATAATGTTTATATTTTACGGCTGTAAAAGACAACGAATTGTAAAGAAACTTATAATTTTCTGATTTCAGGGACTTCAGAGTATCTCATGCTCTTTCTCATCACCCCTATACCAATACACTTATGGATCTGGAAATCAGCGCTTTTGAACCATTGATCTTCTGGAACCCCAGAAAAGATGTGCCCTTCAGTTCGAAGTTTGCAATTTTATACGAATTATTATTCTTTCCTTTCGTTTTCCTTTATAACTTCTTGAAACGGTAAGCTTTATTTTTATTCTAAAGGTATATTCAAGGGGACTGGGCTTTACCCAGCAGTGGGATGAAAATGGGAATATGGAAAAAACGAACCAAATTGTTTTATCTTGGCTAAGAGACATTTTTGAAGGATAAGAAACAGCGCAATTTATTTTCGTGCAACGTCATCTAGTGTGTTACTAGAAAATAATTATTTGTTATAGGTTTTTTCCGAAACTGTTTGTACTACAGCATCCGTTATAATTTTCATAGAAAGTACCCACAAAAAGCTATATTTTGCGAAATTTTCAGAAGTTTTACTCCAGTATTTTAGAAGTAAGAAAACTGGTAAAACTATTTTTGACGTTGAGCGCAGATATCTTGAGACAGAAGCATTAAAACTATTTAGCTTCTATAAGAGTTTTGTTCCATATGACAAGACCTATCCAACGACAACTCATTCGATTTATTAAAAAAAAAAATCATTTTTTCAACCCCCTTTTTGTTATATGGGAGGGGGTCGAAAAAAATTTCTTTATGACTACTACTTTATGTCTATTTTTGGGTTACTGTTATCTGTCTTCATGGCGAGTTTCGATTCAATAGGTGCAAAAATGAGCGAGTGGGGCATACAGACAGACGGACAGACAGAATGGACGAAAGTATAAGGGTTCCGTGTTTGGCTACGGAACCCTAAAAAGTGGGTACCTAGTAATTAAAAATAAAATTCAAAGGGGTGCAACAAAATCATGAAAAAACAGGTGTTTCATTCAAAACTGCGGACTTTAAATCTTATGAAACAACAAATTTTTCGTGATTTCGAAGTTGGCTCGATAGGTGGTTTCTTAGTCCAAGCTCCATAGTGAATGTTGTTCAGTTTGATGGTCTCAACCACCCCTTTAAATATTACTCTTCAATAAATATTCAATAAAATTATTCTCAGATTTATCTTAAACTTCATTCGGGAAGGCTTCTTCAAAAATCACTACCGCTGGCATGATGGGATAGGTCTTTTGTTGCCGATTTGGATGTATTTGGCAAGCGGCTGCACCTTCTCGGAGGCTATTGTTGCATGGCTGTGGATCAATTGTACTGCCAGTTTCATCTTCTCCACCATTGGAACGAATGCTGCTCATCATCACCCAAATATCTTTAAAGATGGTGACGAAGTCAGGTAATTCTTTAAATTATTTCCTACTTTTATTACCCGCCTGCGCGACGCAAAGGAAGGGTAATGTGTAGGGATTAGACTAATGTGTTTATCAGCCTATGTATGTATGTATGTGTATATATGTATGTAAGCATTTATGTTTGTGTGTATGTAAGTTTGTTCCTTTGTGGCATACTAGAGACCGATTGTCTTAATCTTGTAGCTTTACTTTTTAACAGTTTATCAAATAGATTTTGAAACTTTACAAACTTAGTACGATGCTGGGGGAAATACAGTATTATGTTAAAATTCGAGGATCTGCAGTAGAAGGTATATTTTTTAAATATATACCTTCTTCATTCATTAAGTAAAGGTATAGACGATAATATTCATTTTAATATACGTTTAAATAGCATAGTAAAGTCCATTAAAGAGGTATATTATCTTTGCAAAGAGAAATCAACTTATCTAAAACAAAACTAATGCAATTTTTGTTAAAAGGAGGTAATTTAGGAGGCTTATCTTTCTTTCTATCTGTGAAAGATTTGACGTCTCTCCATCGTCGTAAACAAAATCGCTGATATGACTTAGTTCTCTTCTTTTTAACCAAATTCAAAAAGGGGGTTATCAATTCAATACATATGTATGTAATATTTTAGGAATTGCAAAATATTCACATATGATAATCTATTAGGGTTTCCAAACAAATATACAAAATTTCATAGGTGACCTGGTTGGTGTAATGGTTACCACGCCGGACTGCCAAACCAGGGTCCAGGGTTCGAATCCCGGTTCGGTCAAGGATGTTTATATGTTTGTGCCGTTGTTGTATGGTTTCCATAATAAACAGCCTATAGTGCTTGCTTGGGATCATTACAATGTATGTGCCCATGAGCGTTATCTATTAATCGGATTGTGACTATTTTTATTGGCATACATTTACTCTAACTTAGGCAACAGTGCAAGTTTCATCAAAATCTGATAGTAGTAGTTTACAAGATATGGCCTCATAAGTGTAAGCGTGACGGCCTGGTTTGTATGTAGGTATTTACGCGATAACTTCGGTATTTCGCATTTCACCATAGATAATTGTGAAATGAATAACATTTTACAAAAAATTAAAATCGCCTTCAAAAAAACTAAAAATAGAAAATACTATTGCAGCCGATGACTTTTTCGTTCGCATCTATAAGAACATTAATTTGTTTTATTGGCGTCGGTGTCAAGCCAAGAAATAGGTTGCGGATCCGAATTTCAGAGCCCTCTCCCATAAAAAGTTTCACTTTAAAAATTACCCGTTTCCGCGCGCTTTTCAGTCGCGTTTCCCGTGACGACTAGTATGGAAAAAAGGCCGAGTAGCGCACAAGTAGAGAAGTTATGCTACGGGATCTGTTTTCTCAGTCTAACTATCGTAAATATTTGTTTGGTACCGATATAATACCGATACTGATTAGAAAGTAATAAGTACCTACACGACGACTCTGGTACCGGTAAAAAAAACCTGTTATTAAACTAGATGATTATTTCAATGATCAGTCCGAGTATCACTAACTTACAGTTAACTGCATATGTATAGTATCAATTATTTAATAAAAACAGACTATGTATTAATTCATGTATACAAAAAAAGCGGGCTCTCGAAGAAATTTGGAGAATGGGTCACTTTTCCGACTATATACGTATTTGTCCGATCCGCCCCTCCCTCACAATCACAACCCGCCGACTAATACTTGGCCTGTTTTATTATTTACTGTTATAATGTAGCTTGCTCGATAATCACACCAAGTTTGTCGCTTGTATGTATTATCGTTTTTACGACATAGCGAGAAGAAAAAACTTTGGTAAAAACTAGTTTCTTGTATGAGGATCCCCCTTAATTTATACTTTTTGGCATTTTTATTATTTGTTACCAAATCCGCCGTAATAACGCCGCATAGTTTGTAAAAATTTCAACTGTCTGGCTATTACAGTTCAAAAGTTACCCCTTTTTTTTTTTGATCTTTTAACCCTGAGGTTACGTCAGCCCTTAATAGGTAGGACAGACGGACGGACAAGTCGATTTTATGTTCTTTTGGTTTGTTCTTTATTCTAAGTTAATCATCTTAATAAGCTAATCTTTTGGATAGAAGGCGAGGAATGGTTAGACCATATAACTAGGGCCTAGCCTTGCGTTAGCATTCCTCTCTGCTAAGTAACACGATCAAGTGATCATGTGCATTCACAAACAATTGTATACCTTATTTTATCACTAAACGAAGCAGCCTATAATTGAACAATAAATTACAGTCTCGCTTGGGATTCACACGAGACCATTTTTCCATCTTGAAATGAATATGATATTCAATGTTGCGAAAGTGGCAGAAAAGTTTGTTAGTAGAATTACACGCGAAACTTGTCCATAGTTATATGGTCTAAGGAGGGACTTCGTAAGCGTACGTACATATTCATGTGGAGTGACATATTATGCGTCTTATCACGTTTCAGCGAAGTGACACCTGATTGGGGCATGCACGAGCTCGAAGCTGTGATGGACAGGACGGATATAAATGGAAATCTGTTCAAAACGTTGACTTTTTTCGGTGACCACGCACTCCACCATCTATTCCCTACTTTGGACCACGCAGTGTTGCCGTATTTATACCCTGTATTCTTAGAGCACTGTGAAAAGTTTAGGGGAAACTTTAGAATGACGTCTTCGCTAGACCTCCTTACTGGGCAGATCAAGATGACCTTGAAAACAGAACCAACTCTTTTGAAGGATAAAAAGAGTAACCTCAATTATTCTAGTGCCAAAAAGTGACAAAATTCGTACTTAGTTGTTTTTCGTCACGTAGATTGAAGTTTGATATTTTTTAAATAATCTAGTAACTTTATGTAGATAGGTATGTGGATAACAAACGTATTTATAACTATTAGCAATGATATTTTTGAATAAAAAAATTTATGTTTTTAACTAAAGAACATTTTTATAATTATTGTAAACCTTTTTATAATCGATTTTTGTTTTAGTTCGCAATAAAATGTTGATCACTATATTATAAAAGGATGTTTTTTTTCTAGTCTACAAAAATTTTTATTGACTTAAAGAAGAGGGATACACAATTACAAATAAACTAAATAATTATATAAAATATGTCTAAAGTAATATTATAGACAAGAAGAACTTATAGTTATAATTATAACTAATGAATGATATATTTTATAGGCGACAAAACTTTAAAAAAAAGAAAGAAATAAAGAAATGATAATTGTGTATCCCTCTTCTTTAAGTAAATAAAAAGGATGTTTTGCTTTCTTTGTTTATAATCTCATCAACACATTTTATATAAAAAACCAAGAATCAAAAAATTTTTACTCTTAAAAAGTTGTGAAATCCAATTTAAGCCAAGTCTTGAGTAAGTGTTCATCTCGGTCAAAAAAGATAAAAGGTTTGGCCGACATCCTCATCCCATGAGCCTATGCCAGAGCCTATGCCTATAAGTCAGTTTTACATTTTTGTCTTTATTATTTTGTCATTTAGATTGGCTCTACATGGGATGAGGATGTCGGCCAGGCCTTTTATCTTTTTTGACCGAGATGACACTTACTCAAGACTTGGCTTAAAATTGGATCTCAAAACTTTTAATAGTAAAAGTGTTGTGAGTCTTAGCTATTTTTTTGGATCTCAATTATTTTTAATTATTTAAATTAAGCAGATATCCTCAAGTCTTAGGCGTTAGGTAACCCAGCAATACTAGGACTGAAGAGTAACAAACCGGAGTTCAATGTCAAAGTCTTTGCTTGATATCCACAATACTAATTCATAATCAGCAGATCCTCAAACCGCATTGTTTATGTTGGCAGTACCCCTGCAGCATCAGGACTAAGGAGTCGGAACCCGACATTTATTTATTTATGTATTTCCTTTTTAGAGAACTTACAGCTAAATAACAGTTTGATTTCTACAAAGACAAATTGATGGTCAGACGCTGACAAGTTCCCAAATAAAAAATAAACCAAACATTAATCATCTAGGGTTTAATGAAAAGTATTTGCCTAAAACCCAGAATGTAAATTCTAAATCAGAATATTCCCACGTACCTATCACGGTTTAGCTAGGCATCAGTACCCCTGCAGCAGAAGAGTTGGGACCTGAAATTTATTGTCATTAGTCTCTGTTTGATACCGACAATACTAATTCAAAATCAGCAGATTCTCAGATCTCACTTTTTAGGTAGGCAGTACCCGTGCAGGATCAGGATTTAAGAATCGAAGGTTGAAATTGACATTTTGTTGCAGTACCATAGGTGCATGAGAAGTGTTTTTTTTATTCCATAATTTTAGGGAGTCAATTTGTTGAATGTTATAAATAAAATAAAAAATTACTAGTCCTGGAAGACGCCTCATTAAGTTCGCGTATATTCGTTCTATTTTATTACGTTTAAAAAACTGTAAGCACCTAAAAATTCTGATCATCAGATATTGTTATGGGACTTTATCTTTAGAACTTGGGAGTTATGGTCCTTTAATAAAATACGTAGTTTAACAAAAAATTAAAACCGCCTTCAAAAAAACTAAAAAGTTAAAAAATAATATTGCAGCTGATGACTTTTTCGTTCGCATTATAAGAACATCAATTTGTTTTATCGAGGTCGCTGTCAAGCCGGTACGATTCGAGACGGGGTTTGCATTAGTTTTTTGGGTTGGCTTGACACCGACTTCTATAAAACAAATTAATGTTCTTATGAAGCAAACGAAAAAGTCATCAGCTGCAATATTATTTTTTAACTTTTTAGTTTTTTTGAAGGCAGTTTTAATTTTTTGTTAAAATTTTGTTTATTTCACAATTTTCAGTGGTGAATTCATTTTTTTTAGTGCTTCAAATTAACAAACGCACTAGCCGGCACTACGATTTTCAAAGGTTCCCCTCGATTTCTCTGGGATGCCATCATCAGATCCTGGTTTCCTTATCATGGTACCATTTTTGAATATCTTTTTTCCAACAAAAAAAGAATCCTCAAAATTCAAGGTTCATAAACCACGAAGTTATCCGTGAACACAAAAAAATATATATATACGGTCGAATTGAGAAACCTCCTCCTTTTTTTATGTCGGTTAAAAAAAATATATACGGTCGAATTGAGATACCTCCTATTTTTTTGAAGTCGGTTAAAAAATATTATCTTATAGAGTTGCAATTTGTGATTGGCTGGTTTCACAGCTGTCCGGGCGCTGTGACAGCGGGTCGCATACGGACCAATCTCGCGTCGCTGTAAAACGATGTTCTAGCGCCTCACGTATATCTGCCCCGTACGGGCGGTCCGTACGGGTCTCCCGAACAGCTGTAAAACCAGCCTTAAATGTATTATCGATTTATGATTAATCTTTTCATCCAACTTGTCAACAGATAAAACTGATAAAAAATATTATTTTAATAACATTACACAATAACCAAGTTTATAACATTAAGACAAACAGATAGGTTTGTTTAAATAGTTTGTATACAATCACAGATAATTACGGTTAAAGAGCAAAAGGTTACTTGATATCAGTGGAAACTTAAACAATTGACTAAGAACACAGAGTGAGAAAGATTAATTATTTATCAGAGTGTGCGGACGTGTTTGCTCCTTTAGTGTATTAAAGAGTACATTTGGGCAAATATGGCACCAAAAGACGCAGAATATTTAGAGATCGCTCATCAAAGGGCAAAAGAAAAAAAGACTCACGTCAGTTTCCCCCAACTCAAGTACCCCTCGCTTAGAGACGGTGGTCTAAGGGACCCGGTACAATGGCTGACCGGGAAAGCCATGGACGACGGAGCCGAAGGCTTATGGCGCATTCACAATGGGATTTACGATTTGAATGATTTTATTAAAAGGCATCCCGGAGGTGCCGAATGGCTTGAGCTTTCTAAGGTAATCTTGCTATTTTTAAGTAATTTTAATGTACCTACTACACTTAACCTTAACTTTTTGTGTAAATAAAGAACATTGTAATTAGGTAAGCTTACTTCATTAATATGTGGTATCGAATTCATAGCTTACAAATGGATGCCGTTCATTTGTTAGTTAAGGACTTCTTTTGTCACTTTTAAAACTTTATATTTCTCTTAACTTTTATTTTTTAGTTTAGTGGACTAAATTAGGAGTAAAACTAAACTAAACATTATTTGTTGGATGATATCAGAATAATCGTTCTTGTGTCAAACTCGTAGGATCTTAGGTTATGCAGATAAAATCATATTATCGGTAGATATAATGATTATGTATATTCTTCTGAAATATTTTACTGTTTTTTGGGAGAGCTATTCAAATTCTTTGCTATTCATAATCGGAGAGTTGTTAAGAGGATATTTTTGCTATATTTTCAATACTAATCAATTAAAGTCACTGAAATGTTTTAAACACGATCTAGAAACCAATATCTGTGCTTTACATGTGTCAGATTTCCGTTAAAATATATAGTTTCAAAGTTGTCTTGGCTCAAAGTTTTCCATACAATTCTTTTTATTAATCATAGCATTGAAACTTCTTCTTCATTGACTTTAATTGGTTAGTACTGAAAGTATAACCAGACTTCGTATATAATGGAGCGCGCAGCAAAAACTATCCTCCTAAATATAGAGATTAATACAGAGATTTTATTCTAAGGTTTAGAATTTATTGTTTCGAAAAATCTAACACAAAATTTTATTTATTTGCAGGGGACAGACATAACTGAAGCTTTCGAATCCCATCATTTGACTCAATCCGCAGAAAAGTTACTTCCAAAATTCTATGTTCGTGAAGCTAAGACACCCAGAAATTCTCCGTTTACCTTCAAGGAAGATGGATTCTATAGATCATTGAAGAGATCAGTCGTTGAAGAGCTCAAGAAAGTGCCAGATCACATTCCGAAATATGCAGACATGATTGCCGATGGATTATTTGCATCTCTTTTAATAAATTCGGCCCTCTCTTGCTGGTTCAAAAACTATTGGCTAGTGATGGTGACATACTTGATAGCATCTTTGTCTCTAGCTTGGTTGACTGTTGCATCTCACAATTATATTCATAGAAAATCTAACTGGAGGATGTATTTGTTTAACCTGAGTTTGTGGTCATATAGGTAACATATTATATAAGCTTATGATAATGTTTATATTTTACGACTATAAAAACCAACGGAATCTTAAGAAACTTATCATTTTCTGATTTCAGGGACTTCAGAGTATCTCATGCTCTTTCTCATCACCTCTATCCCAATACACTTATGGATCTGGAAGTCAGCGCTTTTGAACCAATCGTCTTCTGGAACCCCAGAAAAGATGTTCCCTTCAGTTCGAAGTTTGCAATTTTATTCGAATTAGCATTTTTTCCTTTCGCTTTCCTTCAAAACTTCTTGAAACGGTAAGACTTTTTTTTTATTATTATTCTTAAGGTTTTTAAAAATTCTGACCTGTCCCAATGATTTTCCTGATAATCGACTTATATAACTTACAATCAACAAGATAAATCTTACGTAACGATGTTGACATCTATCTAGCATGTACAAGGTGTAACAAAAGTGAGTAGGTACTAATATTCAAGACTTTCAAACGAACCAACAACGAAACCGTGAAGACAAATTAGTGTTTCATACAAAACTGCGTTTAAATCTTATGAAACAACAGATTTTTTTGTGATTTCGAAGTTGACTTCATAGTAAATGTTGTTCAGTTTGATGGTCTAATCTAAACCACCCCTTTAAATATTACTAGGGTAATTAACAGAAGATGTTAAATATTACCCTTTGCAGTGTTTTATCGATTTTTACAGTTCCTGCGTACAGTACCTATTTTAAATGAAATTTAATATAATTATTTTCAGGTTTATCTCAAACTTCATACGTGAAGGCTTCTTCAAAAATCACTACCGCTGGCATGATGGGATAGGTCTTTTGTTGCCGATTTGGATGTATTTGGCAAGCGGCTGCACCTTCTCGGAGGCTATTGTTGCGTGGCTGTGGATCAATTGTACTGCCAGTTTCATCTTCTTCAGCATCGGGTCGAATGCTGCTCATCATCACCCGAATATCTTTAAAGATGGTGACGAAGTCAGGTAATTTTTTGAAATTACTTTCTAGTTTTAGCTTGAATTTTGAACAGGTTATCAAATCGATTTTACTCCACTACTAAACTTTCGTAATAGTTTGAAACTCTGCAAACTTAGTGCGATGCTGGTGGAAATACAATATTATGATAAACTTCGAGGACCTGCTGAAAGTCATAATAATTATTTAAAAAAAAATCATAATCATTATTAAAAAGGTCAAGGTAAAGACGATAATACCAATTTTAATATCCGTTTGAATAAATAATAAATTACGCTCACAAATACATTGTAATGATCCCCAGAAAACCTTAGGCTTTTTGTTATGGGAACCATAAAACAACGGCTCAAACATAAATAACATCCATGACCGAACCGGGATTCGAACCCAAGACCCTAATTTGGTAGTTCGGTGCGGTACCATTACACCAACCAGTTCGACTTTGGCAGCCCGGTGTGGTAACTATTGCATACCTATCATAATGAAGTTCTTTCTTTCCTCTTTCTTTCTTATGGTGTGGTCAGAGCTTGAGCAGAGCCCTGGTGTCAGAGTTTTTTTCAGACCACCTTACGGCCTCTGACGTGGTTTTTATGTAACGACTACTACCACCAGAGATAGTAGCCGGGACCAAAGGCTTAACGTGCCATCCGAAGCACGGAATCATTTTCCTTTTCAGACATTCAGGTGATTCAACCTGCAATGTCCAAATAGGGAAAAACGCACAAAGTGACATATCACTAGGTGCCCCCGTGGGAATCGAACCCACGACCTCCGAGTCGAGAGCCAATGCTCTTAAAGTGGTTTCAGTCCATACAAAAGTTTGACGCACAATACGCGTAGACGGTATTAATAAAAATAATATTTTATATATGGAAAAATAGTTTAGAAAATCTAGTTGCCGCGTAAGAAATAACATTTGCAATTTATATTATAATTACGAAGATATACAGCTTTTACAATTTTGTATGAAAAATTGCAAAGCTTCGTATCTTCGTAATTATTTTATAAATTGCAAATGTTATTTGTTACGCGGCATCTAGATTTTCTAAACTATTTTTCCATATATACAAAGTTACTTATATTAATACCGTCTACGCGTATTGTGCGTCAAAGTTTTGTATAAAATTGACCCCTCTGCAACCGCCTTAACCATTAGACCACGGAGGCAGTCATAATGAAGTTCATTGTAGCATTAGTTTTTTAAAATTATAATGGAATAAAAATATGCAGACCGCAATTAAAATTGCGTTAACTGTAAAAATAAAGTAGTGGCTTGTTTTCCTTTTTATATCTTTGAAATATTTGACGTCTCTCCATCGTAAACAACATCATGGATAAGATAACTTGGCATCTATATTATCAGTAGAATATATGTAGACAATTGTTCGTTTTTCTTTGAAATAATAAATAAATAATTATAATTATTAGGTACTTATGTGAATTAACAAGAAAAGGTACTTAGGTAGGAAGTTCTGGGAATATTTTCTTTTTGGTTTGTTCTTTATTCTAATTAACATCTTGGAGACGCGCCGAGGATAATTGTAAGCGCCAACGTACCTTTTCAGGTGGAGTGACATTCTGATTCTTTTTACGTTTCAGCGAAGTGACACCTGACTGGGGCATGCACGAGCTCGAAGCTGTGATGGACAGGACGGATATAAATGGAAATCTGTTCAAAGTGATGACTTTCTTCGGGGACCACGCCCTCCACCATCTTTTCCCTACTTTAGACCACGCAGTGTTGCCGTATTTATACCCCGTATTCTTGGAGCACTGTGAAAAGTTTAGGGGAAACTTCAGAATGACGTCATCGTTAGATCTGCTCACTGGACAGATTAAGATGACCTTGAAAACAGAACCAACTCTTTTGAAGGATAAAAAGAGTAACTAATATTATTGCCAAAAAGTGACAAAATACCCCATTGAATTTCTTCATGTAAGTTGCATATAAAGTATACACGTGTGGGCAGATTGAAGATTGTAGTAATTTTATTTAAGTTAGAACATAATTATGGATATCCGACGTAATTATACATATAACATTATCACTGACATTTATCGATCTGAATGGCTTTTATCTAACCACAACATAATAATAATATGATGTTCTTACTAAAAGGGTTGCACATTTTAATAATTAATGCTTTTTTGTTTTAGTATGCAATAAAATGTTAATTGACAGGTTATAAAAAAAATGTTTTTTTTTAATTAAATACATGTTTTGCTCGTTTGTTTTTTTTTAAATATAATTTTAAGCTGTCGACATACAAAATCCTCCTTGATAATATCCTCGTTTTTTTAAGGGAATGATCAGATCATAAAACTAAGCAACTTTCTCTGATGGACCAAAATTGAAATCGCGGTAAAAAAATCAGCTGTCCCATACATTTTGGTCAAGAAGGATTGCAGTTTTTTTTTCGCGATTTTGACCTTGGACTCATAGACGAAGATGATCAGATTGATGGTCTGATCATCCCCTTAAAAATTCGTCAGCATATTAAGAAGGACCCAATATTACGTGTGCCGTTGCTATTGTTGTTATTTTGGTGTGCAAATTAAGAACCAACATATATGTCTAATGTTATTATGTCGATCTCGGCTCGTACACGTCCACTTGAAGTACATCGCTTTCTGCAGTGTGTCGTTTTCATTAAGAGGGTGCCGAGCTGCCGAGCCTTCAGTGCTGCCAACAATCGTATTTTTTTAATTTCTTAATAATTTTTTATACAGAATATCTTAATTTATAACATTATGTACACAGTATCCTAAATCTAACATCTATACAACATTTCTAAAAAAACAAGAATGTCACATTGTAGTTATTGATAATTTTAAATTTATCGGGATATCACTAAAGACATGACAATGACAGTAATCAAAATTAAATATGGCGCCAACCAGATGCCATATTCAGAAAAAAAAAATGAAAATTGACGAACTATGTTGAGTGGGGCATCATCATTGATCTCTTATAACATGGTATCATTGAATAGGTAGATATTTGAAAATCATCTTAAGGTTTCTCTTATAGTTTTTAATTTGAAATGACTATTTAGGATATATAACGATTTATTTTTGGTTTTTTTTTTATGAAAAAAGATGTGCGTAGCACCCTCAATCGACGGAAGTGCATGAAAAGATGTATGAATGTCAATGAGGCTAAAGAGGTGTGTCAGAGTCGTAGCGTGAGCTTATGTATGTCTGTATGTTTTTCTTATGAACAAGGTAAACTTTTCCGGCCAGATAAATTATGGCGTTGGCAAACGCCCTGAAGATTCACCCAAAGATAGCATTCATACAAAACAACATGTTACAAAAATACAAATAATCATTTAAGGGGGTGGTTAAGACCGTCAAACTGAACAACTTTTACTATGGGACCAATGTCGAAATCGCGAAAAAAAAGTCAGATGTTCCATCATCATCATCATCATATCAGGCGATAGATGTCCACTGCTGGACATAGACCTCCCCTAAAATGAGGAGATTTGCCATAATCACCATGATGCGTTGCGTTTGCGATGTTTCATACCAAACTACAGATCTATTCAAGCTGAATGTATGGGACAAAAGATTTTTTTTTTCACGATTTTGATGTTGTTCCCATAGTGAAAGATCTTTAGTTTTTTGGTCTAAATCACCCCCTTAAAAGTTTTAATTTTTCTTCTGTAACACCCTGAATAACGCCTTTAAATCATAACTTAGACCACAACATGGCGATACCACTTAAAGATTCACAAAGCGTTCAAACACGTGAACAAAGTGAATATATTCCATTGATTTAGACGAATCATACCAAAGATGCAGATTCGTCACACTTGTTTTATTTACCGGCTTCTAAAAAAAGAGTGGTTCTCAGTTGGACCCATTTTTAAATGTATATGAATGAATTTCATTGCACATTTTTTTTTCTTTTTTAATTTTAGTTCCTCAAAAATTCAACAGATGGCATGTTTATCGCTCCATAGAGTCGTTCGTGAGATCCTGTCAAAATCGTGTCAAGACTGCCTGCAATTTTGTTTAAGGCCAAGGGCCTCGAGCCTTTACAACCATGTCAGAAGTAAACAGTTTCAAATTTTCGATCAAAATGATTCGTAAATAATGAAATATTCCATCAAAAGATGCGTTGGCATCTTTTTAATCATCTGCATGGCATGTTGGCATTTTTTTTTATTTGAAGGAAATCCTTTTTGAAATTATGATATTCTTTATTCGCACAGACCGTAGCGCCATCTATCGATCCCCTAGAAACCCAAAAGAAAAACGCTCATTGGCTCACTCAATCAGACAATACGCGAATTCATAGCTTTCGAAAATACATTATGGTTTGCGCACTTACTAAAAAATTTTATAACTAGAAACTACATTAATTCTATATTTATTGTTGAGTGGGCTTTTACAAGCAAGGATCGTATAGGTATAACCCTGCCAGCATTGCCGGTCTATTGTGTTCGCCCCAAGCTCACACATATTTTTAAGTTTCCTCACGATTAGTTTTCCTTCACCGCCGAGCTAGTGACATAAATGAGAAATACTACCATACATAAATTCCATAGGAATTAACGGTGTAGTTGACGAATCGAACCACCGACCGCCTGGTAACTACTGCAAACTTATGACACCCTACTTTAATACACTTTTTTACTAATTCAGAGCAGCCGGTACTCATATTTTAATCAAGCACCATACTACACGAAAACTAAGCTAGGTTTCTAAGCTACTAAAATCTTGATTTAATTCTGAAACAAATGTTATTACTAGCATGGTACCTTAATACACAATTTTACTAATTGAAAGTAGGCAGTACTCATATTTCACTAAAGTAAAAATTTCCTATGCCAGGCGCCATACTATATACGTCAAGTTTCGAGTTTAGTTTATTTGTCTAAATCAAAAACATTACATTTTATCATACAAAGCCACCCTACGAAAACCACGTATGGTTTATATGAGGTGTGGCGAGCTCACTTTAACTCGATACATGGACTTTCTTAACTATTGACTTAATTTTTTTATACTTTTTTATTTGACAAAGATCATTCAAGACTCGTTCGATAAGTTCGTTCAATATCTGAGGCAGTAAATATTGCCAAGTTCGCATTCCATAAGTTGTTTATAATTGTTTCGCGGTAGATAGTAGTAGGTAGATTAGGTATTGAGCGAAGGTTCCCCGGACGGGTTCTGTTTACAAGCGTATTTATTTTAGAATAGTGTTCACAGATAATTGCCTTTGTTTGATTTTATTAAATACATTTATGGTTTTACAATATTGAAATAGTTTTGATTCATCGACTTTTAATTGAAACCTTGAAACCTTAGGCTAGATTTCTGAAAAAAATGTTATTGCAATCACTTTAATACACAAATTTACTAATTCAGAGCGGGCAGTACTCATAGTTTAGTACAGTAAAAATTTACTGTGCCAGGTTCCATACTTCACGACAACTAGGCTAGGTTTCTAGACTACTAACATGGTTTTTTTCTAAAATTTTTATAATAATATTTTACTAAAGTACAAATTTACTTTTTTTATATACAGGGTGAAATTGAAATCAATCGACAAAATTTAAGATATTACTCGAGATCAGGCTAGTTTAAAAAATAGATTTAGTCCAAATTAAATAACATCCGAGATTTTGAAATATCGTAATTATTTATTGTAGCTGATTTAATTTGTGACTGACTGTACAGATCCCGGCGCGGCGTAGTTGAACTGATGCCTGCCGATGACTGATGATGAGTGAGTCAATGGTATACCATCTGGTATACCAAAAAGAGTAGTAAAAGAAAATATCATTACCTAAGTGTATTTTAACAGATGTTCTAAGTGACCACCTCTGCCCGGCGACACTGGTTGTCTTTAAATTTTCGCAACACATAAGTTTGTTATTTAACAGAGTCAAATGCACTGAAAAAATTTTTTCTCAGTTCTGTTCTCACTCACTGTGGTCGATTCAGTTTCATACACAGGTCTTTTAATTTCCCCCCACAAATAAAAGTCTAACACCCCCTGTGTTAGATCAGAAGATCGCGACTGCCGATTTGTGTACGACATTTTTATACAAATTCAGGTTGAAAATTCAATTCGTAAGTGGGCACTGAATGATTACAGAGCGGTAACCTCAATCGATCGCGATCGAGCGGGAACTGTTTGCGGAAGGGAGGCGCATACGACCTGCCGTGCGGTGGGGTGGGGGAGGTGGGGATATGCTCGGCTCGCTGGAGTTGCGAGGGGGTGCCCCGCCTGCGAGGGGATGAACGTTGACCGGGCCGGGCTGGCCACAAAAATGTACAGTTCGCTTGAGAAAAATTTTTATTTAAGTAATTATTTTTAAAAATATATTTTAACTTTTTTTTTATTTAATGTTTCTGATACAGAGCGTTTATTATGAACACCTGAATGTTTTGGCATGCTTAGATTGTATTTTTTTTTCATAATTTAGATTTCAAGAAAAGCCTGTAATATAAGATCTAAATCAGGAGTACAACTTGCCACCAAAATTTGTCGAATGTCTCCGATTTCACCCTGTATAGTACAATTTTATTTTATTTTTTTTTAATTTGACTTTAATTTTCTTGTTTTTCTTTTTAATTTTATTTATAATTTTCTGTTTTTGTTGCTGTATGTTTTTGGTGTGCAAATAAAGAATATTTATGTTATGTTATGTTACCATCTCACGCAACAATACTACACGACAACAGAATTAATTCAGGTTCCTAGTAGCCTAGAAACCTTAGGCTAAGTTTCTGAAAAAAATGTTATAACTACCTACTTTAATACACAATTTTACTAATTCAGAGCGGGCAGTAGATTGGTGAGCTACGTTCCAAATATAAATTGAATTGAATTATAAGTGGTAACCGAGGCCGTGGTAAACGCGACGGACCATTAACTCTCTAGGAGCCTCTTCATCACGACCAGCCGGATGGCAATTAACACTGAGAAATCGCTGCTTTTAAATTAAATAAGCCTTCACTAAGGACGTCTGAGTGAAATTGTTTGTCTGGTAAGCTACGACGATTATTTTCAATGGATATTTATGTCTGTTTTGGACTTAATGTGCAAATGGACATCATGCATGTCTGTAAATATATTTTATTTCAAAATTTCCAAAGAATAGTGACATGCACAACTTGAATCTTAGAAATAAAATAAACTTTATATACAGGGTGTCCCGTAAACCGACGTCAACCCGGCGGATGCTGATAGGTTAGGTCATGACTAAGCAGAATATCAAAATTTGACTTTAGTAAAAGTGTCTTAGTTTTCGAGATATTGACAGTTTTAACACAGATACTGCATAGAACATTTGTAGCCGTGGCACTCAAAATAGTGACTAAAGTAAAGAGTTTCACGAATTTCATAAAACTGTCCTTATCTCCAAAACTAAGAACCTTTTCCTAAAGTAAAATGTTGTCAGATTGATTGATTGACGGACAGATTTATTTTTATTTTAGTAATTCTGGTTAGGCATGAACTTACCTATCAGCATCCACCAGGTTAACGTCGGTTTACGAGACACCCTTTATATACCCCTGTGTTCAAACTCAGTAGGGTCAATAAATCATTTATGGGCTACTGTACACGTTTTTACAGTAAAATTCCATACTAAACTACAAACATACTCGAGCCAATTGTAAGGGACAGCAGATTTTTTTTCGCGATTTCGATGTTGGTCCCATAGAGGAAGTTGTTCAATTTGACAGTCTGATCATCGCCTTAAAAAAGTGTCAGCATATTAAGAAGAACCCTGTGTTAAATTTATCTAAAAGAAAGTTTAAATTCCATAGAAGACAAATGCGTGGTGTGATTTCAGTTTGACATAATTTATATAGCAACACCTGTGACTTTTTTTTATTGTGACGTTTGAAAATAGGTACATTAGCCCAGCCATTTTACCGAGTTTTGTTAGGCGGGGTGGGGAGTAATTATCAATTAAACTAACCGGAACCATTTAATGACAAAAAGACTATCTGAAAATATATTAAAAAACGCAACGCAACTTAGAAATCAAAATTGTATCTCCCAGAAGGCTTTTATCTAATTAATATTATTACCAATGCACTCATTTTATAGAAATATATAAATAAATAATATAAATTAGTTTTGATTGAGCAATAACATAGGCATTGAATGAGGCAAGTATTCATTACAAAATACAGAGGAAAAAAAAATTTACCACTGGTTTTTTAGAACGAGATAAATGCTAAATTTTAATTTTGGGGCTGTGGCTGACGTATTTTTTATTAATTTTGGTTCATAATCTCTATAGAGCCTTAGTATGCTTAGTTAGCAAACTAAGTTCATATTGGCTCTTACTGTTCCGAAAAAATATCAATTATTAATTAGTCCCTGCTCAAACCGTAAAATGACTGGGCTACATTATATCCCATACAGAATAAATATATTTTTGAGTTAACCTACGTACAAAACATAGTTTTAACAATGCTTCGGACTACACGTCCAATTTACAGTTGCAAGTTTATGCGTACGTGTATCCTTTTCCTTTATAGCCTTTATCGCTAAAGAGTTACATAATATGTTTACACATTCAATCATCGACGACCTCTTAACTTGTCTGCCGACATAGAACCTCTTCCAGAGACCTCCAGAAATATCCATCTATCCCTCGCGTACTATACCTACGAAGGTACGTATACTATATTAACAACAAAATAGTGGTTTTTCTTATCATTATCAAATTGATAATGTTGATAAAATCACTCATTTACTCAAAATACTTTGCAAAGCAAATCCTCGGATTTTGGTAATATAAAGGAAATTCGTGTACAAAATACGACAAAAAAACATTTGATAAAATTATTAGACATCAAAATCTGGATTAATCTTTCTCTTTCTAATATAAAAAATTCTCGGTTACGGTGTTTGTAACAAAACTCCTCCTAAACGGCTTAATCGATTCTTATGAAATTTTGTGTGTATATTCAGTAGGTCTGAGAATAGCTCGTAAAGTATACAGCAACAGCTAGTTGTTTATAAAAACCACCGTTATTTACTTACCTACTGGACTCATACATTTTCTTGGTTTCACCCACAAAGGTTTCGTATATTATCCATTTACTCTCTGCTACGAACTACGTGGTACTTTGCTTCGTAGCAGCACGTAGCTTAGGTCTACGGGTCATAAAATTTAATGTAGTCTTGCTATATTCCTAGTCGGCCTATTGTACGTCACAACATGTACATCGTGGACTATGGTCTGTGTTGGAAAGAGATGTTTCGTGTGTGAAAACATAAAATTCATTAAAATTCTTATTTTTTCCAGCTTCTGGACCACCCCTGAAAATTTTTTAAGTGTTTAAAAATATAGGGTTCTTCTTAATATGCTGACACTTGTTTAAGGGAATGATCAGACCATCAAACTGAAGAACTATCTCTAAGGGATCAACATCAAAATCGCGAAAAAAAATTTGCTGTTCCATAAAAAACTGCAAACGGACTCGAGCCAAATGTATGGGACAGCTGATTTTTATTTCGCGATTTCGATGTTGGTCTCATAGAGAAAGTTGTTCAGTTTGATAGTATGATCATCCCCTTAAAAAAATGTCAGCATATTAAGAAGGACCCTGTATATAAAGATTTTTTGACGTAAACAGTATTTGAAATGGATCTTTTGAATATTGTTGATCATTATAAAAAATACTACCAAGTGTTTTTTTATCAAAATGATTTGAGAAAAAAAGGAAACACAACCAATATCCCCGTAGAATTGGGGAAAAGTAATTTCCGGCGGGCCTGTAAATCGCATTTATTCCTGGCATAGCGCCCCTTAGCTGGATCCTGGTGAAATGTTGCCCGCATAAACACTCAAATTCTGCCGGTTATCCTCATTTAATTATTGGAAAACATTTTTTTTAGGTACTTCGAACGGTCTCTTTTGTAGCGAAGCCTAAATTCAACAAATAAAATTGCAAATTTTAAGGAACAAAGATGCACAATAAATTTTGAATAGGTATTTTGAATATCCTTTCTAATATTACAAAGAAAAACTCGCTTTTAGTTTGTTTTTTTTTGTCTTGCAATTTATAAACATCTACATTTATTACCCGACTGCGCGACGCAAAGGAAGGATAATGTGTTTATAATAATTGGGTGCAAGGAGCTCAGATTGTATTGTCTCTAACTCCATGTTAGGGTGTATGGAAAAATGGTAGTAATATTTAACGGGGTTTAAACTAAAGACCAAACTGACCAACTGTCACTATTCTGCCAACTTCGAGACAAAATAAAAAAAATGCTGTTTCATATAAAACTGCAGTACCTACTAGACTCAAAGGACAACTGTATTATTTCCTGTACTTGACGGACCGGTAGCACAGTTTGTAGTGAACCTGCCTGCTGTACCGAAGTTCGCTGGTTCGAATCTTGGGACACGGGTTCGAGTCAAGGGTTTGTCCCTTGACTATATTTATATGATGAATATGAATATTTGTACCCAAGTCATGGATGTTTGTATCTATATATGTATTCTATACCGTGGTCTAGTCATCATAATACAAGTCCTGGTACTTTAAATGTGACTAGATAATTTATGTTACAATGTGCAAGATATTTATATATTATTTTATTATTACTCTACTCCACTCTGAAAGTTGTTCTGTTTGATGGTTCAAACTCTAAACCACCCTTTAAATATGACTGGGGTGTATTTTTACATCATCCTATCTATCCTATTTGTCGATTTAATTATAAATCCTCTCCTCGTAGACAGATGTCTACAAACGTTTAGGTGTTTACAGCGAATGAGTAACAAAATGTAATTTCACGCATGCCTAAACACCCCCTTTTGTTTGTATGGGTACTTCTATGACCTGTGTCAGAAGGTCTTATTTAAATTGAATTACTACGGGCTTTGAATGTCTGGACAAGGGAAGCGTAACAGGTTGAAGGAAATAGTTTCATTTAAATACCTTCACAAAATTTTCTTGAATTCTTTTAATACATTTTTCTATTTCAATATTATGGGGAATCTTTGATTAAATACATCGTAAAAATTCAAAATACGATGATGATCAAAGTTGATTACTATTACAGTGATAGCTTTATAAGTTGCAAGTAAAATACTAAAAAAAACCAGCCAAGTGCGAGTTGGAGCCGCGCCCCTAGGGTTCCGTTCCATCATAATTATAAAAAATAAAATTTGTTCTTCAGGATCCTTGTCCTTAGCCCGACACGCACTTGGGCAGTTTTTATTATTTTCCGGGTTCCGTATTCGTTTTAATTTAGAGTGTAATTACTCCGAGTATGACGCTTGTACGTAGTGCCGTTTTTACGATACAGCAGAAACAAAAAGCCTTGAAAAAGACACTGTTCTTCATATTCTGTGAAAATGTCAACTCGGTACCATACGGTTCAAAAGATACAGCCGTTTCGAGTTAGAACGGAAGGACGGCTTAGTAACAGGATACCGTCAGCACCCTTTGGGTACGGAACCCTAAAAATTTTATATAACCTTTTTACCCTAAAACACTAAATATTTTCTTGAAAAAATTAATTAGTCAACTCCCGCCCCTACCGACGTGACGCAACCGCTTGCCCATTACCTTCCTCGAAAAAGAAGGCTTAGTAATAGGATACCGTTAGCACCCTTTGGGTACGGAACCCTAAAAATTGTATATAACCTTTTTACCCTATTACACTAAATATTTTCTTGAAAAAATTAATTAGTCAACTCCCGCACCTACCGACGTGACGCAACCGCTTGCCCATTACCTTCCTCGAAAAAGATTTATAACGTAAAAATTAAAACAGTTTCACTGTAGTATTATAATATTTTACCTTAATGAAGAGCCAGTGCTGTTATTTGCAAAATAAAGCAGTAAATTTAGTGAAGAGCACACGTGGGAAACATCTCTCTTCCGGGGCAGAGGGCCATTTGATTGCGTCTGCACTAGATTTATTCCACCTCTCCATTTCTTTGAGCGAATTACTTTTATGACCACTCCGTTGCGATGCAATTTGTCAAGGAAATGAGTTTGGAATTTGTTTTAAAACATTACTTGCTGGAAATGGTTGAGATTATCTTAATGATTAATAACAACAAGGTATTTTTTATGTTAATTACGTACACCTTCATTATTCATTTTAATTTTTCAGGTTCGTCAGTTTGTAAATTTATAAACCTACGAGCGTTAACCCGCGACCTTGTCCGTACAAATTATATAAAAGATTTTAGGTCAGATCATAAGCTATCAAACAAAAAAGTATCATCAAAATCGGTTCAGAACTTTTTGCGTGATGCTCGTTCAAACAAACAAACACACAACCAAACACACAAACAAAAAATCCAAAAATTGATGATATGGAATCAGGGACACCAATACCAATACCAATGTACAAGACACACTTCTGTTACAGTTTTAAAATAGTGTAGACTACGAAACAGGTTCTGTGAAGAAGATTCAGAAACACCCATGATTATGGCTCCCAGATGCACATCAAGTCTAGACTTAGCCTCCATCGTCCAGGTCGTATCTGGGCCAACAAGTAATGATGCTAGATGATATTCATTCCATATTAAAAACATCAGCAATTCTAAGAGTATCCAGGAATTTATAAGGGACTAAACAAAACAGGGGCAATTCACAAAAGAACAGCAATGGTCAAAGTTGTGTAAAGTTTCTACTTGCAAGAGATAATACCGATCGGTGATCGATATCTAAATGAAAAATGTTCTTGCCGAGAATCTCTGGTTCCGTAGGGAATTCCAGACGATGGATAAAATAAACAAATAATCAATTAATGGTGGTCTCGGTTCGAAAGACGCAGCGTAAGTTGGCTCTCACAAGGTACACCAACGACCTGGTAAAGGGATACCATTGGATGTTGGCAACGCAGAATCATTCGTTCCAAACCATGACCAGCAGTGTACGTCTTTCGACTGAGATTATGACAAAAGATCTAGGTGTACACACATCATCATCATCACCATCTCAGCCGATGGACGTCCACTGCTGGACATAGGCCTCCCCCAAGGATTGCCATAACGACCGGTCCTGCGCTACCCTCATCCAACGGGTTCCCGCCGCCTTCACCAGGTCGTCGGTCCACCGTGTGGGGAGCCTACCAACGCCGCGCTTTCCGGTACGCGGTCGCCACTCGAGAACTTTTCAGCCCCATCGGCCATCGGTTCTGCTGCCACTTTAGTTTAGCAATTCTTTGGGCTATGTCAGTTACTCTGGTTCTTCTGCGGATCTCTTCATTTCTGATTCGATCTCGCAGGGAAACTCCAAGCATAGCCCTCTCCATTGCCCTTTGGGTGACTTTCAGCCTTTCTATGAGGCCTTGATTGAACGACCACGTCTCTGTTTCATATTATATGCCATCACTGGCAACACACACACTGGTGTACACATGGCGGCACATCAAGCTATACAAAACCAAAATAAGCTGACCGCGCGTAAGACGAGTAACGAATAACGTCTCGCGACCAGCTTATATTGGTTTTGTATAGCTTGATGTGTCGCCGGGCGTACACACAAGTCAATGTAATATCAATCGTTGATTGACAAACAGACAAAAACACTATAAGAACATCAGGTTAAAATATTTACCTACCTTCATACCTACTCTAATTAAATTTATTTCCTTTTAGACAGCCCTACAAAAAGAGGCTAATATAATCGACGCCCCTTGGAAGCTGTTACCCTGCACTGTGCAAGAGCCTTACAAAACTTAAATAATAACATGCCCGCCCGTTAATATTCAAGACGAATCTGTACAAGAAGTACAAATAAAGAACAACGGTCTCGAATGTAAATAATCCGTGTTACGATCCCGATATTGGATTTCGTGCCTCCTATTGCAATTCATTGGTACAAGTCGATGCTTCGATACAGTCAGCATCAAATAAATATGTGTAGTTGTAAAAATATTAAGAGGATAGGCGGGCTGAAATGCTTATTTGGAGAAGAGTTAGAAATGTTAAAATTCCTCGTGGTCAAACTGATTTGTCCACGAGGAATTTTGACATTCTTCGAGGTCAAACTATCTAATTTATTAAACCATTACACCCTGTGGAATAGTCTTGAAATAAAATTGTACTGTTATAGCCAAAAGTTTCGTTTAACGTAAGATAAATACGTATGCAGTTCGAAAAGTGACTCTCCTAACTAGCATTTCTAACTCTTCTCTAAATAAGCATTTCAGCCCGTCTATCCTCTTAATATTTTTACAACTACACAAGGAAGGTGTGATTTCCCTACACATCATCATCAGCATATAAACGTCCCTGATTGTTTTAAAGTTTTTGTTAACTTTACATATTTTTGGATATTTCGTAACATTCGATGTTTACTGTCCAGCAACAGCGAGTAACCTTTGTCTGAGCACTGCTTTATTATATACTTCTAGCGATATAATATCACTAGTCATGTGCCTGGGAAACATGCCCATTCCCGAAGTTTACCTCTAAATATTCCCCGTAAGCATCAAACCTTCCCTGGATTTAATGAATAAAATATAATAATACTAATATCAACCAATTAGACAAACTGTCAGTTGCAGAGACACTCATTAAAGTTAATCCTCCATTAAATCTCTTCCTGTCACTTCTTGTCTTGTCGACGTAGTAAAAGCTAGCAAGAGATTTAATGGAGCATTAATACTAATGAGCGTTTCTGCAACTGAGTGTTAATTTCTCGACAAAACATAATTCATGCATACCTATTCTTACGCCTACGCGCCTGTTTCCCACTGGGGTAGGCAAATAAAACGGAACGCCACCAAAACATAATGTACAATATAATACTTTATACTTACTTATACAGGATGTAAAATTAAATGCGTTAGTACATATTGAACAGGGCGATTCAGACCGTCAAACTGAACAATTTTCATTAGGGCCAACATCGAAATCGCGAAATTTGTAACGCATTTCATTTTACACGCTGTATGAAAATATGGAAAGAAATTATTTTCCCACATGTCGCTTTCAGCGTCTCGTCGGTTGCGTCGCGTCGTGTGGACACGGCGTACTTATTGCCTTTCCATAATTTACTTATAGTATGAACTGTCTCAAAATCATTCCTTCATAAATTTGCACATCTCGGTGAGGTGATTGAAACTTTAAATCAAAGCAAGGAATAGATTTATATTATCCTGAATAATAATATTCTATCTAAATATCAATTGCGTAGGATTTATCCCAGGAACAATTCCGAGATGTTCTTGGAAACGACACATCACTAATCGTGACAAACCTAATTAGTTTTATCATTATTTGTAATGCGAGATGTACCAAATATTTTGCAGATTTTTTATTTTAATATTCTGGTTGTCTGGAAGAAATCACTTTTAGTGATAAGGATAATTTGTACTCTTCTTATTCGTGTATGTTTTTGTTGTTTTTTGTGTATTTCGGTGTGCAAATAAAGAATATTTATCTCATCTTATCTTATCCTATTTACGAGATGCAAGTTTTACTTATTCTTTAGGGTGGAGTCTTGTAATTGCAACTATCTGGTAATTACAACTATGGACCAATTGCGCTTTTAAGAATCACAATTCAGTCCTTCTCTTTATAAAAACACCTGCCTTCTAGATGACAAGACATAAGTCTATTGAGAGAAGAACTGAATCGTGATTCTGCTGTTCCATACAAAACTAAAAATCTACTCGACCCAACTGTATGGTCTGATCATTCCCTTAAAAACCGTCAGTATGTTAAGAAAGACCTATAAAAAGTTTTGCAAGTTGGAGCATCTAATTAGATGTCAACTGAAACTAAAGAAAAATCTTGAGTGGGAAATTGTCTTCGTTTCCCGCAATCCTAGTCAGAGAGTTTCCGTGTGAACAACAAAAAAATTCTTTGCGAAAGAGTTCTTTATGCAACTACGTTCAAAGAACGCCCTCCATTCAAAAGTGCTTCTCGGACGTTATGAAGTGTGAAATCCTACACAATTCTCTTACATTAAAGCTTAGTTTGCAGTGGAAACAGAAGTGAAGCAAGAGGACATAGCACTTTAAAACAGGAACTGAATTCTTGTTGTCTGCAAATGAAGACGTAAATTACAAAAGAGCTGAATATAAACAACTTTAAAATGACAGACTAGGAGCTTGGTCAAGAGTTTAATAACGTTTCATCACCGTTTTGCATATATCAAAATAATTGGTTGATCTTTATCAGTACTATTTTAGCCAAAAGACGTCTACTGTTAGACACACCATTCCCAATGAACTCCACTTATCGGTTTTGTGCAGATCTTTAACTATCGTTTTGTCTGTCTTACTTACTTGTCTGTCATGCTGAACATCAGCAGGAGCAAGGCTCGTGCCATCGTCGGAGCCCTCACTGGACACTAAGCTACAGGCACGATGATGCACAAAATGAAACTCATCCTAGATCCCAGCTGCCGAGCATGCGGAGAGGATAAAGAGACCATGGAGCACATTCTTTGTGACTGTGATGTCTTGGCAGCAAAACGCATGTGCCTCCTTGGAGATGGATACCCAAAACCGGGAGGTCTTAGGTTTCTTCCCCTCAATGGTATTACCTCCTTCATTGGCCATGTATTTGAAGGGTGAAGAAAGCAAAAAGTATTGGGGATAACACGAAAGATCCCACTGGGTCGAAGTGTTGCTGGCTTGCCAGCCCCCACAATAAGATAAGATAAGATAACTATAGGTTTCCCTTAACTTTTACAATGTCTTCAGCCCACCTGGTGTGGGGCTGTTCAACATAGTGTTTTTAGGTTCAATGTCTCCACTCCAGAATGTTTACTTCTTATTTTAGGCATCAGTTCTGCGAGCTATGTACCCCGCTCGTTATCACTTCTTGTTTTGTTTCAATTGTAACACGGTGGTGTATTACTAGCCAGGTATACTGTGAGCCTATGATAACGTCAAATGTAGCTGTGTTGAAGTCTTCTCTCGTGCAGGTATTCGGGTACAAGGAACATTCTAGTAGGTGTCCCATTGGCTGGATACGAGTAGATTCGCCGCAATCACTAGGCCAGGATACCCCCAATTAAACAAATTTAGTCTGCAGCTATCACGTTCGAACTATGTTAGCAAGTATTAAGTGACAACGGGCGGGACAACTAGCTTGTAGAACTGGTGCCCATTGTGGACTATATTGATATTTCTTATGACACCCTTAGTGAATGACTACGGTTAGGAGCCGTAAGTCATCACTTGCGGTCTGAAAAATTGACATACACTTTGTACAATACTTTTTGTGAAACACAGAGGTATTTTGGTAGAGAAGATGTTTACTTTATTATGTGTATATGTATCTATCAAAAATAAATATAAAAATGCTCGCTATGACCTTTATTTGACAAAATTCCATCACCTCCGAACACATAATTTTAACGTGGAATTCAGTATTGTCCATTAACACTAAAGGTTCTTTTACAACAACGATTTTGCGACTTTAGTTCATTTATAAAGTACCTAGGTATGACATAACGATTAACAATAAACATTTACCGCCATGTTTCCGGCACTTGCTTTGCCTGATTTTACACTGCCGGATTGATGTACAGTTTGCATTTATCGTATATCGGCTCCGCGCCATCATTTCGTAATAGTTAATTGTTATTTAATCTATACATAATCTTAGTTCTTTAGTGCATACACACATGCATAATGGTTATACAATTATATTCCCCGAGGTGGTAATCAGAGATGTTCTGAAAACTGAAAACACCCACACAACAAACATCAGAAATTCTTTAACTGAAATAGTTTATTTGATAGGTAGATAAGTATAAGTTATATCTACAAGGTAAAAATTGAACCCAAAGCCGTTAGCAGTGCATTTGTTAACTAAAAAGCATCTGAGATAAGAGTTTTTTTTAAATCTTTCTTGAAGAGTTTGACTTGAGGATAAAAACACTAGTAGGTAGCTACACAGATTATAAGAATGAAAATATAAAAGTATTTAAAGTTTTACTGTAAATGGAATCAAGTGTTCCTGTAAATGCAATCAAGTGTCTTGGCTGCAGCCGAGGTAGGTGTAGCCAAGGCACAATTGCTACGCCCGATATTAAAAAAACGGCAAGTCCTCAAACACCTGCCTCCTCAGAGCCTAGCTCTGCACACACTCCATCACGACATGGAAAAGGTCGTAAACTTAACCATGATTTTCACAATTGGGAGATATGGTATCTCCATCAGGTGTGTGAACTTTTTTTAAAGATGTAAACGAAGGCAGACAACAAAAGGAGGTATAGATGCAAAGATATAAAAAAAAACGTTAAAATATAATACTTAAAAACATTATACTTACTCATAAAACTGGAAAAAGAATTTCTAAAGAACTGAATCATAAAATCTTATGTATCAGAATTATTGAAAGAGGCTTCACAAACATATTCACGTCAAAACATGTAAAGGGGGCGAGGGTGTTTTCAAAGAGTCTATAGAGCTACGCATTTACAAACATTTGGAATTATGTAGGTAGACAAATAAATATTTGAATGCGGCCCGGCGCAAAGTGTGCGGCATTCAGCCCTGTGAGTGTCATACAAATGTGATTCATGAAAATGTAGTCGCTCAAGCCCGTAGCTCCGTGAAGTAAGAGGTGTTTCACACGGTCTCTGAGCTTTGCTGTTGTGAATATCAATTTAGCAGAGTTCATACCGCTGCGTATATTTCTAGCAGCACGCACGAGTAAATTTTTTCTCAGTCTGGATAATACCTACCAGTAAGCAGGCCCGGAGCGGAGTGGCCATACGGACAGCCCGGTGGCCGCGCCGCTCTGTTCGACCGGTCGGCCGGTGGTACAGTTCTATCGACGACTCCAATACTAATCGCTACATACGTAATGTAGCAAAATTGCGAGCTTGCTTCGCTTGCTACTGGTTTCAGATCGTATTCCTGCGATCTATCTGGACTTCTCCAAATTGGGAGGGCCGACTGTCTCTTAAATGCCTGTAGAATGCTTTGCCAATGTGTTCCCAGAAAGTTACATTGGCTTTTACTAAACAAGTGCGGTTCCTTCAATCGCAAAAACCTTCGCAACGCACCGATCGATACTCCCCATCAGGTGCTGAGACCTGCATAAAAAGGACAAACAAATGTTACCCAATTTTTGTCTTATATCAACTGAGTGTACAGCTAAACTTTTTTAAAACTTTATGGAACATGTAGGTACTGTGCACTCACAGAACGACTGTCTTCGATAAAGCCAATTCACATCAATAAAACTAGTCGTAACATACAAACTACGACTACAGCCCAGTAGAATAAAACAAAAACAAAACGAAATATTTTACTTTCTTTTACAAATCAGATACTTTAGGGCCGGTGTACCACTTCTAAATATGTTCTTGATAACTTATTTGAAAGATTATTTGACACATATTTCATACAAAATATTTCAAAGCAGCTGTCAGATAAGCTTACACAAACTTATCCAAAAATGGTGAAACAGGCCCTTATAATTTTAAAATAAACTAGAATAAGCTACCATACATCTCTACATAATTTTGTATGATTTAAGGCTGGGCCACACAGAGTGCAGCTACAGAACGGGTGCAGGCCGGCTGCAGACCGGCAGCAGTTGCAAACTATGGTATTATATGAGAGGTGTCACGCTGCGCCTACCGTTCTGCAGCTGTTCCGCAGCCGCACCGGACTGCATTCAGTGTGACGACTCGCATATAACTCCATAGCCTACAACTACTGCCGGCCTGCAGCCGATCTGCACCCGTTCTGCAGCGGCACTCTGTGTGGCCCAGCCTTAAAGTTTAGAATTACGGTAGGTATTTAACCATTCGAACCTTTGACTATTTATTATAAGGACTAGCCTTGCGGTAGCATTTCCCCTCTGCCACGGTATAAGATTAATTGATCATGTGCATTTACATTCAATTTTATATCTTATGACTAAACGAGACCGCCTATAATTGCGAAACAATAATTTCGAACTTAGAACGTTTAGGGTTCACACAAGACTTCTTTTCATGATTTTTAACGTTCAAAATTAGAATCTAAAGTTATGAGAATAAAATCCAAAGTTGCGGAATTCGTGTTACCTCGCCCCCCGCAAAAAGTGGCAGAAATGTTTGTTCGTAGAATTACACGCGTAACTAGTCCCTATATAAGTAGTCAAAGATTAGAACGGAATAAAATAATCATAGCTTATATTTCTGTTTCGTAACATTGTTCAATCTCTCCTATGCAGCATTGAATATATTAATATGTAAAGTCTCTTACATTTAAGAACGTGGTATGCACTGCACCCGTCTCAGCTTTCTAAAAGCTTTCGTCCTAATACGCACGCTTATTTTCCTGAGATAGGTACTCCCATTCGCTTAGGATGCATACTTTATTATTTTACCTGCACGGACTTATACAAGTATCCAAGTTCCTTAGCTAAGTAAGTTTTGAAATTCAAAAAGTACCTACATATTGTCTAGATACGAACATTTGTTTTAGAGAAAAATGTTAAGGCGACGAGGAAGGATAAATTGATTTTTATACCATGTAATGTATTGTGTATTGGTACTTATATTTGTAAACATACTAAGTTAAAAAAGGAATAGGACTATTTACCCCAGTAATTTTACGGAGTTTTGTTAGGGTAGGGAGTAATTATAATTTGGACTTTTAAACTGTAACCGGCACCGGTTTAATAAATGAGGTATTTATTAGAAAATACGCATGATTTTTTCAAAACCTTCTAAGTAGACAAAAATATTTACACCAAGTTTGAAGCATGTATAAAAATATGTAAAGTGTATATAAATGTGTAAAGCCCTATATATTTTCAAAAAAAATTTACCATAAGGTTTTTTTACGACGAGATAATATCTAAATTTTAAAATTGAAACTGTTGCTGACGTGATTTTTTTATTTTGGTACATTTCTCGGCTCAAATTAGCTCTTCAATATTATACTGAAAAAAATTTCAATTATTAATTAAACCGTAAAATGACTGGACTTTATTTCCCCACCTCATATTTTCGATCCCTCGGGGGTCATAAGAGGCGACTGGGAGAGATAGCAACGTCCCTTTAACCTTGGCGTTTGTCTTCTTGGTTAACCAATTTTTGTCAAAACCTAATATGGATGGATACATAATAATTATGGCGTCCACCTCCAATAATAAGATAAGGGCAGAAAGATGTATATAACTAATAGAGTATATAATTATATAGTATCTGTTAGTAGGTATTAAAAAAAGATTTACTTGTTCTTTTATTACGTTTTTGATATGGTATGTATCAACATATAGCTAAAAACGATGTGTTCCATCATAAATTTAGTATGTAACTTTTTAGAGCATAAATCAAATTCGTTTGTAATGGGATTTTGATCAGATAAGGTTTTTATTGCGTCGAAACCTGTCTAACGTTATAAATGAGAAAGTAAGTTTGTTTATTACATTTTCACGACTCAGTAGTTAAACCGATCGATATTATATTCGGTTATAAAATATTCTAACGGCGTGGAAACAAACGTAGGTTATTATTATACCATAATTATGGAATGTCTAATAATAGTTTGAATGAAAGAGTAATAGTGACATAATTATGAAATGTGCCTAAATTTAATTCACCATGCGTATTCTAGATTACATTTTAGTTGCCAGCATGTGGGGTGACAATGACACATCGTCAGCCAGAAAACAACCCAAAGATTATAAAAAAAATATTTAAAAAAATGAAGATGTAGAAATTAAGGAATCATTTCGTTCACCTCCGTGGTCTCCGAGTATATTTGTTTGTTTGTTGTTTTTTCCATAGTTTGTTCTTTAAAATAACAAAGAGGGTAAAGATGATCAAAAAGATGCTTAAATATTTATAGCCATTCCTTGCCCCCTTAACACAAAGAAAAAGACTGCCAGCGAATAATCGGAAGTTAAGGAAGTTAAAAACGCGAGCAAAGAACTGGAAAGGAAAACAAAACTATCGTTTGCTTCTCCTGGGATTGTTTTAAGAGAATCCCATTTAAGGAACACATACATAGGGAGCTCTGCTTAGATTCTTATAGATCGTTCTTGCTTCACATTGAGCAGGGTCAGAGATAAATCAAAGCTCCTCCATTTAGAGTTCCAAAAGTACTCTCAAGTCATTTGAAGAAGGATTGTTTGGGTAAAAATCAATCAACCGCCCTTGTTCTTTCTATCTTTACTTCCAGTTTACTGGTTTTTAGAACACAGCGTTTTTACGATGTGAAATAAATCTTATAGGTACTTACTAACTGTACTGTACTAAAAAACATTTGCTCCTCTATTTATATACTACTGCGGTTCCTTATTGGTCGGTAAACCGCAGAGCAAAACCTTGATGTGGGTATGACCACATTTGTTATTCGTAAATATAAAAAGAAAGACGATAAAGTTATAAAGATGTTTGGAAGGAGTCCTTTTTCGCTTCATCTACTTTAGCTATAAATCACCTCATTCATAGGTACCCTTCGATTTTCACATACTGCACATTTAACCCTTTTTTATCACATCCCCAATTTGTTCTACGTGACCGACAGCCTAAAGCACCGCTTTCCTTCTCAATCTAGCCACTATACCTTTTTTCTTATCATGTCTCTTATCAAACGGTCCGACAAATATTTGAAAAATTTTCTACTCCAGAAAAGAGAATTGTTTCATTCGTTTTTATTTCATTTAAATTCAAAGAAACATAAACTCTGGGCCTCTACTTACTATCGTAAGTAAAACCTAATCCAAAATTTCAAATACGGATAAAGGATTGTAATGCATCAAAGCATTGTAAATTATATTTTTTCTAGACAAATGTACAAACATGCTTTAACTAAAAGCGTACCTACAAGGTTTTTGTAATTTGTATTTAAAAGCACCCCTCACGAAATCGTTTCAAAATGTTAATTGAGTTAAACAACATCTATACGCAAAGGTACCTAATGAAAGCAATCCCCAAAAAAGTCATTTTGGTAATCACAAACGGCATTCATTGGGATGTAGCTCGTATAATTGAGTGCGTTAATGGAATAGTTAAAGAGAAAATGTTGCGGTGTCATGACCTCATCAGGGAGACGAAAACATAGAGCTGTTCATTTTGTCTAGACTTTTTTTAAGCTAAATACTGTTTTTAGAAAGTGTTTTCGATAAAGGTTCACATTAAGAGGCTATGTGAAAAAAATAGGATTCTTCAAGCGTCATATTACATATCATGAAGTACTAACAGTAGGAGTATGATTAGCGGATATGTGTAAATTGAACATATAATTGAAGTTTTGATTACAGCCAAAACACTATTAAGACACATTTTCTCGATAGAAGCCAATCCAAAGTAGCCTCCGTTTTTATTTATAAACGCTTAGAACTGCTAAAGGGTGAATAATAGAAACACGAGACTTGATTTAAAAAAAAGAGATTGATATTTTACAAATTTTGATAAGAGCAAAATTGAACTTACATAAATAGTACAATCACAATTAAATAAAGTGTGTTTTACGTTTGCGTCGTTTCAGGCGCGCGCGCCGCCCCATCTCTTTCTCTCGCATCAGGCAGTAATATAATCAATCACACGCCCATTTTGCTTCAATTATTTTTCGAAATAGGCCCTTAAGAATTATCAATTTTTATTAAAATTTAATTTAAATTGGAATAAAAATGTTCTTATAGACACTCAATTGTTTTAATGTATCTTTACAAAGCGTATTTCAGATGCGTTCAGGAGTGCAATTCACTAAGTTACATCGCTGTCAAAAACATCGACGAGCTCGCATCCTTCAGATCGTTTGAGGTTTTATATGAGTTTGACACATGCAATTGAAAGCTCGCCGTTGCCGTTGTTTCAACGACGAATTTAAGGTTGTGACGATGTTTGCGGTTAGTGAATTGCACTGCTGATTAAAATTGATACCAATAAAAATGCCAAAGTAAATGCAAAGCACAGATCACAAAAACTAAAGGGAGATGTGAAAAGGGGGCGGGGCCAATGTCGCAGCAATATGCCCAAAAACGGAACACATTGCTCGCGACAGTAAGGATTCAAGATATTATGAGGCTGAAAGCCAGTCGAGATATTATGTGTAAATCTATACTATTATTATAAAACTGTAACAGGAAGTTTGTCTGTACATTGAATATATTAACAAAAAAAAGTTACGATATGGTTTTTAGGTGTCCCTGATTCCATTTCACCAATTTTTGGATTTTTTGTCTGTCTGTTTGTTTGTGTGTTTGTTTGTGTGTTTGTTTGGGTGTTTGTTTGTGTGTTTGTTTGTTTGAACGAGTATCACGTAAAAACTACTGAACCGATTTTGATGAAACTTTTTTTGTTTGATAGCTTATGATCTGACTTAAAATCTGATATATAATTCGTGCGGACGAAGTCGCGGGTTAACGCTCGTAGTATATATAATGCTTGCGTAGTACTAAAGATTATTCTTACGTTGAGTTCTGATACCACAATGGATAATGAGCACATTCAAGCTAACAACATACTTTCTATCGCGTGGTACTGATGGTAATGCGACACTAGGTTTCGTACTCAGCGCGTTGGTTGGCATCTCTCTAGACCTCTATGATGCAAAGTAATCAAATAATAACAATAAAATGTAATGTCATCAGTAAAATTACAATGGTTTTAATTTATTAACCATTATACACGATAATTGTAAACGATTGGATGTTAAAACAGCCTCGTTTCGACCGCTCATTAGTGTCATTTGCTAATTTAAGAATTCAAGTCACGTAATAATTATTCGCACCAACGCTGTGAATGCCCTTTTAATGAAAAGGTTTTAACTTGTAAAGGCAAAGTTTTTCGGGCGACGTGGCGCTCTCTTTTGTTACAATTTCTTTTTCTTCGCATTACAGAATTCATAAAGTAATCTAAATAGAATTAAAGGCACCCTGTGAATCGCCAGCTTTAGAACTTTGGCTATTGGAATCATTGTTGTCAAAATATCTTTGTTCAAGCGGTGCACAAGTTCAATACCGTGATGTCAACGGAACGGATACTAGAAATGTATACATTATGAACGTTAATCCGCGACTTTGTCGGCACAAATTATATACCAGATTTTAAGTCAGATCATAAGCTATCAAACAAAAAAAGTTTCATCAAAATCGGTTCAGTAGTTTTTGCGTGATGTTCGTTCAAACAAACAAACACACAAACAAACAGACAGATAAAAAATCCAAAAATTGATGATATGGAATTAGGGATACCTAAAAACCATATCATAACTTTTTTTTGTTAATATCTTCAATGTACAGACAAACTTGCCGTTACAGTTTTATAATAGTTTAGATTTTTAGATTCATCAAGATGATTCTTCTTCTTCTTATCGTGTGGGCAGAGCCCTGGTGTCAGAGTTTTTTCAGACCGCCTTACGGCCTCTGACGTGGTTTTTATGTAACGACTACTACCACCAGAGATAGTAGCCGGGATGAAGTAGTTTACGGCTTAACGTGCCATCCGAAGCACGGAATAATTTCTCTTTTCAGACAATAAGGCGATTCAGCCTGCAATGTCCTAACCATCTGGGGAAAACGCACAAAGTGACATATCATTAGGTGTACCCCGTGGGAATAGAACCCACGACCTCCGTGTCGATACCCAATGCTCTTAACCATTAGACCACGAACACATGAACAGATATCTCAGCGAGGGCGGACCAGAAGATAAGCGTCGTACAAACGGGACGCCGCACCGCAGACCGCCGCTAGACTTATATACACGCCATTTTGATCCTTAAAGCAATGGATTACAACTTTTTTCGCGAGTCTAGCGCCGTTGTGCGCGCGTGCCGAAGCTTGACTTCTAGTCGTATCTTCTAGATTAAGATGATTGGGATTATAACAACGATTGTATTAAGTGACCCAGACCCTAGACTAAGCTTGACTATACAGGGTGTTAGGGTAAACAGTCGTATTACTTTAAAGAGTGATTGTACCCATGATACTGAACAACTTTCCCAAAGAAACCTATTGGAAATTCGCAAAAAAAATTCATCTTTAGATACAAAAGTTCGATCAGCTGATTGCATTTAGTATGGGAAGTGTAAAATTTTTTTTACGAATTTTCTATAGGTTTCGTAGGGAAAGTTGTTCAGTTTGATGGGTGAAATTACCCCTTAAAGTAATACAACTGATTACCCAAACACCCTGTATATTATGAAGGGTAAATGATAAGGCCGCTAATGGACTATTTTCGGTAACAAGAAAACATAGACATTAACGCTTTTAAATTAAAGATTGAAAAATTTGGCTCGGGCGGGACTTGAACCCGCACTTTACACAACAACACACAACACACACAAAAAAGCACAACATGGCTGTAACATGTTTAAAAATCAATAATATTTGAAATTAACGCTTTTGCTGTCCACAAATAAACAAGTCAATAGGGTATTTGACAGCATGTAAAATATACGATCTATTGATGGCATCCGTATTGAATATGAATATTGGAAACCAACTATTTAGTCAGTTAAGAAAAATACTGGATATTTTAAGAGAAAATCGACAAAGAAAATATTTTTTTTGTCTACTTTAGTAACGTGATCGTAAACCACTGTTATTGGCAGAATGGTTGATGACGACAACTGTCTGTTGATAGTTGCGTGTAGAGTGTGATTGTCACAAGAAGGAGACGTCACGATGACGTCACTTGCTTGTTGCCACGTAATCGCGGGATATTTAAATAATATATATATTTTTTTCGTTTTTTCTTGCACCATATGGAATGGAACGCAAAATATACATTTTCTATAGAGTCCTTCGACCTCAGTGATTAACGTAGAACAGTTTTTAAAAACCTGTCAAATTAGTACACTATTCAAATTAAAGATTGAAAAATTTGACTCGGGCGGGACTTGAACCCGCACTCTTCCAAACCGGGGAACTGCGTTAACCAATATCGCCACCGAGCTCACTACCCAGAGAACGAAATTTTCAATCTGTTGCGTCTTAAGGGGACGTGACCGCCAACTACTGGTAGTTATTACAAACTAACCAACCCGCAAGTCCAGCATTACAACTAGAATTCATACGATATAGATGACACACCCTGTTCCAATTTCAAATATTTGAAAAAGTACACTATTGTCTTAATACATTCGATACGTGGAATTAGGTGGAAGTTGATAGGCTAGAAAGCTCCTCCTTCAGCTACTATGGATATTATGATTATAGTATCAGTAATTGGGAATTCACAATGAAGACCGATACGGTAACATAAAATTTTTCACCCAGTTTTCACACATTTTAAGAGTCGAACTTCGAGAAATAATTTCTTATCATCTTAGCAAGAGAGACATTACCAACACAATTTTATGTTTATAGGCTTTTTAGTTCCAGAGATAAATGCTAATTTAATGAGTTATAGAGTAAGTGGATTTGCACATAGAAATAACATTTACTACGCTACTAAAACTAATATAAGCCGATGAGTAGAGGATGAAATACGCGAGAGCCAACAGGAAGAAGACCATAGCAATTTTCATAATGAGATAATTAGTCTCGATCACTGGCTCCAGAGGCCATAGAGTCGGACTGGCGCCGGTGCCAGACCCATTATAATTATTTACGTGCAGTTGACGAATAAAAGTCCAGGCATGACAGACAATATCAAATTAGAACAAAAGTGATTGTAGTAATAAAGAGTACAGACCAATGTGGAAGCCAGCAAACCCGATGACTTTGTATAACCTGCCCATTAGAACCGCTTGTCATGTAGTCTTCATGTTCTTTGAAACATTGGACATCATTTAATTTTTGAAAATTATATATGAAAACCAGTTGGATATATCATAATGGAGACGTCATAATACAGATTTTTCTATCCTTTATTCCTCAAGTTATTTGAAAAATAATAGTTCTTCTGCCTGAATCTGAATCTAATCATCATTAGACATTTCTTAAAATTTTTCTCAAATTTTCTTAATCATTTGTTCAGCAAAGGTCCTCACAATTACCTAAAAATAAAAAACATTGAAATTTAATCCAAAAAATTACGTAAGTTTGTATCGTTTTATTTTTTTTATTTTTAAGTATGTTTCATTCTTTCATTCATTTCATTCATTATTTTAATAAAATACGTGAAGAAAAAGTTCATTCGTCTTCCATTGAAAATTTTTTGATTGTAATATTGTTATGTTGCTCTCATAGTAATAAAAGTTGGTCACTAATACCTACCCCTGAAATTACTACTATACATATGTATGAATATGCAATAAATAGATTAAAACCCGTATAAGGATTATTTCAAAAGTCCACAGTGGAAGAAGACGAAGAAAAGACTTATCGTCAAAACTTTGTAGAAAGCTATTAAGCTGTGGCCAAGTCATCAAGACCAATGAAAATGTAATTATCCTGATATCGCGCTCATCAAGTAATGATAAAGTTTTTTGATGCTGAAAACGTAATGTAATTACAATCATATTTAATTTAATTGCATTTCAGCGTATTATTTATTCAGACCGATGTTATGAGCGTTCAAAAATACGCCAAATAATGCCCTAGATAATAATCATTTATTTTCGCAATCGAACAATTTGTTTTCAACAGTAATTAATCTAAAGAATTCTCAATTTAAGTGTACCTAAGTACGTTTTTCCATTTACAAAGAATTTGGCACTGGTTTTATATCATCGATACGATAGCATACGCTAGTAAATTATTTTATTGCTTACCAGAAGCATTAAAAAACACTAAACTGGCATTCATATAACCTGACCTTTATTTGAGTTTGGGAATAGAACTATTACCCCATCTCATATTCTCAACCCGTCTCATCTGGGGTCTTGGGGTGGTTTCAGTCCATACAAAAGTTTGACGCACAATACGCGTAGACGGAATTAATAAAAGTAATATTTTATATGTAGAAAAATAGTTTAGAAAATCTAGTTGCCGCGTTACAAATAACATTTGCAATTTATAATATAATTACGAAGATATAAAGCCTTTAAAATGTTGTATGAAAAATTTCAAAGCTTTATATCTTTGTAATTATTTTATAAATTGCAAATGTTATTTGTGACGTGGCATCTAGATTTTCTAAACAATTTTTCCATATATACAAAGTTACTTATATTAATACCATCTACGCGTATTGTGCGTCAAAGTTTTGTATAAAATTGACCCCTCTGCAACCACCTTTAGCGGTGACTAAGGGAGAGGCACCAATATCCTTTTAACCTTGATGCTTGGTGCATGTCTTCTTGGTATACAACATATAAAAAACACTAAATTCATATAACTTAACCTTTATTTCAGTTTGAAAAACAAATCAGTCTATCTATAATTTGAATGTACTTATTCATACTCAGCGTGACCTATTTTTAGGGTTCCGTATTCCAACAAAGAACCTTTATAAGATCGTCCATTCCATCCATCCCTCTGTCCATCCGTCTCAGTCGAATACATTCTAAAACAATGTAGCAGCGGCGGAGGCGGCGCCTAGCGCCAAGATAAATGACTCCGAAACCCTTACGCGTGGTCCGATACGTGCTTGGCCGATTTTTTCAATAAACAAGGAACAAAAGCAAAAAAATAATATTACTGAAAGGCTGCATATTTAATTAAAACGAACTGGTTTTAATTGCTCCAGCTAGCTTTCGGATTGTTGAATTTGATTTGTTGAACTGATTGCGACATCGTTGGATTTGCATTTCAAATGCTCTTCACTTTTCGGATTTTTTTAATGACCCTAGATATATGTTTAATCTAGAATAGTCTAGATAGATCCTAGCAATATTTTCTTTTCTGTTTAACTTAAATTCTTAACAAAAAATATACTTAATTTATTATTTAAAAATCAATCATGCGAGGTAGTCAAAGAGTGAGCTACAATAGATCTATCCAGGTTGCAGTAGCTATTGGTCATTGACCAAGCCCTTATAACCAAATAAAATATAGCAGTCAAAGAGTGCAAAATCGGGTGCTACTAAATCTAAATCTTTCTCTATTTCGCTAACGCTTCTGCGGCGGAAAGGGCGCGTGAACAATTAACCGATTAGCCCAGTCATTTTACGGTTTGAGCCGGAACTAATTAATAATTGATTTTTTTTTCCATATAATATTGAAGAGCCAATTTGAGCCCAGAAATGTACCAAAATTAAAAAAGAACACGTCAGCAACAGTTCCAATTTTAAAATTTTGCTATTATCTCGTTCTAAAAAACCATTTTTTACCATTACTTACTTTACCATTTACATACTTGAAATATGGTGTAAATATTTTTGTCTACTCAGAAGGTTTTGAAAAATACATTTGAATTTTCTAATAAATGCCTCATTTTTTAAATTTGAATGCCTATTTTATTGCTCGAAAATAATTTATATGGGTAAATCTATGTCAAATGAGTGCATTTAAAGCCTTCTAGGACACACAATTTTGATTTCTATGTTGCGTAGTGATTTTTTTTTAATATGATTGTTTTAAGATAGTCTTTTTGTTACTAAATGGTGCCGGTTACAGTTTAAAATTTCAATTAATAATTACTCCATACCCCGCCTAACAAAACTCCGTAAAATGACTGGGCTAAATAGCGGCAAGGGATTTCAGACGCGCAAAGGTGACTCATTCTAATTAGTTAATATAATTACGCCCGCTAATAAAATTTTTCAGCTGTGGTACATCGGTAAGACTTATGAACCTGGTATTAAGGTATGAATTACCAACGAATACCAACGAACGTGATGCAATGTTTGACAGAAAAGTTTCATTTACAGCAGTGATATAATAAAAATAATCAATGACTTAATACAACGTGTTAATGAATTAACGCAAAACTAGAAAGTAGTTTGTTTAGAATCGAGAGCAGAATCGAATTATCATGGTTTCAACATAGGTAATTTTTTTCAAAATATTAAATAATTTGTTTGTAAAATTTAAAATTTACTGAATCCGATGTCAACCCACCCCACGTGCATACTCACCCTACTTACTACCAAAACAAGATTATTAAAATGTATCCATGTGTACGTTAGCGCTTTCATTCATTGCTAAAATAATAACAAATCATTTTTGCCTCAAAACTTAAAATGCGAATAACTTTAAATTTTAAGTATCAAAATAATAAAATTATTGTTTCAATCTAATTATTTTGTTATAAATCAGTTGGGGTGTATGAGGTGTTGCGCTAATTCATTAACACGTTGTATAAGGTCAAACAAAATTAGGTGAAACTATTTTAAGGGGATGATCAGACCATCAAACTGAACAACTTTCTCTATGGGACTAATATTGAAATCGCGAAAAAAAAATCTGCTGTTCCATACATTTAGGTCGGTATTACTGTATGAATTACCAACGAACGTGATGCAATGTTTGACAGAAAAGTTTCATTTACAGCAGTGATATAATAAAAATAATCAATGACTTATATAAGGTCTAACAAAATTAGGTGAAACTATTTTAAGGGGATGATCAGACCATCAAACTGAACAACTTTCTCTATGGGACTAATATTGAAATCGCGAAAAAAAACCTGCTGTCCCATACATTTAGGTCGAGTAGGTTTGTATGGAACAGCTGATTTTTTTTCGCGATTTCGATATTGGTCTTACAGAGAAAGTTGTTCAGTTTGATGGTCTGAACATCCCGTTAAAATAGTTTCACCTAATTTTGTTTGACCTTATACAACGTGTTAATGAATTAGCGCAACACCTCATACACCCCAACTGATTTATAACAAAATAATTAGATTGAAACAATAATTTTATTATTTTGATACTTAAAATTTAAAGTTATGACCTTATACATAGACAGAAGTACTGCATAGGGCTGCTCAAACAGGCTTATTACTAACGAACGTTAACCCGCGACTTCGTCCGCACAAATTATATACCAGATTTTAAGTCAGATCATAAGCTATCAAACAAAAAAAGTTTCATCAAAATCGGTTCAGTAGTTTTTGCGTGATACTCGTTCAAACAAACACCCAAACAAACACACAAACAAAAACAGACAATCAGGGACACCTAAAAACCATATCGTAACTTTTTTTTTGTTAATATCTTCGATGTACAGACAAACTTCCTGATACAGTTTTATAATAGTACAGATAGCAAATTGTTATTATTTTTCTGTTACAATTGATTACATTCGATTCGTTACTTAACTCATGTTTTTCATCCAGCTTCTTTAATTTGCTTCATTTGAAGTTTGATTCTCCATCAATAGAAGATTTTGATACGCTAGTATCTACAGGGTAAAATTGATATCATTAGCATCCTTTTAAACTAAGAGTCTATTCATCGAACTGAACAACTTTTACTATTTGAGCAAACCGATCGGAGCAAAAAAAAAACAGCTGTTCCATACATTTGAGTCGCGAAATCGCGCGTCGACATTGCAGTTGAGTATGGAACAGCAGATTTTTTATTTGCTCCGATAGGTTTGCTCCCATGGTAAAAGATGTTCAGTTTGATGGGTAGACTCTTAGTTTAAAAGGATGCTAATGATATCAATTTCACCCTGTATAAGTTTGTGCTATGAAATAATTGTAAAAAAAACGTATACAAGGTGTAAAGAAAAGTATAATTTACGTTTAAACCATATATCAGTCGAATACAACTGCACCAAGTTTTCTTTAAATCAGATAAAAGTAATTTTTAAATAAAAAAATGTTTCGTTAGCAATCCATGTGTCTATGAATACAAATGACCTGTAATTGGCCATTCTGTTGGCAAGTAAGATAGCATAATCACATTTATAGCGTTGTAGATTTTCCAAAAAAAATTTACAAAAATTAAGTAAGTACTTATAATTTTTTTAAGAAACTGGATCAATGGATTGTATTCGACTACAATATAATGTTGAATGGTTTGAAGGTTCATGATATTTTTCCTTCCATCCTGTATTATATTGAAATAGCTTATTTTAAACGAATATTTAAAAACTAATTCGGAGATAATGAGAACAGTATCATAAACCAAAAATCAAATTTTAAGTTTAATCTATAGACTTTTACCCCTTATTTTCAAAAGTCGATAACATGAACATAGAGATCATCACAGGGTCCCGTAGGGGCGTGCTGGGAGAAATATGGGCTAATAAATAACTATATTATCGGACAGTCGTGCGCCTACCGATCTTTGGTCACTTCATTACTGGGCGACATATAGTCGCCTTTTGCAGCGTAATTGGAGGGTTGGCATATCAAAGTTTCTCATTAGAAAGTTGATACTCTTGTGTGGAGAGATTGGTACGAAATAGATATACATAAGGGTAGACGAGACAAGTATGCGGTCTACATTAAATCACTAGGTACCTTACCTACACCTGGTGGTCTACAGTCAAAAACTGTATTTCTGCCATATTAATAAATCTATCGTTTTATATTTTGCTGGCGGATGTTTGGTAAAGCTGCTTATAGTATGTATGAAAACTAGTTACTGTCTAGTAAAACTCGAAATCACTCGTTTACAATTCCGCTTATATATAGCCCAGTTGGGCTAAAACAGTTTGGAACTAATTTAAGTTTTGTTATAGGTATTTGAATAAAAATAAAATTTTTTTTAGAGTGCTGAATCGAAAACCAAAAATCTTTGTAGAGTCCAAATGATTTTCCCACAACCATTTTGCATTAAGAGAGTAGGTACAGATCAAAGTTATTTAAAAATTAAATTATTTTGTACATAATAGGCACTTAACCCCATATAGACAAATTCTAAAGCGTCCCGTAACTTCTAATTCGTTACGTTCGTAATGTTTGCTTTGTTGAACAATCGTTACTCACGACTGCATTTATTCATTTAAAGCTTCTCTTGGCACACGTTACTTACTGGAGTTAACTAACCTTACAATTGAGGTTACAAATGGAATTCAAAATGTTTCGTTGATTTAACTTGGGCGTTATTACCTACATCGTTTGGAGGGGACTCTGCTCTACCGAAAATACTTGATTTTCATGCCAAGTTTCTGTAGATTGTATTTTAAAATTCCATTCCTAAATCTGATTATAACATAACATTGTAGACATAGGTATCATAACGTTTGTATTTTTTGAATTAAATCTATGTTTCTTGGATGTAATAAAGGTCGTATTAAAAATTATTTCGCATAAAAAAAAAACCTTCTCCTAAATGTATTAAACATCCTTATTTTTTACCAAAACCCTAGATTACCTAGTTCTAGTATCAATATTATTTTCTTATTTTCCTTGAAGACATCTGAAATGAAAGAATGAAAGAAACAATGTACTAATGGGAAAAAAATCGTATGAAAATTGACTAATCGGAAAAAAATCGTATGAAAATTGATAGTGAAAAAAAAAATGAAAAATGCACTTTATTGCCACACAAAATTCCAAAAAAGAAAAGGTACAGAAACAATAGACAGATTAATCAAATAGAAAAAAAAATCAAATATATATAAAAACACACATTGTGGCAATGGGTTAGGACTCAGTGTCCGCTGGCAGGACCTAATAAGATCTGCTGCTCAGCACTGATTTGCAGTCCCAACCTGCTCTTATATCAGCATACAGACATCGAGGGTGGTGGTGGTGACTCCCTGCCTGCCACACTGGACATTGTGGATATTCTGAATACTGTAATTATCATCATCATCTCAGTCGATCCACAACTGCTGGACATAGGCCTCTCCCAAGGATCGCCACAACGACCGGTTCTGTGGTATATTGTTCTGAATATACCAATACAGTATACAGAGATATTCTTATAAAGTATATTTCATTCATTCATTCATTCTTATCTCTGTCTCTCGAGATATATTCATCTACCTATCCATCACAGCCCTTGATCAGTTCGTCTTCGGTCATAAGCCTTACCCATATTTTTCATGACATTTTATCCCTTGTATCCAGTTGGGACCTATGAATTCGCTTTGATATCATTTCCCATTCCCACCCATTTTTCTGATGGGCGGCCTCTACCCTGCGTGGTTTCTCTGGGCCTCAACTCCAGTATTCTTCTAGTCCTAACGTCATCCATACGTGGAATATGTCCTGCCTATCTCTATTTCCCGTGGCGTTCTATACTAGCTATCACGTCCTCGATCTTTATATTTTGCCTAATCCACTCAGGACAGGCGGCGGGGAATACATTGTTTTAACACTCGTTCTGAGATGTTGTAGTATATAGTTACGGAATATATACTTTTTTTAAATTTATTATTTTTATATGGGTAACAGTTGAATCCAGCAAAACCAATTGCTCGGTTTCAAATCACCCTCAAGTTATTTTAAATTGTTATTTTGTCTATAAGTACAGCGAACATTGCAATACAATAATTGTGCCTGAAATTGTACATTATTACATTTTTAGGGTTCCGTACCTCAACAGGAAAAAACGGAACCCTTATAAGATCACTTTGATGTCCGTCTGTCTGTCTGTCTGTCAAGACCTTTTTTCTCTGAAACGGGTGGAGGTATCAAGTTGAAATTAGTAACAAATAAGGTCTACGGTCCCTTGGTTGTGTTAAAAATTCAAGCTTCTAAGTCAACTCAATCAAAATCATTTTTTATCAAATTTTCGTATGAAAAAAGATGATGGATGGATGATGATGATGATTTTCGTGTGTTCGTTTTCGTTTCGTTCGAATTTTTTTTTTCTGCATTTAAAAACCTATAGGGTACTTCCCGTTGACATAGAATCATGAAAGGCAAGAATCAAGGTCTCAACGCAGAAATAAGGGAAAAAATCAGTCAATAGATAATTTGTAGTTATATCACACAAAATAGCATAATGTTATCATATTTTCATAATCGAAACTCGCAAACCAAAACCTATAGGGTACTTCCCGTTGACATAGAATCATGAAATTTGGCAAGAAGCACGGTCTCAAAGCACAAGTGAGGAAAAAAAATCCGAAAATAGTTAATTTGTAGTTATATCACATAAAAATAGCATAAAAACATATTTTTTCGATTACAAACTAACATTTTCAGTTGAAGCATCGACCGTGGTATAGATCGATGCATGGGAGAAAAACTTTTCCACCGCAAAGTTAAGTTTGTTTTTCAAACTTTTGTTAGGAGCTTTATCCAAACCATAATAGATACTCTTTCTTATATTGTTAACCAAACTGCATGGTGTTTACCTTACCTACAATTACTTCGTGGACACCATTCATAGCCAACGTAGAGTCATCATGTCAAATTATAATGTAGTGATGTGCTGTATCGCGAGTCGAGTCGAGTCGAGTCGAGTCAAGTCAATTCAAGTCAAAGTAAACCGTAGCTGAATCATAATTGAATCAGCTTCATCAAATATTGGGGAACCCAGGAGGCATAAATTGTCTTTCTATAAAATTGTTATGTTAGGTGCCAAAATATTAAATTTAGTAATTACCTCGGTGTCATGATTAATATTGTTCGAAAGGTCGCATCGGTCGGTTTCGCATTTATCAAAATTTATACTGAGGTGGGCCTCAGTATTAAAATTTCTAATTATGTTCGAAAGATCAGAAAGAACAGCTTTCGCGTCACCTCCTAGAGTTCCGTCGTCGAGGTACCAAACGTAAAATTTTGAAATAAGACTTTGAATAATGTGGTTGATGGCCAAACTAAAAATTGCTGGCCCGAGGGGATCACCCTGCTGGCAACTGATAGCTGAAATGATTTCATTAGTCTTGTGTGTTAATTTTGAGGGGTTGTAGACGTTGAAGTAACATTGGGTCAAATAATTGTAAATTTCGGGTTCTTTAGAATTAATCTCTTGCAGCAAGGTGTCCCTGTTATCCGAGTTAAATGCATTTTTACGTCAATTTTGAGCAACACCTCTTAAATTTAATTGAATTGACTGATTAACTTAAATTTGTTTAGCTGAAACGACGCTACGCTTATACAGGGTGTAAAAAAAACAAAAACTGCAAATACTGAAACGGTGAACGTAGACCATCAAACTGAACAACTTTCACTATGGAGCCTATGAGCCTATTTCACTGAGGCTGAGGCTCAAATCAGCTGTCCATATAAAACTGCTGTACCTACCAGACTTAAATTAAATTTTAATTACATTAGTAATTGAATCGTAATTCAACCGTATCTGAATCATAATTAAATCGTAACTGAATCGCAATTGGACTAATTCAATAATCACAATTGAATCGTAATTGAACCGTAACTGAATTGCAATTAAATCGCAACTGAATTGTGAATTGTGAATTTGTGCGATTCAATGTCAATTAAATTATGATTCAAAAATCATAATTTTATTCAAAAATCATTAAATTATGATTCAAAAATCATAATTTAATTGACATTGAATCGCAATTGGACCCCCGTAACTGGAATCGTAATTGAATCGTAATGGAATTGCAACTGAATCGTAACTGAATTGTATTTGAATTGTAACTGAATCGTAATTGAAACGCAACTGAATCGTAATGGCATCGTAACTGAATCGTAATTGAATCGCAACTGAATCGTAATTGAATCGCAACCGAATCGTAACTGAATCGCAACTGAATAGTAATTGAAGCGCAACTGAATTGCAATTGAATTGCAACTGAATCGTAATTGAATTGCAATTGAATCGCAACTGAATCGTAATTGAATCGCAACTGAATCGTAATTGAATCGTAACCGAATTACAACTGAATCGCAACTGTATCGTTATTGAATTGCAATTGAAATGCAACTGAATCGTAATTGAATTGCAACCGAATCGTAACTGAATCGCAACTGAATAGTAATTGAATCGCAACTGAATTGTAATTGAATCGCAACTCAATCGTTATTGAATTGTAATTGAATCGCAACTGAATTGCAATTGAATCGCAACTGAATTGAAATTGAATTGCAACTGAATCGTAACTGAATCGAAATTGAATGGCAACTCAATCGTAATTGAATTGTAATTGAATCGCAACTGAATTGCAATTGAATCGCAACTGAATCGTAACTGAATTGCAATTGAATCGTAACTGAATCGCAACTGAATTGCAATTGAATCGCAACTGAATTGCAATTGAATCGCAACTGAATCGTAACTGAATCGAAATTGAAACGCAACTCAATTGTAATTGATATGTAATTGAATCGCAACTGTATTGCAATTGAATTGCAACTGAATCGTAACTGAATGCAATTGAATCGTAACTGAATCGTAATTGAATTGTAATTGAATCGCAACTGAATTGCAATTGAATCGCAACTGAATTGCAATTGAATCGCAACTGAATCGTAATTGAATCGCAATTGAATTGCAATTGAATTGCAATTGAATCGCGACTCAATCGTAATTGAATCGCAACGGAATTGCAATTGAAACGCAACTGAATTGCAATTGAATTGCAACTGAATCGTAACTGAATTATAATTGAATTGTAACTGAATCGCAACTGAATTACAATCGAACTGAACTGAACTGTAACTGTATTGAATCGTAACTGAATCGTTATTGAACCGAACTGAATTGCAATAGAAACGCAACTGAATCGCAAATCGTAAATCGTAATTGAATTGTTATTGAATTGTAACTGAATTGTAATTGAATCGCAACTGAATTGCAATTGAAACGCAACTAAATCGTAATTGAAATACAACTGAATTGCAACTGAATCGTAATTGAACCGTAACTGTCGTAATTGAACGAACGAAAATTCGTTTAGAAAGTTTCACATATTTTAGTTGTCATTGTCAGCTTGTTTTCGTGTAAACGTGCACGCGATCGACAATATTGTAAGAAAAGCTTCAAAAGCGCTGGGTTTTGTTATGTGCACTTCGGCTTCCTTTCAGAATCTGAAGACTATAAAAATTCTTTACTGTGCCTTCGTCCGCAGCCACCTTGATTACGCCTCTCAAGTTACCACCAGTTAGAACCATTTACTAGATACTTACAAAGTGCGTATTATGCGCATCCAAAAGAAATTTATGGGGTTTTTTTATTTTAAAACGCATCGTAGAACCTCGCCCTCGGGCTAAACATTACCATTTTCTGTGTCTAGAAAAGCGGCGTAACATTTGCGACATTTGTTATTTAATAAATGTAGCTAATGGAGCAATAGACTGCCCTGATTTATCGGCCAAAGTAAACCTTCGCTGTAAGTTCAACAAAAAGGAAATAAATAAATAAAATAAAAAAATAAAATTCTAGTTACATACTTTTTTTCACCAGTATCAAGTTGCGACAAGACGTAGATATTTTAAACTTTTTGACTTGCGATCATAAAAGTAGATACAAATATAATCCAATCCATCCATATGAATAGATAATAATATAAATGAATAAATAAATAAATATCTTGGACATTGTCACACAAATTATCTAGTCACATTTAAAGTACCTGGACTTGTATTATGATGACTAGACAACGATATAGAATACATATATAGATAGAAACATCCATGACCCGGGTACAAATATTCATATTCATCATATAAATATTTGTCCCTTACGGGATTCGAACCCGCGACCCTCGGCACAGCAGGCAGGTTCACTACAGACTGTGCTACCGGGCCGTCATCATCATCATCATCTCACCCATAATGACCGGTCCTGCGCTGCCCTCATCCAGCGGGTTCCCGCCGCGCCGCATTCACCAAGTCGTCGGTCTTTAACTTTTCCGCAGAAGAATCAGAGTAGCTGACAAGCCCAAAGAATTGCTAAACGATGGCAGACCTATATTAAGTTTATGGTTTAACCAATACCGATGCAACAATACCGATGGCACGTTCCTTGGTTTGGATAATGAATACCGATCCTCCTTACACGCGGTGAAACATGAAAATACTCCTTAGAGGTCGGTAATGTTCAACGTTCTTTCGTACGTCGATGTTTCCAACTTTAGGTTTGTCACTTTCTGTCAGAACAACAATTAAACACAATTTTTTTGGTAAATACAAACCACAAAAAATATATTTTATGATATACGGTGCGCGAGTCCGACTCGCACGTGGCCGTTTTTTTTTTTGTATTTTCGTAGTTCTTAGGTAATGCTGTCCAATAGGAATGTCTTTAGGTAATAGTAGAAAATCGACGCTTGTTCGACTCATTCCTTATTAGGAAAGATGGTAGATTGTGTTGTGAGCGATATGCTATGATACTTGTACCTGCAGAATTAAAACAAATTAGACGCGTACGCGAGCTACTATGTTTTCTCTACTGATTTTTCCATATTATCCATAGACGAAATCTACGATATATAGTATCAAATGTTTATGGAAACAGAATGTTATAACATAATTTGTTGTCAATACTGTTATTATTTCCGTCATTCAGTTGTTTCGGAGCGTGACTTCCCTTAAAAAGAGTCTATTCACAATGGAAAACATTGCTTACCCACTTTGCTATAATATAAAAGGATGATAATACGATAATGTCACGTCTTCTAACATGACCTTCTTCGTTATGTTATTATTGGAAAAGTAAGTGTGTTTTTGTTATTATAATTAAGGCGAATAAAGAAAAGCCGTATTTTCCTTATAATAGTTTTCGTTCCTAGAAGACGTAAGAAACGACCTAGAGAGTGTAAGACGTCCAATACAATTGAAGTTCCTCACGAAAGGCATATTCATTTGTTTGGTAAAAGAAAAAGTAATTTAATTTGGCAAAAAATTCATAATGCGATGTAGGTATGTTCGGCACAGATTGATAATATAGATAGAAAATGGTTGTTACGATCATGAATCAATGAATGTCTGAAACAATGATTAAATGGTTCTAGATGGACGGTCGAAGTGAATAATGTCCCACTGAAACTTAAATTTTCATAAAGTTGTTCATGAAAATTGTGTCATTCCTTTACCTACATAAAATCGAGAAAAAGAAAGCATGAAAAAATAAAGACTTCGATAGTTATATCATTTGATTTATTACAGTAAAGCACTTCGGTGAAAATACTAGACCAGACAAAATGTCACGTCCAAGATCCAAGTCACATTACTGCCAGCAACAATAAATAAATGGGCGAGAAATAACAAAAATAAGCTAGATTAAGTGTTAATCAAAGTGTCCATCTGGCATGATAGGATCAGTAAAACTGTCTGGAGACTATTCATGTGTATCAGACTAGGGTTGGAATCCATTTGTCTTGTCAACTGAATGACTGATGAGACGGTGACGCAAGCAGACGCATTTCAATGTGAAGGTGCCTTGAAAGGATTTATTTTCTTTTTGGTTCACTTTGGAAAAAGCTACATAAATATTGGGTTCATCTTGTCTTTCATTTTCGAAAAATTTTCTGTGCTATTCAAGCGAAGTTTGTTTTTACTTTGGAAAATATAAGTAGACAAGCCAATCTTTTCGAATGTCAAGTAAAACAAAGCTCAGGGCTTTTTTTGTAAAAATAACAACGATTTACGAAGCTAGGTAGGTACCAATAGACTGAAAACTGTTAGACTTCAGTTTTCAATAGTTAATGACAAAGAAACAAGTAATAAGTTTGCGAAAATTATTTACCTTTTATATAGGGTCTTAAATTGGAGTGAGCTTAATAAAAGTGGTTTCATTTTCTTGCATAGGTACATGAAATATCTATACTATTATAAAACTGTAACAGGAAGTTTGTCTGTACATTGAAGATATTAACAAAAAAAAAGTTACGATAGGGTTTTTAGGTGTCCCTGATTCCATTTCACCAATTTTTGGATTTTTTGTCTGTCTGTTTGTTTGTGTGTTTGTTTGTTTGTTTGAACGAGTATCACGCAAAAACTACTGAACCGATTTTGATGAAACTGTTTTTGTTTGATAGCTTATGATCTGACTTAAAATCTGGTATATAATTTGTGCGGACGAAGTTGCGGGTTAACGCTCGTAGCTTGTAAAGATAGATAAAAGCTTTCATTGCTGTAAAATATTTTATTTTTCGAACATGTGAATTGGTTCGATTGTAACCGACTTGGGCATGCGTAACACTCGTGTGGCGTAAATTATGGAGCACTGGCTGAGGTTCTCATGTAACCAATTACACGGTTCGTTAGCTTTTTAGCAATTTTCATACGATGACGGTAATCGTGGACGAGGTTGCGGCTTTATCTTTTTTGTATTTAATGTGTATAAAATTTACTAAATTCTGTTGCATGTGTATACTTCAGACCATGACAAAAATCGTTAAGGTACTTTAAATTAAAAATAGGAATTCTTTAAGTTTGTTCATATCAGCTTTACAAGGTGTAACAAATCAAATTTTTTCAGACATCAGATTTTTTTTCGCGATTTCGATATTGGTCCCATATTGAAAGTTGTTCAGTTTGATGGTCTAAACCACCTCTTTAAATGTTTATTTGTAACACCTTTTATGGGGTCCTTCTTAATATGCTGACACTTTTTTAAGGGAATCAGACCGCCAAACTGAACAACTTACTCTATGGCACCAACATCGAAATCGTGAAAAAAAAGATCTTCCATACAAACCTGCAAACCTACTCAGCTAAATGTCCCATGAGCACATGTCAAATGAGCCCATAGAGAAAGTTGTTCAGTTTAATATTAGGAATGACCCTGTACAGTAAAATTTAAAGGAGTGGTTCAGATTAGACCATCAAACTGAATAACTTTCACTGTTGACAAAATATCTGATATGCCATACATTTGAGCCAAGCAAGTAAGTACAGTTTTGTATGAAACAGCTGATTTTTTAAATGTTTTTTCTCGAATTTAATGGTTTAAACCACCCTTTAAATATCTTGGGCTTTTTGTTATACCCTGTATCTATACTATTATAAAACTGTAACAGGAAGTTTGTCTGTACATTGAAGATATTAACAAAAAAAAAGTTACGATATGGTTTTTAGGTGTCCCTGATTCCATTTCACCAATTTTTGGATTTTTTGTCTGTCTGTTTGTTTGTTTGTTTGTTTGTTTGAACGAGTATCACGCAAAAACTACTGAACCGATTTTGATGAAACTTTTTTTGTTTGATAGCTTTTGATTTGATTTAAAATCTGGTATATAATTTGTGCGGACGAAGTCGCGGGTTAACGCTCGTAGATTAATATAATGCTGGCGGTTTTTTAAGGATATGAAAAGATGAAGACGTGAAGAAGAACACAATTAAAACTAAACTGAAACTGAAACAGAAAATCTTTCTCTAAGGGACTAAAAATCAAAACTGCGAACCGACTCTACTAACCTACACAACCTATATGCTGGTTAAAATCTACCTCAGATTTTGAAAATACACGTATTAATAGCTTAGAATCTTTTCTTTTGACAGCTTCTACGTCCACGAAATCCATACAAAAACCAAAATCGTACTAGAAAAACTAAGTCATTTATATCGAGAAAACCGTTTGCCCCGCGATGCCTGTAACTTGTAATTGAATTCAACAAAGAAGATAGAAAAAAGTAAACTCTCTACGTGAGTAGAAAACGGGATTCCCGCTATCAGCACTTTGTTTTGTAAGTCAATGAGACAACCATCTGGTACATGTTTATAGTCCAGTTTTCCAGTTTTTAAGATAAAAATTTATGCACTTACCTATTGGACATGTGCGTAATATACTGGCATATGATAACCTCAGCTAACCTCACATATTTTATATTGAAAATGTCAGCCGGTTTTCATAATATGGAAGCTTTATCATTTCATGTATACAGGCATTGACGCGTCAGTCGTTTAATTTTTACCGGATTTGTAATTATTTATAAAGGCAAATGTCGTATTAGGCCTAGGAGTGCACATCAAATTAGATTTAGTAAAAAATGATAAAATATGCATTCTTTAATATCTCGCACTATTCACTAATCACAAGAACTAGGTTTTATATCAAACGAGCGTTAACCCACGACTTTGTCCGCACAAATTATATACCAGATTTTAAGTCAGATAATAAGCTATCAAACAAAAAAAGTTTCATCAAAATCGGTTTAGTAGTTTTTGCGTGATGCTCGTTCAAACAAACAAACAAACACACAAACAAACAAACAAACAGACCGACAAAAAATCCAAAAATTGGTGATATGGAATCAGGGATATCTAAAAATCATATCGTAACTTTTTTTTTGTTAATATCTTCAATGTACAGACAAACTTCCTGTTACAGTTTTATAATAGTTTAGATTAGATTATAAAGTACTGTAACGACTATTATTGTTTTAGGGTCTATAAAAACGTGTAAAAATCTATCTATGTATATCTTTCTCACTCTAGCATACGTAATCCATAGATATAGTAAGTACTATGACGTAATCTTCGTATGCATATACTTTTTCAGTCTTATATATTCATGCATACAAGGAGGTCTCAAGCACTCGGCTGAGGAGATTCAGACCTCGGTTATCATCTTGTTGTTTGTCACTCCATCCTGTCAGAATATTTTATTAGGTATTAGAAAATAAATTGTTTTTGAATCAGCGTAAGCGAAAAATTCTTCGTCTATATTTCTTTCTTTCTCTTAGTATAAAAAGCCTCCCAACCGATTCCGGGGTAATTATGAAATTGCAAACTAAATAATATTTATTGCCACCGGATCCCGGAAACAGGTAAAACTACAAATAAAATATAAGTAATTTCGCTAAGTAAGGTACCTACAACTGCAAACCACGAACTTTCTATAAACCTTTTCCTGTGCTAATTTAATAACTGGCATTACATAGTATTATTTCTATGTATATATTTTTTTTATATGTGTTCATTGGAGGCCTAAGGTAATTTGGGCATCTGGTTTCCCCCTTCGTTTATTTACAATCGTGATTTTTTACAATTAGGTAGTTCTCCATACAAACATTTGTTTGTACGTAGTCTTGATCGATCTTGAACGATCTTGAGTCCACCAATATGCACTAGACCTGCATAGTCGAATATACAGGTTGTCCCGTAAACCGACGTCAACCCGGTGGATGCTGATAGGTTAGTTCATGCCTAGCCAGAATAATGAAATAAAAAAAATAAAAAATAAATCATTCATTCAATCAATCAATCTGTCAACATTTTTCTTTAGGAAAAGGTTCTTAGTTTTCGAGATAAGGACAGTTTTATGAAAGTCGTGAAACTCTCTTTTAGCCTTTTAGAGATACTGCATAGAAACATTTGTAGCCGTGGCACTCAAAATAGTGACCCTTAGTCACTATTTTGAGTGCCACGGCTACAAATGTTTCTATGCAGTATCTGTGTTAAAACTGTCAATATCTCGAAAACTAAGACACTTTTACTAAAGTCAAATTTTGATATTCTGCTTAGTCATGACCTAACTTATCAGCATCCGACGGGTTGACGTCGGTGTACGGGACACCCTGTATATAAATTTTGAGGAGGCGGTGTCTTGCAGTCGTACGTTATGTAGGCTGATGATGATATATTGTAAGTTTAAAAAAATCTCAACCTTGAGACTTGGCACCATTTTCTTATTACTCGGAAATAATACTCAGGATAATAAAATATTTATCAATATGAAATTGAGACTCAACCATACTAAATGCAGAATAATAAAAACTACAGTAACACAGGTTTGAACAATTTAAACCGCATCGCAAGTAAAGTAGGTAGGTAAGTAAGAGAAGTGCCATCAATCCTGGTAACATGTACATTCACTTTACAGAATCGATTCCGGCCAAAAGGAGTCATATATCTTACTCAGCTCCATGCTCGGTGCAGGTTTAACTACCTAAATGCATGTTCGTTGCAAGGAACAATAATAATGTTATCAAACTAAACTAAAGGATGAATGCTTTAGAATAACGTTTTACCTACTTTTTGTAGTCTTGGGAGAAGTTACTGATATGATAATAATTGTATCGGGTTCTTTCCTGGTTTGTATTGTAGTTATTCATATTGGAGTTCTCGACATTTTGGCAGTTTAGAACTACTATGGTGATTGGGTATCATCATCAGCCTATCATCGTGCACTGCTGAACATAGGCATCTCCCAAGGCGGGCCATAAAACTCTGTCCTCGGCCTTTCTCATCCAGTCGCTTCACCGCTACCATTTTTTGCCGGTCCCGTTCCCACGCTACGCCTGCCAATTTTTGGTCTCCACTCTAGAATTCAGACTCGCAAGTTAGGCCCATTGCTACACCAGCTTGCTAATTTTCTGAGCTATGTCATTGACTATTATAAATGGATACTCGGTAAGAACATATTGATATATTTTAGTTTTGCTTAAATTCTGGAATCCGGACTAATTTTACCATAAACTTTAACACTCATGATAGCTTGAGAGCCGTTGAAAAAGGCATTGTTCATTGTCCAACAAACATAATTATTAAACATTTTATTTGAGGATACAATGATCAAATACTAACCGAGTGTTTCCTTTTCAGCTTTTGTATATAAAAGAAAAAAGATTTTCATCTAAACTGGAAATTGAAAGAAGAATGGGCGAAAATAAGTTAATGAAATTGCATCCTCGGAAAGTTCTCCGATTCTTGAAAATAGTTTTCGTGTCCTCTGCAAAATGTTTTTAATTTTCTTTCATTAGATTACCGTACTTTCTTCGAGTATACTCAGTTGAGCATTAAATTTAATTTTCCTGGAAGACCAGGCAAGCGACTCAGAGGACAGTATAGTCTTCATGTCTTTAGAAAAAACTTTAGCCTCTTCAACTCGTAGTATACTTTAATGAAAATTAATTTGAAAAACATCCTTTTAAAAATTTTAAGAAAATATCTTGAAGCATTTTCTTTTACGATAAAATATTTACACAACTCATGACTGTAAACCCTTGTGTTCAGAAACAATGCTCACATTCAGAATGGAATGAGGTGTCAAGTGGTAATAGGTAGCTAGCCTTTCGGCCACAAATACTGCGCAAGAAACTTATAATTATAAACCCTTAGTCACCTCGTACTACATCGACGATGGAAAGAATTGGGGTTGTCCAATCGAAGCCGGCCACACAATATAATATTTAATATTAAGAAATTTTAAACAAGTATAACACTTCTTAGCAAAACACAAATAACATCGACGAAAATAAAGATTGTAGTTAACTGCCGAACATGCTAGAGTTGCAATTTGTCAAAGAAACGGACTTACAGAATAAATCATTCATTCGGTGAGCTTAAGCATTTTGGTCACGGAAAGGACAAGGTATGTAGTCACAGGCTACATTCAAAACATTGAACAATACAGGTAGAGATGGGCATTATTTTAACGATAAATTTTTAAAAGGGAACACACTACTTGTGATAACAGGCATTTAATCTAAAAATGAAGATTCAGACTTTTCCAGATTTTTAACGTGAAACGTCTTTCTTTCATTTCAGTGCACTCAGTGAAGTGCGGGCACTTACAAAAACCATATAGGTAATGTAACAAAAATATTATGATAAGATCACTTATTTTACTTTGGAAGTTTAACACCTACCGGCAAATGTTATAACAATTATTTAGTTTAGAGGAAGTGATTACTTGGTTTAAGACGTTTCACACACTTCTCTGCGGCTGCATTCCGGCAGGGCTAGCATGCCACCCACGACAAAGCGTTTAAACGACAAGAACGTCATGCGCGCTCTTTCTGGCATACGTGAAATAATAAAGATGGGGGCACATCTCGATTTTTATCGTTTTCTCGGAGGTGGCATGCGAGGCCTGCTCTACAGCCTACTCAATTGTTTAAGTTAGAGATAAATTATTTTGAGAGAACAAAAATGTTTTTGAACAGCTGTCTTGTGTGATTTAGGTTTAATAAAAAAAAAACTATACTCCAACAACAACAAAAATTTACCTAACATCTGATGTAGGTACCTTAATTGGGTGGGTACTGTACCTGTAACTGTAACTGTACCAAATAAACATTTTCTGCGTCAAATTGTAAGTCTGAATAAATTGCCTGTGACGACAGACACCGGAGTGATTCCAATTTTGCTGACATAACCTCTGGGTTAAAAAGCTCCAACAAAAAAAAAGTATAAAAAAAGAAAATGTTGCTACGGATTGCTAAAAAAATATCGTTGAAACGCTTTTGTAATACTTTTGATTCCCATCTCTAGTAACAGGTGTAAGGCAAGAAAGGTCTACCTTGCGACCTTTTGGGATCAATTTAGTCTGTTTCGATCTTGCAAGTTGTACAAAGGTTGTCTTTTATTTGGACCGCCTATTTAGTTTTACGTCGAGGTATCTTTAGGTATTGACGTGAGTTGAATTTATGCTATTGCAATTTAAGGTTCGTATTAAGGTATGGAGAGCATCGGTGGCGCATTGCGTATGGACACTCAACCATGGGGGTCCGGGTTTAAACTCATACACCAATGAGTTTTTCTAGCTTATGTAGCCCAGTTATTTTACGGTTTGAGCCGGGACTAATTAGTAATTGACATTTTTTTCGGTATAATATTGAAGAGCCAATTTGAGCTTAGAAATGTACCAAAATTAAAAAAAAATCACGTCAGTAACAGTTCCAATTTTAAAATTGAGCTATTACCTCGTTCTAAAAAACCTGATGGTAAATATTTTTTACATCATACATTTAAGGCTTTACCATTATACATATTACAAACATGATGTGAATATTTTTGTCTACTTAGAAGGTTTTAAAATACATTCGTATTTTCTAATAAATACATCATTTTTTAAATTTCACTGCCTATTTTATTGCTCAAAAATAATTTATATTGTTAAATCTAAGTCAAATGAGTGCATTGGTATTAATAATAATAATTTAAAATCCATCTGGGACACATAATTTTGATTTCTATGTTGCGTAGCGATTTTTTTTAATATGCTTTAAGATAGTCCTTTTGTCACTTAATCGTTCCGGTTACAGTTTAAAAGTTCAATTAGTAATTACTCCCTACCCCGCCTAACAAAACTCCGTAAAATGACTGGGCTAATGTGTGTAATACCGATTGTACTTCAGTGAGTGCGTCCAAGAGCTACATGAGCTCATCCCACCTTCCCCTTTCTACTATCGGACTTCTATATCACCCTTTATTGGTTGACATAATACCGCATACCCACATATCCGCACCAAGCGCCTTTCTGAATCTTTTATAATGCGCACAGCCAAGGAAGTGAAGTGAAGAAAGTGTATAAAGTTTACTCGTACCAATTCGCATCGGGAATGTGTGGTGGACTTACGCCCATTATATAATTATCTATCTTACTTGAGGGTAGGCTTATGCCCTACAGTGCTAGGATAGGCTGATTAGGTATTGGCTTTTACTTTTAATTACCACAATTACATTTAGGTACCAACAGTCGTTTTTAAAAACTTTGTAGCAATATGTTTACTCTAGAATATTTAGGGCAAACTCTAAAGATAACGCGTTTTTAAGAAAAACGCGGCCTGTAATGTTTAAAATATGAGCTCAAGAGCGCGCGAAGAACTCCCCCCACAAACGCGAAATTATTGTATCACCCATTGTTTATCTATTGTTATCTTGAAGCCGGGTTGCGAGCGGTTAATATTCGGCCGAAGAGTTTAGAATAACGTTTCAAGTAGTGATAGGCATAGACCAGGAAGCTGGAATAGGTATTATTATATCAATGGCGTTGACCAAGAACTTTCGCGTATACCTTCTACGTGTGATAAGTTACTTTTCAACACACTTGCTCATAAAATGGCCCTTATTTCACCGCAATTAGGCACATAATGACACCTATAATCAAACTGTGACTTTTTCATTACTATTATTCAAAAGTGAGTTATAGGTTTTTTATAGTAGGTATCTAAACTTCTTGGTTGAGTTCTTGAGTTGCTTTGTTCTTAAAAAAGTTTCGATACAAAAAAGATCATATTCAATAGTACAAATAAATTCTCTAAATAAACTTTTTATTTACTAAATAAAATGATTTTTTACGTGTGTTGAAAAACGTCGTATGATACACGTGTGTATTGATGATTACCGTCCTCGGCTCTCTTAAGACTCTCGCCTACGGCTCGGGTCTCAATGGCGCCTCAGCGGTAATCACCAACATTACACACTTGTACCATAATGTACTATTCCCTCCCAAAAACACTGCAATTGAAACTATTTGGAAGGGATTTATGTCAGACATTTAAATTATGTCCATTTTATGAAGTGAAGGCGCGTGAAGGTAATATTGTAGTTTTCATTTGTTTTATAAGGTAGCTATTCCGGCAGAAAGAGAAAGTGGCGCTTCTTTCAGACGCCTATTTGTCGGAAAGCTTTATGAATAATTCTTTTATATTCCGCCTTTTTACGGTACATTTTATATTCGATGCTAATTTGCATCGGAAATTGTTATTGGCGAAATGAAAGATCGATCTTTAAGTGGAGAAACAGAATAAAATATAAACAAGGTGGAGTGAAAAATATGTTTTTAAAATTGTAAGATTCCTGTATTATCCATCGATAATACGTAGTATTAGAAGTGTTCATGCAAAATTTCAGCAGCAAATAAAGCGCTCTAGGTTTGAATAACCGAAAAAAAAAGTTTTTGACTTAAAAACAAAACTTTATTCACAACTATGTCACTATCTTTACTTCAATACAGATACTTAAAATTACTAAAGGAATGAATAGATATGAAAAATACGTTTAAAAAACAAACCAGAAATACGTTTTTAATGTCCTAAATCGGAAGTTCCGGCACCATCTTTTTGATGAAAATACACTGAAAAAAATGTTTTGTTAATATAACCGAACTTTAGTGACTGCCAAACTGTTTTGTAGCACATAACCAAACGTTTGTATATAATACCAAAAAGTTATGCTATTTTAACCAAACGTTTGGTTATGTGCTACAAACAGTTTGGGAGTCACTAAAGTTCGGTTATATTAACAAAACATTTTTTTCAGTGTACCTTGTGTCGGAAAGTAGTATATTTTGCCTGGCGTTTAAAATCCTCGTACGAATGAAACCATCACTTGCTTCTGGTCTGCAAACAGATAATGAAGTCTCTGTTATGAGCTAAACACACTTCTCTACCCCAAGTGTGAGAAAGATACTTTTTAATTTAAAGCAAAGTACCTCCTGAGGAAATGTTTGAAATTTCTGTCGGTGTATTTAATTGTTATTGGGGGTGCATTTTTTTTCTGTCAATCTATTAAATCATAATAACTTTGCGCATCAACCTTTAGTTCTGGAAGTTGGAATTCGCGAACATTCTTCCCTTTTCACTGATTTCTAGCCTTAAAAACTCTCTGAACAGCCAGTTCCCTTACGTGTGACTCATCATCATGTAACATACCCAACAAAACATTTTCTGGGTGTGCGAAGAAAGCATTTATTTAAATAGTTTCTAAGGCAATACTTTTCAGGTCATCTCGTAAATAAAAACACCTTACACATGTGTCGGACCATATTTACAAGACGATTTTGTCTGGATATCAAATCAGGTTGATCGGTGCTTAACAAATCAGTCTTCAGATCTGGAAATTTTATGGGAATGGGTTCAAATGCTTCTACTTCGAAGTCGAGACACTTTTTGATCTATTTTCTTATGCTGCCAGAAAAACTATTAACGCCTGTTGTAGTGTCTTCGAGACTGGAGAACAAATGGCGAAGTGGCAATTCATTTGCGTGTAACAAGCACAAAAACCATTGTTATGGTCAATTCTGGTGTTTTCTAGTAAAACAATGACTTCATTTTTGTGTCCCGTGTTAACAGCGGTGCCATCGAAGCCATTTGCTAACAAAGAAGAATGACATTCAAATCTCATTTCAAGAGAGTCGAAATTCCTAATACGCAAATATTTGCAGCACCATTAATGATATTTAACTACAAAATAATACGTTTATACGCGAAATACTGCTAAGAACAAAGTAAAAGTATTATGTTTATGAGAAAAAGTTGCGAGATTTCTTAATTTTTTCGGGTACAACTTAGAACTAAAAACGTAAGTTTTTTTTAAACTGTCCTCACGGTGCGCCACCTAAAAATAAAGTCGGAGATTTTTGGTTTTTTGTACGAATGAAGCTTTCCAATCGGGTCATTGATTAGCAATACAGGAAAAGTGAAAAAGAAAAAAAAATTTACCCACCCTAATTTTATTATTTTTTATTTACGTTGATCCTTACTTCTTCCCTTCTCTGATTACCATCCCCCTCATTTATAGCGCACCATAAATCCGCGTGTCAAATTTCCAGAGTGGGATAGTACTCGTATACCACCGCCTTATTTCATTTGTTAACGAATGCTGTTTTACGGCACATAAACTCACAGCGAGGCCCATAATATCTAGTGATAACAAGCCTCGCCGTTTTACTGCCGGAATCAATCACAATGATCTGCCAACCTTTCTGGTTTTTAACAAATACTTCGTGTTTACTTTAATTTGGTAATACGTAAAAAACATGTTGAAGCTCAATATCTCTCAATTGTAGACAATTAAGCAACAAAAAAATACAACCAATCAACAAATTAAGTACTTAATCAATCAATTTCTTCTTTATTTAATTTTAAATACAATATTAATTGTTAATGAATACATGAAATGAACTGGAATCTAGATAGACTGGAATCTATAATTATATCTTATCTCTAATATATCAAATTCTCGTGTACGGTGTTTGTAACAATACAACTCGGAAACGGCTTGACCGATTCTTATAAAATTTTGTGTGTATATTCAGTAGGTCTAAAAAAACTAATACACCTTGGTGTCGAGTGTCATTTTTCTTTTTCGCGATTTTGGAATTGGTGCCCTAGTAAACGTTGTTCAGTTCAATGGTTTGAAGCACCCATTTAAGTAGTTTACACTCTGTATACAGGTTGTAACATAAAATGGCACAGTTACTTAAAGGGGTGCTTCAGACCATCAAACTGAACAACTTTCTCTATGGGACCAATACTGAAATAGCGAAAAACAATTCCGCTCTTCCATGCAAAACTGCAAACATAACTTGACTGAAATGTATGGGACAGCAGATTTTTTTTTCGCGATTTATATATTGGCCCCTTAGAGAAAGTAGTTCAGTTTGATGGTCTGAAACACCCGTTTAAGTAACTGTCACATTTTATGTTACACCCTGTATCAAAAAAATCTACTGTCCCATACATTTGGCTTAAGTGGATTTGCAGTTTTGTATGGAACTGCTGATTTTTTTCGCGATTTCGATGTTGGTCCCATAGAGAAAGTTGTTCAGTTTGATGGTAAATCATCCTCTTAAAAAAGTGTCAGCATATTAAGAAGGACCCTGTATACATTTAATACATTTTTTGAATACCACTGCACACTGTGCCTGATGCCTCACTCTATAAACTCTCTCTGTGTCACGGGCCTGCTGGAAGAAATCTCTTCAGAGATAAGCTCGCCCTTTGTACTTGTCTACGTACTATGCTATTCACATTTGTATAATTTCCGTGTGTGGGTGAGTACAATATCGTGTTAAAATAAACATCATGGGTCATGTCATGATCTACTTTCTTTATGTACAATAAAGTGTTAAAATAAATATCATGGGTCATCAAATATACTGACTGTTCTTTGATATCAACATTCCATGCCAGACGAGCTTTGTGTCCGAATCTTGAAGAGCAACAAATCTTTTATTTTCTTTTCTTGTTTAATGATGTGGACGACAGTATCTCATCTGACATTGTACTGGTAAAGAGTGGAATAAAGCTTTTAGAAATGGCAAACCATTTAAATTTTATGCGGTGTTTTTATAAAAACATTGTCGTATATTTAGGTAAGTATCTACAGGGTGAAATTGATATCATTACCATCCTTTAAAACTAAGAGTCTACCTATCATTCTGAACAACTTTTACTATGGGAGCAAACCGATCGGAGCTGTTCCATACTAAACTGCAATGTCGACGCGCGAGTTCGCGAGTTCGAGTATTAGAAGGACTAGCCTTGCGGTAGCATTTCCCCTCTGCTGGATGCCTCTTGCAGATTTCATGTTACCTCGCCCCCCGCAAAAAGTGGCAGAAATGTTTATTAGTAGAATTACACGCGTAACTAGTCCTCATATAAGTAGTCAAAGTTTTCATCTAACTACATTCCTACTGAAATGAAACAAAAAATAACGCTTACAGTGAAATACATTGTTATGATTCCAAACGTAAGCTACTAAGGTTTTTAGGGAAACCATACAACAACTCAACAAACATAAATAAATAATAATAAATAAATATCTTGGACATTGTCACACAAATTATCTAGTCACATTTAAAGTACCTGGACTTGTATTATGATGACTAGACAACGATATAGGATACATATATAGATACAAACATCCATGACTCGGGTACAAATATTCATATTCATCATATAAATATTTGTCCCTTACGGGATTCGAACCCGAGACCCTCGGCACAGCAGGCAGGTTCACTACAGACTGTGCTACTGGGCCGTCAGTAGTATTAGCAGACATAAGTAGGTACTTGGCTAAATAAAAAATACAAAGGCATGGTGGTCATGATAAAACAATGGAATGAAGTCGGTCACATTCATTATTCACTACTACGGGGTCGGCTGGTCCCGCTCCGTATCCACAGTTACTACTAATCCACGTTGTACAAATAATGATGATCACGAACTGCCCTTCCCCTGTGTGTACACTCACTTTTCCTTCAGAAATAGGTAACCTAACCTAGAAATTTGAAAACACCAGTTTTTTTCTCTCAGGCAGGAGGCGTCCAACCGCACCTCCTTCGCTTGTCTAAACTATTATAAAACTGTAACAGAAAGTTTGTCTGTATATTGAAGATATTAACCAAAAAAAAAATTACGATATGGTTTTTAGATATCCCTGATTCCATATCATCAATTTTTGGTTTTTTTGTCTGTCTGTTTGTTTGGGTGTTTGTTTGTTTGTTTGTTTGTTTGAACGAGCATCACGCAAAAACTACTGAACCGATTTTGATGAAACATTTTTTGTTTGATAGCTAATGATCTGACTTAAAATTTGGTATATAATTTGTGCGGAAAAAGTCGCGGGTTAACGCACGTATTTAATAATTCCAAGCATAAAACAATAATAACTGGTTTATTCTGCCGTGGTGGTCCAGTGGCGAGTAACCTTGCCTGCCGTGCAGGAGGCGATGGTTCGATCCCCGTCCAGGCCGACTCGTACCAATGAGTTTTTCGGAATTTATGTACGATTTGTAACACCACTGGCTTTTCGGTGAAGGAAAACATCGTGAGAAAACCTGCATGCTTCAATATCGAGGCATGTATTGTATCTACTGTCCATTATAAGTGGCGACGGGCTCACTCCCCGTCACACTGGACAGAGTTTCGGTACTACTAGTGAAACGTGGATGTTCTGAACTTTCAGAATATCTCTGACTACCCCCTCGGGGAATATAGTCGTGAGCATATGCTAAAACAATAATAACAAACAACAAACACTACAAACATATTAAAAACAAATCCGTAATCGTATCCCATCCTATCCTATTAACACGTTCCGGGGCAGTGAACGAGACACAATAGAACTTTTATTGTTATCACGGCTATAGCCGGTCACTGTCCCGGCGTTCCGGGAAAAATGTTGCGTTATGTTAATGTTATAAATGTCAAAGTGTTTGACGATGTTTGGATGTTTGTAAGATTGTATGTTGTAATCTTAACAATTATAAAACTGTAGCAGAAAGTTTGTCTGTACATTATCACTAACTTTGGATTTTTATCCGTCTCTTTGTTTGAACGAGCATCACGCAAAAACTACTGAACCGATTTTGATGAATTTTTTGTTTGATAGCTTATTAGCTGACTTAAAATCTGGTATATAATTTGTGCGGACGAAGTCGCGGGTTAACGCTCGAATATTATAATATTCTGGATTAACACATAGGATAGTTTTTAAAAATCCTCGCAGACGGAGTCGCGGGCAACAGCTTGTTTTACATAATTATTATAACCACAGATACTATAATTAATAACTATGCATAAACTCACATCTTAAAATTTTTGCAGTGCCAAAGGTGAAAATAATCGCAACATCACATAATAGTTGTTACTTAGTTAGAAACTTTTTTAAAACATAAATATTGTAATGGAGAAAACATCAAACGTAATTAAAAACTGCTTCGTGATTCTCCCATAGAAAAAAATGGAACTGGAAGTGGAAAGCAGGAAAAACTTTTCATTTAAGGACTTTGCAGCACGCCAAATAGTAAAATTAAAGAAAGAGGCAGTCCCTGTACCTACCGTACTCAGAAGCATGATAAGTTAGATTTAATTTTCCTTCTGGTAACACAGTCAACATAAATTACAGACCATTATGTTCACACAAATTTTGACCTAGCTACTAAGTATATAGGGTCTAACAAAATTAGGTGAAACTATTTTAAGAGGATGATCAGACAATCAAACTGAACAACTTTCACTATGGGACCAATATCGAAATCGCGAAAAAAATATCTGCTGTCCCATACATTTAGGTCGAGTACGTTTGTATGGAACTTTTGATGAAGCTTGCTTTGCTTTGCTTTTTCGTGATTTCGATATTGGTCCCATAGAGAAAGTTGTTCAGTTTGATGGTCTGATCATCCCCATAAAATAGTTTCAGCTAATTTTGTTAGACCTTATATTTTGGTTACTGAGTAAAAAATACTTACCGGCTTAAGGCATAGCAAAAAAATTTGTAAAAATAGCTGACATTATGGCGTTGTGTCACTGCTTTTTGCGGACGTCTTATATAATTTACTAGTTATTTCTAGTTTTATTTATTTATTTTAATTGTTTAATCTAAGAAAAAAATCTTTAGAATAACATGTCAATAAAAAAATGTGGTGGGCTGTATGATCCCTCATACAGCCCCAGTGGAGTACCTACGTGAAACGTCTTGTACCAAGTAACGTCATTTATCCTCTAAATCATGGTAATCAAATAATGCCGGTAGGCGTCTTTACAAACCCTATACCGTTTCAGTCCGGATCGGTACCATAATCGATTAGGGTTTTTTTCCGCAAAATCGTGAAAACCGTTACAGTACGAAATCGGACTGAAATCGCAAAGGGTTTCTCATCGATTCCGCAAGGTAAATTACGACTGCAAAAGCTAGTCTATTATGGTCTGATTCCCATTATTAAAATAGCGGGTAGGTTTATTGTCACATTGTATTTGTGTGTAGGTAGCTAGGTACTGTTGTATGTATGAATTTAGATATTCTATTTAAACACAAAAATATAGAACACACATAGAGTTCTAAAACAGAAAATAAGATCTATTTGAATGTAAGTAGATACTTAAATAAATTTAAAATCGTTGTTCCTAAAATATTATCAGAATAATAAGAAGATAATACTATAATAATATTTATGGCAAGCCTACATACATAATACTTAATATAATTTTGGGGTGGTCAGTTAATTGATAGAGTACATTGACTTTCATGATGATATTTGTTATTTTAGTGCATTGCACTCTTTGCACCGAGCTAGGGTTTATGACTACTAAATGAACCGCAATTAAGACGTTAAAACCCTATACTGTTAGAGTTCCAATTTTGACTGAAATGGGATAGGGTTTTTCGAGCTTTTATCGACATCAAAACCTAGTCTATTATAGTCAGGATGGTGACTGAAACAGTATAGGGTTTGTAAAGACGCTGCCGGCAGTTGCTTTACTTCCAAAGTAATAAGCGATCTTGTCACAACTATAGATGCGGATGAGAATGTTTCCGAATTATTCCCACGAAATACTTCCGAAATTTTCGAGGGGGTAGTCAGAGATGTTTTGAAAATTCAGAATATCGACAATACCTACTGAAGTTTTGGACAGTGTCACGGGTAGTGAACCCGTCATAACATATTGCAGATGGTTTATGCAAGTGACCGAAATGGAAGACATTTACGTGAAAGGGCTCCAATTTCTCCATTCTTCTCTCTGATCCGTATAAAACGTAGAGCGTTACGTGACTCCTGTCAACGCGTGTCAGTGGCATTGACACGAGTTACGCCTACCTCTATGGTATAAAACATTATGATAAAACAACGGCATATTAATATAATCGCGCCGTTCCCAGCTTAAAATACATCCACTTTTTTTGCTGGTTTCGATCGTGGCGAATGAGTATAAGGATATAAGGTTTCTTTTGCTTTGTTTTTGTGGGCGGAAAACATAATTGTTTTCAAATATTAATTCTGAAGTAGACTAGTATTACTAACAAAAAGCACGAAAAAAACATTAAATATTTATCACTAATATGGATTCGAAGTTCACACAAAAGTAACTGTTTATAAAACCTACAGAAAAATTTATTGCAGTCTTTTGATATTTTCGCTTTCTAAATTTCTTTCACGTTTCATCCATTGTAAGTATTGGTAATGTGCCAAGTTCAGTATTTACCACGTAAAAGTACCTTTGTATTATTGAATGATTTAAAGAGTAGCTTTTCTTTATTATTTATGATTATAGTTGTTTATATAAGTACGTACTAAGTTACTTTATTCAATAAAAAATGTGAGGCACAATAGTAAAAAAAACAACGAATAAAGTAAATATAACACCCCTAAAAGCAAAACATCTCATTCAAGGCCTCGCCTTGGATGCCAGGAGGCTGGCAGCATTCCCCCCCCCCCCCCCCCGGATTGCTAGGCTTATCCCTAAGGCTTATTCGTTGCCGGAGGAAGCTGCCAGCTCTCCTGTCGCCTGTGCACTCGACTAGGCGTGCGGACAGCTGTTTATGAGCGGTTTTGCTTGTGTTCCCCATGGACCCAGGGTTTCTTTTCTACCCCACAAGGCATAAATATGTATCCCTCCCCGATGTTGGCAAATACCTACTTAGAATATTTTTTATTATTTGTTGTTATGTGTTTATTAAAAGACCAGAACAATAATGGCCGAGCGCGTCATTAAGGCTGGCTTTCCACCAAAGCTGTGTATGGTAGCGAGGCGGTGTGCGAATAAAAAACCTTTTTCCGCCATGCTATTAGGTAATACTGACGAATTATGTTCAAAAACATAATACATACATTCACAATTGGACGAACAGGAATAATTGAGCGCCACCTGCTTTACGATCCCTGTTTAACAACCATAAGCCGCTACATACACGCCGGTTTCAGGTACATTTTATATTGGTTTTTAGGATTCCGTACCCAATGGCCTAAACCATACACCACTAGCACAAACAACTATCCATTATAAGTGGCGACGGGCTCACTACCCGTCACACTGGACAAAGTTTCGGTACTACTGGTGAAACGTAGATGTTCAAAGTTTTCAGAATATCTCTGGCAGTCTGGCTACCCACTCAGGGAAAAAATTCGTAAGCATATGGATATAATATATGTACTTAACTAAAATCTAAAGCAATACTAGTCAGTATCCTTTTATCTAAATAGATCGGATAGCGGAACAAATGGGAGCTTTCATTAGGTTCAGGACGATAGCTGGTTGAAATGCGATTAGTGCGGGACTTAAAAGGTGAGAAGATGCGAGCTTAGCGATTAATTTAGCCTTTACGTAGGTAAAACTTTACAGGATTTGTATTATTATACAACTTTTGTATATAAGGTCTAACAAAATTAGCTGAAACTATTTTAAGGGGATGATCAGACCATCAAATTGAACAACTTTCTGTATGGGACCAATATCGAAATCGCGAAAAAAAAATCAGCTGTCTCATACAAAACTGCAAACATAACTCGACCAAAATGTATGAAAGAACAGATTGTATGTATACTTAATAATACAAATAACCTGCTGGAGGTGGATGAGTGGTAGATGGAGGTCTTTAGGATGGAGGAACCACCCTAGAGACCATACAAATCATACAAGCTATTGTGGAACATAGGCATTGATGGAACGATGTGGTCGCGATATCGCCGCGCTTTCGCCGCGATATTTCTAAGATCAAACGCGGCGTAATCGTAGCGACGATGTCCCGGCGACAAAACTTAGTTCAACGCCGCGCTGTGCTTAAAAATCGGTGCAATCCTGTTGCAATGTCGTACCGGTCCAGTTGCGACATCGCTTTAGCGAAAAATAGCTTGTGTAAAAAAGGTCTCTCGCTTTGAAGGAAACTTAAAAGTAAATCAAGAATGTTGTCTAACTAAGTGAAAACAATCACGAGTCGACGATATCATTGTTCTGCGGTTTGGTTTGGATACTAACTGCCTAAGTTCAACTTTCATTCAGCCTGTTTTTGACCTCGCTTGGTGCTTGTACAGTCTGAATGAATAACCAAGTGAGACTGCGGCTGCAGTAAAATAATTCTTGTGCATATTCAAGTTAACCCCAGCCGAGTGCACGTGGTTTAATGTTCGTTCGCACACTAAGTCCCGCGAATTACGCAATTTTAATACTTATTGAGAAGACTTCATGGTTCTGTAAGGTGACGTCATGATGAGGGCACTTTAGTATAGTTCTACACTTTGCTGTTACTAAGATGTGAATTATTGCTAAAGCATATTCTACAGCTCGAACTCTGGAGGATTTATCAGATATCTTAGGCTGTTTGTGATTATTTCAATAGATATTTTAAAGCTTTTACAGCTTTTACTGCATAATGTCATATACATGGTGTGAAATTAAATACGTTACATATTTTAGGGGGGTGCTTCTGACCATCAAACTGAACAGCTTTCACAATGGAATCAATTTCAAAAATCACGGAAATAAAATTGAAACAGCAGATTTTTATCGCGATTTCAAAGTCGGTCCTATAGTAAAAGTTGTTCAGTTTGATGGTCTGAAGTACCCCATAAAGAATGTTATGGATTTACATTTATACCCAGTATAAAATTTGGTGAAAAATGCAATGAGATTAATATTTACCCTTCGGTAAATGAGTTTTTATGATTTTGTTAAACTTTCTAAAAGTGCCCTCATAAATGTCAGAGCGTTTACACGAAAAATTTGCCCATGACACGGCCGGCGTCATAACAAATTTACTTTCATAACTTATTAAAGATTTAGGCTCCAACTAAACTGGAGAAGTAATCGAGGAGCCACAAAAAGTTAAATTGCTGAAGTTTTAATTTACAAAACTCCGTAACTCACTTTCTCGCTCTTCTTGTTATGGAATTCATCAAAAAATGAAACGTCATTTTGGGTTTGAAACTCTCAGTCTTAGTGACTCAGTGTCACAAACCTCTCTGCTACTTTTTAGAGTGAACGCATAAGCTGGGCCACGCCCTAGGTGTGACAGGTGTAATACGGGGAGGGTAATCGAACACAGCAGGTGGGTACACACCTCTATCTATTATATCTCTCGATAGTAAAACAATGGCCCGATTTGGATGATGTCATTTCGAAAGCTTTAGAATAAGTTCGTCCATCCTAAAGTTCCATTTTAAATTTTTTTAAATGTATGCTACTGATAAATTGTTTAAAACGTATAATACCAGGTAGTAACACCGGACCAAAAAACTTTTATCATAAAAAATCGGAACATCGCCGTTAAAAAAATTAGTAAAAAGTTCGGGAGTATTATGAAAGCGAATAAAAGCTGATGGAACTGTGCCGATTTATGATCGAACGATGATAAACCAAAACGAGCGAAAATTGTACGACGGAACTTATTATCGTAAGCGATCAATCTTGTTCAATTAATTGTTCACAAATTACCACGCGTTGATTGTATTCTAACATTATTAATATTAATTATCTTAGTTCGGTGTAGTTTGACTTTGAAGTTATATTAAGGTGATATTGCCTTATTCCTTGTTATGATTTTCTTTGTTTATTCTCTTTACGCTAACATACAATATTTATACAATTTTTTAATGTTGAAAATCCCTTTCTTTCCTTTGCAACGCAAAGCCGTGAGATCGAGCCATCGAAGGAAATTAAAGAAAATAAGAAAAAATACAGGTGGGGGTTGATCCGATCGATGAAGAAGAACAAAGATGACATGAAGCTCAATGAAAGCCATCGAAATACCAACGTATCATGTAATATTTCATAATTAATAGGTATGATATTTTACTAAATAATACTCAAATAAATTTTAAATTCAGTAAATCTTATGAAAGAATAAAAATGACAACTCACTACTCTACTACTAAACTAAGAGATAAGTGTACTTTTTGCAACCATCAGCACCACTTGGTTTAGGAGTTACATCCGTTCAAAGGTCCTACCTTTGTCAAGTTAACCATGTCAGTTTTTGTACTGTTCACATAGCTACAGTGCATACTACAATAATATCATACGATCAGCCTTGCAGCTGATCGTTAATTTTTTACTGACCTTTAAACATCAGTAACTTCTAAACCGACTGGAGTTATGCAGGTAGACCTAGTCCCTCCCCATCACAGAGATGCTCTACAGCCCATAAACACTAAATCAGCCTTGCTGCTGATGGTTGCAAAAAGAACACTTATCTCTTATAATATACGGTTCAAAAGATTAAGAGCCAGGACGGACGAATGGACGGACAGCAGCGTAGGCTTATTGTTGGCACCCGTTGGGCACGGAACACGAAACATTTTGGTTTTCAAAAGATGTTCATTAAATGCTATTCATTCTGGAGCGGGTTTTTTTACATTAAATAATTAACATTAGTCTGACATTTTAAAAAAGTCATCTTAATTTTAAATTGTATAACAACATACATATTTTTGTTTAACTTAGTTAATTATGAGCGGCCTTGTTAGAAAATATTGTGATCGTGCTTTCAAGCCGAACGTGTGACGATGAATTAATTAAGTGGCTGTTAATTATTATCCTTATTAGCTTAATCTCTCTCTTTTCAACTTAGCAGGGTTCATATTGTACTGGTACGTGTAGCAAAGCGTCCTAGTATTATTTAAAAGGGTGGTATAATAGTTTAGACCGTCAAACTGAAAAAATAAATAGAATCAGCTGTTTCATACTTTTTTTTTTAAAAGCCCACTTCATCCCACTGCTGGGCAATCCCCTTTCATCCTCCAACCATTTCTCATCCAAAGCATCCGGATCGTCCTGCCACCTATTCCTAGGACGACCTGGACGCCGTTTCATACAAAACTAAAAAAAAACAATCAACATGCAATAAATATTTGAATTTGCACTACAGTACTAATCGACTCAAATGTATCGGTCGTTTTTTTCGACTTTCTCTCCATAATGGAAGTTGTTCAGTTTGGTGGTCTACATCACCCCTTTAAATATTACTGGGTGTTTTGTTTACACCTTGTATGAATAATCAGTACAAAGTATAAGTTTATTTTGTGCATTTAACTATCATTCGCCTGGATTTATAAAAGGAGTTGTTATTTACCTGTAAATTCTTCACAATAGTACATTATGGTACTAGTGTGTAATGTTGGTGATTAGTTGATTACCGCTGAGGCGCCATTGAGACCCGAGCCGAAGGCGAGGGTCTTAAGAGAGCCGAGGACGGTAATCATCAATACACACGTGTATCATACGACGTTTTTCAACACACTTGTGAAGAAAATTATAATAAAAAATCATTTTATTTAGTAAATAAAAAGTTTATTTAGAGAATTGATTTGTACTATTGAATATGATCTTTTTTGTATCGAAACTTTTTTAAGAACAAGCAACTCAACCAAGAAGTTTAGATACCTACTACTCTAACCTATAACTCACTTGTGAATAATAGTAATGAAAAAGTCACACTTTGATTATAGGTGTCATTATGTGCCTAATTGCGGTGAAATAAGGGCCATTTTATGAGCAAGTGTGTTGAAAAGGTAATAAATAGACGAATAAAATAAAATGAGAAAAAAATCACATGAAGATAGTACCAAAGATCCTGTAGCAAAAGTTGTACCGGGAGTCTTCTTAGACTCTTAGAGGTAATAACAAAGTAACAAGATCACAAACTAAGCAGCTTTGTGAGTAATACTTTCTACGAAACATTCTTGACTTATTCTTATTACGTACTGATCTTAACAGTCTTCTACGACGATCCAATCAGGCTGATGGTAGCTGAGGAAAATATTTTCTTTTCCTTTAGTAAAATTATTAGCCGTATTAAAGTTAAACTCTTTCTACTACATTATTGGTCAAAGTATATTAGGTTCTCTGAGAGATTATATCAGGAATGACGTGATGCGTCAGAGAATTTAGCTTTCGGGAAACTCTGTGACGTCATATATTTTCCTCGGCTCTACCACAATACCACCTGCTGTGTTCAATCAGTGCGTCCTGCCAGTAATCACCTATGGTGCGGAAACATGGACCCTGACGATAGGACTAGTTCATCAATTCAAGATCGCTCAGCGAGCTATAGAGAGAGCAATTTTCGGTGTTTCTCTGAGAGATCACATCAGAAATGAAGTGATACGTCAGAGAACTAAAGTGGTTGACATAGCTCAGAAAATTCGCAAGCTAAAGTGGCAATTGATTGATCGTACTTATCTGCCGAAGAACTGACAGCCGAATGGAGAGTCAGAGTTCTAGAGTGGAGACCACGAACTAGTATAGGCGTAGTGTGGGACGCCATGCTGCCCACTGGACAGACGACCTAAAAAAGGTAGCGGGAAGCAAGTGGACAAGGAAGGCCGAGGATAGAGTTTTGTGGCGCGCCTTCTTAGAGGCCTATGCTCAGCAGTGGACGATGATAGGCTGATGATGAAATAGATTAGTTTGAAACTGAATTAAGTTACTTATGCACTTATGCATAGACACAAAATGATTTCTTCCATCGCCGAAGATTCGCTGTCATCTGTTGAGGAGAAACTTCTCAAAGGATAGTTCATCTCTGAAGTTTTTTTTAATGTTTATTTTTTTTTTAATGTTTTTCGTTGTTTAGGTTATTTTGATTATTGTTAATGTACCTATATTGTAATTATATTGTAAATAAAGCTTTTCATAAAATCCTCACCAAATTTAAATGATACGATCTCAGCGATACTACAAGGTGTAAGGAAAAGTATCATTAACATTTAAACCACATACTCTACCCATCAAACTGAACAACTTTCTATATGGGACCAACATCGAAATCGCGAAAAAAATATCTGCTGTCCCATACGTTTGCCTCGAGTAGGTTTTGCAGTTTTGTATAGAACAGCTGATTTTTATTTCGTGATTTCGATGTTGGTGCCAGTTGCCAGGTGTTCAGTTTGACGGTCTGATCATCCCCTTTAAAAAGTGTCAGCGTATTAATAAGGACTTTATAGGTACTTGGTTTCTCAGATGGTCTATGATGTAAATAGAGAGAGATAAATATTAATGTATTGTGAGTAGTAATCTTACAGTGCAATTTCAGTATTCAGCTAATGTAGGAGTTCCTGCTGAGAAACGAATATCTAATTTCTGGCTAAGGAAGCAAAGCTGCCGGAGCACTAGACATGAATATTAAACGGTGAATATCTGCCTGAGTGCAGACATTGTGAAAATCCGTTCTGATAGAGAAATGGAAATCGTACGGTTCACTTGCATTTTATCATTAATATGATTTGATATGTAAGTTGAAACATGCAAGAAGAATATTGTTTTATTCTTCCTTTTAAAAGACTTTTAGTATTCGTATTCAGGCGTCTATCTACATAAAACGTATTTAGGTGCTATTTCTATCTACATTTAGGCAATAATTATTCGTTCATCGTTTTTGTTAGCGATCGTATCGAATTTGTACATACCTACATACTTAGATCAAAATTTCAAACCAGAAAAATGAGGCAAAACAAATGACAGTTTTACACCACTGGCTTTTTCGGTGAAGGAAAACATCGTGAGGAAACCTGCATGCTTGTCCATTACAAGTGGCGACGGGCTCACTCCCCGTCACACTGGACAGAGTTTCGGTACTACTAGTGAAACGTGGATGTTCTTAGGTTTCAGAATTTCTCTGACCAGCCCCTCGGGGAATATAGTCGTGAGCATATGGTTATGCTTATGCTTATATTTTTGGGTAATATTGTACCTATGATTGTGCGCAAGGATGACTCTCATCTCACGTAGCCGGTTTTTTTAATTAAAAACGATTAGTCTCTCTCTGTCCCATGGTTCACTGAGATATTCTTAAATTTTAAATGGTGAATCTAGCGCAACATGCAACATGACAACTTTAACACATTTGCGCGTGTCCTAACGACAGTCTCTGAACCTCGTTTCAGAATCGAAGACCTGCAAATAAAATAATTTTCATTCTTACGACGTTGAAATAAGCGTCGTGTAATAGGACATAATACGAAGAGTAGAATGTTGGAATACGGCATGAGAGGCCCTCGACACATTAGGCGTACATTAGAGCACATCATGACACTACAGTCGCAGTCTGCCTCATACATACCGCTAGCAATTAACACGAGAGGGCGCTACTTTAGCTTTTAATTTTGATCTAACGCAGTTAGCACGTTTTCCATTTAAATAAATTGTCCTTAAAAATTGACCTTAAAAACAGGGCCGTAATCTCGTTGAAAGCTTACAGAATATTTAAGTTTCAATTTCAATATTTAATGATCATGATCAAAGATGTTTTGTACGTAGTACTTAATGTTTCTATGAGACATACCGAGAGTTTCTCACGAAGTTTTATCTGGTGTTGTCTATCAAATAGACAGGTAATTGAAGCGACTTTGCGATGAAGTTTCTTTTGTACTAGTGCTTGTGTTACTTAATAGTCGCCTTTCAACGGCTCAAACTCTGTTTTTCTCTTCTTTGTTATTGGCCTCCACTAACCGGCGTTTTTTCCTAACTGACAAATACAGTAGGTATAGCTCACGGAGCTGCTACTGCTTATAGTAATAAGCAGCAGTAGCAGTAGTATCCGCAGTAGCGGACTATGGGAGGACCACACCAGTGCGTGCGAAACGCCCTGATAGGTCAACCGAACCAGTGAATGAACTTAAGTAACCTACCCAAGGGCACACCTAAGGGGTAAGGACTTCGGCAATAGACATTGCTACGCGACGGATTGGGTAGTGGGGATAGGTCAGCCAGCTATGTGCCGGTAGCGTCTGTAGACAACAGAAGAAAATGGAGTTGGCAGAGATTGCGACTGTCTCCTGCGGTGATAACCTGCGTCAGGCTCACGTACTAATACTAAAAATGTGGTTACTACAATAGCTTGCATACGACAGTATTAGAATGGCTCACCTGTTACTATACAGTGTGTATAACTAAACACCATAATTAGAGAGTTGGTTTAGTTTAATCAAGCTGAACACTTTCACTATTAAAACTTCACTACTGTTCCATACAAAACTGCAGTACCTACCTACTCGACTCAAATGTATGGGACAGCATATTTTTTTTATTTTATTTCGGCGCTGCTCGTAGTGCAAGTTATTTAGTTTGAAGGTCTAAACCATCCCTTTGAATATTACTAGGGTGTTTTGTTACACCTTGTATATCTAAGTAAAAAAAGAGGCGGAGGAACCTTTAAGCCATTTTTGTTTTATTTCGGAGGGACGTCTACTGGATGAAAAACTTTTTCTTCAAACCAACAAACTTCTTTGAAATCTTATGTGCATGGACACTCTGTATAAACATTTTATTCAACACTTTAAAAAAACGTCAAAAACTTAGTACAAATGTTAAAAAAAAACGAAATGCAAAACATTTCGTGTCGATGTTTTCAAACGCAGGAGAGAGTTGCAATTTCCATGTGCCAGTCACACGGAAATGGGAGGCGAGGTTCGATAACCATCCAAACGCACTGAAATCAAAATTTTCGATATCGAAACCCGGACGGAAGGTCCTACGAACAGGAAAGGAGACAAAGCATTGTTTGAATATTTTCATGGAATATAATACTCGTACCATGTTCTGTGTCAAAATATATTTATTTGTTTAAATCATAGAACAAGGATGTACCTACTACGTGTTTAAATGCATGAATAAATCGCCATGACAGGTAATGAGATGACATGGAGGTAAATAAAATTAAACAATGTATTCCACTCACTTATCAATATCATTCATAATGCTCAGAATGCTATTTCAAAAATGCTATGCCACTAAAACAAAATTACGGGAACTCTGACTCTCAAACGAAGAAAATCTGATTATAAACAGTCAGAAGTCGAATCCCAGACAAGTCAAACAAGCGGCGCACCATCGTACATTCATGCCTTTTATCAAAGCGATTCGGCCTATTTTTTTTTGAGTACGTTTTACCGGTTTACCACGAAACTTAAAAAATCTACACAAGGCAAAAAACGGCTTGGTGAAGGTTTTATTATCTGCATCTAAATAGGTGAACGAACACAGGAACATGCCTTCCTTTTGCTTACCTGTCTTTTGGTTGTTGACCAGTAATTTTGTTCATTTTCTTTCTCTAATTAAAAATGTGATTTCAAAAATTTTTACAAGTACTCACTGAATAAAAATCATGAGCATGAAAAATGAGGTGCAGATAATATAGCAGCTCAGGAAAATTATAAGCTTTGCACGATTTTTTTTTATTTACTTCAATGGTAATTTTTTAATTGTATCCTAGTTCGACAGCTTCCATTATTATTTATTAGAGCATTTATTTTACAAAGAAATGGCTTTCCTGTGTCTAAATTTCATCGTGAAAGCCTCAAAGTAATTAATATGCTATTTAGAATAAAGCTACAAAAGGAGTCAATTTATTGTAGGCACACAAACGGTTACTTTTATTGATGGTATTACACTCTACAAACATAATTTAATTTACTTTAGTAATCGGACGAATGATTAGGTAAAAATGTAAACGGAATTATGAAATAAATATAAAAAATGCACCGCTTTGACTTCTTTTTTCCTTTCTTTCGAAGATTCTTTTTTCCTATTAAAACGGCACAATAATGTAAAGCAATATAGTAAACGGACATATGTGCGATACAAGATGTGCGCCAACTGCGATTACGCGACACTCCGTTTAGATGAGGTATCTAAACTATTATAAAACAGTTGCAGAAAGTTTGTCTGTACATTGAAGATATTAACAAAAAAAAAGTTACGATATGGTTTTTAATAATAATAATTTCTTTATTTGCAGGCAAAAAAACCCATATTTTTACAGTACATATCAAGTCAAAAATTACAAACATACACATTAATTAAAATGTAAAAATAAAATAAAAATAAAAGTAAAGATAAAAAAGTTAATCAATTTTAAAATTGTAAAATTACGTCTTCACTTTCGATTCTCGCTCCGATGCACAGACAGCCAATATTTAAATATAGGACTGTCTAGCCCACTGCTGACTACCCGCAATATGCTGTTGCTAGAGCAGCACAGTCTATCCCAGAACGAAGCTACGCGTGACCTTATCACTGCGAAAAAGTCGGGCACCCCCGCTCCGGCAAACATACTCGACGCGCTACAGTAACGTGGCAGTCGCATGAGGATACGAAAAGCATCATTGTATTGCACCCTCATAGTACTGTAAGACTTACGTTTAAAATTGACCCAGAGTTGGCAGGTGTAGAAACATTGACAGTAAGCATTGAAAAGTGTAAATTTTACCTCATCGCTACACCTACCGAATCTACGCGCGAGCATTTTGCACCGGACCGACAGTGCCCTTCTCTCCCGCTCCATGTCCTGATCGTCCGTTAGATCTGGTGTAAGAATGTGGCCCAAATATTTAAACGTCTGCACAACCCGAACTGCCGAACCATTTATACAGACTTTGGGTACATTCTCCGAACCCCTATCCGCACTAAAAATCATCAGTTCCGTTTTGGTAACGTTGTATTTCAGCCCGTGAGTCTTTACATAGCGCTCACAAACCGAAATTAACTTTCTTAGACCTTTGATCGAGGGACTGAGCAGCACAATATCGTCTGCGTAACTGAGGTTGTTCATACAAACCCCACCCACATGACAGCCGATTCTAGTGTCCCTCAGCTCCCCGATCAAATCGTTGATGCAAATATTGAAATGGTCCGGAGAAATGAGCCCTCCTTGGCGCACACCGCATTCTAGCCTATAGCTGCTAGAAGTCGCGTCACCCCATTTCACTAAGTTAGTTTGGCCACCGTACCAGAATCTCAACAGACTTACGACACTTTCCTCAACCCCTGAGCTTAGCTGTTTGTTCCAGAGAACTTCATAGTTTACAGCATCAAACGCCTTGCTCAGGTCGATGAAGCACGCATAGACCGTTGTATTACGGCATTTATAATAGTTTACAGCATGTTTAAAGCTAAGAATAGCAGAGTCTGTTGAGAGACCAGAACGGAAGCCATATTATGCGTCCTCAATACAGACATTTTTCAGCAGTTCGGGCTGCAGCAGCCGCTCCAGGACCTTGCCCACCACAGTTCCTAGTGAGATTGGGCGGTAGTTATTTGAAGATCCCAGGTCCCCCCTGTTTTATTCTTAACTATCGGTATGACTATGGTCTTCATGAGGTCTGGAGGAAGATAACAATACTTCATACACAGGTTGTACAAGCTGCATAGCTCAGAATATACCACACCACCTGCGTAGAGTATGTGCTCAAGGCTTAAATCATCGTGGCCCTGGGACCTTTCTTCATTCGTCTGACTGCCTTTGCGACGTCATCCGGGGTTAAGCTGATACTCTGTATGCTACGGTCACTATTTTGTCCCAGCTTCGTGTCCTTAAGCACACACCCCGTTACAGGTTGTGGGTCGTTTTTAAAATTCTTTGTAAATAGCTCAGCTATCAGAGTCGACTCCTGCAAGCCATCCACACATACAGGTAGACACTGCTTAAAATTAAATTTTTTGGTTTCTTTCCAAAACGACGCAAATTTTTTCTCTTTTCTAATCGTTGCTAAAATATCTAATTTAATTTTTTGTTCGTTGTTCTGACACCATTTCAGTTTGTTTTTAAATTGTTTTCGGCTTTCAATCATTTTTTCATAGAGTTCGCCTATGCTTGCCAAACGACATCCAATAATTAAAATGCAGTCTGTACAACCGGTGAGCCTCCCTAACATGAACATTCCATCCCGGTACCTTACGTTTCCTAACTGTACCAGAGCGAGAGCCGTGAATGGTGTTCGCACCGTCTCTTAAAATAGAAACAATACTTGCATACAAATTACATATATACTTTTTGTGTTCATTCATTTTCGAACAATTAACATTATTATCACAGATTTCACAGCTTAGATCATTTAATTTAGCTAGATTTTCGCTACAATAATTATAATAATGTTCTGTCTGACTAGCGTCTCTAAAACCCCGACGCACTCTATCAGCTACTCTACTACTCTGAGAGACATACTCCTCAGTCACGCCTTCAATGTTACACAAAATGCGTAAAGGGAAATGGTCTGACCACGTCACATCACACATAACACTGACATTGTCCACGGTATCCCAGGCCGCCTTAGTTGTAACACAATGATCCAACCATCTCCGAGAGCCGTGTGCTTCACTCACGTACGTAAAGGTGTCCGAGTTAACTCCCATCTTCTCAATGTCCGCACAAATCCAAAGCAGTTCTTCACAAAAGTTTAAAAGTTCTCGTCCAAATCTGGCCCCAGGGTGGGAGTTAAAATCTCCCAGCATGTATACCGCTTGTATTCCACATTCATCTATAATTGCTTTTAGGAGTTCCTGATTCCATATCACCAATTTTTGGATTTTTTGTCTGTCTGTTTGTTTGTTTGTGTGTTTGTTTGGGTGTTTGTTTGTTTATTTGGTTGTTTGTTTGAACGAGTATCACGCAAAAACTACTGAACCGATTTTGATGAAACTTTTTTTGTTTGATAGCTAATGATCTGACTTAAAATCTGGTATATAATTTGTGTGGACAAAGTTGCGAGTTAACTCTAGTAGCTAATATTACCACTATAATCTAGAGATTATGAGAAACAAATCGACATGAGTTCCATAACTATACGCTAACATTTATATGTTAGCCTATTTCCCATAAGATTAAGGATCTCTTTTTGGTCATATAAGCGAATTTTTGGTGAGACATGAGTAATTATATGCTTTGTGATATGCAGCTTGGTAGAAGAAGGAAAACCTATTCAAACCTTATTATTCAAGGTTATAAGTATAAATAATAGTAATGTAAACAGTAATGGAAAAGCTAATATTTATCGATTTTCTGGCTAAAGTTATTGATTTCTTCTTCAGTTTTTCATTATCAGAAAATCGATCACACAGACGAACACAAAATTATTTCTCTTAGGGTTATGTAGATCAGATTTGATGGTTCGATAACTCTTATATTATATCAGGTTTCTACTTAAACACGAGTTTATACAATAAAGGAACTTAGTTTGGAACCTCGTTAATATTTCTAAGGCTACTTAGTAAAATGCCTGGAGGAACTTAAAAGCTTATTGTTGAGTTTTCTTCAAAGACAATTCTCTTTACTTCAAAATAAGGTTCATATTTCTACAATAAGTCTTAAACAATATCTATCTTGGATTAGTCATTCCTTTATGCTTTAATAAGTTATAACCTTTAGACGTTATTAACCTTATTTCGATGAATTCAATGTAGAATGAAGGAAAGGTAACTTTCTAACAACTTGCCTCATAAATAATTAAACTTCAAACGTTTCTATATAAGAACAAAACAACATTAAATCAACTCTGCCTTAGGTAATTGTGAAAGTTGTTAGTATTTATGCGCTCAACGTAATCAGGGAGGAATTAATGATATGAGAAATTTTCGTTTATTTTTTTATGTATTTTACTTGTAGGCACGAATACGAAACGGTATCATGGTGTCGTAGTTCCTGGTATAGTATTCCTGGCATAACAAAAAGTCGATATAAACTTATTTGAAATGAAAAACAGGTCTTAAGTACATTTAGTGCCCTTTCAGACGTCCAGGGCGCCGGGTATCCGGCAATTACATCGGTACCGTCAAAGCTTTCATACATGCATATACACTTTGCCATCTATCCAGCGACCGGGACATGAGAAAGGGCATACTTATAATTATGAAGTTACGCCGATCAAGAAGTTATCTGCGTGGTTGTGAATGGATTATTAGCCCAGTCATTTTACGGAGTTTTGTTAGGAGAGGTGGGAAGTAATTATTCATTGGACTTTTAAACTGTAACCGGCATCATTTAGTGACATACAGACTATCTGAAAACTTATTAAAACAATTCACCAAGCAACATAGAAATCAAAGTTGTGAGTCCTACAAGGCTTTTAAATTAATAATTGATACCAATGCACTCATGAATTAAATTTAACAATATAAATTATTTTTGAGCAATAAAATAGGCATAAAATTTATAAAAAATGAGGTTTTTATTAGAAAATACAATATATAATAAAAATATACGCCATGTGTGAAGTATGTATAATGGTAATGCCTTAAATGTGTGAAAAAATTACCATCAGCTTTTTTATAACGAGATAATAGCTAAATTTTAAATTTCGTTTCTACTACTAAACTGTTGCTGACGGTTTTTTTTTTAATTTGGGTACATTTCTAAGCTCAAATTTGCCCCTTAAATGAGGAGCCTTTGCCATACAGTGGAATTCTGTAGGCTGTAACTTACTTATTTACGGGAATGTTGCAAGATTACGCAGATAGCAACAGTACCTATCTGTAACTAAATTCGTCGCCCCCTGTAACATCCTCGCTCAGCTACTAGGTACCTATTGATAATCTTACTAGGGTTATTATAATTTTACTGGTTCATTTCAAAGCTCGAATTGGCTCTTAAATACTATACCGAAAGAAAATATCAATTATTAATTAGTCCCAGCTCAAACCGTAAAATGACTGGGCTATGATAAGAATTAGCTTTAATGCTATAATGCTTCTGGTACCTGCCCTTTCACCCTGTATTTCCTCTAATAGTTCATTTTGCAATAATATTTCGGTTGCCCATTTTCGGCAAATGAAACATAAGTATCCTGAGGGAATATTAGGACGGTGAGTTAAATCACTGGGGGTAGCTCGTTACAAAATCATCAAAAGCGGCACATTTTAGATATAACCTATATCGCCTCAAAATTATTTTACAATGAGCGTTTTTCTTTTCTTTTTTAAATTTAGTTCTTAAAAAACTCGACAGATAGCATTATGGGTAATTTATTAAGGAAATGAAATATTAAAAGCACAAACAAAACTTACCCAAAACTTTAACTATTCTAAACTTAGATCGCATGCTTAGATCGCTCCATAGAGATGTTCGCGAATTATGTCAAGACTGTGCCTGCCTTTTGTTTAAAGGCCAAGGGATTGAGCCCATACAACCATGTCAGACGTAAACAGTTTCATATTTTCGGTTAAAATTATTCGTAAATAATGTAATATTGAATCAAAAGATGTGTTGGGATTTTTTTATTATCTTTTCCCTCTTTATTATTTTAAAGAAACACTTTTTGAAATTTTGACCTTTATTCGCAAAGACCATAGCGCCATCTATCGATCCCCTAGAAAACCAAAAGGAAAAACGCTCATTCACATTATTAGGTAGGTAAAAAGAATCAGTTCTCTATAACGATATCGCAGTATTATTGTCAAAGTGGTAAAATAGTAATAAAATAGTAAAATGGTCTTCCTAATAGCATTAACTTCTGGATTATTATCAGTCGACTCCAGTTCTTACAACAGTACTGGATTAGCTTCAGTGATATTATAATTTTTTCAACACTTAGGCATATAATGACACCTATAATCAAACTGTGACTTTTTCATTACTATTATTCACAAGTGAGTTATAGGTTTTTTTCTTATTGGTTGAGTTCAAGAAGTTTAGATAGTAGGTATCTAAACTTCTTGGTTGAGTTCTTGAGTTGCTTTGTTCTTAAAAAAGTTTCAATACAAAAAAGATCATATTCAATAGTACAAATAAATTCTCTAAATAAACTTTTTATTTACTAAATAAAATGATTTTTTATTATTATTTTCTTCACAAGTGTGTTGAAAAACGTCGTATGATACACGTGTGTATTGATGATTACCGTCCTCGGCTCTCTTAAGACTCTCGCCTACGGCTCGGGTCTCAATGGCGCCTCAGCGGTAATCACCAACATTACACACTTGTACCATAATGTACTATACTGATTGTGCCTATTATAGTACATTATGGTACAAGTGTGTACTATCTAAACCTATAACTCACTTGTGAATAATAGTAATGAAAAAGTCACAGTTTGATTATAGGTGTCATTATGTGCCTAATTGCGGTGAAATAAGGGCCATTTTATGAGCAAGTTTGTTGAAAAAATTATAATAATCCTGTCATAGAGAAGCCAACCAACGCGCTGAGTACGAAACCTAGTGTCGCATCACCACCAGTACCACGCGATAGAAAGTATTTTGTTAGCTTGAATGTGCTCATTATCCACTGCGGTATTAAAATTCAACGTTCGAATAATCTTTAGTACTACGCAAGCATTGTAAACTGTTTGCACGTAATATCTCGGCTGGCTTTCAGCCTCATAATATATTGAATCCTTACTGTCGCGAGCAATGTGTTCCGTTTTTGCGCACATTGCTGCGACACTGGCCCCGCCCCTTTTCACATCTCCCTTTAGTTTTTGTGATCTGTGGTTCTTGTATATAAGGTCTTACAAAATTAGGTGAAACTATTTTAAGGGGATGATCAGACCATCAAACTGAACAACTTTCTCTATGGGACTGATATTGAAATCGCGAAAAAAAAATCAGCTGTTCCATACAAACGGGACCGCAGATTTTTTATTTCGCGTTTTCTATATTGGTCCCATAAAGAAAGTTGTTCAGTTTGATGGTCTGATCATCCCCTTAAAATAGTTTCACCTAATTTTGTTAGACCTTATAGATAAATAATGATTAATGATTTAGTTTCTCCTTCCTTAGCGATCAAGTATCTTCTAAATCGACCAGATTTTAAAATACATGCTAAAATAAACAAAGGCATAAAGTGTCCATTCAGAAAAAAGTAAAAACATTCATGAATTTATACAAAGTGATAGGCAGATAGGATTGCTGGCCTCAGCAATGAAAAAACTCATTTGAATTTTAATTGATATGCAATGGAAATGAATTTTCTGCGAATGAATCTACCATCATATTTCAATATTAAACATAAAAATAGTAAATAGGCTGTTGAATGAAGTGCTATTTCAGGAATGGTTAATATTATGAACAGTAGGCAAATAAAAAATAAATGCTGTTCGTTGGTAAGCGCTTTACTTGAGATTGAGAACGACTAGGCTGAACCGATTTGGCTAATTAACCTCTCGTATGCCGGAAATTACAGACACAATAAAAATCAATTGTTTTCGTCGCGCAGATCTGCGTTCCGGCATACCAAATGTTAATTTTATTACAGTTCTTAATAGTTTGAATAAGGTTTTAAGACCTCTGTCGATTCAGCTAGTGAACATTAAAATACAGTTTAACATGATATAATTTGCTATACACGGTCATCTACCGGTACTATCCGGAAAAAAGTACTTAACGAACCTTCCGAAGTACGGAGGCTTGCGTGAAATACGACTAAAATGATCGCCCAGCCAAAAACGTGCACCGACTTTGTGGTTTTATATTATTCTTCTAGCTTCTTTCCAGCCTAACTGTGTGGTTAAAACAAACTCAGACAAAGACAATAGCGAACTGCTTTGCCTATAGAATCGTTATAATAACTAATGTTACTGAGTTCCTGCAAAGATGTAAACCTATTGTGTCAGTTACGTAGGCAGTTGTTGCAATGAAGGCTGTTGCAGTCAGACAAACGTCACGTCCACGTCCTGTTTCCGGTAGGCTGCGCAAAACTGTGTTATTCTCATACTATATTATTCTCGCGGTATTGTTCAACGGTTCTGGGTGGAAAGAATGGCTTTAGGACTCGGCTTTTAGAAAAACCCATGCATAAGTATACATTCGTGAGTTGACATAGGATCTTACATTACATTTGTGTAGTTATGAAAACCACTATAATACAGAGTGTAAATTTAAATACGTTACACACTTATGGGGGTGATTCAGACCATCAAACTAAACAACTTTCGCAATGGGATCAACATTGAAAACGCGGAAGAAAATCAGCTGTTTCATAGAACACGTAAATCACTCGCCCTCTCCAGTCTCGAGTCACCAGACTCGACCCGACTCAATATGCTCAAGTGTATAAACCAGCAGCTTTTTTTCGTGAATTTTAAAGTTGGTCCCAAAGTGAAAGTTGTTCAGTTTGATGGTTTGAAGCAGCCCATTAAGTCAAAAATCTCACAGTCAAGAATATGGAAACTTGACTAGTATTCTTTTGTGATATAGACTAAACACGACTGTTGTCTTTAGTAATGCATTACAAAAAAAATCTCCCATTCACCTGCGTGGCGTGAAAACCTGAGTAAAATTGGCAAACTATTTCGAGATAGAAAGTGAACAGATATTTTATAAACCAAACTTCACTGCCAGCTGTTTCGTTTTCTCCCCCCGTTATTTTAAATTCACTTTATATTTTAACTCTAACACATATTGCTCAGACGCATTTCCAGTACCAAACACTTTAGTTACACTGAGGGCAAAAAGTGCATACTGACAGTGACGTACAACAGCGGGAGCAAAGCTCGTGCCATCGTCGGAACCCTCACCAGGCACTACGCCATAGGCACGATGATACACAAGATGAAGCTTACCCTAGATCCCAGCTGCCGAGTGGAGAGGAGATAGAAACTATGGAATATATCCAGTGTGACTGCGATGTCTTGGTGGCTAAACGCATGTGCCTCCTGGGATATGGTTATCTAAAATCTGAAGATTACATATTTCTTCCCCTGGACAGTGTGAGGAGCTTGCTGATGACATCACCCACAGCAGCGTAAGTTATAGCAACGAAGCCAATAAAATATGGCGATACCGTCGCTCTCGGAAATATGCTCCATACAATGACACGAGACATCGCGCAAGAGAAATAATCACAAAGATTCGATATTTAAACAAGAGCCATCTTAGAACTTGTCCTCAGGCTTCACACATAGCCTGGCGGAAGATCTTCCTTTTTCACTGAAGGAACCTTCCACAGTAGTTCCTCCATAACGGCATTGCCCCCCTAATTTACCACGTTTGTGAGGGGTGAAGAAAATAAATATGTAGGGGCACAGTATAAGGAAGGAAGGGGTTAACCTAACACAAAAGATCCTATTGGGTCGAAGTGTTGCTGGCTTGCCCACCCCCATATAAGATAAGATACACTGAGGTCAAGTAAGTTGTTGTCTTTTAAAGTAGTCTCCAGCTCTATGAATACGCTATTCTTGTCCGAGTATGCTATTCTCACTCGGCAGCCGTTCATTTTAACGCTCGTAAAAAGAGGGGCAGTTTATTCTCAAATGCTTTGTTTAGGAAGCTTTGTGGAGACACTAGATAAGAGTGAATAAAGAAATGTCATTTGTACTGCTTGATGGATAATCTACTCGTTGAGATTCGTTTGTGGCTGTAATTGGAATAGGAAATAGCTTTTTAAGCTTATTATTTTTAATTAGATTTCTTAAATTATGTTCCGGTTTACGAGGTTTCTGGAAATTTTTATTAATCAAGTGATCTATGGAGGATTGTTTGTCGCCCGGCACCCGAACGGGACAGGATATAAAAACTGTACGCTGAACGCTGCACTGCGCCCCGGATACGTGACACGTATGCAAACACCAGTGGCGGTGGGACTGGAGAGCTGCTTTGGAGAGTAAACATTTTTTTAAGCATCAGCACAATTTAGAATAGTCTAAATCATAGAAGAGAGAACCCGGTTTCGTCTCAATAGAAGTAGCATACAGGTGCAGCCTGCATGCCACTAATATGGTCGATATTCCATAACTTTTCACACATTTCGTTCAGAAAAAGGTCAAAAGTCACTATTACAATTTTAAGAAGATTTAGTCACAAGGTCATAAGATAAGTTTGAATTTAGCAATTATGATATTAATTAGTTTCATTTTTTTTCACTTCAGTTCTAAACATCATGCGATTTCTACTGACTCTCTTTTAGGGGGTCTGATTGGACTTTTTGCTCCGTTTTCCTTCAATATAAAAATTTACAACTACCTTCTGGATTTAGAAGCATCATCAATTTGATTACAAATGGAAATAGAACTTACTGATTTTCGGGATGGTCGAAGTTCAGAATGTCTCATGCACGCACTACTGCTGGAGTGAGTGCTTAATGATTTGTACAAATTTTTGAGGCCAACACAGGTTTTTCTTGCTGGAGACATAGTGAATGAATGGAAAGAAAAGAACTTCAATAAAATTGATTCGATTTTAAATAATCGGTTGTTGTTGGGAAGGGAAATGGGATCGGGATGAAGTGCTGAAGTTTTGCTTTTGGTCTAACTACAGATCTCCTCCATTCCCTCCAACACTATCCTTTCACTGTGTACGTCCATCTACTCTGCTATGATCCCGTTCCGCAATGTATTTTGTGTAGTAAGTCTCTGAACTCAATATACCTACCAGATCGGTAGTCTGTTGAAGGTAAATAGTTTTTGTTTCTAATACAAAAACATGGCCTATTTAATTAATATGTATTGTTGGGTCCAATAGTAATTCTAAACACTGCTCCGTTAGTCCAGTCATGGAATCTACAGAATTATGGAACAGTTTATTTTTCACAATATGGCTTTTATTTTCAAAATATTCCGGCCGAAGCGAAAAGCTTTGTATTATTTATGCCCCCTTACCCCTTGCACATGAAAATAATACCTCCATGTTTACAAAATATTTTGAAAAGGAACAATTATGAAATTTTGCAACGATATTCTTACCTACCACTACAACGAACAAACACGAAACGGTTTTAAGAATAGTATAAAAACATAGAATAGTTTATTAAAGAAGAAGAATAATTTATTATGCTGGAAATGTCTACTAAAAATTTTCTACATTGGCCAACATATTTTACAATAAAAATGACATGAAAATGAAGTATAACACTTACTTATCTCCATTCCCCTGTGATGGAGGCCTACCTATAACTATACTTATGAGAGGAGGCCTATTTGCGCTGCAGTTGGAAATTTACTTAAGTGCTAACATTTCCTCAAAAGATAGGTCTTTTACTTTAAGGAACAAACATGACATTTTTCAACGATATTCTTACCTACCACTACCACGAACAAACACGAAACGGTTTTAAGAATAGTATAAAAACATAGAATAGTTTATTAAAGAAGAAGAAGAATAATTTATTATGTTGGAAATGACTACTAAAAATTTTCTACACTGGCCAACATATTTTACTATAAAAATGAAATGAAAATGTAGTATAACACTTACTTGTCTCCATTCCCCTGTGATGGAGGCTTACTACTACTAAACTTATTTATGAGAGGAGGCCTATTTGCCCTGTAGTGGGAAAGGCTGCAATTTACTTAAGTGCTTACAAAATTTCCACAAAAGATAGGTCTTTTACTTTAATGGGATACACAGTGTTATTTTGTATGCATTTTGTGAAAAGGTAAACTCATTATAGACAATGACAAAGCTTGTCCTGAAAAGCCGAGACGGTTGGAATCGATCCACGCATAATGTAGGTTTCCGTAGCCGTAGTCAGCTTATTTACATTCACCGAATTCAAATGTAAAAAGAAATTCCACTTCGATAATTGTGCGGATAACTTACCACCTACTTCATACTTTCAAGCCATGTAATTAACTGCCGATGTGAGCAGTTAGTCCAATATCAAAATTAGATTAATTTATTAACGAGTTTATTCAACTTCGAAGCTGTCTAACTAACTAACCTAACAATGGATTTTATCGAGTTTTGCACCGTTTAGTGCAAAAAAATTTACTTATTTTATATGATAATATCTTAGTCACCACCAGGGTGACTAAGAAACCACCTAGATATTATGATTTCTGACTAACATTTGCCCGCGACTTCGTCTGCGTTGACTTTAAAAAATATCCTATGTATTATTCCAGAAGATGTTCTATCTGTGCGTTAAATGTTTATGTCATGCATTATTGATTAACAAACATCCTTACAAACTTTCACATTTATAATATTAGTAGGATAAGTACTACATTAACCTGTGAATGTGAATTGGCCTAACAAATAACCCCATCTAACATTAGAACATTACTAAGTGTTTATAGTTTTAAACTACAGAGCTAGCCCAGTCATTTTACGGTTTGAGGTGGGACTAATTAATAATTGTATTTTTTTTCGGTATAGTATTTAAGAGCCAATTTGAGTTTTGAAATGTAATAAAATAAAAATAAAAATCCGTCAGCAACAGTTTCAAATTTAAAATTTAGCTATTAACTCGTTATAAAAAACCTGATGTTAATTTTTTTTTTGCACATATTTAAGGCATGACCATTATACATATTTTAAATACGGTGTAAATATTTTTGTCTACTTAGAAGGGTTTGAAAAATACATTGGTATTTTCTAATAAAAATCTCATTTTCTAAATTTCAACGCCTATTTCACTGCTCAAAAATAATTTATATTGTTGAATCTAATTCAAATGAGTGCATTGGTATTAATTTTATTAATTTAAAAACCTTCTGGGACTCAAAATTTTGATTTCTATGTTTCGTAGCGAATTTTGTTTTTAATATGTTTTCAGATAGTCTTTTTGTCACTAAATAGTGCCGCTTACAGTTTAAAAGTCCAATTAATAATTAATTCCCACCTCTCCTAACAAAACTCCTTGAAATGACTGGGCTAAGCCCTAAAGACTTAGTTGTAGGTATTTTTCGTACCCTGGTTAATATTCACAGCTAGCCCAGCAAGCGACATCCTTTACAATCCATTGTTTAAATCCAAAAGAAAAGTTTGTTTGAAAAAAAATTACGCACATGTTGTTATAAAGAGCTTTTATTAAACGACCATTTTAATTGGACTGACATCAACATCCACTTGAAAAATTACAGTGGCGTTCCGAATAATTTGCTCGTTATTCTCGAAACACTGCATTTATAAACTGTTGGCAGAGTTCCAGTGGTAGTATGCACAATTTGTAGTGTCTTCGGAGGTTCTGAGTGTTCGTTGACGAAGCAAAAACGTGACCGGGAAAGGCTTCTCGGCTCGCGAAGACGCACGACAACCCAATACCAAACAGTTTGCATTTAGAGGCATAAGTAAGTAGTCTACTTCTACGTTGTACATTGTACGTCTACTTTACAACTATGGCTTATCCAGGGTGTAACAACATCAAACTGAACAACTTTCACTATGGAGTCAAATTCGAAATCGCAAAAAAAAATCAGGTTTTCCATACAAAACTACAGTACCGACTCGACTAATATGTATGGGACGGTCGATTTTTTATTCGCGATTTCGAAGTTGGTTCCATAGTGAAAAGTGGTGGGGGTGGTGGTGGTGGTGGCGGTGGTGGAGTGGTAGGTGGTAGTGGATGGTCTGAAGCACCCCCATAAGTATTTCTAGGATGTTTTGTTACACCCTGTCGGTAACTACAGTCCTGAATTTCATGGGAGTAAATGCTCCCATGAAATTGAGGAACCTACCTCAGGAAACGCGAAAAAAAATCAGCTGTCCCATACATTTTAGTCGAGTAGGAGCAGTTTTGTATGGGACAGCAGATTTTTTTTCGCGTTTCCTGAGGTAGGCTCCATAGTGAAAGTTGTTCAGTTTGATGGTCTGAGTTCATAGTTTCAGTATTTGCTAGGCTGTCAATTCCACCATGTATATAAGGTCTAACAAAATTAGGTGAAACTATTTTAAGGGGATGATCAGACTATCAAACTGAACAACTTTCTCTATGGGACCATTATTGAAATCGCAAATAGGTTTGTATGGAACATCCGATTTTTTTTCGCGATTTCAATATCGGTCCCATAGAGAAAGTTGTTCAGTTTGATGGTGCGATCATCCCCTAAAAATAGTTTCACCTAATTTTGTTAGACCTTATATACAGTGCCTCATGATATATTATTATGTCCTTTAGTATGTAGTTAAAGTAAATACCTATAATACCATTGGGTAGTCTTCGTAAGAAAATTTTCAGTACACCTTCTAATTACTAACTTTAATTAGGTAGACGTGTCATGTTCATTTCTTCCCAAAAGTTTTTGCTATGCCAGAAAAACTGACAGAAATGAAAAAAAAAATATTTTGATATTTAAATAAAATTATTGGTTTTTTATGTCCTCACATTTCACCATAACATGGCATGCATATTTCGAGTTGATAAATTAATTAAATAATTTTGTTCTGTGAAATACACGCTTGTTATACCAACACTATTTATTTACCCGACTGCGTGACGCAAAGATAGAGTAATATGTTTTTCAGTATAAGTTTGTTCCTTTGGTTCCGTTGTAGCACTCTAGAGAACGCGTGGGCCGATTTTAATGATTCTTACGTCAATCGATTCGTAGTAATCTTGCAAGTGTCACTAGACATGACTTGGACATGACTTGTAATCAAAATTCAATATGGCGAAAACCAGAATAGATATTGTGAAAAAGAAAAAAAAATGAAAGTTGACGAATTAGTTGAGCGGGGTATTAAATAGGTATTTGAAAATCATCTTTAGGATTCTCTTATCATTTTTCATTTGGAATGGATTATAAACATCGAGTTTCCAATTATCATAAAAAACTACGAACGCACAAATAAAAATTTTAACGGTTTCTTACCGCGTTTTGGTATATTTGAGTTCCCGATATTTCGGCAGTGTTACAACTGCCATGATCACGGGATGACATCATCATCATCATCGGGAGTCATTCCGTGATCATGGCAGTTGTAACACTGCCGAAATATCGGGAACTCAAATATACCAAAACGCGGTAAGAACCCGTTAAAATGTTTATTTCTAGATTAAATAATAACCGCGTAACTCTCAAAAGCTGTATTACGAACGCACAATCGCATAGAATAAGAAATAGGTGAAAAATAAACAAACATAGAATCAATTTTCAGCGTTCGATCATGAATTCATGACATTGCTGGCACGTGATATCGACACACATGATTTTTCTTGTAGACCGGATCACTGGATCCAATTCGTCGCTCCAATGGGCGCGACGCCGACGTCTATGTAAATGTGTAACTGGGGATATTGTAAGTGACGGTTGGTGATTCGCGCGCTGTCAAATTGTTTGGATATTGGTAGCGCGATACTACGATTCAATGTTGTTTATTGAGTGAGACAGTTTTATGCAATTTGCAAGGTACAGTGGAGGTAAAGAACAAGATATTTTTCATACAAGACATTTGCGTTTCCAAAATGATTATCGAATTAAATTGTAACCGTATCCTGAAGATGACAGAGGACCGGGTTGCTGCTACTGCCCCTGAATAATTACAGTAATTTTTTTTTGTTTTAAATCCTATACACGGTGTAAGTGACAGCCTAGCAAATACTGAAACTGTGAACTCAGAACATCAAACTGAACAACTGAAAAATCAGCTGTCCCATACAAAACTGCTGTACCTACCCGACTAAAATGTATGGGAGACCTGTTTTTTTTTCGCATCTCCTGTCATCGGCTCCATAGTGAAAGTTGTTCAGTTTGATGGTCTGAGTTCACCGTTTCAGTATTTGCTAGGCTGTCACTTACACCCTGTATGTAGAACTATTATCATAAGATATTAGTTAGCAATTATTATAACCATGAGACAATGTTACTTGAATTGAATATTTTTGATTTTGGATGGGCAACGATTTTGGTGGCATTTAATCTTTAGTACCTCAGTGCTTCAAAAGGCATGCTGACTGCTGAGCAGTTGTTAATTCGGGATAATAATGCTAGACAGCGTGGCTTAGATATATGTTAAGCCAAGTCACAGCTTATTGTTTGTTGCCAATCTGTACTGGTACCATATACTATAATCTAAGTATGTATTTTGCCTATATACTGCCAATCACCCATAAGGGTAGCACAGGAGTTAAATAATAAATGTAAGAAAAGTCATACTAATAGTTGAAGGTGATGACTATTGACTTTGATAGGTTTGGATGGAGCGTGCCATTTCTCTGTAGTAACGCTGCCAGCCTCCTGAGCACCTTGCCGCCAAGCGGCGGCAATTTCGAGGACATTTTTTATTTGTAACTAGTATTAGTTTTGTTTCTTTTTTGTTTTTTTCTTTTTGTTACTGATATAATAATTCTCTGTAGTTCAGACGGATATTTTGAAAACTCTTAGTTGAAGTTTAATATTAACTTGCTTATTCCGACCCGCACTGGGCTCGTATAACGAAAACGAAACGAATCGAAAACGAAATAACGGCCAATACTATATAAGGTCTAACAAAATTAGGTGAAACTATTTTAAGGGGATGATCAGACCATCTAACTGAACAACTTTCTCTATGGGACCAATATCGAAATAGCGAAAAAAAATCTGCTGTCCCATACATTTAGGTCGAGTATGTTTGTATGGAACAGCAGATTTTTTTTCGCGATTTCGATATTGGTCCCATAGAGAAATTTGTTCAGTTTGATGGTCTGATCATCCCCTTAAAATAGTTTCAGCTAGTTTAGTTAGACCTTATATATCCCTTCCCCTTATTCGTGAGAGGAGGTCTGTAGGTTAGAGCGTATAGGTATTTACGGGTAATTTTCATTAAGAAGTTGTTTATAATTTTCTCAAAAAAATGTGCAAGATGAATTGAATGTAAAATGTAATTAAGGATTATGAATATCAGACGTAATTAGCATGTTTTAAAACTGCTAGGATGTGTCGATGCGATATGCAATTCAATAGTTAATGGGCTAAATTACAAAACAGAAATTAAACATGAAAATCTGTGTTAATTACAAACTGAATGCAAATGAAATGCATAATTAAATAAAACGATTCGAACTAATTTAGTCAGCAATAAGCGTAGTCACACGCGGAAGTGTGAACCACGCATTATTACTATAATTCGACGCAATAAATTTTTTAAAAGTGTCTGCGTATAAAGCGCTCTTGGGACACATAAAGTTAACGAATTGCTGCAATTCCAATGTGTAGCGTGTATTTCGATGGCAGTTTTCTCCGTAAAATGACGCTCAAGTGCCTTCATGATCGGTATCCATGATGGGTAATTTGCTATCATTTTAAACAACGTGTTAATAAAGTAAGGTAATCCTTGAAAACCATGTATACAACCTTAATAATCAACATTATGACAAAATACTTTTTGAAATTAACAAAATCAAATCACATAATCGAACTATCATTATCATTATAAGTCTATAGATAGGTTATAGAGGTCACGTTGTAGGTTCTGACCCGAGCACTTGTCTCGCGTGGTTTTCGCGCGTCGTGTTTTTGCCGGCCACGAGGCTCCGCACTCCTCAATCTCTTATTGTTCTTGACCAAAAACAATCCCTGAAACTTGGATAAGTTATATGTCAAGATTGACAGTCGAAGCTACAAAAACGTAGAAAAAAATTGTAACCAGTATTGGCCTCTAAACCCTATCCATATACACGCACACATACATAATTAGTATGGCGCCTCACGCACACCAACATAAGAAAGTTGGCCCCTTTTGTTCTATACGGTAGAAGCATGAGGCTCTTTCTAGACGTATACTTTTTGTAAGACCTGAAATTGGGATAGAATACTCCCTTAACTACTTGACACTGGCAGAAATGTAGTGCTAACGCACAAGCAAGAGTCCATTAATTATAAATAAAAAAAGATAGGTTATACTTTCCACAGGTACAGGCCTACCCTCGGTTCCGTGACTCAGGGAGGGTGTATGATGGGCATAATTTATGGTTTCTCTATGTTTTCTTTCACCATTTGAGAGCAGTCGGTATCAGTGACCCACGGCGACACTTAAAACTACGCAAAACCCGCGCGACGTTATACATTACTCTATCAGCTACGCGCGGCCAGCTTTTTTTGGTTTTGCGTAGCTTGATGTGTCGCCGTGTGTACATGAGAAAAACTCATTGATCATGCGGATCTCAACCCAGATCCGCATCTAAGGGTTTGACTACGTATCCCTAGTAGTACCAGGTTTATAAGTCTCACCGATGTACCTGCGCAGTTGACAAATTTTAAAAGCGCGCGAAATTATAGTGACCAATCAGGATGTGACACCGCTATTGGTCTATTGCTTTCGCGCCCTTTTCGCTGCCGGAGCATCCATAGTCTGCTATTCGAGTCGGAGCGAGATACCCGATTTTGCACTGCTCTGCGCAAACGAAGATTGACGAGCGGAATTATTTTCTTGGTCGTACTGTAACTTTTTTTGATTAGCGAAGAAACCAGAGTTAATCAAGTCATCAATTTCTTTTTTGCTCTTTGTCGTTGATTTACTTGTTCCAAGTTATAAGTAAACACATATCAAAACAATCCTGCATCATAAAAACATTTTACCAAAAGCAATTCAGTTAATAATGTGGTCTACGAAGCATTCACGTCTTCTTTTTTGTTTGCCCCCACACAAATTACGTACAAAGAGAACAGCTCCGTTATTCACTTTGCTATCCCTCCGTTTCGACCACCAGATCACAGAACCTGCAAAAGCAAATTACTCATTTCTCCGAACGTTATAACATTTTCAAATTCACAAAGTTAAAACCAAGTTACACGTTGCAGCAAAAGTAATGCAGTCGCTTTAAATAATGCAAATTCGAGCTAAAATTGTAACGTCCGCAATCCTGCGAATAGTTTCCTCTGAAATTAGTCACGCATTAAACTTTGCTGTGATTAATGAAACGTTGTGAACTTCAAGGGGTCTAACGAGGAGTACGAATGAGCTCAGTGTTCATACATCATTGGATACTTGTCGTAGTTATAATAGCCATAAAGCTTTGAGATAGAGTCTATTTTCGGCGTTGTTTGCGTGCAATGTACTTGGAGACTAATGGGAAAACGCTAAAATCTGTGAAACTTCTTTAGGTAAACACATCTTGTTGGACGGAAATAGATTGAGTTGAAGCTGGTAACTTCTACCCGCTGCCGCTGGAATATCTGAAAGTTCTTTGTTGCATGTTTTGAACTAATACTGATAGTTTGATGGTACTGAGTAAACGTAGTAAATGACTTAAGTTAAGTACCTATTTAACTTCTACAAACATTACAGAGTGAGGAGTTCTGGGTGCTCTTAGGCCGGTTGATTAAGTATTTATTGGTACGGTTCGTCGTCACTGGTGTGATCGCCAGCAGCAATAAGCAGTAGTTGCTCCCAGGGTTATGCTGGATTTGTCAGTTCTAAAGAAATCTGTGAGAAGTAGGTATTGGTAAGAATTACATTAAATGAATTACCTACTTTTCTTTTTAAATAATTAATGGACTCTCGCTTGTGCGTTAGCACTGCATTTCCGCCAGTGTCAAGTTGTTTAAGGGAGTATTCTATCCCAATTTCAGGGATTGTTTTTGGTCAAGAACAAGAAGAGATTGAGGATTACGGAGCCTCGTGGCAGGCAACGCGCGAAAACCATGCGAGACATGTGCTCGGGTCAGAACCTGCAACGTGACTGCCATTACCTACTATAGTACATAAAAGCAAAGACAGAAAACTATCTTTGTTTTGCAGTTAAGAACGTTTATGTATGTGTTGCTCCTGACAGATTTCGGCTACGGCGACTGCTTTGTAGAAGTTAGGAACGTAACACTAATGTCAATAAATCAGTGTCCGAAAACATGCAAGTTACAAGTTCGACTTGCACATGGTAAATTTTCTTATTTACGTAGTTATCTATTCAAAAAGTCTGGTTAAAGTGATACTCTGCTCAATAACACAATTTCGGCTGGGGTAGGTATACAACACGCGCTGAAAATGAAACCACTAATTCATGTCAATATATTTTAGGCCTACTCTTCAACATTGTGGGCGGCCCGGAACTAAACATGTTCGGCAACCCAAATTCTATAGGCTGTTAATCGCATTACGTGAAAACCTTTTACGATATTCTGTTCTAGACGAATTTCCACATTAAAGTCGAATATAAACGCACGATCGTAATCAATATCTGTAACTATCCCTTTGTGTATATTTCTGATGTTAATGCAGTGAAATTTATTAAGATTTCAGAACGAAATAAAAATTAAAATCGCGCTATTATTATGTTTCAAAAACTACTCTTAGGTAAGATAAACAAGTTGATTGCTTATCTTCTTATTCTACATATATGATGGCCACGGAACCCTATCATGGGCGAATCCGTCACAATTTTGGCCAGTTTTTTGAATCGCAGACGCCATACTTAAGGTGGTTTCAGTCCATACAAAACTTTGACGCACAATACGCGTAGACGGTATTAATATAAGTAAATTAAGTAAGTAAGAAAAATAGTTTAGAAAGTCTAGTTGCCGCGTCACAAATAACATTTGCAATTTATAATATAATTACGAAGATAATTATAAAGCTTTTAAAATTTTGTATGAAAAATTTCAAAGCTTTATAACATGTTGTTATTTGTGACGTGGCATCTAGATTTTCTAAACTATTTTTCCATATATACAAAGTTACTTAAATAAATACCGTCTACGCGTATTGTGCGTCAAAGTTTTGTATAAAATTTACCCCTCTGCAACCACCTTAACTTAAATGTCCTCATAAAACGAATCTAACTACACAAAATCTGTCAAATTAGGCTACAGGGCGCAAACAGTAAATATTAGTCTACAATCCTACATATACAGGGTGTAAAATTAAATCCGTTACATACTTTAGGGGCTGCTTCAGAGCTTCAGACCATCAAACTGAACAAGAACGTTTACTATGGAGCCAACTTCGAATTAGCGAAAAAATATCTACTTTTCCATACGTGTACGTACGTTTACGTTGAAGAGCTGATATTTTTGTCGCGATTACGAAGTTGGCTCCATATTGAAAGTTGTTCAGTTTGATGATCTGAAACGCTCCCTAAGATATGTAACGTATTTAATCTTACATCTATACTATTATAAAACTGTAACAGGAAGTTTGTCTGTACATTGAAGATATTAACAAAAAAAAAGTTACGATATGGTTTTTAGGTGTCCCTGATTCCATTTCACCAATTTTTGGATTTTTTGTCTGTCTGTTTGTTTGTGTGTTTGTTTGTTTGTTTGTTTGAACGAGTATCACGCAAAAACTACTGAACCGATTTTGATGAAACTTTTTTTGTTTGATAGCTTATGATCTGGCTTAAAATCTGGTATATAATTTGTGCGGACGAAGTCGCGGGTTAACGCTCGTCTTGTATACATCCACATGAAAAACATTAAGTACCTCCTGGCGCAGTCGGGTAAAAACCTGCACAACAAATCTATCCGTTAGGCGCCTGATATGATGCCCACGGCAAGATATAGGCGTTATTCTAAGCCGGGAACCACATAGCTCTTAATACACGATCGCATCTAATCGTTAGCAATCATCGGAGGCAATCATTTTGGTCCCTCGGCAGCTATTTCGGTCGGGTAGAGTTACATGGCTATGTCATACGAAGTCACTAAAAATCCAAAAGTTAATTTATGATGGCAACCTTCTCATTTTCCCGCGTATTTTTATTTGGCATTGTACAAAAAGCGTAAAAACGAGCATTGTCAGATGTGTTACTAGAATTTAAAACCTGTGTACAGGAACCTAAGAAAATTGTTAACTTTCTAAATTATAAATGTTGATTTCACAACTTTTTGTTTTTGTGACATTTCTTGTTTTGCCCCTGTACTCTTCATACGATTTACGCTGGGCAACTATTCCCAGTGCATTTGTCTTGCTGTCATTCATCTTCTGACGTAAATGAGTTTCTAATAAAGCGGTTGATGATGTTATTCTATTGTGTAAGTTTCCGACTATTAATCCAGTCGTTTTACGGAGTTTTGTTAGGAGAGGTGGGAAGTAATTATTAATTGGACTTTTAAACTGTAACCGCCACTATTTAGTGACAAAAAGACTATCTGAAAACATATTTAAAAAAACTTCTATACGCTTTTAAATTAATAATATTAATACAGTGCACTCATTTGAATAAGATTTTACAATATACATTATTTTTGCGCAATAAAATATGCATTGAAATTTAAAAAAATGGGTTTTTATTAGAAAATACGAATGTATATTTCAAAACCTTCTAAGTAGATAAAAATATTTACACCATGTTTGAAGTATTTATAATAATAATGCCTTAAATATGTGCAAAAAAAATTACCATCAGGTTTTTTATAACGAGATAATACCAAAATTTTAAATTTGGAACTGTTACTGACGAGATTTTTGATAAATTTTGGTACATTTCTGAGCTCAAATTGACTCTCTAAATACTATACCGAAAAAAAATACCAATTACTAATTAGTCCCGGCTCAAACCGTAAAATGACTGGGCTATATAAGGTCTAACAAAATTAGGTGAAACTAATTTAAGGGGATGATCAGACCGTAAAACTGAACACCTTTCTCTAGGGGACTAATATCGAAATGGCGAAAAAAATCTGCTGTTCCATACAAACCTACTCGACCTAAATGTATGGGACAGCAGATTTTTCTTTCGCGATTTCAATATTGGTCCCATAGAGAAAAGTTTGATGGTCTGATCATACCATTAAAATAGTTTCAGCTAATTTTGTTAGACCTTATTATATATACAAATTACCTTATTATATATCGTATACAAATTGGCATTGATGACTGTACTAAGCAATTTTTATTTAATATTTTGTTTCTGTGATAAGATAAGATAAATATTAATTCTTAATTTGCACACCAAAATAAACAAAAAACAACAGCATTAAAAATACGAACAAGAAGATTACAAAAGGCGGCCTTATCACCATATACATCCATGGTCTTAAATTAATTAACTAAATATTAAGAAGCAAAATCGCCGAGAACTGATAAAAACACCATGTTGATTTGAGACCGATTGAATCGGGTAGTTACACAAGACCTTTGGTTAACTTTTAGTAAGTTCCCCATTACTATTGGATATAACTTAATATACAACGTAATATACGTAATATACAAGGTCCTTCTTAATATGCTGACGGTTTTTTAAGATGATAATCAGACCATCAAACTGAACAAATGTCTCTATGGGACCAACATCGAAAAAAAACAGCTGTTTCATGCAAGCACAACTGTTCAACCCAAATGTGATACAGATTATTTTTCGCGATTTTACCAGGACCCGTCAGATTTTTTGAAGTTTTGTGATGATGAAGCTATTTTGTAGCACAAAACAGTTTGTTATTTGGAACTCACTAAAGTTTGGTTATATTTAACAAAAAAAGGTTGTTCGGTGTACCTCATGCATTAGTGATGTGCTGATGTGATAATAATTGGTGATGTGATGATGCACACTTGCATTAGTGATCATTTGGAACACCCAAGCATTTTCACGTTTTGAAGTACTATTACTATAATGAAGTATATCAAATATTATTGATTATAAACATTCCAGCCATGTTGTGCTACTTCAAATCAAATTAAAGATCAAAAATTAAGTCTTGGGCGGGACTTGAACCCGCATTCTGCCAAACCGGGGAATTGCGTTTTCCAATTTCGCCACAAAGCCCACTACCCATAGAACGAAATTTTCAATCTATTGCGTCTCTGTGTAGTGAGTTCGGTGGCGAAATTAGAAAACGCAATTCCCCGGTTTGGAAGAGTGCGGGTTCAAGTCCCGCCCAAGACTTAATTTTTCAATTTTTAATTTGATGTAATGAAATAAATGTTTATAATATGTTTATTTACAACTTTGTATTTAACGAATAGCTCCTAAACCTCCTTAGCAAATTTTGTGATCCATTCAGAATAGGTATTGTGATAAAGCTGAGTTCCCGGTAACTACCTACTGGTATTGAAAGGGAAAGGTTAGCCATGAATCATCGGCTATTTTTCCGGTTTATAAATCAAATCCAAATTCGTGGGTTTATCCGGTCAAGGGCCAGTTTATTCAGGAATGTAATGGAATTTCGATTGAATGATTCGATTTGGGAAAACAATTTTTAATTAATGGATGCCCGACGCTTCTGTCCAATTTTTACGCTGCTGATTACAGCAGCTAAAAACACATATTTTCCAGTCTGTTTGAAGTACCCTAACACCCTGTGTCAAGGATCGAATTCGTACAATAGCAAGGTTACTCACAGGCCACTGAAAATTAAATAAGCACATGCATACACTGAATTTAAGTGACAAATATTTATATGATGAATATGAATATTTGTACCCGAGTCATGGATGTTTGTATCTATATATGTATTCTATATCGTTGTCTAGTCATCATAATACAAGTCCAGGTACTTTAAATGTGACTAGATAATTTGTATGACAATGTCCAAGATATTTATTTATGTACAAACTCAGTACTCATCTAGGTAGGCAGGTACTGACACCAGATGAGATACAAACTGTCCCGATCAAGAATCTATTGCGATTTCTGGCCGCAGTAGGGATTGGTAAGGAACTTTAAAAAGGGCGTTCACAAAGGACCAGCGATGGTCTACGTGGCAGAGGCTTAGCAAGCCTGTCAAGGCCCAAAAACCCCCAAATAATGTCCCTGTAGTCAAGACTTGGGGAATGACAATGACTAGATAACAAAATATAATAGTTTTAATGATCAGCCAGGAAATATTTTTTTATCTAGGCATTCAATGTGGAAATTCTGCCTAGCGTACTGGGTTCTTTTGAGCCGTGTGCGTTCCGTGATGCCGAGGCATTTTAAAATTGTTTTTTCATTTTAATTAATGACGAAGCATTTGGTGGATTTTAGATTGGTAAGTTGACGAAGGTATGTTGCAGATCTTTAACTGTTTATTTAAGGTTTAGACGAGATGTAGCTGATTACCGGTTGTAGAATTAGGCTTACGTAGTACTTACAGCTATACACTTTTTTGAATTTTTGTAGCTAGTACTACTACACAGACCAAAGTACGTGTAGTAATATAAACCAACTTACCATTTACTGTTTTATTTATTTATAAATTAATTGAAGTCTAATAAAATTTATAACAAAATAAAAAAATATATATATATAAACCAACTAATAACATTGAAAATGCTAATATCCGTTTCCAGCCCGCACGTGCGCGTAGTCGGCCGATCAAACGAAGACTGTCGCGTAATTGGTTCTCTTTTAACGTTTTGGTGCTCTTTTGGTTTGGACACTTTAGAGCGCAGACCCTACGGCCAGTACTTGGTTAGTCAATGCCCGGGAACAAAATATTCGTATTGATAAAAAAAATTGCGTCATGCATAATTTGAACCTTCAATGCACCAGCTTCTTTGCAGGCAGGTGAACTTAACAAAGCTGTCGGACCGTCATGTCCGTCTGAATAAAATATATTTTCATGATCATCATCAGCCTAAAGCTTCTCACAAAAAGAGAAAGTACCCAATAAAATGTTTTAACTGTTTTAGACATTTTAATTGTACTATGTTTAGCATCGTAAAATATAAAGACTAATTCTTAGCTTAGATCAACAGCTGATGTAAGAATCGTTTATATTTATTGTTTATTTTATTTTAACATTTAATTAGAGTCACGTTGTATGTCTGCTATTGGGTATTCACGTCGCTCGTCGATTGTTGGTTGCCCCCTCCCGGGCCTACAACGAAGCACCAGTGGTGGCTCAAGATAGTGTTCTTTTTGAAAAACAATCCTTGAAGGCTAAAAATATAATAGAATAGAATTTCTATTTAATTTTATTAGACACACATACACAATGATATAGATATACTCGTAGTTGAGAAAACATGCACAAAGGGAGAGCTTATCTCTGAATAGATTTCTTTCTTATACCTACCTACATTTGTACCTATTTTCGTAATTTTTAAATTTTACTTTTACACTTTTTATGCCGCAATTATTTGGTTCAAATAATGCAACAATAAAATTGAAATTCAGCTCTATTTAAGGTTCCAACGAATCTAGTTATATTTTTCATATTCAATCAAAATTTTATGCAAAATACAAAGCATAATCCAATATTCTTATCATAAAATCTTATTTTTATCATTTTTTAGTCAAAAAGAAAAACTAAATTTGGTGGCATGGACCTTAAGCAAAGGTATTTACGCAGGATTGGAAGCGCTTTCTTCAGAGCTGTGCCCTCCAAATGTCATGGACGATGATAATATATCTAGCGGTTAAATAAAGGTTCAATTCTGTTCTTAAAGGATTTTACTATTCTTGGGTACCTTAGGCAAAAACTAGTCCGCTCGATGCTTCGCTGCGTGGAAATGTGAATTGACGTATACAGGGTGTTAAACAAAAAACGTTAAATATTAAAGGGCGTGCTTCAGACCATTAAACTGATCAACTTTCACTAATATATGGAGCATCGAAATCGCGAAAATAATCTCAAATTGTATAATACTACTTTGTAATACATTATTAATTACCAATGACATTTCTTATAGTCAAAGTAATAAGTCAAATATAAGAAATGTTACTGGTTACATTCATACATTTTTAGGATATTGTTAATTAGGAGTATTTAACAGTGTAGCAAATTTATGATTGTTCGACTCATTCCTATAAATAATTATATAGTACCTATTTACTTCATGTTTCGTATTTGGACACAAATAGTCTGTAAAACAGTTAATATGAAAACAGACTTGAAGGTCCCAGATTTTATCTTATACAATAAATAAATAGAAGTCTTGGATATTGTCACATAGATTATCTAGTCCCATTTAAAGTTCCAGAATCTAGCCTGGACTTGCATAAATGACAAGAAAATGATACAGAATACATATTATCTAATCTAAACAGAAAGTGTGTCTGTACGTTGAAGATATTAGCAAAAAAAAAGTTACGATATGGTTTTTAGGTGTCCCTGATTCAATATCACCAATTTTTGGATTTTTTGTTTGTCTGTTTGTTTGTGTGTTTATTTGTTTGATCGAGCATCACGCAAAAACTTCTGAACCGATTTTGATGAAACTTTTTTGTTTGATAGCTTATTATCTGACTTAAAATCTGGTATATAATTTATGCGGACGAAGTTGCGGGTTAATCCTAGTATAATATATAGATACAATAATATACATTCAGAATAAACATTAATATTCATCAAACAAATAGTTGTCCCTTACGGGATACGAACCCGCGACTCTAGGCATAGCGGACAGGATCACTACCATCTGAGTCATCGAGCCGTCAATATAATACGTGCAATACAATATTTATACAGGGTGAAATTGAAATCATTGGCATCCTTTTAAACTAAGAATCGTCCATGAAACTGAACAACTTTTACTATGGGAGCAAAAAGATCGTAGCAAAAAAAAAAAAACAGCTGTTGCATACATTTGAGTGGAGTAGGCATTGCAGGTTAGTATGGAACAGCTGACTTTTTTGCTGCGATCGGTTTGCTCCCATAGTAAAATTTGTTCAGTTTGTTGGGTACTTTAAAAGGATATTAATTTCACGCTATTAAATAAAATACATCGGTTTTGAGGCTTTATATATTATAACAATTTAAATATCCACAGTTACACTTAATACAATTTTGTATCCTATGTTTTGATGGGAATTACTATTAGATATTATTTATTTGCAAAGGTTTCCCCTTCACAACATTCAAATCAAAGTTATTTCGAATAACAAATTAAAATCTACACCAACATTAATATACAATTCACTGATTTGCATTTAATATTACATAACTAAGTTATATTAACTAGTTAACTTGTAAATATGCAAGTTTGTACATAGATACTTGTTCAGAATTGCGTTAATTCAATTATCACGTTTTGCCGTTAATTATGCTATGTCAGCTAATATTGATGGATGTGGCATTGTAGTTGTCAGTTCCATTTCATTTGATGTGATATGTGGGATGTACTACTATGTCGCTTGCACAAATGCGATCTGGCGCACATCTTTACCTATACACACCGTGGAATCGGGAACGTTTCGAAGCTGGTTGGACGTGATACGCCATCAGTAGTAGAATTAATTATGATGATAATTTTACACACATCGTTAATTAAAATAATAAAAAATACCCGTTTTCGAAAAAGTTCCGCCACAACATCGCTGCGATTCCACAGCGGCACTGATTGATCTCAGAAATATCACAGTGATAACGAGATAGCGGTGTTGTCGTGGCGATATCGCCGTGACGGTGCATTTGTGATATGGTTCTTTTTTTTATTCATAATGGGTTTGCGCTTGGCTTCGCATGTAGCGCGCTCACCCAGAAATATAGAGGTTCTATATGAATGAACTTGTCAGGATTACAATGTTGGCTCCTACCAAAGACATGCCGTGGTGGTCCAGTGGCGAGTAACCTTGCCTGCCGTGCAGGAGGCGATGGTTCGATCCCCGTCCAGGCCGACTCGTACCAATGAGTTTTTCGGAATTTATGTACGATTTGTAACACCACTGGCTTTTCGGTGAAGGAAAACATCGTGAGGAAACCTGCATGCTTCAATATCGAGGCATGTATTGTACCTACTGTCCATTACAAGTGGCGACGGGCTCACTCCCCGTCACACTGGACAGAGTTTCGGTACTACTAGTGAAACGTGGATGTTCTGAACTTTCAGAATATCTCTGACTACCCTCTCGGGGAATATAGTCGTGAGCATATGCTTACCAAAGACATTCTATACAAGGAGGACTTCGCCTCAGTGCGCTACTAACGGGACCGCTAAGTTATGCTTAATTGTTGTACTTAATTGTTGCACTTTATTTGAATTAAGATTTGAAAGGACTGGAATGTCAGCGGAAATGTATGACGGCTAAGCATAACTGATGCATAACTAAGGTGACATTAGAGACATGTGCCATTTTTTAAGTTCCGTTATTGTATGACGTGGTGAGTCCCATATATAATGTCATTGGCTCCTACTAACAGTACCCCTTAAAATATAACCCACACCTTTTTGTAACACCTTGTATAATTATGCAGGTATAATACCTATGTAAATTGCAATACATCTTTAGACAATTAACTTAAATAGCTCTTTAAAAGCTTTGTTTTAATTTGTATCCATTACTTCCTCTGTTAATTAACGTACCACTAATACTAACTAATTAGGGAGTTGCAAGAGAAATAAAACACTTTTCCACTTTGTCTGCAAAGCGGAAACGGAAGGATTGAGGTAAAAGTTCTTCCTAGATCTCACCACTGTAACACGTGTAAATTTAAATTGTACGGAACCGAGCGAATTTTCTTGCTGCCAATCTCTCTTTTGTAGTTTCGTTTTGAATTTGTAAAATAGAGCAACTGAAATCTACGTTGGCTACGGAATTCTTTAGCCTTATTCTGATACAGCTTGAATGTGTTAATAGTGGTTATAGACTGATCAAGTGAATATAAAAGTAAGTTACATTCTATACTATGGACTCCTATTCACTCTATAGGATCCCACTGCATGGAACATGCCTCCTCTTGACAAGGAGTGGGCCATACTCCACCACGCGGGCTTAGTGCTGATTGGTTGGAGTTAATGTAAATGCCAAAGACACATGTATGTATAAAGTTGTTCTAAACAAATTAATACTACTTAAATTAGTAAAATACATACATACATACATACATACATACATTATTAATATCAATGTTGGTCAGAAAATAAACCCATTCAAACCTTATTATCATAATTATGCTCATGCCCGTGTCCCAGGGGTGGGCAGAGACAATAGTAAATGATCGCCATATGCAACGATTCTGACACATCTCTCGCTTCTGCAACATTCAGCAGATAAACCTATCATCATACAAGTACCTTAGCACATGCTCGAAGGTACATCATCATCATCATCACAGCCTATATAAGGTATATCAAAATTAGCTGAAACTATTTTAAGGGGATGATCAGACCATCAAACTAAACAACTTTCTCTATGGGACCCATCATCATTCCGAGTTCAGCAGCCACAGCAGACGGTCGCCTGTCCGCTGTCCGCGCTCCGCTCCTGCCACCCGACGCCCTGCCTGCGCAGGCCCCGCCCACGCGCACTCCGCTGATCGCCGCCGCCGCGCCGACCAGTCGCCCGACGCCCGCCGCCCGAGACGGTCCTCCGTCCCGCCGGTGCGTCACCGCTCCGCTCCCAATCGGAAAGTGCAATTTTCATTGCGCGGACCGTTTGTTTTTACAAACCGTTTACTAGACAGTAAATCTTTGTAAATCCACGCTTTAGTGGTGTTCTTGGGGATACGTAACCGTGCCAACGAACCAAGATCGAGCTTGACCCGGAGGCTCGCCTTTCCCCTTCAGGGAACGGTCAATCCGGCTGGGGCTGACACCACTGGCCTTGGGGGGACTCCTAGTCAACGTCAGCTATCTCCCTCCCACCCCACCCCTTACCCTTATTCCTATTCCTTGGTGTCTGTTTGGGCGTTGTCGAGCCCTGCACTCGCAGCTACCCTCTGCACCAAGGCTGCTAGGGCCGTTTAGGCACACACCCTTCGCACATTAAGATTGGCGAAGGACCACACTATAGGGCTCCACTGTAGGGCTCACCATAGGTACCCAACCTCCCTGCCAAACCCGGGCAGGGAGGGTCGCTACACATCCCCGGGAAATCCCACCCGGAGGTAATCTCCACTTGCACTCAAATCACAACACCATGGCTTCGTCTTCCCAAGTAACGTGGGAGGAGAGGCTGCGGCTGCTCGAGGCGGAACTCATTCGCTACCGCAACGAGCGAGAGCAACTTCTGAGAGAGCGAAAGCTCTTTCAGGAGGAGCTAGCGCGCGCCCGGGAAGCGAGCGAGGCCCGTTTCGGCCAGCTACAGCGTCAAATGGACGGGCAGACTCGCGAGATGAACGTAAAGTTTTTTACTTTACTGAATGTCGCGCAGGAGCTCGCCCCCGCCCACGTTATGGCAGAAAAACTCAGCCGAACCCCTATGGGCAAAAGGACCCTCGAATTTATCGAGGCCCAGTCCGATTCGAGGCCGACGCATTCGGCGCCGCCTACAATCCCCCCCGGCTTTAGAGTCACCCCCCCGACCCCGCCTCGGGATCGCTCTCCGCTGAGAGCGGCCCCGATGCGGGACAGCCCACACTCGCCCAGCCCGGCTCCGCGAACTCGGCCCGTTCCGACTCCGCAACCACGGTCGTCTGGCGATGACTCCGACAACCAAATGGATGTCGGAGTCATCTCTAGTAACTCGTCCTCCTCCTCCGAGGGGGATGAGTTCAAAACCGTGGTTGGGGAGGCAACCCGGAAACGGCTTCTGAAAAAGAAGCGAAAGGACGAGGCCGCGGAGAAGGGTCTGTGCATCTCACTATCTCCCAAACAGAGCAAACGCTCGAAAAAATCGGCCCAATCCGATCGAGGCCCCTCAGGCCACCTCTCCCCCGGCCCTTCAGGCCAACAAAACTCCGGCCTCGCAAGCCAGCCCGACCTCGGCCCCTCAGGCCAACTCCTCCAAGGCCTTCAGCCTACCCAATCGCCTCCTGCCTCTCAAAGGAAGTGCAAGGCGCCGCCCCCACTAGTCATTCGAGAGAAGGGCAAGTGGGAGCGCGTCTCACATCTAATGAGGGAAAGAAGGATTAACTTCACCCACGCCACTAATACCCACGAGGGTATTAAAGTCATCGTCCCCACACCTGGCGACCACCGCGGACTCACGCGTCTGCTCGACGGTGAAAGAGTGCCGTACCACTCCTTCACCCTCGAAGAGGACAAAGTCCTTCGGGCCGTGATCCGGGGTGTGCCCCAGGAAATTAGCACCGACTCTATCCTGGCGGACCTCAAGAGCCAGGGCCTACCTGCTCTAGAGGTCCACCGCATGAGTAGCGGTAGGACAAAGGCCAAGTATGACATGGTCCTTGTCATCCTCACCATGAGCGGGGGCCGTAATATTTACGGCCTCAAGTCCGTGGTGGGACTGACAAGATTCCAGGTCGAAAAGCCTAGGAAAAACCGAATCCCCTCGCAATGCCACCGCTGCCAGCTCTACGGGCATAGCTCTCGTAACTGCCAGGCTCACCCACGGTGCGTTAAGTGCCTGGGTGACCACGCGACGGTACACTGCGAGAGGCCGAAGGACCGGTCTCTCTGCGTCACGCCACCCTCATGCGTATTGTGTGGGGAGCAGGGGCACCCCGCGAACTATCGCGGATGCCCTAAGGCTCCTCGCATAAAGCATGGGAGTGGAGGGCGCGGCCTCTCCGGCCCTTCACACTCGGGGCAACCCTCCCGCCGCCCAGTCGGCCAGGTTAGGCCCCCGCCTCCTCCCCAACAAACGTTCGTACAAGCGAACAAACCCTACTCGAGGGTCGTCGCGGGCCCTCAGCCCAATAACCCCCCTCCGCCCAAACCTCTGATCCCCCTGATGCAGATCAGGACTGACCCCCCACCACGCACAAACCCGCCCCCCCAATCTGGCCATATCCCCAATAACATATTGGCGCTTATGGCCAAATTGGCGACGGCCAAAACCCAAACTCAATACATCGACATATGTATTGAGAACAGCATGCTCCTTCTGGGCGTGCAGGTCCCCAACGTCAACTCCCTACCCGTTTCTTAATGGATTTACAACCCATAATAGAAAACTGTAGGACCAAACCCCGATCCCTCCGCGTGGCCACCTTCAACGCGGACGGTCTCAGAGACCAACGCGACGAAATGGGTCACTTCTTGCGCGACCACAACATCGACGTTATGCTAGTGCAGGAAAGTTTGCTAAAGTCGGGGTCCCGCGACCCCAAATTAGCAAACTATAATCTCGTACGAAATGATAGAACCAGAAGCACAGGCGGCGGTACTATCATTTACTACAAGAAAGCCCTGCACTGCATACCGCTCGATCCCCCCACCTCCCTAAGGCACATCGAGGTCTCGATGTGTCGCCTAGCCATGACAGGCCATCAGCCAATCACCATCATCTCGGCCTATCTCTCCGGTAGTGAGCCGACAATTCTGGACAGAAATGAACTGAATTGTCTGCTCAATATCGATGGCGCGGTCATCCTAGCGGGTGATCTCAACGCCAAACATCCAGACTGGCACTGCCCTCCCCCAGCCACAGCTAGAGGCAAAGAACTCAGCCGCCTCTCGGAAGAGTTTAATTTTGCCATAATAGCCCCCATGTCCCCCACCCGATATCCAACGCGGCCTGGCGACAGAGCCAACGTTCTAGACCTCACTCTACTCAAAAACATAAACCTCCCGGTTTGTGACATAGAAGTGGTTCACGAGCTTAACTCCGACCACCGCCCGGTTATTGTACAGCTAGGGCAGCCCCCCCAGCTAACCCCACCCACAAAGACATTAGTGGATTGGCAGAAACTTGAGGAATCCCTCAAATCTACCAATTCTCCCCTCCTTGACACGATACCGACCGACATATCCACTGTAGATGACGTTAGATTGGCAATCGACGCTCTCACCGGCCACATCCGTAATGTCGTCAACGATTGTTCACGGCAGGTCCCAGCGGTGTTTGATCACCGATGGAAACTGCCGGACGACATTAGGGAGGTCATGAGAGATAGAAATTCCGCATGCCGCGCATATAGCTCGATGCCCAACGAGGCGAACCGAGTCCGAATGCGAGCCTTACAGAGAGATGTAAGGAATCGCATTCGAGACATGCGGCAAGCACGTTGGGACGACTTTATGCGGGGTATCACTCCCAGCCACCTTGCCTTCTGGAGGGTGGCTCGAGCCCTCAAATCAGATACAGTGGCACCCATGCCCCCTCTAGTTAGACCCAACAACCCAACCCCTGCCTTTCTGGATGAGGAGAAGGCCGAGGTGTTGGCAGACAGCCTCGAGTCTCAATGTGCCCCCAGTACACTGCCAGTAGACGCCGATCACCTCTCAGAGGTCGACGGTGAGGTCGAACGCAGACTCTCGGTCCCCCCTACTGACACTCTGTCACCCATCACCCCCAGCGAGGTCCATGACATTATTAAAGTACTGAAACCCCGGAAGGCTCCGGGCTCCGATGGCATCTCCAATAAGGTGCTCAAGTGCCTATCGGCGCCACTCATCTTATTACTAACCGCCATCTTCAATGCGGCCATGTCCAACTCGATCTTTCCTGACACCTGGAAAGAGGCAAATGTCATCGGAATCCCGAAACCTTCCAAAGACAAGACAATTCCCTCTAACTATCGCCCCATAAGTCTCCTCAAGACTATGGGGAAGATATACGAACGTCTCCTACTCAATCGCCTAAAAGATTTCGTACAATCCAAAGGCATTCTCATAGACGAGCAATTCGGCTTTAGATCCGAACACTCGTGTATCCACCAAGTCCACCGCCTCACGGAATTCATACTCGGTAATAGATTATTTAGACGGCCCGTCGGGACGGGGGCGCTCTTCTTCGACGTAGCGAAAGCCTTCGACAAAGTCTGGCACAACGGTTTGATTTACAAACTGTTTATACTTCAAGTGCCAGACAGACTCGTACACATCATACGAGATTTTTTGTCGAATCGTAGCTTTCGCTACCGAGTAGAAGGTACGCACTCGTCCCCTCGTACCATTACCGCCGGAGTCCCTCAGGGCTCCGCTCTCTCCCCACTACTCTACTCCCTCTATACTAACGACATACCGCGCCCGCGCGATTGTCAGTTAGCCCTATTCGCGGACGATACCGCTCTATACACCTCCAGTAGGAGCAAGCTCTTAGTGTGTTCGAGACTCCAATCCGCAGCCAGTGCCCTCGGGGACTGGTTTCGGAAATGGAGGATCGAGGTCAATCCCGAAAAAAGCATGGCAGTGTTCTTTTTCGGGAAAGACGTACACTCGGAGCTACCTCAGATTAGGCTATTTGACCGTGCGATCCCCTGGGTGAACACGGTCAAATATCTAGGAGTCACACTAGATCGCGGTATGACATTCCGGCAGCACATTATGCGAGTTCGAAAGAACGCATTCCATGTGCTGCATCGTTTATATCCGGTCCTGAACGGGCGTTCTAAATTGTCACTTAGAAATAAGTTGACAATTTACAAAACCTGTATCAGGCCGATATTCACGTACGCCGGAGTGGTATTCGCACACGCCGCCCCGTCCCATATCCATAAATTAGAGGTCATCCAAAACAGATTCATGCGTACCGCGACTGGCGCACCTATGTTCTTACGTAATAAGAACCTTAACATCGATCTGGAGTTGCCTACCATCAAGCAACTACTCAAATCTATGGTTACGGACTATTTCACCGCCCTCCCACGTCATTCTAACCCTCTTATTAGAAAAAATGCCACCTACCGGTGCTGTAGGCACAATAAGCCTCGAAAGCGTCGGCCTCGGAACGTCTTAGACGAACCGGACGACCCGATCACGGTCGCTATGATAGCGGCCCTCCAATCACGACTCACCGACACAAACACACACAACACGATCACCGCCGGCGGTAACACAATCATTTCTTTGTTGCGTCGTCGTCGTAAAAATCGAAATCCCCACCGTCCCCGGGGGGGTTCGTCGCGATCTCTGCCCACTCTTTTGCCTTCTGGCGCCTACAGACGCTACCGGCACATCGCTGGCCGATTCTCACCGATCCCCACTACCCAATCGTAGCCCGCGTAGTCCCAGCAACGCCCATTGCCGAGGTCCGTACCCCTTAGGGGTGCCCCTTGGGCAGGTTGCTTAAGCTCATGCATTGGTTCGGTAGACCTACCAGGGCGCTTCGCCGTCACTGGTGTGGTCCCCCCATAGTCCGCAGTAATAAGCAGTCGATGCTCCCTGAGCAATGCTGTATTGGTCAATTCGAAAAAAAAAAAAAAAAAAAAAAAAAAAAAAAAAAAAAATATGGGACCCATATCGAAATCGCGAAAAAAAATCTGCTGTTCCATACAAACCTACTCGACCTAAATGTATGGGACAGCAGATTTTTTTTTTGCGATTTCAATATTGGTCCCATAGAGAAAGTTGTTCAGTTTGATGGTCTGATCATCCCCTTAAAATAGTTTCACCTAATTCTGTTAGACCTTATATAGGTCCCACTGCAGGGCATAGGCTCCGGGAGGGTGCTGGGCGATAGTCCACCACGCGGACCAAATGTGGATTGATCGACTTCACATACTCGTATGCATCGGATTTTCATCTTCAGCGTTTGCGGGTTTCCTCACGATGTTTTCCTTCACCGTTTAAGAGCAGTCGGTTTTACGCACTTAAGTTAGAAAAACTAATTGGTACGGATAAAACGGATTCGAACCTGGTCCTCAAGATTGAGTTTCCATAACTCTACTAGGCTTATAAGCATTTAGAAACATATATAATAATAAAATTACTCTACGTTATGAATTTAAAAAACACATTTTATAGAAAAACTCGTTATCTCAACTTAACTAGATATTAATACAAAAGTTCTATAATGTACCTAGATATTTATTTAGCGCTACGATATTGCTTCTCTCCTCGAGGCATCCATTGTCGCCCCTACAAGAAATTGCCTTTATACGCTAGAGTACACAAATGCGAACGAATTACATCACACTCATTCAGTTGATATGTTGCAGGGAAATTGTTTTACACAGCCCTATGTTTCATACAATTATTTACATAACATGCCACAAAAATCTATTACTTAAGGCGGTTGCAGAGGGGTCAATTTTATACAAAACTTTGACGCACAATACGCGTAGACGGTATTAATATAAGTAACTTTGTATAAAGCTTTATAGGTATCTTCGTAATTATTTTATAAATTGCAAATGTTATTTGTGACGCGGCATCTAGATTTTCTAAACTATTTTTCCATATATAAAATATTACTTTTATTAATTCCGTCTACGCGTATTGTGCGTCAAACTTTTGTATGGACTGAAACCACCGTAAGGCATTTAAAAATGCGGCAATCAAGTGCAAGCCGAATTTACGTGACGCCTTACAGAAATATACATACTATGCTTTTGGTATATGTGATGTGAAATATAGAAATGAATGCTTCAGACAATCAAACAGAACAAATTTTTCTACGGGACAAAGTTTGAAATCCCAAAATAAAATCTGCTATTTCATAATTTAGGTCATGTAGTTATTCTAATTTTTTATGGAGCAGCAGATATATTTCGCAATTTTAAAGTAGGTCCCGTGGTAAAATTTGTTCTGTTTGATGGTCTGAAGCACCCTGTTCGATATTTAATGCATTTAATTCTACACCCTACTAGGTAGGTTTACGAGTAGCAATTTTACTTCAAAATAACTTCATTTGTGTGGAACAAAGTATATATGTAGGCAACACTATGCGTTAATTAAAAAGCTCATATACATAAAAACAAAACATGAAACATAAAGTTACGTAAGGAAATTATCATACAAGTAGCACACAAAAAAATACCAAATTGAAAAAAATACATAACAGTTTAGGATTGTGCATATGAAAATGTATGAGACTATAGAGATTAGCAGATTCCCAGTTCTCTTAACTTCGATGATGATTTCGAACAACAAAACTCGTCTTACGAATGCCTCAATAACCCAATTGAACACAATCCTCTATGTTTGAGCATAAACAATGTAACTACGGACTGATAATTACCAAACACATGTAACCGCGAGTTTCAATCGAAATCCCCTTTCTCCCACCATCACAAACTCATAATTTTAATTAAGCAGTGCTTAGCGGTCGCTTAATAATGCTAGAGCAAATACGACTTCTAATCCTATTACACGACCATTTACGAGCAGTAGGTGCTTGCCCGCAAATCGTTAACTCGTAATGACTGCACTATTTAGCCGGATAATAGACTCTCTACAAGTTCATGCTATTGTTACCTCATTATTGCTTTTAGATGGACCCGAAGCTACTAAGCGCTTCGCATTGTGCATTCAGGCGTTAAACGACTTGGTTTGTAATGCTTAGTGCTACGCTATCTGTGGTAACTGACTTCTGTCAGCGGATACCTTTTGTAATAACGAAAAAGGAGTCACGTTGCAGGTTCTGACCCGAGCACTCGTCTCGCGTTGATTTCGCGCGTCGCGTTTTTGCCTGCCACGAGGCACCGCAATCCTCAATCTCTTCTTGTTCTTGAGCAAAAACAATCCCTGAGATTGGGATAGATTCGGGAGAATCACTGGGAATAAACACTTGCCACTGGCGGAAATGCAGTGCTAACGCACAAGCAAGAGTTCATTAATATTATAAATTAAAAACCCCAAAGATAAAGAATATGAATAAATAAAAATAATATGAAGCAAAACATAAAAGCAGTACTTGTCATTTATTCAGTTTTATGACAAACGTCCATTTGAATACGCGTATTTCATTATGTCTTTGGTTTATACCACGTTTTTACCATTTATACAGGGTGAATTTGATATCATTAGCATCCTTTTAAACAAAGAGTCTACCCATCAAACTGAACAACTTTTACTATGGGAGCCACGCCCCGATGGGTGAGTGGGATGGAAAAGAATTTCAGCATTTTCAATGTTTTTAGTTGGTTTATATTACTACACGTACTTAGGTTTGTGTAGTCTAGTCTCGGACACTTTTTTCGATAATTTTGTACTAGACCCGGCGTCCATAGTATTCTACGTCAATGGGAGAGTGGGTTGATTTGATTGAACAAAAGTGGTGTTATTTTTTAACTGATATTGCCGTTCTTTAGTTTCAGGCCAATGTAATAAACAATTTATCATTACATACTATGGGACTCCTAAAATTGATTTCTTTCTAACCTTTGTTTAAGTATGTGTTTATATTTGTTAATCCAACTCAAAACGAGCGTTTAGGTGGACGTTATTTGACATTGGAAATGTCTTTTCGTTCGCTCCAGTATAGGCTCCGATTTCACGAAAAAGTGCGATCCCCTTATATCTCGGAGAGTTGTGAAGATATGATATTCAAAAAAAAGCTCAAAAGACGCGTATTTATGAGAGCTGTAAGGTGCAAAAAGAGTTATTCCAGAAAATAAAAAACGAAAAAAGTTATGGCCAAAAAAGTGAGAATTTTTTTTTCAGAATTTTTGTTTTTGGCGTTGGATATTTTGGAAACGAAGAATGATATCAATAATTTGAGTAAAACTCCTCTGGAAAATTTAGTCAGCTACAATTTGAGTCTAAAACAAAGACGATCGGGTTAAGGGTTTGCCCTGTAGCTTAACCTTTTTGAGACAATATTTTTTCGAATTCCGTAGATTCATTTCCAATGTGCTCGATAGTCGTGTGAGGCACGAAATCTGTGAATTTTTATTTGGACTGACACATGTGTCCTATCTTAATGAATTATTGACGGAATAGAATCAAGGTAACATTGGACTAAACAACAGGATACAGTACCGACTGTGTTCGTCACACAAATAAGGATGAGATAAATTTTTAAGTACATATGCGGAGTTCATACTATTTGGTAAATTTTACCAGTCACTGTCGTCACTATAATTAAAGATATTTTGTATCTCTCGTTTTTGTCTAGTGATGTGTAATAATATGTTAATTAAAATAACATTTACAGACTTGCTCTAACATATAGGGTCCTACTTAATATGCTGACACTTTTTAAGGGGATGATCAGACCGTCAAACTGAATAACTTTCTCTATGGCACCAATATCTAAATCGCAAAAAAATCTGCTGTCCTATACAAAACTGCAAACCTACTCCACTCCAGCCAAATGTATGGGCTGATTGTTTGGTCCCATAGGTAAAGTAGTTAAGTTTGATGATCTGATCATCCCCTTAAAAAAGTGTCAGCATTTTATAAAGGACCCCATATTTTTCAACACACTTGCTCGTCGAGTGACTCTTACCGTACCACGTTTAGGTTCATAATACAGTTTATAAAGCACGGTGCGCTTTATTACCGCACTAAATGCCTACGCGCACATAACTAATTCGACCACAGGCGCACGGTGCGGGAAGAAAGAAATCTGAGCGAAATTTTTCACAAATATTTGTCTAAGCTATTTGTGAAATTTTATTTATTTTTTCCTTGCAAATGTGTTGAAAAACGTCGTATGAAACGCGTGAGCGTTGGTCTTTACAATCTTGGTTCGTTTACAGCTCTCGCCTACGGCTAATAGTGCTGAAATCCATCCTCGACTGTAATGAACCACCTTCTCATACTGTAGGTACTTTTATGTTAAAATAAAGTTGGTATATAGTGAACTTGCTCTCAGAATATATTCAACCCTTCCTAAAGTTTTTAATTTGCTTAAAAACTCATTAATTTAATTATAAATCGAGATAACGAAGGCAGCACTCAATTAAGCGGTAATTCTGTTACATACAAATGAAACACATTCACTCAGGCTTAAACAAAGCTCATAGAAAATCGGATTCAAAAAGAATCAAAATGCGGTTCTCTCAAAATAAGCAGAAAATAGTGAAGTTAGTTTGTCCGCTCAGCTATTCCAAGTTCCTATTCTGGCCCAAGCCCGACGGGCTAGCCGCTCTAAATTGAAATCTAGCAGAAATAGATCGTTTCTAAGTTAGATAGTGAAATGACAACTCTTGTGGACATGGTTTCGTGAAATCGCTATTCAAATGGCTGCTTACAATGTGGTCTAAAATAATACAGGATGTAAAAAAACCCTAATAATACTTAAAGGGCACCCCTTCAGATCATCAGACTGAACAACTTTAACTATGGAACAAGCATCGGAATAGCGAAAAAATTTCAGCTGTTCCATATATTTTGTATGAAACAGCCTTTTTTTGCATCATCGTGATTTCGAAGTTGGCTCCATTGTGAACGTTGTTCAGTTTGATGGGCTTTAGCAACCCCTTAAGTATTACTTAGGTGTTTTGTTACACCCTGTAGATCTATAGAAAGCGAGAGACGAGGTATGTCAGGACAGGACCAAAGTGGAGATCCATACCATAGTCTCTGTGTGGGTAATCGCCGCGCCGTTCAAGTAACTATGTATAAAGGGTGCAAAATTAAATGCATTACAAACTAAAGGGTGCTTCAGACTATCGAATTAAGGCGGTTTCAGTCCATACAAAAGTTTGACGCACAATACGCTTAGACGGAATTAATAAAAGTAATATTTTATATATGGAAAAATAGTTTAGAAAATCTAGTTGTCGCGTCACAAATAATATTTGCAATTTATATTATAGTTACTAAGATATAAAGCTTTTAAAATTTTGTATGAAAAATTTCAAAGCTTTAAATTTTCGTAATTATTTTATAAATTGCAAATATTATTTGTTACGCGGCATCTAGATTTTCTAAACTATTTTTCCATATATACAAAGTTACTCATATTAATACCGTCTACGCGTATTGTGCGTCAAAGTTTTGAATAAAATTGAGCCCTCTGCAACTTTTACTTTTACTATGGGGCTAACTTTGACATCTCGAAAAAAAGTCTGCTGTGTTTTACGTTTTAGTCGAATAGTTATTGTAATTTTCTATGGAACAGCTTATGTTTTTATTGGGATTTGAAAGTTGCTCCTATATCCCATACTAAAATTATTACATTTTCATCATCTGAAGCACCATGTAAAGTATGTAGGTATCGCTTTTATGTTTACATCCTGTATTAGTTATCTATAGTTGTCGAAGTAATATTATTCTCAAGTGACTAACACTGTGAAAAAGTAGGACTTTTCCTTTGAGTAATTTTACCTCGTTTAAAACTAAGGTAGGGTATAACATCTGATGCATCGAGATTGGACCTCATTATTTTGTTCATGCATCTTCTTTGAACACATTTACCCACAGGCACAGGCCCTGTACCCGGACTTTCGATGTTCGATATATCGCCACTGTTTCGGTCCGCACTTAATTGTAATAGAGTTGACATTGGAACGAAAACGTTCACGCAATTGCGAAGTTCGAATGTCCGGGTAGAGGCCCTTAAGTGATATTTTTGAATCGTGAGAAGAATGATGCATAATCTCCATAGTTTATTTTGACGTTTTCTACTGCCGACTTGGACGTGTGATTTTCAAAAATCGCACTCCAGTTCACTTGCTCATAATTGTAGCGATAAGTACCTATATTATTATGAATCCATGCTATAACAGGGTACGCAAGTGCCGGCCTGAGTCCTTGCTTCCATTGTTCCTAAGCTGATGTCACGCGATAAATAATTATGTTGGAATTGTAAGTATATCTGACAGATTTTTTTAATAGATTTTGATAGAGTTCAATAAGGTACAATTGCACAACTATCTTTTTTAGAACAATAATACGTATAAGCACAAAATGTGACAAAAAGAAAAGACAAATGAAAAAGAAACTGAGCAGGAGTGCGATTTTTGAATCTCATATATACGTTGAATTCCGCAGTTGAAAATGTATTATCCATCTTTCTACTGCTGATTTGACCTTCAAAAATCATACTCCAGGAGTGCTAAAGAAATGAAAGATGCATATGTCAGCGAATAAGATTCTAAAATCGCACTCCACGTGCGACTTGGACTCGCGCACAGAGGTTTCCGTACCACCACATTTAAAACAATTAAAAAAAAATCAAAAACCCGTCTGCGTAAAAAGTAAAATTTAATTAAAAACATAAAAGAAAAAAAAGAAGTCTAGTAGTCTAGAATTCTGAAGTAATATTGAAGCGACTTTAGAGTTAGGATGGACGGAGAGCGTAGGCTAATAATAATATGATCCCGTTGCATAGACTTATATATTTATACCTATGTCCCGTTGGCACCCTTTGGGTACAGAACCCTAAAAAACGTGTTGTGTTAACTCATTGTTCTTCCCCGATTATTCGATGCGTCTTGCTGCAATCACAATAAAACGTATGTTTGGCTCAGTGGTTGCAATATTGAAGTGGCTACAGTGTTGCCAGATCCAATTTTCGAAAAACGGGAGGTGTACCGATAAAAAACCAGGAGATGTATGGGCGATATTATGAATAAATCGGGGGAAATATTTTTCTTTAAAATTAATCAAATAAAGTCTTTTAATAAATGTTTTTATTGTGTTTTTTAAAAACTTTTCGTTAAGGTGGTTTCAGTCCATACAAAAGTTTGACGCACAATACGCGAAGACGGAATTAATAAAAGTAATATTTTATATATGGAAAAATAGTTTAGAAAATCTAGTTGCCGCGTAACAAATAACATTTGCAATTTATGATATAATTACGAAGATATAAAGCTTTTAAAATTTTGTATGAAAAATTTCAAAGCTTTATATCTTCGTAGTTATTTCATAAATTGCAAATGTTATTCGTTACGCGGCATCTAGATTTTCTAAACTATTATTCCAGATATACAAAGTTACTTATATTAATACCGTCTACGCGTATTGTGCGTCAAAGTTTTGTATAAAATTGACCCCTCTGCAACCGTCTTAACTTCAAAATAATAGCAATTGCAATTTTTTTTAAATATTTTTCGTGTGCAAGATCCCTGAAATTTCCTGCGTCGATAGTTTGCTACGTAACTTTGTCTTCGTTATATTCACCTGTGAAAACAGTCTTTCTACAGATGCACTTGAGTGTGGCAAGCACATAAAACTATTAGGCTACGTATTTTACAAAGTTATGTACCTACATATTTAACATTACATAGGATTTCATTTTCTTCCGTTTTACGCATTTTTTTCGTAAATAAAGTTGTTCTTAAAAAATCGGGAGAATCCGGGACATCGGGAGACATTGACTAAAATTGGGAGATATCCCGGAAAATCGGGAGACCTGGCATCACTGAGTGACTACAAAGAGTAAGTAATTATGTTTAGCTGGTATAATAACCGAGCACTATTGCATCAACTTTTCCAGTTATGTGAGAACATGATTACGAATGCTTTCCATACCTTTGATTAAATTAAAATAGGAAGATTGGTAACGTTCTTGCATTACGTACTCGAACAATGGATCTGGTACATGCACAAGAGACACTCACACAACTAAGGTTAATTTTAGACATCAAGAATGAAAGAGACTGAATGACGTAATCAGGTGGTGCGCGAGGAAGAAGAGGTATCGCCGCGTGTACTCATTCGGCTCGCTTTGTAAAATCAACACGCGGGCTGGCAGAGCGATAGCACGTGGCCATTTAGCTTAACTTGTCATACACTTACTTATTGTATATCTTTGTCCCGTTCTGCAAAATGGCGATGGAATCGAGACATATTTTTTCAATAAGAAATTTAACGTTTTCATATACTTACGAGTGAGAAGTGTGATTTGTTTTTTTATTTTTGAATGATTTGTACATCAAGTAAAAGCACACGACGACGTTGTGGTTCATTTATTCTGACTAACAAAAAAAGTATCTCTATCACGCACGCGTGTCATGCGAATGCCGCTTGGACTGAGTCAATTAGGCGACGAGGCAGGGGCTCAATTTATGCGAACCATGCGCTAGAGGCTATGTAGTCACCTTTCTTCCTATTTTAATTTAATCAAAGTTCAATACAGACCTTTTTTTCCTTTTTTAACACATTTACTAATCAAAATCAATGACATTTCGAAGAATCGAACCAGAAACTATCAAGGCCGTTTGCACGGGACGGCCGCACTATGGAACTATAGGTAGGTATATTTTATTCTGTGGATTTTAAACACGGGCAGTACATAAAAATGTATGCATTTCCTACATTAAATAAATTATAAAATGTATGTTTTCGGCCTACCCCAATGGGAAAGACGCGTGACGTTATTGATAGGTAGAAGTTTTCCGGAATCCACGCGGACGAAGTCAAAGTCAAAACCTAGTAACTACAGAACTTAATGCTTGTATGTTTTTGTACAGCTTTGTTTATGTATTAACACTAATAAATAATTGGTATCACGACATAATGTAGGTAATACAGGAGCAGTGAAGAACTTTATTTAGAGAACTTGTAAGTAAGTAAGTAAGTCATATTGTTGTTCTTGTTAAGTTGTAACAAACTAAAAGTAAAATATTACCGGTTGGATCCTACTTCAGAGTAAAAATATTTCTTGCCCTTCTATTCAACTGACATAAAAATATTGTTATTCGTAGCTATTTGTATGTACAAGAAGTTATCATAAAAGTTACGCGAGGCCTTTCCCGTAATTAAATTTAAACTTCATTGACGTCACTGTCTCGGTTAAGTAACAAAATCTTCCACTGGAAAACATTGTCAATCGTCGGTAAATCCAATAGGGTAATTACAATGACTCCATTTTGCCGTGCCGTATTATGATTCGATGCCCGTCCAGGCTGACTTATACCAATTTCGAAATTTATGTTCGGTTTGTAACTCCACTAGCTTTTAGGCATATAATTTCGAGACATCTATTGTATCCACTGTGTTTTTCTGTGGCTGGGACGGAAAATTATGACGCTACGTTGTATCATCCACTGTCCATTACAAGTGGCGACGGGCGCACTCCCCGTCACACTGGACAGAGTTTCGGTACTTACTAGTGAAACGTGGATGTTCTGAGGTTTCAGAATATCTCTGACTACCTTCTTGGGGAATATAGTCGTGAGCTTATGCCATTTAGATACTTATTAGGCCGATCAAACGAAGCCTATCGCTTAATTGGTTCTCTTTTTACCTCAAATAAATTTAATTTTTTTTCTAAATAGGCTATTTTTAAATTATATGAATATTATGTATTATTTTAAGTTTATACTAACAACTGTGTCTGAATTAAAATTTAGTTTTTTTTTACTTTTTGGTGCTCTTCTTCGGACACTTTTGAGCGCGGACCCTACGTCCATTAGTTGGTAAGTCAACGGTAATTATTTTAATCCATAGTTACTATATTAGCTGGGAAGGAAAATGAAGACGCCACGTTGTATCATCATCTCCTGTCATTATCCCATACATGGGGTCGGCCATTGACTTACACTCTACATTAATATTAAAATGGTAATTTCCCAGACTTACTAGCCTTGAACATTTGTCATGCTCATATAATATAACGACTATAATAATAGAGTTGACCATAAACGATACTAGTAACTGACGTCAGAGGAATACCTAAAACAATTAATTATCTACGCAAATTGCGGTTGTTTGTTCTTTTTTATGTACCAATCCGTTGACATTTTTATATTTATACACCTGGTAGGTATACCTATAAGCAATGACTACTACTTTTCCAGAGATATACTAGATTATATTTTTCGTTCGTTAACCTTGAAAGATTCAATGTAGAACTTGTCTGTGGTAGAAACATTCAATTTGGATATAGGGCAGAGGTTAGAGCAGAAAACAAATGAACACGAAACTGAACAACATTTGACATTGTTATTAATATACTTTTATGGTCTTTGGAATAAGAATGATTATTATAATGAATCTAATGGTTAACCAATTCGCATTGGGCACGCGTGGTGGACTAATGCCCCTACACCAAAGAGTAATATAAGTATATTAGAAAAGAGAACCCACTCGTGGCAACATTTTGCATCCACCTTATGTCAAATTGAAGGCTAGCTAGCGCCATCTATATTTCACCGACAATAATTCAACCTATACTATACATACCTACTTATATCTACTCATACCAATGGATATTATTGTTTTTAATGCTAGTTTTCGTTCAATCCCGCACCGATCGAGTGAAATTCCAGTATCCTTACTATTCCCGTAATCTAAACATTGGTAAGAGAACAACAGAAACTCTAGAACATCACTAAATCTGCACGAAATTGAACGAAAACTACAAACAACCCGTACATTACGCAAGATAGGTAGCCATTTTGTGATTTTGTCAATTTGACATAGACAGTAAAATCTTTTTTTTCATAGTTCTGGGAAATATTTACTCCGCCTGCCCTACACCCTCCCTGAGGGTAGGCCTATGCTCTGCAGAAGAACTTTTATACGCTGATGATGAATGGTTAAGAATCTCATGAAAAAAAAAAGTTTCATGTATCCTGTAATTTTTTTATTATTGTTATTTATTATCAAATCCAATATAATGAATTAATGATACATAATTATTCTGTTAATATTTAAACTGGCTACCTACTACGGTTCAGAACATACAGCTAGGAAGCTAAGACGGACGGACGGACAATATATGCTTAGTAATAGTGTTCCGTTTTCACCCTTAGAGTACGGAACCCAAAATAACCTACCAAGCGCAAGCCAGAGACACACTTGACCAGTTTTTATTATTTGTTGTTTTACCTTATAACTATAATCAAACTAAGTTTGACGTTTGTATGTATTGCCGCTTTTACGATGGAGCAAATAAAAAAACCTTGGGGGAAAAAACACGTTTCTTGTAGGGAAAAAAAATTCCCTATAATGTTCCCCCTTACATTTTTTTTATTTTTTGTCATCAAATCCAATATAAATTAATAATACATATTCTGTGAAAATTACAACCGGCTATCTATTACGGTTCAAAAGATACAGCCCTCTTAAGCTAGGACGGACGGACGCACGGACAGCGTAGGCTTATGAATAGGGTTCTGTTTTCACCCTTTGGGTTAAGGAAACCAAAATAACGAACTCAACTGTCGTGACAATTTGTCGCTACAGAGTTATCTAATTATCTTTGACAGGCCTCGTGCTAAAAAGATCTACTATTATATATCGTCTATTTATGCTTGGCAACCTTCTCATAGTATGAAACCATTAACCTAGAACCATCTCACGGCCAATTCCTCACAAAATTCACGTAATTGTTTAAACAAAACAAGTCGTAATCCTAAACAAACGGACACCTTGGTCAGTGCACCCACAGGCATAACTATGTAAATAACACCGCATTGCTAAAATATTCATGTTTTGCGTTCCTTCGGTAAGGTCGACCAGTCACGAGTAACAATTAGTTTTTGTAGTTTTATCGAGTATCGGATATCGATACGATAAGATAAAACTTGTTAGCTAGTGATTTCCGCGTAGTGAGTAACGGTAAAGGCATTGTTATGTTTAAAAACTCCTTTCACTAATGCAAAAGGTCAGATATTGTAAGGGTCCTCGTAAATAGCCTGCCCTTTATACCCTTCTCAATCTTGTTATAATTGTTTTTCCATTTTTATTTCGAATAGAATTAAAATTTTTATATCGATAGATACTGAAAATAGTGACATTAAATAAAATTACAAATAAAATGTTTTAAAACTAAAGTAACCTAGGATATTAGGGTACCCAGAACGCTGGTCGCGTTTCCTCGCTAAACTATGCTTTGCTTTCTTGATGAGTAAATAAAGAATATTTACATTATGTTATATCATGACGGATTTTTAAGAGTACGGCCAGAGAATCAAACTGAACAACTTTCTCTACGGAACCAACATCAAAATCGTAAAAATAAAACAGCTGTTTCAAATAAAAACTGCAATCCTACTCGACCCAAATTTAGGACAGTAGATTTTTTGTTCGTGATTTCGATATTGGTCCCGTAGAGAAAGTCGTTCAGTTTGATGGTCTCATCATCCTCTTAAAAAGCCGTCAGCATTATTAAGGTGGACTCTGTCTGTCTATTGTTTATTACTGCCGAATAATTGGCTGGGTTCTCTACACCTTGGAGACGACAGACCTAGAGCAAAGTTAAATTAAATAGGCTAAGGGAACGTAGGGGGTATCGAACTTGAATCGGCTTACAAAGTGCCTGGTGACTAGGTGAAGGAAGTCTTAGGGTTAAGTGAGATCAGAATTAGCAGGGTTCTGCTACAGTAAATTCGTTTGAGGCATATAACTTGAATTAGGGGAAATCTCGTATAAGTTAATTAAAGGTATACCCATTGACTTGCTAGTACAATGGACACCGGGGCCTAATACAAAATCTTGATGTAAATACGTGTAGCACAAAGAAAAACATTGTAGTTGTTGAAATTCTTTTTTTCTTTTGGCTTGCATAGTTATTTCAAATTTTCACAGCACTGTCAACATTGTCATGGCATGATATGTGAGTAGTGGCTCGATTAAATGAAGACTTGCGCGCAATTGTTATTCTTTTTGCGTTTTGTTACTCTTTTGGGTTTGAACACTTTTGAGTGCGCACCCAAAAATGTAAGTAAGTATCTCTAATCAATGTTTGTGAGAAAAGGCATTACCTATTTGTTACTTATTTATCTACATGTAATTAAAATAACACTGATATTTGATTTAGTTTAAATAAAACTACATAATAAATAGGAAGGTGATTCAAATTACTTTAAACACGTAGCTTAACTTAAGTACAGTGTAATAGCTTCTCTTATCAGTTATCACGAAGTTATATAATGTGAATTTGTTAATCAACTAACCTATTTGCATACTCTATTTTGGACAAGGAGGTCTAATTATTTCTGTCCGGAAAAAGCGTCATACAAAAATTATGGCAATATAATTGGTAATATGGCATGTGATGAGGACTAACGATGCGAAGATATTAAGTGTCATTTTTTTTTGAGGTGACTATTACAGCTCTGCTCAGGGAGCAACTACTGCTTTTTATTACGGTCTATTGGAGGGACCACGAAAGGTCTACCGAGCCAAATGAATGAACTTAAGCAACCGACCTAGGGGCACCCAGAGGGGTACGGACCTCGGCATAGGACGTTGCTGGGGCTACGCGGCGGATTGAGTAGCTTGGATCGGTGAGAATATAAGTGTCATACTACAAGACTAGTGTAATTGAATATGGCTGCCTGCATGAAGAGGAGACGACAAAAGAAAAGATGGATGGACTGTGCCAAAGATGTGTAGAAAAGTAGTGGACGCTGAAACGATGGCTTAAAGAGAAGAATGGAGGAAGACGACATATTGCGCCGACCCTCACGAACGATATTAATGTAAAGTCAAGTCAATGGCCGACCCCATATAATGGGATCATGACAGAAAATTATAATGGTAATATCGTTTTATTTCAAACCTTCTATGATGTTACAACGTAGCGTCATAATTTTCCGTCCCAGCCACAGAATAATATAGTACCTATGGATTACAATATTTGCCGTAATATTTTATCTAATCTATCGTCTAAGGATTACCAATGCATCTAGTACAATACGTAATTTTGATAATGCAATGTTTTATTTTCTTGTAAGATAACTATGTAAATTATGCAGCTAGTAAAAGGATTAAACTATCATTAATTTGAATCATCTTAATAATTATTATCACAATTATGTAGGTCACGTTAATCAAACGAAAGTAAATGAGAATTGTTCAAACATAATTTATTTTGGTCTTACATCATAACTTAATCTATTATTTACAATAATACACCTAATAAACGTAAATATGATTATTATTAACAACTTTATTAACAATAATTAAGTGGATTTAACTGCGAGAGCGCCCGAGAATTGCATACAAACGGAGTTTTCCAATATTAATCAGTTAAAGTTAAACATTTTTTAAACACGATCAAGAAAATAAGTATCTGTGTCTGTTTTTTGACAGAGTTCCATTAGAATATACAGGGTGTAAAAAACACTCTAGAAAAATTTAAAGTGATGGTTTAGTTACTAACCATCAAACTGAACAATTTTCACTAGGGAGCCAAAATCGAGAAAAAATAAATGAAATCAGCTGTTTCAAACAAAACTCCAGTAACCACTCGACTCAAATGTAGAGTCAAAAGTTTAGACCATCAAATCTATTTAGTATTTAATGGGGTGGTTTAGAGTCTAAACCATTATTAGATAGATAGATAGAACTATAGTTTATTTTCAATGCTAGGATTAAATTAAAATTTGTATGGAACTCTTTGAGCCATGGTAACTTTGAATGGAAATCTGACAAAATACAGACACAGAAATTCATAGGTCATCTATAAAAAAAATGCATTGACTTTAAATAGTTAAAGACGAATCTTCGTTTGTATGGAGCGCGCTGCAATGACTAGGTATACTCTTAAAGACTACAAACGATTTGAATGGTAAGGCGTGGTGGTCGGTTTGATGAAATCAAAATTTATTTGATTCGTGCGTACGATTTCACGATAGTTGATTGCTGATAGTTTTGGCGTACGGGTCCTATCTGGACTGTTGAAGTCCACTTCGTAGATACCGAATTTGGAACTGAAAAAAAACGTTTCTATTGTACATATCTACTTGAACACACTCACACACACTTGTTTAAATTTGAAAAGGCGCAGGTTTGTAATAAATTAATCATCATGGATCCATTTAAAGTTCGGGGAATGTGGTTTTTTTAATTACCTACCGAAATAGTCCATTAGCTTTGTAAAAAATACTATTAAAAACTAATAATGTAGGTATTTATTCTGTCCTACGTTTAATGGACTAAGTATTTATTTCTATTTTTACAATTCTTATTATGAATATGTTTGACTAATTGCCACATAAAAAAATAGTAAAATCACGTTTAGACTGTAACCAAGACATCCATCAATGTACACGTGTAATTTATCGCAATAAATGGTCTGGCCCTGTACCCGGACTTTCGATCTTCGATTATATCGCGACCGTTTAGGTCCAAACTTCATTGTAATAGAGTTGACATTGGAACGAAAATGTTCACGCATTTGCGAAGTTCGAACGTCCGGGTAGACCCCCAGAGTGTCATATCTAAATATAAGAAATGAAATTTACAACTAGTAATTTATTTTAAACAATCTTCAATTTGAATTGATATGAACAATATTTTTTAATAAAAAGGTTTACAAATAAGGCGTTTTCAGAATTTTTTTTTACAAAAACACTGGAAGGAAGCGTTTCCATCGTAAAAATTTTACTGTCGGATCAAAATAGTTCCGTTTTTTAAATCCCTTATTTTAGGGAGCAATTTGTTTTGGTTTTTCTCGACTTTTAATATTGCCATCTATAGATTTTTCGTTTAGTCTTAGAAAACACCGCATTACATTGTTGAGTGACACATAGGCAGACTTACACTTAATTGCAGAAACGCTCATTAAAGTTAATCCTCCATTAAATCTCTTGCTGTCACTTTTTGTCTTGTTGACGTAGTAAAAACTAGCAAGAGATTTAATGGAGGATTAACTATAATAAGCGTTTCTGCAACTGAGTGTTAGTAGGCAGATAGCATAATAAAAAAGAAACAAAGGGACCGCAACGCAACCGAGATCTTTATTTATTAATTCAGCTCTACAAGAATTATAAAAACCAGTCTGTCAATCGTGCCTCACGATATACTGGATCATTTATTTATAAAAACCGTTAAGATCATTCGTACCATAAAACTGTTTAGTAATTAATTCGTAATTAAAACGGAGAATCAATGTTTACTAGGTAATTGTTTAATAAACCACGCGCTTTTAGAGTTCCGTATTAAATTTTTTAATGTGGTACGCCTATGCTTAGATCAAAGTAAAATTAATGGATAGGCCCAAAGCGCTTTAAGTTAAAGCAAGCAACAACTAGCACACTTCAATACAAACTAGCGCACTTGGTCTGTCATCTCAGTACATATTTGAAGTAAAACTGTCAATTGTTTTGCCCCATTTTTCTGGTTTGAAATGTTCGCGTAAGGCCTATCCATTAATTTTACTTTGATCTAAGCGCCTAAGGAACCACTTTCGTGTCAGAACGTCACTGTTCGTGTCTGTCAAAATGTCAAAATCACAACTCACGGACTATTGATCCGAAACTACTACTTGACGATAAAATTAAACAGGATGTTTGTTAAAGAACGAAGGTTAAAGAAGAAAACTAAAAAATACAATTTAAAAAACCCTTTGTCCGCACAACATTTTACCAGATTTTATGTCAGCTATCAAACAAACAAACAATCAAACAGACGGACAAAAAATCCAAAAATTGGTGATTTGAAATCAGGGACACCTAAATACCACATCGTAACTTTTTTTGTTAATATCTTCAATGTACAGACACACTTCTGTTACAGTTTTATAATAGTTATAAGATAATGTTTACTCATATTAATGAGGTATCGATTGAATGAGAATTATCTCGAATGCATTAGGTTTCATAGTTGCTATGTATGTTATGTGAGTACAAAACATATCATATTTTATGGCTTGTTACGGAACACTGTTTTTATTGTGAACCAATTAATTCAAACAGTTTATGATTTACTCTAATCACTACGAATTTTTTACAATCAAGGCAAGATAATTATTATTTAACGACTTATTGTTAATTCTTAATTGACTCGCTAATTACCATCAAGTACTAAAAAAATAATTGTAACTATTATCTTCTAATTGATCGTGAGCTTTTTTGTCACCTTTTTGCGCACAACTATCAGTCTTTTAAACTATTATAAAACTGTAACAGAAAATGTGTCTGTACATTGAAGATATTGACAAAAAAAGTTACGGTATGGTTTTTAGGTGTCCCTGATTCCATATCACCAATTTTTGGATTTTTTGTCTGTCTGTTTGTTTGTTTGATCGAGCATCACGCAAAAATTACTGAACCGATTTTGAATGATTTTGATGAAACTTTTTGTTTGATAGCTTATGATCTGACTTAAAATGTACTATATAAGGTCTAACAACATTAGGTGAAACTATTTTATGGGGATCATCAGACCATCAAACTGAACAACTTTCTCTATGGGACCAATATTGAAATCGCGAAAAAAAAATCTGCCGCACCATACATTTAGGTTGAGTAGGTTTGTATGGAACAACTGATTTTTTTTTCGCGATTTCAATATTGGTCCCATAGAGAAAGTTGTTCAGTTTGATGGTCTGATCATCCCCTTAAAATAGTTTCACCTAATTTTGTTAGACCTTATATAATTTGCACGGACAAAGTCGCGGGTTACCTCTTAATTTTTAAAGTACTAAACAATAGCGTAAATATAAACTTTGACTGAAATTTGATTTAAATTGGTCTCAAAACATGTTTTGGGTTGGTTCGATATAGAATTTGGTTTTCAGTATATAATTTATCTACGTATATTTTGACAATTCGGACAACATTGGAATTGAGATCGCACGTTGCCTATACTTTACCAATAGTGCCAAGGGAAATTTAGTTGTCAGCTGCTATCGATGGTCACGGACAACAACATATACTCTTTATATGGAGATAAAAATCACAACAACCATAAAAACAACATTCCTTCCTACTTAATCCATGTTAAGGTCAATCATCGACCAAGTAAGATTAATGGGTAACTAACTATAACATGATAGGCACAGAATAGGTAATAGTATATAGTTCTACATACAGAACGGCCACTCCCTGCCCCCTCTCGCTTCAGATACCCCACCTCACCTCACACTTTTTGGGGACACTTTAGGAGAGCCGAGCACGGGAATACGCACGGGCGTACGCACCCGTTGGATTTGACATATAAAATTGTTTCTTTTTTTTTAGTTCATAAAAAACATTGGAAAATAACGGTTAATTCACATTTTCAGTAATTCTTTAGCTAAATACTTTTTTTTATAACAGAACGAACAATAAAAAGTATAAGTATCGAAATGAAGATTACGTTAAGGTGGTAGCAGAGGGGTCAATTTTATACAATACTTTGACGCACAATACGCGAAGACTGTATTAATATAAGTAACTTTGTATATATGGAAAAATAGTTTAGAAAATCTAGATGCCGCGTCACAAATAACATTTGCAATTTATAAAATAATTACGAAGATATAAAGCTTTGACATTTTTCATAAAAATTTTTAAAAGCTTTATATCTTCCTAATTATATTATAAATTGCAAATGTTATTTGTGACGCGGCAACTAGATTTTCTAAACTATTTTTTCATACATAAAATATAACTTTTATTAATTCCGTCTACGCGTGCGTCAAACTTTTTTATGGACTGAAACCACCTTAAATGCATCGCGCGGCTTTCAACCCTACACGCAATGTCATGGACAATTTGCACAAAATGCGCATCTGCCGCCATTTCGAAATTCAAAAACATTCTATAGAGTGCCGGATATGTGACAAAGGTAATACTTACGTATATCCGTCCGCCCATTCGAAATCGTCCATCAATGTCCAAGCAAAATAACCTTGAACGTTGCAGTCGTCTTGATACATAGCGAGTAGCAATTGATACAAATATTTGTTGAAATATGATACTCTTCCGTAGTCTTGGGTTCCTCCCCAATCACACATGCCGTTTTCTGTTATTATTATAGGAATATCTTTGCCGTAATTCTTCGTGAGCCAGTTAAGGACTTTGCGGAAGCCTTCTGGATAAATCTGTGAGAAAAACAAAGGTTTAAAATATTAAGAGATAGTTCATAAGTTAACCTTCACCTTAAGATAAAAGTGCGTAGCGCGTGAATGTGAAAATAATAAAATTCTATGTCCGGGTTTTCAAATATTTACTTGCAACAAACAATATAATATAGAACGAAAGGCTATTCAATGCTATCAAGTTTTAAGATCATGACTATCTTATCTTGGGACAAAGGAAAAAAATTGTGACGTCTATAAATCAATCATTTTTACTTCATACATTAATTTTATTGAATATCGTCGTAAAAGACGTTTAATTATACATTCGCCCAATTCCTTGCTATTATTCTACAATTTTAAAAGAGTGATATAATTTTAATGACATCATAAAAAAATCTGACTTCTTTCATTGCCATATATTGACTGTCGCAGACTGATTCCTCGTTTATCAAATGCATATAACGTAATACATAATAATGATTATTTATGTAGCAAATACCTAGCCAATTCTAATGCTACTCTAATGAGAAGATTATATGGCACGTAACGAGCTGTTGTCTCGGCAACAAATATAAAGTACTTGCAATTTCAAACTGGTTTATTTTTAACCGACTTCAAAAAAAGAGGAAGTTCTCAATTCGTCTGCATGTTTTTTTTGTATGTTTGCTACGCCATAACATCGCTGTTTCTAGACCGATTTGGATGATTCTATTTTCATTCTAAAGAGGTTACTCTCGAGTTTGTCTCATTTCAATTTGGTGAAGATCTGATGACGCGCATCGGAGCTACACAACAGAACTCCTCAAAAGTTAACAGCAAAGACTCTACGACTCTAAGTACGTACCGTAAACCATTCAGCTCCAGGTTTCGGCCAGGCGGGATTCTGTTCTAACAGAACTGCTGTGTCATGGTCTACAGATGGAATACTCCACGTCGCGTCTAAGTCCAATGGTGACATCAGGAAAGTTGTGTAGTGATTCAGACCGAAGAAGTCTGAGCTGCCACGAAGAGCGTCCACCTAAAAATGTTTGTGAAAATTTTATTTATGTTTTACGTAGTGGAGTATTATTATAGGCTATTTGTATGATAGATTGTCACTTGAAGTGAATGTGTAATGTTGGTATTGTAGCGGTATTTTCCAGTTTCATCATTGGTATTGTACCTGATGTTGAGTCACCACTTGGCATTTATAAAAAAACTGTGCAGTCGCACATATTGAAAAATTGCTTCAGAAAAATTTAAGGTATTTATTAATATCAAAATGTATGTGCGCTAGCTATTCTTACCTGAGTGTTTAAATTAAAATAAACAATTATCCAAACATCGCCACAAACTTTCACATTCTATTAAATATATATTTCATACCTACATATATTATATGTATAATTGTATATATATATATTTTTTTTTTTGGAGTCGACTATTACAGCTCTGCTCAGGAAGCAACTACTGCTTTTTACTGCGGACTATTGGAGGGACCACGAAGGGTCTACACCCAGAGGGGCACCCAGAGGGGTACGGACCTCGGCATAGGACGTTGCTGGGGCTACGCGGCGGATTGGGTAGCGGGATTTTTTTTTATTACGTTTGGGTTTGCTCTTGACCTCAATCTAGTCCTCAGGACGAAGATGGGGTTGAAGATGTAGCGAGCTCACCCAGAAGAAGCCTATTCACTCGGTTAATCGGTGAGAACGTACATTATATATCTTCACGCCTGCTTCCACTGAGGTAGGCAGAGAAAACAGTACGCTACCTGCCACGATCGATCCTGACAGACCTCTCTACTAATATCCTACTCCTAATAATATTGTAAATGTGAAAGTTTGTGACTATATTTTTCGATGTATGGATGTTTGCATAAAGGGCACAATGGATCTGGACCATTGCATTCTACTTCAATGATCTGGACAATATTTGACACACAGGATAGAATATGTTAAGGATAAAAACAAGATATTTTTTTAAAGTCAACGCAGACGAAATCGCGGTCAACAGCTAAATAATAGTAGTATACACGATACAAACCTCTTCTGTAGAAAAATATGGCAAACGAGATCTTGTGTATCCTTGATGCACACTCATATTGTCAACCCTTTGACGTACCATATCAGGGTAGTCTCCAGCCTCTGAGAAGATCGGGTGTGCGTATATTCCGAACTGATGGAAATAACATTTCGATTAATTTGAAAAATTAAATCATTTTCTTTACATAACTATGCCCATCTTTCTGAGAAGATAAATTATTATCGAATAGCAGCATCATATAATCCTGTGGTGGCAAAGTACAAAAATAAAGTAACAAATTTTGATTTGCGCTGCAAAACCACAAATGTACATATACGTAGGTAACTTTATTATCATCATTGCTATTTTAAATTTCTGCTCTCGCCATTTTGTGGTGTAAAGTACTAAAATATTTGTGTTAGTATTAGATTTCCAGTTCCTTAGGAGAGCAGCATCGTTGCGGAGAGGTATGGAGACTTCAGAAAGAATCATAAGTGTCTGGCTAGGATCCAGACAGGATTCGAATCTGCCAACGACATGCCATGTACCAATGAGTTTTTCTAACTTCTGTATAGGTAATGTATGTTGTTTGTCGAGTATGTTAATATACCTTAAATACTTTGATTTGGATCCATTTTGTTTATCTTTGGCACAGTTTAAGAAGGGCATAACTGGTAAAGCTCTTTAGATTGAGTCTTTGCCTCGAAATATACCTTCTTCTTATCATTTATTGTTATTTTAGCCTACCTACCTTCTGATAGGTAGCTATTATTGTATAAGCTTTGCAAGCACTTTTTCATTTAATTTTAAATTACCATTAGCGGATTCCTGTAATTGGTCTATTCTATGTTCATAGTTTGTAACCATTCGTTTGTAATTTGACTGTTGGTTTCCCGAATAAAAATTTATAAAATTTATAAATTTATAATTTATAAAATTTATAATTTATAAAATTTATAATTTATTTATCCCGTTGAAGCACATAGATTAAAATAATGTCAGGTAGTCTTTTTATTTGTCCAAATTTTCATATTTTGTACGTTCTGTCCTTTGTACCTTAAACAGTTTTTAAAACGTGTTATCATGTAATTGGCGCTGTATAATTTAAATGTTGTTGTATTAGAAATTAAGTAATTTGCTGTTTGATAACCAATAAAGATAAATAAATAATACCACAGCATAACTATATAGTCTTTACAGTACGGCAACGGATGTACTAGCGCAGGGCAACGCGATGGAGGCCTTGCGGGAAAGCGGGCGCCGCGGATTTTCCTGAGAACTGTATCAAGATTTGGGCATTACAACGTAAATACACCGGCGCGCGGCGCGGCGGCGGGGGGCGGCGCATCAAGAGCGTTGCCATACTGCAGGCCTTATAGTTATAATATGGTAATACCAACTGCGTACAAACGATGAAAGAAAAAATCGTGAGGAAACATGCATACGCTAAAGAAGAAATTCTGATGCGAATGTACCATAGCATAGCATAGCATATGCCCCTGTAGTCGGACGTTTATAGGCTAGTGAAGATGATTATGAATGTTCCTTAATAAATGTTATCTTACGTGCATTTGAAGATATCGCTCGGCCGCCTCAAAGTCTTCTGGTTTATTGGTGTCTTTTGGTTCCGCCCAAAATGCATCTAACGTTATACCGATTTTTCCTGGAAAATTTTTAACTATTTGAAAATAAACTAGTTTAAAGTACGATATGAACATGCTTCCAAGGCTACCAGTAAAATATTAGTAATTTGAGCTTTTCGTACAAAATGTTAAACAACGTTTGGTCTTGTATTTTATAGTTCAGTAACAATAAAACAGCATTAAGCGTGATTCGCATTGAGTACATCGCGTTGTTGTGTATCGGTAACTATCGGTATTTCGCGGATATTGAAAACCGACAAAATGACTACATTGTAACATTTTTGTTTTTTGGAAATATGTCGCTTTAAGGTGGTTGCAGAGGGGTCAATTTTATACAAAACTTTGATGCACAATACGCGTATACGGTATTAATATAAGTAACTTTGCATATATGGAAAAATTGTTTAGAAACTCTAGATGCCGCGTCATAAATAACATTTGCAATTTATAAAATAATTACGAAGATATAAAGCTTTGAAATTTTTCATTCAAAATTTTAAAAGTTGAAACCACCTTAAGCCTTGCTAAATTACCTATTACTTAACAGTTATTCTGTGATCACTATTTCAAATTGTTAAAAGTAACTTGGTAATAGGCACTCTTTAAAAAGTAATACGCTAATTGCATTCCGGATTTTAGCATTGGGATGATCATAATTAACATGTTCAATTAAAACGATTGAAATTCGAAATTTATATTCAACGCATTATGCGTTTTGAGGAATATTTAATGTTTGTAACAAACTACGAATAAGAATAACCATAGAAGAACAACTCTAAACAAAATCCACATAATTTTTGTCACTTTTAGAGTTAGTGATTACTTATAGTACCGTAGAAGTTTAAATACAAAATGTTCATATTAGTACCTAACTACTTATACGAGGAAATTTTTGGATAACTGATTTTTAGGAATGGTTTAGAATAGAGATGCTTGATGTAAAAAATATAATTTTCCCACATAAACGGCTGTAAGCTATGAAATTATCATTACAATAATGTCTCTATTCCTTGGACGAATATTCAAATTATATCGTGGTTTTTTTTTTTAAATGACTTGTACTTGGTTAAGCAGAAAAGACGACATAATTAGTAACACTGTTTTCATCTCTTCATAAACGGTAACACAAGGTTCAGAACCTTCTATTTGCGAGTACACGTCTCGTTCTTAGCTAGTTAGGTATTACAGTTACAATCGTGTTTATAGCTACTTTAGAACATACCTTTTTGTTGAGGTCTGAATTTCTTGTCGTAAAGATGGTATGCTCGTGCATGTGCCAACAACATGTAATGGGAACACAAATATTCTCCGGTACCGTGCGAGTTTAAGGCTGGAACGAAGTACACTTTTCCGTAGCCCTAAAAATAACACGGTTTTTAATAAAGGTGTACGACCTTAATCAGTGAGTTAAAAAGAATTTATTTCCACAATTCATAACATATTAGGGTTCTAGTTGTTTTTGGACAATTTCCGCAAAAATAAATTCATTCTGCTGCGTGAGCGTATATGTATCAAGTTTAATGTCAGTCGATGTACTTCAAATCGTTCTTAGCTCGGACCAGTGTAAATCCCGCATAGCTGTCAAAGTAGTGATTCGACATCAAGATTTAGAATTACCGGGTCTAACTTTTTTTTTTCTTGTATTTTTGCGGAAAATATAAAAAAAAACAACAGAACCCATGTATATCCCAAAGAGATTATAAAATATGATCGAATGTTTGTTATCAAATAGATAGATGATTCGATGTGCCCCATAGGATTCTTGTTTGATAGTCGTCTCGTATACATATAACAACAACATGTCGTAGGTTGGAAATATAATTTCCTATTCCTACTTACCTATGAGAAGATTCACCAACAAATTTAATAATTCACACTTACATTATAGCAATGCTGGTGCGGCTCGTTCATTGTTGTCCATATTTTAACAATATCCCCGAACAGGGTGAAGGCAACCCTAGCATAATCTTCGAAATAATCCACCATCTTAGGGTTGCTCCAACCGCCCAAATCCATGAGCGGGGTGGGTAGGTCCCAGTGGAAAAGAGTAACTAAGACTGTTACGTTCACTTTTTGAAGTTCCTCGAATATAGTCCTATAGTATCTTGTCCCATCTTTGCTAATATAGTTGTCTGTTCCTTGAGGCAGCAATCTTTTTGGAACAAAGTCAATAAATTATCAGCTTTATCGCCTTATCGGCACTAATTAGTATGCGAAATGGGAAAATTGCCTGCAGTAGATAAACTTTGATGTAAAATGCAAATCAGATTAGAAACTTAACAATGATTGTTTAGCATAACATCACAATTTTTTATCATGTAACGCTTTCATAATTGTGGAAAATCCTGTTATTGTTTTTATTGCGTAGGAATCTATCTATACTATTATAAAACTGTAACAGGAAGTTTGTCTGTACATTGAAGATATTAACAAGAAAAAAGTTACGATATGGTTTTTAGGTGTCCCTGATTCCATTTCACCAATTTTTGGATTTTTTGTCTGTCTGTTTGTTTGTGTGTTTGTTTGGGTGTTTGTTTGTTTGTTTGAACGAGTATCACGCAAAAACTACTGAACCGATTTTGATGAAACTTTTTTTGTTTGATAGCTAATGATCTGACTTAAAATCTGACTTAAAGACTGTTACGTTCACTTTTTGAAGTTCCTCGAATATAGTCCTATAGTATCTTGTCCCATCTTTGCTAATATAGTTGTCTGTTCCTTGAGGCAGCAATCTTTTTGGAACAAAGTCAATAAATTATCAGCTTTATCGCCTTATCGGCACTAATTAGTATGCGAAATGGGAAAATTGCCTGCAGTAGATAAACTTTGATGTAAAATGCAAATCAGATTAGAAACTTAACAATGATTGTTTAGCATAACATCACAATTTTTTATCATGTAACGCTTTCATAATTGTGGAAAATCCTGTTATTGTTTTTATTGCGTAGGAATCTATCTATACTATTATAAAACTGTAACAGGAAGTTTGTCTGTACATTGAAGATATTAACAAGAAAAAAGTTACGATATGGTTTTTAGGTGTCCCTGATTCCATTTCACCAATTTTTGGATTTTTTGTCTGTCTGTTTGTTTGTGTGTTTGTTTGGGTGTTTGTTTGTTTGTTTGAACGAGTATCACGCAAAAACTACTGAACCGATTTTGATGAAACTTTTTTTGTTTGATAGCTAATGATCTGACTTAAAATCTGACTTAAAGACTGTTACGTTCACTTTTTGAAGTTCCTCGAATATAGTCCTATAGTATCTTGTCCCATCTTTGCTAATATAGTTGTCTGTTCCTTGAGGCAGCAATCTTTTTGGAACAAAGTCAATAAATTATCAGCTTTATCGCCTTATCGGCACTAATTAGTATGCGAAATGGGAAAATTGCCTGCAGTAGATAAACTTTGATGTAAAATGCAAATCAGATTAGAAACTTAACAATGATTGTTTAGCATAACATCACAATTTTTTATCATGTAACGCTTTCATAATTGTGGAAAATCCTGTTATTGTTTTTATTGCGTAGGAATCTATCTATACTATTATAAAACTGTAACAGGAAGTTTGTCTGTACATTGAAGATATTAACAAGAAAAAAGTTACGATATGGTTTTTAGGTGTCCCTGATTCCATTTCACCAATTTTTGGATTTTTTGTCTGTCTGTTTGTTTGTTTGAACAAGTATCACGCAAAAACTACTGAACCGATTTTGATGAAACTTTTTTGTTTGATAGCTATGATCTGACTTAAAATCTGGTATATAATCTGTGCGGACGAAGTCGCGGGTTAACGCTCGTCTTTTATAAAGGACATCCGGCACATAATACCAAAAAATGTATAACCGTACTTCTATTTTTAGTATGGACTATGGAACACTAAAAACCAATAGCAGGCACCAGTTTATTTTAAAATGCTTTATTAGTTTTTGTATTAAAAAAAACATTGTGCCTCCTTTCAAACAACATTGACAGTCATTTTGGGGTTGCTGCTTTTTTATAATTTACGAGCGTTAGCCCGCGACTTTGTCCGCACAAATTATATACCAGATTTTAAGTCAGATCATTAGCTCAAACAAAAAAAGTTTCATCAAAATCGGTTCAGTAGTTTTTGCGTGATAATCGTTCAAACAAACAAACAAACACCCAAACAAACACACAAACAAACAGGCAGACAAAAAATCCAAAAATTGGTGAAATGGAATCAGGGACACCTAAAAACCATATCGTAACTTTTTTTTTCTTAATATCTTCAATGTACAGACAAATTTCCTGCTACAGTTTTATAATAGTTTAGATTAGTAATAAATTACTAAATAACTCGTTAAATAAAAACAAATTCTAAAATCTGAATAATTTTTATAAAACCCCATAACTTATTACAAATTTTACTACAGTCAAAACTTCTATACATTTTCCGGTATTTCGTAAAGGGAATGTGCCGGTTGTCTTTTAGATATAAATAGATAATTCTAGCATGGTATTATAACATAATTAAATAAACAAGTTGTCTATCTGTCTTATTATAAGTAAAGCCACTAAATATAAATAGTTCATTTCCGTTGCTAAATAATAAAATTGGAATTGGAAGAAATAAAATGGTAGTTGTAGCAAAGTTTTTGACCACCCATAATGAGATTATGTCATCACTTGTTGAGATTATGGTCGTGAGTATATGGTTATCGATTCTCATTGGCCCACCACTACAGTCACTCATCCGATTTTGTCAATAGGGGAGCGGACTGCATAAAATATATTTTAGTTTAATCTTCTTAGGCCGGATTCGACCAAACGCGAGTAAATTTTATTCTTAGAATAAGTCCGTCTTTTTCATGTGATCTGATTTGAAAACCACAAGTGACGTATAAACCTAACAAATTAAAAATGTATAACCTCACATTGCAATAAGTACGGATATAACGACCTCTTTCTTTAGGTGTTATTCCTTGTATAGTCACTCTTGAATAAATCAATAACGCTATACTCACATTTTTAGTTTTTTTTAGCTAGAATACTATTTTTAATAACATGATGAACTATAAAAAGCAATGAAATGTTGATGACGTCACTTGTGGGTATTAAGTAAAATTTTTCATACATCGCGCGCGTTTTGACGTTCGATTAAAAGTTGCTAATTTGACTAAATATCCGATCCCCTTTTGTCATGGAGTGTCAATTTGAGTTTAACATAATCTTTCTCATTTAGTAGTTAAAGCTTGCTTATAATACAAGGTATACATATGACATATAATATAGCAGGAACCAAGAATAAGAATGTGACAATAATTTTTAAAACCTCATGTCCATTACAACTCTCTTTTACTATCAAGAACTACATGTAACTTAATCATAAAAATATCGGATTGACTGTATAGTATTCTAATATTTCACTAGAAAACAAAGAATACTTAAGCGTTGATTACCGAGTCAATCGTTACTTGAACTACATGAACATGTAACGATTGACTCGGTAATCAACGCTTAAGTATTCTTTGTTTTCTAGTGAAATATTAGAATAGTACTATACAGTCAATCCGATATTTTTATGATTAAGTTACATGTAGTTCTTGAGACTTATTATTATTCAGAATAAACAACTCATGTGTTAAAACAGTCAAATGTCAAATGTAATGTGTGAAGTGTGAAATTATTTGACTGTGACATTTCAGCTTCTTTCACAAAAGATTATACAGTTGCATTTTAAGAAGGTCTTATCATGGAGGATATAAAGGAGCGGAGGTGTCGCAAAGCAATATTTCTATTATTAACTGCCTCCTTTGTCTAATGGTTAAGAGCATTGACTCTCGACACGAAGGTCGTGGGTTCGATTCCCACGGGGGACACCTAGTGATATGTCACTTTGTGCGTTTTTCCCCAGTTGCGTAGGACATTGCAGGCTGAATCACCTGATTGTCTGAAAAGAAAAATGATTCCGTGCTTCGGATGGCACGTTAAGCCGTTGGTCCCGGCTACTATCTCTGGTGGTTAGTAGTCGTTACATAAAAACCACGTCAGAGGCTTGTAAAGCGGTCTGAAAAAACTCTGTCAACAGGGCTCTGCCCACACGATAAGAAGAAGATTAAGTGTCGTCAAAATGCAGGGACGGGGCACAAGACAGGTTCTGCCCTTAAAACCGAATTTAGAAACAGCGCACTTCTTCATTTAAGATGTATTTTATTGATAAAAGCTAGCAAAAAAGAATGGTGGTCAGCTTCGAACTGAGCATCATAGGCCACACCACTGCGACGTCATGACCTAATTAAAACGGCGACAGACCTAATTGCCTTGCGACACGTCCGCTCCTTTCTGTCCTCCGTGGGTCTTACCGTGGCCATGAAATGGACATGCGGTAGTACTTGACTCCGAGTTCCTGTATAATGTTGATATCGTCCCGCCACTTGTGATAGGAGTCCGCAGCGATGTCTCCGTTCGATCGGTCCGGAGTGTATTCCGGATGCTCGTGTAAGTACGTGTCCCACATACTCTCTCCTTTATCTAACGATAAAAAGGATAGTTTAAAAAAAGTACCTACTTTTATTGTATGTAGTTCTGCTACCGGTGGATATTTTTAGAAAATGAGATTCTGCGCTGAAGTCAGATAATATGTGTGATTACACGGATCTCGCATGTTACCTCATAATGCGATAAACTGATTATGATTAGTATGAATTCTTACATATATTATATAGGTACTTACCTAGTCTATTGCTTCGTATGATTACATGAGATGGAATCTTAGAGTATGTAAGTATAGTAATATATATGTTGCCTTGTGGTGTCGGCTATGAATAGCACCATCCCATTTCCTCCCGTGGGTATCGTAAAAGGCGACTAAGGGATTACTGAAGGATGGGCAGCAGCATCCTCTGAGTACACACATTGATTCGATCCAACTGCGATCGCCAACCTGCCTGCCAAACGTGGCGATTATGGCTAATCCCCCCCATTTTGGGGGAGGCTTATGTCCAGCAGTGGACGTTTAATGGCTGATATGATGAGGTATATGTTAGTATAGCATATACCAACATACTATTATTATTTCTTTTTTATTTTATTTTGTTTTATTTATTAAGGACTGCCGACTTTATTTGGATACACACACTATATAGGGTGAAATTGATATCATTAGCATCCTTTTAAACTAAGAGTCTATCCATCAAACTGAACAAGTTTTACTATGGCAGCAAACCGATCGGAGCAAAAAAAAAATCTGCTGTTGCATACATTTGAGTCGCGCACTCGCGAGTCGACATTACAGTTTAGTATGGAACAGCAGATTTCTTATTTGCTCCGATCGGTATGCTCCCATAGTAAAAATTGCTCAGTTTGATGGGTAGACTCTTAGTTTAAACGGATGCTAATGATATCAATTTCACCCTATAAATAGATATGACTACTTGTTCTTAGATATACATACAAACTGGGACACTAGATTTTACCCACGACTTCGTCCGCATGGATTTTGGAAAACTACACCTCCTCGTTGCTCCACTTTAGGGGTTTATTTTCGAAATGGCCTTGTGCACCCCTACATTATCTATAAAATAATGTATAACAGATGTCATGTTTCTATCTTCAGTGGTTTCAGCTGAGCGTTGTCTGTCAGTCAGGCACGGAACTGTTTTATATGTTTAGAATAAACTCATGACCTCAAACCCTTTGGGGGTGGTATGAAAATTTACTACAACTGTGAACTTTAAGCGTGAAAATGTAGCAAAACAAGGCAAGGTAGTTTTTTCTTTAGTGTAATTTTAAATCGCTAGTATTAAGATTTGGTTTTGTGGGAATTTTATACAGGGTGTTATTAGGGTAGACATTGCACTACTTTAATGGGTGAATGTATTCATGATACTTTATGATAATGCTGAACAACTTTCCGTAATGAACATAAGGGAAAATCGTTAGAAAAAACTTTTCATACAAACGTGCGTTCAGCTCGATACATTTAATATGGAAAGTCCAAAAATTGTTTTGCGAATGTAATGCAACCGTTTACATTAAAACCCTGTATTTCACTTTTACATAAGATAATAATACCTATAGTGATAAATTATGTCCGTGCAGATTCTGCAGTTCATAGCGGTTGAAATTTGATTTCCCATTATATTTCCGCGGAAGTAGTAAGATAAAAGGAAGGAAACGGAACACGTAACTAACTAATAAACGTTAAAATTTACCTGAAACATTCCAAGCTCCTTCGATCTGGAATGCGGCAGTTGATACTCCGAACATGAAATCATCAGGAAAAGTGTAATTGCTCAATCCTGAGTATACCGCCGCAGTTGATTGTGCTGAAGCGAACAGGCTGCAAACAAACAAACGAGCATTTTTTTAAATAAAACATTACCATCAACGAATTTTCATAACATTCGATGCTGACAAATAAAGTTGTACCTAAAGGGCGCCATAACAAGTCTTAATTATTCAATTTTTTTTAACGCCCTTGTACTATATAACATGTACCGACTGCTCTCAAACGGTGGAGGAAAACATCGTGAAGAAACCTGCATACGTCGAAGACAAAATTCTGATGCGTATACTGCGAAATCTAGAACGCATGTGCACGCGTGGTGGACTAATGGTCCATACACCCTCCCTAAGGGTAGGTACAGACCTACCCTTAGGGAGACCTGCGGTGGGACGAAGGTATATCATGTTTTATTGAAATGAAAAAAATCCAAAGATTGAAATAAATACACATAACAAATATTAAAACTTACCATCAGATTTTAAATTTGGACTGATTTCATATATTATTACTAAATATACTCAACGAGTAAGGGATCACTCCCTCCCCCTTAGACTCATTGTTATTAAATTATTAATATAAGACTTTGATCCATTAGACTTATTATATAAAATATTTATTGTTGGATATTTTGTATGTATATATATATGTGTATGTATGTAGGTATATATTATAATATACCTGTAATGCATTGTAAGCTATATATTTTATATCTTATTACACCGCCATAGCAAGTTTTTTTTACTTAAGAGTTCGTCCATCGCATGGTTGGATGGAAGAAATCGCTTTTAGTGATAAGACCGCAATTTGTACCCTTACGTTCTTTTTATTCTGTTTTTGTTACTGTATATTTTGGGTGTGCAAATAAAGAATATAAAAAAATAATAAATATAAAAATTCTTTATTTGATCACAATTTAGTGACAAACGATTGAGTCCCTGACTCCCAAAGTCGGAAAACCGTGTATGTTATGTTATAGTTTCCACATTTTATGAATTCGCAAAATGCTGATGAACTATTTACAGCTTTATTACAGCTGTATAGAAAGAATTCGGAGTTAGAGTGACGCATATTTTATTTGTTTAACCTTCAAAAGGTACCTAAGGTAACCTGTAACAAATCTGTATGCACCTGAGTAAATAGAGTATGAATAGTTTATTAATTCTATGCAATTGTTACTTAAATTGTCAATACAGTTAATTGCACTATTTGACATTAAATGTATGGCATTGCAACTATACAACTCTTTGCGTAGAGAATATCTCTTGATTATCAGATTCATTCTCTATCAAAATTAAATCTCCTTCAAATTTTTTTTTTCAGTTACCTTATAAAAGACAATATTTCTAAATCATAATCTCCATTAGCTCACGCTATTCTACTGAGTATGACGTTTCTCCTTAGACGTGACTTTGAGATCGATCATCAATTTTACTTATTCAAACTCAGTTGCAGAAATGCTTATTAGAGTTAATCCTCTATAAAATCTCTTGCTAGCTTTTACTTCGTCAACAAGACAAAAAGTGGCAGCAAGAGATTTAATGGAGGATTAACTTTAATGAGCGTTTCTGCAAGTGACTGTGAGCCTTTTTTGTTTATTAATTCAATTAGAACAAGTTATTAAGAGGATATAATCAATTAACGCGCTCGAGTTTGATCATTATTTTAATATCTTATCCAATTAAAGTTAAAAAAAATTTTTAAATACAATCTAGAAACTAATCTGTGTGTCTGTGATTAGTCAGTTTTTCGTAAAATGTATAGTTTAAAAGTTACAGTTGCTCAAAGATTAAAATTAAAACTGTATATTTTAACAGAAATCTGACAAACTACAGGCACACATTAGTATCTAGATCGTGTTTAAAAAATGCATTTACTATAATTAATAAGTATTGAAAACAGGAACAGAATAAATGGAAATGTAATAAAAATTAAATAAATAAATAACGCTCACAGGCACATACATTGTAATGATCCCAAGCAATCACTACATAGGCTGTTTATTATGGAAACCATACAACAACGGCACAAACATATAAACATCCATGACCGAATCGGGATTCGAACCCAGGACCCTGGTTTGCCAGTCTGGCGTGGTAACCGTTACACCAAACGGGTCGTCACAAAAAAAATTTACGAAAATAAAATAAAATTAAATTAAAAAATTATTTATTCGTAAGATTTTTGGGGATGTTAAGGTGTTTGTTATAAGTTACATAGGCCCACAAAAATCTGCCGTTTATGGCGTACAAATATTTAGTCAACAGGTAAGTAATTATATATCAATGATTACAAATCAATTCATATTAGTATTCAAGCGGCGGTTAGTAGTGGGCTTCAAGCTCTTATATTAAATAAATTATTTTGACGATGACTTTGACCTTGAATTTGATCTAATTTCGTTTGTATACAGCGCGCTCGGTCGCGCTGCAAGGAATATCCTCCTAAAGCTATGATTACACAGTTTGGTGTTATATATATTTTGTTAAAAAATTGTCTCCTAATCTAACTATGAGTGATTTATATTTCAAGCCAGTTTATAGCGCACTTTTACTTTGTTAATTATTTAGTGAAATGTGTGTTGAAAGTGTCAAATTAAATTGAATGCTGATTAGATTATAGGTTAATTATAGTATGTGTAATTGAATTAACTAAGTGTTAACCGTGTTATTCACTTTTAAATTAGTCTACTTACAATTGAGCAAGTTAACTATGTAAATTTACCGTAATAAAGCCGCTCTTTTTAAATGTTTTAAAATAAATAATAATAGCGTCACAAAGAAACAACACAACCTACCAACTTTTAGATTTTAAACGAAATTATGTAAGAAAAAAATAAACATTTTTTTTGCTATGGGTACTTAATTATAATTTTCAAGTAGTATTTGCATAGGGTGTAAATTTAAATGCATATTACATAGTTTAGGGGGTGTTTCAGACTATACTAAAAAAGTTATCGCGAAAAAGAATTCAACTGTTTCATACATTTAGGTCGAGAGGCCATTGAAATTTTCTATGGAACAATAAAATTATTATTTGGAATTAATTAATTAATCGGCATACAATGAGCTCTTGCAATTTCGGTGTTAGCTCCACAGGGCACGGTCTTCAGTTAGACGGTCTTAAGCATCCTTTATGTACGTAACCCATTTCAGTTTATACCTCAACTAGAAAAACCATAAACAAAATATTTTTTTTAATTTGCAGCAAGAAACTTAATAAAGTTTTAAAATAACATACGAGTACCTGTTATCTTACCAAGTTAATGTACTGAACATAAAAGTACCATAGTAATAATACTTCATTATAAAAAATAGCAATAAAATATTCAGTACAATTATACTAGACATGTTAACTTCTGAAGTACCCATTTTTAACTCAAACCACTTTCGCACTGTTCAAAAAAGCATTTTAGAACAAACAAATCAGTCTTAAAACACAAAAATTTTACAATAAAGAAGTTCCTTGGTACAAAAAACCTCAAGAAAATTTTTACTAAAATTCACGTCTCACCTTAGGCACGCTAGAAGCGCTACCTGATTAGCGACTCCACTCGAGCACGACATTCTGTTAACTAAGACAATATTCAATGTTTTATTATGAAGTGACAGTTAATGGTAGCACTTATAGACGCGGAAACCGGGGGCTTACCTTAGAGAAGTCATCAAGGACAATCGGATGTTGAACAGGTTCTGTAAATTGATTTGCGTCCGTGAGAAATTTTAAGATTCACCGATTTTATCTTAATAGACCAGTCATATCGAACATTAAAATCGCAAACTAACATCTAGTTCTGATTTTTTATTATGTTGTTAGGACCACTACCAGTAGTGTATATCCAAATTTGCAGCTTCGAAAGACCTGTGCTAACTTTGCAGCACTCGAAATAACATACCGATTTTTTGTTTTTAACTTACTTCTCGAAGTAATTTTTAACTTACGTATCGAAAAGTTTTGTAGGTACGAATTAAACGTGACAAAATTTCCTACAAAACAAATGGTACGCCCTTTTGTCATAGGACTTAACCTTTGAGGTATACAGGGCCGAGAAACTTACAGTTATTTTCTCCTCACCGCAAGCCCAACACACACTTGACCGGTTTTTATTGTTTGTTGTTTTTATACCTTAGAGTATGCACAAAAATCGCATCAAGTTTGACGCTTACAAAGTATTAATTGTACCCTTTTTTAATAGAGCAGAAAAACAAAAAAAAGTTGAAAAAGGTTTTTGAAATCAAACCACTTTTGCACTGTTCAAAAAAGTATTTTAGTACAAACAAATTAATCAAAGTCATAAAAGATGAGAAAAATGTTTTACACTTAGTAAGTACCTATGTTCCTAGGAACAAGAAAACCTCAGGAAAAATTTAACAAGTTCTCGTCTCACCTAATGTGTTTTATTATTAAAGTGACAGTTAATGGTAGCACTTCATAGACGTGGAAACCGGGGGCTTACCTTAGAGAAGTCATCAAGGACAATCGAAAGTTGAACAGGTTCCTAGGTTCCTAGGAACAAGAAAACCTCCGGAAAAATTTTACTCATTCTCGTCTCTCCTAATGTGTTTTATTATTAAAGTGACAGTTAACGTTAGCACTTCATAGACGCTGAAACCGGGGGCTTACCTCAGAGAAGTCATCAAGGACAATCGGATGAACAGGTTCTGTAAATTGATTTGCGTCCGTGAGAAATAGGAATTAACGATTTTATCAAAATTTAGACATCATATTTAATTTTAAACTAGCTGACCCAACAGACATTGTCCTGTCTATAAATCGTATTTGGACTGTTGCGAACAATTAAAAAACAACCGGCCAAGTGCGAGTCGGGCTCATCACGCACCGAGACGCGAGGGTTCCGTACCACCTCACTTGTTTTTTCCGGGACCCAAATGGTGATAACGAGATCCTAGTCGTAAGTCTACATTGTCCGTCCGTCCGTCCGACTGTCTTTCAGTCTTGGCTATTTAAGGCTGTAACTTTTGAACCGTAATTAACAGAATGTCCGCGTCCGGATTTGTTAAAAAATAATAAAAATGACAGTTACCTGAAAATTAATTAAAAATATACAAAAAACAAGTTTTTATCAACTTTTTTTTTCGCTCTATTGTAAAAAAAAGTAATACATACAAGCATCAAACTTGATGTGATTTGATTATAGAGCCAACTCTACAGTATAACAACAAATAATAAAAAACGGCCAAGTGTGTGACCAAAACAAACAAATTTTTTTTTATTAAGTATGGGTTTGCTCTTGACCTCAATCCTGTCCTCAGGACGAAGATGTAGCGAGTTGACCCAAAAGAAGCCTATTCGCTCGTACTTTAAAGGAATTCGGGTTGTAAGCGCTCGGAAATACTGACGCAGGCAGGGCATTCCACTCCTTGGCTGTGCGCATTGTAAAAGATATTTTTGTAAGTTAATATGTTCTGTGGTACGGAACCCTCGGTGCGCGAGTAACCACTTTTTTATTATTTGTCATCAAATCCAATACACACAACGATGTAATAGTTTTAAGCAAAAGTTAAAAATAAATACTTATCTATAATAAATACTAATCTTTTATCTTATCTTATCAGGATTCCGTGAAAACAACTGTGTCTAAAGACAGCGCCGTCTTAGATATGTAGTTCGGGTGGCGTAATGCAGATGTCGCCTTTTTAGTACGGGTGCACATCTGCAGACGTCGCCACCGTTTTGTCTTGTCTTGTTTACCATCGACTGACCTCTCTCAGTGGAAAAACGCTGGAGAGGACTCGGCCATTTTTGCAATATACAAGCTAAAGAGAACACGTTGTCTTAATTAACTCCACCCGAGGGTCCATCAGCTCCACGAGCCAAAAAACTGGTTACCTATTACGGTTCAGAAAATACAGCCCTCGGACGGACAGCGTAGGCTTATAAATAGGATTCCGTTTTTACCCTTTTAGTACAGAACCCAAAAAATAGCCAAATAGTCCAGCCGTTCGCGCTTACCAACGAACAGAATTTAATTTTTATTTTTATTGGAGCATAAAAATTGTAATTACATTGCGATAAAGGCCTATGTAGGGTTGTAAACAAAAATTCTATTCTAAATATTGACTCTAATTTACGTTAAATTATTCAAAAGGAAATGTAAAACACATACACATCTATCTATCTATCTATACTATTATAAAATTGTAACAGGAAGTTTGTCTGTACATTGAAGATATTAACAAAAAAAAAGTTACGATATGGTTTTTAGGTGTCCCTGATTCCATTTCACCAATTTATAGATTTTTTGTCTGTCTGTTTGTTTGTGTGTTTGTTTGTGTGTTTGTTTGGGTGTTTGTTTGTTTGTTTGAACGAGTATCACACAAAAACTACTGAACCGATTTTGATGAAACTTTTTTTTTTTTGATAGCTTATGATCTGACTTAAAATCTGGTATATAATTTGTGCGGACGAAGTCGCGGATTAACGCTCGTTAAAAATAAAATTATAACTAAGACTTATGTACTTTATAATCTAACTCATTAATATTTTTCTATTGGTATCTGTTATGTTTGTAAACTTATTTCAACATAAATTAATGGCTCCGAGGGGTGAGAGCCTGGTGACTCGGTACCACTGGTTTTAACGAACCAGCCATAGGCACTAGTCGTTCACACATCAGTTAGTGGAACACTGTAATTTTATTTTGTACTCTATGCCGCCATAGCAATTCCTTGTTATAACTTGTTTAGTTTAAGTACCTACTAAATGGTTTTCTTGTGTGGAAGAAGAATAAATAAAGTTTGTTATTAAATGCATAGACCAGCAATATTTTTACACATGTAGTTATCATCTGCAACGTGATTCTTTGAGATGAATACTTTACCATTTCTATTGTAGAGGTTGTCGGCTATATCTGTTATCAAGGCCTTAACTTTATTACTAAAATCTCCTTCATAGTTTTATTTATTTAAGAGAATCCAACTATTCGAAACAAGAGTACGAAAAAAATTTCAATGTTACTATTTAGTATTTAAACAGATGTTTTGGTGTTCTATTGGAACAAACTCTGGACGTACTCGTATCTTTTTCAGTTTTGTAAACAAATTATAATATCCCCATATTATAATTTGTTTACCTGAAGCAAGACGATCACGGGAAAACGCGCCTCATTGAGGCCACCGGTGACGGAAGAGCTGGCAGCTTTACCCAAGGAATCAATTTAGAAATTCATTGCAGTAATGCTGCCAGCCTATTAGAAACCATGCCTCCATAACGGAGCAGGGTCTCTTCCCTCTTCTGTGCACGCCTCAGTAGCTACGTTTTATGACTTATTTTATTATCTTGTAAAACGAAAATAAAATAAATTATAAAACTGTAACAGAAGTGTGTCTGTACATTGAAGATATTTACAAGAAAAAGATTACGATATGGTTTTTCCTTGTCCAGGTCAGGTCCGGGAGTCAAGGTGACAACCATTTTTAAATATTTTATCTGTCTGTTTGTTTGTTTAAGCATCACGCAAAAACTACTGAACCGAAAAAACTTTTTTTGTTTGATACCTTATGATTTGATTTAAAATTTGGTATATAATTTGTGCGGACGAAGTTGTGGGTAAAAGCTCGTTTGAACTATAGGTATAATTATATTAAGATTTAAACTTGATAGCTGTTTGAAAATCGTAAAGCTATGTTATCTAAACTATTATAAAACTGTAGCAGAAAGTTTGTCTGTACATTGAAGAATTTACAAAAAAAATGTTACGATATGGTTTTAAGGTGTCCCTGATTCCATATCACCCATTTTTGGATTTTTTGCCTGTCTGTTTGTTTGTCTGTGTGTTTGTTTGTTTGTTTCAACGAGCATCACTCAAAAACTACTGAATCGATTTTGATGAAACTTTTTTGTTTGATGGCTTATGATTTGACTTATAATCTGGTATATAATTTGTGCGGACAAAGTCGCGGGTTAACTCGTAATTATTAACTTCTTATTTTGATAAGCCAATTTTTTATTTTTTAGAGCAACGTTCAAAATTACGACATCAACAATTTTGTGGCGTGACGATTTCCTGCGTTTAGGACAAAAGAAAGATAATTAAACTATGATATAATAAAAACATATCAGTGAATTTGAATATAAAGTAAAGATTCCTTCTTAATTTTGAGTTATGGTGTTTTTAAGGCGATGATCAGATCATCAAACTGAACCACTTTCTCGAAGGGACCAATGACGAAATAGCAAAAAAAAATTTGCTGTTCCATACAAAACTGCAATCCTACTCGTCCCAAATGTATGAGACAGCAGATTTTTTTCGTGGTTTCGCTGTTTGTTCCTTGGAGAAAGTTGTTCTAAATATCAATCAATCAAATATACTTTATTTTACACCAAAACATAAACAGTAAAATACAGAGATAAAAATACAAGAGGCACAAAATAAGTCGGTCTTATCGCTAAGAAGCGATTAATTAATATTCTTATAATTATAAAGGTTCTAATTATTTATTTGACAGGGTGAAATTGATATCAATGGCATTCGTTTAAACTAATAGTCTACGAATCTAACAACTTACTATAGCAGTAAAAGGATCGTAGCAAGAAAAAACAGCTGTTTCATACAATTGAGTCGAGTAGAAATTGCAGTTTAGTATGGAACTCCAGATTTTTTTTGCTACTATCTCTTTTCTCTCATAGTTAAAGTTGTTTAGTTTGTTGGGTAGACAAGTTTAAAAGGATCCCAATGGTTTCAATTTCATACTGTATTTCATCTAAAACACCATTAAAAGAGATAATTTATTAAACCAAAGCAAAAACACTGTTTACACTATAGGGTCCTTCTTAAGATGCTGAAATTTAGGGGATAATCAGACCGTCGAACTGAACAACTTTTTCTATGGCACCAACATCGAAATCGCAAAAAAAATCTGCTCTTCCATACAAAACTGCAAACCTACTCGAGCTAAATGCATGGGACAGCAGATTTTTTTTTGCGATTTCGATGTTGGTCCCATAGAGAAAGTATTTTCAGCAAATAAATCAATCGGAACCTAAATTCCACATATTATTTATGAACTAAAAATAAGACTATAAATTACATTACGGCACCCAAAGGCCGGATGTATGTGACGCCTCCACGTGGCCCGTGAATAAATCAACGAGAGGCGTTGAGGTAATAATTTATATTCAACTCTTTTTTTCCTGAAGGAAATCGAGTCCGACTCCAGATCCCTTATTACACAAACGAGGATGAACCTACTCTAACAATTTGCTGAAATGCTTAAAAGGGTTCGCGGGGTAGGATCCCTAAGATTACATTAGCTACGTTATTTTTAAGTAAAAATCCATCCTGATCAATTTACTGACAAGGTAAAATCAAATCAACTTATCTAAACTATTATAAAAATGAAACAGAAAGTTTGTCTGTACATTGACGATATTAACAAAAAAAAAGTTACGATATGGTTTTTAGGTATCCCTGATTCCATATCACCAACTTTTGGATTTTTTATCTGTCTGTTTGTTTGTGTGTTTGTTTAAACGAGCATCGCGCAAAAACTACTGAACCGATTTTGATGAAACTTTTTTGTTTGATAGCTTATCTGACTTAAAATCTGGTAACAAATAACATTTGCAATCTATAATTTAATTACGAAGATATAAAGCTTTTAAAATTTTGTATGAAAATTTTCAAAGCTTTATATCTTCGTAATTATTTTATAAATTCCAAATGTTATTTGTTACGCGGTATCTAGATTTTCTAAACTATTTTTCTATATATACAAAGTTACTTATATTAATACCGTCTACGCGTGTTGTGCGTCAAAGTTTTGTATAAAATTGACCCCTCTGCAACCGCCTTAAGCTTGTTGCAGAGGGGTCAATTTTGTACAAAACTTTGTATTAATATAAGTAACTTTGTATATACGGAAAAATAGTTTAGTAAATCTAGATGCCGAGTCACAAATAAACCTTTAAAAGCTTTATATCTTAGTAATTATATTATAAATTGCAAATGTTATTTGTGACGTGGAAACTAGATTTTTTAAACTATTTTTCCATATATAAAATATTACTTTTATTGATTCCGTCTACGCGTATTGTGCGTTAAACTTTTGTATGGACTGAAACCACCTTAAAGCACTGATATTAAAGGTTATAGTCGATTGCAGCGCCCCAAACCAGGCTTTTTATATTTCTGGTCAGGCTTTAAAGCGGTGGTTAAAACCATCAAACTGAACAACTTGCACTACGGAGCCAACAACGAGAAATCAGTGTTACAAGAATAAAAATTGGTTCCAATGATTTTCCGCAAAATGGCCTGTAAATAATACTAGAGTGGTTTGTTGCAACCTGTAGTAAGTAGATTTAAGAAAAATTGATTTTTTATTTTTTTTCGACGTTTTCTCCATAATGGTGAAAGATGTTCAGTTTGATGGTCTAACCCACGGACTTAAAATAGTATAAGGATGTTTTGTTACACCTTGTATTATACAGGGTTTTGGGTTAAAGTAATGCAACTGTTTACCCTAACACCCTGTATAATAGTCCTACAAAGCCTACATAGTAAAATATGGTTAGATTATAGGACGGTAAGGATTTAGTAACGGATCCTTGCAAAAACAATTTAAATTAGATTGTGTCCGAAAAGTAATTAAGGGAGGTTACGAGAGGTTAAATGACAAACTCTGATATAAATCTACTCTGAACGCTCATTCCTTGGCGACAGGGGAAAAGCTTGGTGTGGGATGTGACCTGCGTGGACACCCTAGCTCCATCTCACGTCCAAGCCACTGGTTGCTGGCGCTGCAGCTGGTGCTGCTGCTGCGGGTGCTGAGGTCGACAAGTGTAGAAAGTACCGCGATCTGGCCGGCAGCTACATATTCACGCCAATAGGTTTTGAGACGCTAGGTCCTTGGGGCCCAGAGGCCAAAGCATTTCTTGCAGACCTATCCGGTCGTCTCAATGAGACCTCTGGTGACCGCAGAGCTGGCAGCTTCCTGGCACAAAGAATAAGCCTCACCATCCAGAGGGGGAATGCTGCTAGCCTGTTGGGCACCATGTCTTGCGGCGACGCTCTAGAGTGTTTGTATTATTTGTAGGCTTTTATGTTTTGAGATAAGATGTTGTTTATATAATTTAGTCTAGTTATATTTTAGTTTTAGGATATTTTAGTTTAATCAGTTGTTGTTCTTTATTTCGTTAGTAACTTAAATATTATCTTTTTAATAAATAAATTTCATTAATCTACTCTGATACCCATTGAGCAATTAGAAACTATTTCAACTTTAAAAGAAAATCTCTCGTTGTTGCCAAATTAAAGAGGGCGTAACATTTAATGCGTTTCATATTGAACTTGTGACAGAATGCGTCTCACATCAAACTGAATAACTTTCATTATGAAATCAACACCGAAATCGCAAAAAAAAAAATTGCCGTTCCATAATAGAACAACAAGTCGACCCAAAGGTATGGAACAGCTCTGAAAAACAACAAGTCGACCCAAATGTATGGAACAGCTCTGATGATCTTTTCGTGATTCTGATGTTGGACCCATATTAAATGTTGTTCAAATTAATGGTTTGAATACCCTGTTTAATATGTACCGCATTTAATTTTACATCCTGTTATTTTTCTTCAACACGATAATCTGGTAATTCGCAAATCGTATTGTTCATTGATTGTTCATTTGTCTACGATCTTTAGCTAACGATAATGGATCTAGTCTATCCAGACTAACTTTATTTCGAATACGAGCGTTAACCCGCGACTTCGTCCGCACAGATTATAATATACCAGATTTTAATTCAGATCATAAGCTATCAAATAAAACAAGTTTCATCAAAATCGGTTCAGTAGTTTTTGCGTGATACTCGTTCAAACAAACAAACAAACACACAAACAAACAGACAGACAAAAAATCCAAAAATTGATGAAATGGAATCAGGGACACCTAAAAACCATATCGTAACTTTTTTTTTGTTAATATCTTCAATGTACAGACAAACTTCCTGTTACAGTTTTATAATAGTATAGATAAGCAGGTTTTCTTAAAACCAATCTTCGAAAATACATTTTATATTTCTTGGTATAAAGTTGAAGCGAATTCCGCGATTTTGTATTCGAAGCAGTAAGTTGCAGATATTTCAGCTCGAATAAAAGCCTTTCTTGATCAGAACAGTTCTATAAAGCCTACACTGTCAACTACTTCGATAGACTTGGAAGATATCCAAAGCTATTTATGGCATGTTTTCGGTGACTGGGTAACATACAATCATCTTGACATTTCAAAGAGTTCAAGCTAGTTGCTTGTGAATATATACACTTTCAGTCCAAATTTCTAAAGGATTTCTAGGAATGAATTATAATTACATGATTTTTACTTAGATACGAACTGCATAAGAAACCTTATCCCTTAGTTACGTCGCACGAGACCCACGGGTGATAAAAATAAAAAAATCGAAAAAATCGTCCGCGTAAAAAGTGAACGTTAAATGAAAACTGAAAAGAAACAAACAAGTCCAGGTACCGCCATATTGAATCTGGTATAATGCGTCTGGTTGTCGCCTTATTGAATTTTGATAACGGTCATCTCTTTAGTAAAACTCGCAAGATTAGGAAAAATCAATTGATGTCTTTGACTACTTATTATAGGGACTGGTTACGCGTGTAATTCTACACGCGTACCTTGGATTTTCATCGAATTTCGACGTTCTATACTCGGTCCACTAAGTAATATGCCATTTGACTACTTATATAGGGCTTAGTTACGCGTGATATTCTACTAACAAACATTTCTGCCACTTTTTGCGGGGGGCGAGGTAACATTTAATCCGTAACTTTGGATTTTATTGCCCATAACTTTAGATTCTAATTTTGATTGTTAAAAATCATGAAAAGTAGTCTCGTGTGAACCTCAAACGTTCTAAGTTCGACATTATTGTTTCGCAATTATAGGCTGTCTCGTTTAGTGGTAAGGTATAAAATTTAGTGTAAATGCACATGATCAATTGTTCTTATACCGTGGCAGACGGGAAATGCTACCGCAAGGCTAGTCATTATAATAAATAGTCAAAGATTGATGTAGAAATCATCTAAATCGCCCACGCGTTTGATCTCTGGAGTGCTACAACCACAGATCACAAAAACTAAAGGGAGATGTGAAAAAGGGGCGGGGCCAGTGTAGCAGCAATATGCGCAAAAACGGAACACATTGCTCGCGACTATAAAGATTCAATATATTATGAGGCTGAAAGCCAGTCGAGATATTACGTGTAAATAGTTTAAAATGCTTGCGTAGTACTAAAGATTATTCGAACGTTGAGTTCTGATACCGCAATGGATAATGAGCACATTCAAGCAGACAAAATACTTTCTATCGCGTGGTACTGGTGGTAATGCGACACTAGGTTTCATACTCAGCGCGTTGGTTGGCATCTCTCTAGATCTCTATGGCCACAACACAAAGGAACAAACTTACATACATAGGCTGTACTCTTCCTTTGCGTCGCGCAGTCGGGTAAAAAGGGGTGCAGTAAAATAGCATAATATAACATAACCCCTACTGTATTGTAGACTGTAACCATTAGTATAGGACTTCGACATAACAAAGAACACAAAATGTTCCAAAATTAAGTAAAAGGCCGACAATTTGCTACGAATACATTAAGTAACTTTTATTTTGTTGCCCGTGTTCAGAAAATTTGTTTTTAACGAGATTATAAGAATAATAATTGTTTACTTATTTGTTCTCCACAAATAGGTAACGTAATGAGATAATTGATCGACTCAAGACACTTGAAGGTGTGAAATAACTCAGATTACCAAGTCTTCTAGGTCTCCACGCCTAATGAAAAAACAATGTATCTAAAAATACTCAGAAAGGTGTTTTCCAAGAATAGTAAAAATAAAAATCTGTTGATGGTGTTAGTAAAGATTGAAAAGTGAATGCTGAGATGATTAAATCGCGAGGAAAGGATGTGTGAAAGCAGATTGACGTATGCAATATAAAATCGAGTGTGAGTGGAATAGTCGAAAGGAGCCGCTCTAGATGTAATATGCAGTATATAAGGTCTAACAAAATTAGGTGAAACTATTTTAAGGGGATAATCAGACCATCAAACTGAACAACTTTCTCTATGGGACCAATACCGAAATCGCGAAAAAAAATCAGCTGTTCCATACAAACCTACTCGACCTAAATGTATGGGACAGCAGATTTTTTATTCGCGATTTCAACATTGGTCCCATAGAGAATGTTGTTCAGTTTGATGGTCTGATCATCCCCTTAAAATAGTTTCACCTAATTTTGTTAGACCTTATATAATGTCGTATGCAGACCGAAATGGGTATGCTCCATAACAAATACAATAACAAATATCTTCTTTAGCAAAAGAGAAATTCAGTACACATGACACAATGGACCCCGCAAGCCAGAATCTCGGGAATCCTCTACGATTTGTCAGGAAAAAAATAACGAATTTTAGTACAGAGTGAGCGAAGTTAAAATGATTATGAGATTTAACATTGGAAACAATTTAAAAAAGAAATTTTTAGTACCTAAAGAAAATTAAATTACAACTAATATTGGTAATGAGAACATCCAATGAAATTCAGAATCCTACCCATTTATTTAAAAATTTTGAAATATAAATTAAAAAGTGTGATTGTGAGTGTGTGTATGTGTGTGTTAGTGTTTTAACAAGGAACGGCTAAGAGTGATTCGGTGGCCATACTTTCTATGTTGATGCTCATGACTTTATTCCTCGAACGGGTAGTCAGAGGTATTCAAATCCAGGGTATTGAAGTCGACGAAGGATTGAATTAGTCTGTAATTATGTTCTTGTTTTGAAAGCTAGTGAAAGCGTGATAATGAACGTAAGCTTGTACGGAATAATTTAATACGTAAATTGTTGAATTGTTTAGTAAACGGAGCAATTGTAACGTTTATTAATTTCATTCCAAGTTTAAGTTAATCAAACCTTGAATACAGCGTACTGTTTTGTATTAATCTTTGTTAATTTAGGATGCCTTAATAATTGACCGCAAAATCTGATCCGTTTGTACAGAATTTATAACTTTTCGAATTTGTATGAGAAGTCAGAACTTTTATTTAAATTTCAAACATGCTACATCCTTAGGTATATTATAATAGTCTGTTGTTGATTACACCATTATAATGAATGCCCTAATAATATTTTAACTAGTTTAGACCTTCAAACTGAGTTACTTTCACTATGGAGCCAATATGGAAAACGCGAAAAAAACAGCTGTTTCATGCAAAACTTTTGTATGAAACAGCAGATTTTTTTGTTCATAGTTAAAGTTGTTTTACCTACTGAGTATTATTTAAAGGGGTGGTAAACCACCCCTAAAACGGGGTGCCCCCCCTGAACAGATTCATGAACATGTATATAACTGCAGCGCAGTACCAATTTGACTCAAAAGTATGGGACAGCTAATTTTTTTTATTTTTTGCGATCTTTTCTCCATAGTGAAAGTTGTTCAGTTTGATAGTCTTAACTCTTAATCACCCCTCTAGATACTAGGGTGTTTTGGTACCCTTATATGTATAGCTTTTTCGGGGAATCATGTAAACGTGTAGCAATGTAAAACTAAAATGAAAATTTTAACAAGCGTTTAATTTCCGAAGAGAAAATTGTTTTTCCACAATGTTTTAAGGAACATTTAAATTCCAATCTTGCACTTTTAGTCTGCTGGTGGAAATGCAGATGGGCCGAGAATTTTGCACCGCTTTGCATCAGAGCTAAACTAAGTTATGGTAATCTAGCTATAAGTTACAGGCTTGAGCTAGTAAGCTTTTCAATTTTATTGGGAGATCCGATATTTAAAGTTTCATCTCCTGTGTGAAAATTGAATGCGTCTGCTTTTTATTCTTTTATTCAAAAGATAAAATTCCTTTTCTTTGATTCCGCATTTCATTTTCCATATTTCAATCACATTTCACAGCCATCTCTTAAAATATGCAGAGATATAAAACACCTATTGCTATGTGGAGTGAAAAGGAATATTTGATACGTTTCTGCCCCGAAACTCATTTCCGTAACAAACAGACTCCTTGTCTATTGGCTCGAACTGAATCGGAAAGAAAAACGGATTGAAAATGTTCTGTTGCAGATTTGTATCGGTGTCAGTACATCACTCTCTTCCCGGAAATAAACTTGCCAGATGAACACATCGCTGTTCTAGCAACGAGCAAGATTTATGGGGATGGACTATTAACACCAATATTTCCGAGCTTCGGGTTTGTGTTTTAGAATCAAGAAAGTTGTTGTGAGATTAACGCTATTTTCATAGTAGTTCTTTGGTAAGGTAGGCTGCAGCTATAAAATATAGAGGCATGTATTTTAAACGGTTATCTAGTGCAAGATGGATATATTGCCCGGATACCTATAGCTGCAGCTCATATGCAGTAGCTGTTTCTGCCTGTAACTGCGTCTGTGGTCTAATGGTTAAGAGTCTTGGCTCTCGACACGGAGGTCGTGGGTTCGATTCCCACGGGGGACACCTAGTGAAATGTCACTTTGTGCGTTTTTCCCCAGTTGGTTATGACATTGCAGGCTGAATCACCTGATTGTCTGAAAAGAAAGATGATTCCGTGCTTCGGATGGCACGTTAAGCCGTTGGTCTCGGTTACTATCTCTCATGGTAGTAGTCGTTACATAAAAACCACGTCACAGGCCGTAAGGCGGTCTGAAAAATCTCTGACACCAGGGCTCTGCCCACACGATAAGAAGAAGTAGCTGTTTCTACCAAAACCGATAACAACTGCAGGGACAAGGTGCAAGATGCTAATACAACGTAATGTGGTACACAATTATAATAATTATGGTAGCATCTTCTTCTTTTAGTAATAAAAAGAGAAACATCATCTTTGAGTGACTTATTGAGCAGTGTGAACTTGTTGTCAGCATCTGACCATCAGTTTGTCTTTGTAGAAATCAAACTGTTATTTAGCTGTAAGTTCTCCAAAAAGAAAATAAATACATAAATAAAATAAATAATAAATAGGATGTCATAGTCCGATCGTAGAAACCATATAACATAACGTAAATAGTACTGGGAAATACTGGGAAAATTGTCAGACGATAAGCTTTGAACGAAATGGCGGTTGGTAGAATGGTCAAATCATGAAATGGCCACAAAATATTTCCACTACAGCATAAATGATTGTGGTGAGATATAGCTCATACACACACGAAAGGAGAAGATGAATTAGCGGCGTATTATGAAATGCCTAGGCATATCACGATCTGCCTAATTCTGAGATCTGACAACGACATTAAATATTTTATTTGAAGTAATTAGGAAACATTTTGAAGAAACTTTCATAATATTACACACAAAAAGAATTTTCCAATAAAAATGTTGGAAAGTGCTTTCGATCTATATTTTATGATTTATTGCTTTCGCTTCAAACTTCCCACAGTGACGGATGTTCGTGCTACTATGTCTTTACTTTAAAAATTGTGTTGCATGCGCTGGGGAAAATTTATTACCTCTAATATTTTATGCAGTAGTGACAGCTACCACCAGACAGAAGGAACTTGCGTTTCCTACATTCGAATATTCTATGAAACTTGACAATAACTTTGTAATGGCTTGGCAAGTTACTGCATATTACATTCAATGTACAATTTAATATACCGTACTTAATTTATACAACCAGTCATATTTTTAGATACATGTTATTTTAAGATTAACTACATACATAGGTACTCACGACAATATACCACTTTTTCTTCTATTTATTTCAGAGTAAATGGGTAAGAGGCTCCCACTATGTAAACGCTGGGCTAGGCCATATTTTTCTGGTTTTTAGATGCTATCTTCTCGTTATTTGAAAGACATACAAATTAATAAAAAATATAGCAATAATCTTTAACATCTCGGCTTTATTTGCTATGAAGTATATTCCTTATCTAAACTATTATAAAACTGTAACGGGAAGTTTGTCTGTACATGGAAGATATTAAGAAAAAAAAAGATACGATAAGGTTTTTAGGTATCCCTGATTCCATATCACCAATTTTTTTATTTTTTGTCTGTCTGTTTGTTTGTGTGTTTGTTTGTTTGAACGAGTTTCACGCAAAAACTACTAAACCGAGTTTGATGAAACTGTTTTTGTTTGATAGCTTATGATCTGACTTAAAATCTGGTATATAATTTGTGCGGACAAAGTCGCGGGTTAACGCTCGTTTTTCTATAAAATACATATTAAACCTGTGTTCAAAGAAAAGCCTAAATATTTGAAAACTCTGTATTCTGTGCATCTCTTTTGTAAGTTGAAGTCACTTTTAATTGCGACCCAGACCATTGTTACAATATTAGTATCTAAAATTGCTGTGACGTAAATTATTTTTAATACCAATATTTAATGAGTTAATTAGATAATTACAAATTTTGCTGCGAATTCTTATGATTTTCGAATTTGATTTCCTTGAAATAGTAGGCACCACAGTGACATAATGAAGGACAAGCCAGTCAAAAATAGGTATACTTACTAAAATTATGTAGTTTAGTAGAGGTGAGGCAGCTCTGAAAGGGTTAAGGTCGTTCGGTCAGGGATACGTCTTAAGTATACGATAGTGATAGTGCATAATGAAATAATGAAATTAAATAGGTTTATTTGCTAGAATTACGGAAAGATGATAATAATCAAAATCATGCACGATCCGCCATGGTATAGCAATAATTAAAACCGGCCAATGGCATGTCGGATTGTCGCCCATGATATGGTTTCGTAGCCAGCATTACCTAAGTAGAATATGAAAAAAAGAAACTTTACTTAACTTTTTAGGTACGCCCTATTTTTTACTTTGAGAGCAGATCGCTATCTCGAGACAGAAAAATTATAACGATTTAGTTTCTATGGGAGTTTTATTCCATTGAACATGATCTGTTCAACGACAAGTCACTTGATTTATAAAACAATCAGTTTTTTTTTCGAAACAACCAGGCAGTTACATACTTCTTACCCCAAACAATCCCTGCCTGTAATAAAAAAGTAGATAGATAGATAAACAATTTATTTGCATAAGTAACACACGCACAATATTACAGTTCACATGTTTAGAAAACAAGAATACAACGAAACATCAATAGACCAACATGTTATTTATTGTATGCTACAGCAGCAAATAAGTAATAAGTAGTTTCAAATTTTAAGAAGGACCTCTTCGTTTACATCACATTAGTATTACAAGATGACTACTGTCAGAAATAAAAACACTTCGTAAAATAGCCCAGTCATTTTACGAAGTTTTGTAGGCGGGGTAGGGAGTAATTATTAATTGGGCTTTTAAACTGTAACCGGCACCATTTAGTGACAAAAAAACTATCTTAAAACATATTAAAATAAAAATCGCTACGCAACATAGAAATCAAAATTGTGTTTCCCAGAATGCTTTTTAATTATTAATATTAATACCAATGCACTCATTTGACTTAGATTTAACAATATAAATTATTATTGAGCAATAAAATAGGCATTGAAATTCAAAAAATGAGGTATTTAATAGAAATGCATTTTTCGAAACCTTCTAAGTAACTAAAAATATTTACACCATATTTGAAGTGTGTAATAATGGTAAAGCCTTAAATATGTGAATAAAAATTTACCATCAGGTTTTTCAGAACGAGATAATAACTAAATTTTAAAATTGGAACTGTTGCTGACGTGATTTTTTTTTATTTTGTGACATTTCTAACCTTAAAGTGGCTCTTTAATATTATACCGAAAAAAATATCAATTATTAATTAGTCCCGGCTCAAACCGTAAAATTACTGGGCTAAAACTCCATTTACCGTTTACGAGATCTACACTGAACTAATTTTAATTTACAATTTAAAACCTCAAGAAATACTTGAGAGCAGTAAAGTTTTCAGCATACTTGTTACAAACGATGTTAGCGAAATTGAAGAAAATTTCAAAATGAGCCAAGTTTTGAACTCTTAAATCGTTTAACAGTCGAGTTTTAGTATCCGATACTCGACGAAGGCTCACTCATCGGGGATGAAGGGATTCAGTGTGAATCGCATGCGTGGACGGTCGAGCCCTATCTGAACATTCAGTACTGATGCTGATTTCGAGATGGGAGGACGTCACGTTTCTAACAATTTTCGTACGTCACGCGAATTTCGACCGATCTGAAAATAATAGAAGTAGTCGCAAGTACTAATTTTACTGTAAAAGTTAATAGACAAAGTATGTGAAAGTGATAGATGGTGGTTCAAAGTGATTTTTAAGACTTATTATTGGTGTTTGCTGGTCTTGAAAGACCAAAGTTCGAAGCAGTGAAAATAAAACGAATGTTGTTTTAAATCGGAAATTTTTTTAAATATTTATATATTTTACGTCAAAGTTTAGAAAGCAGATCAACCGTAAGTTTAAGATAGAGAAAAGGTTCGACAGAAATGTTTAGATCATGAACTACTATGGTACCTAGGTATAATCCGTCAGAAAGTTGGCCACCAATTTGCCTCGAAAAATCCGCACTGCGCCCAAGTGGTGGAGTATGGCCAACTCCCTCTTACACTTATTAGTAAGACGTGTCTTTTAATATCAGCTGATGATGATGATGGCTGTGTTAAACTAGAGGTTATTCTTAAGGACGGCTTCGCATCACGAAATTAAATGGGCCAAGTTCGAGTCGGGCTACTAGCGCACCAAGGGTTTCGTACCACACCACCACATGACATATTAACTTACAAAAAAAAAAGATTTCTTCGGGACCTTTAGTGCGACACGGACTCACACTTGGCCAATTTGTATTTTTTTTTGTTATACTGTAGAGTTTATTCTATAGCCACACAAAGATTGACGCTTTTATGTATGACTGTTTTTACGATAGAGCGAGAAGAAAAACCGTTGATAAAAACTAGTTTCTTGTATGAGGACCCCCTTGAAATCTGTCTTAGTAGCGCACATTCTGTGAAAATTCCAACTTTTACTTTACGGTCCTAAATAGGTGGATAGACAGACAGACAGTCAGACGGAAGGAGGGATGGACAGCGTAGGCCTATAAATAGGGTCCCGTTTTCACCCTTTGGGTACGGAACACCAGAAACCATAGAAGTATGGAAGCAACGCACAAACGCGTAGGGATAGGGAATCCTCAGGCACCGTACCAAACTCTACAGTATAACTATGTACCAACGAAATGTGAATTCTAAAAACACGACATAATATTGATAACATAAAAATTCAAATCGTAAAAATTAGTTTTTGTATAAAAGTTACATAGTTCTTACATGGAATACTTCTTCTTCTATACTTAAATTTAAGTAAGAAAAAATCATAGATGTATTATTATTTCATGTCAATGAACAAAATACACAAAAAATATGAAAATCTGTTATGTAGGTACTAAGCTTCAAGATATCTTTCAGTTATACAAAAATTAAATGAATTAAATTTTAAACGCGTTACATATTGAACAGGGTGCTTCAGATCATAAATCTGAACAACTTTTACTGAGTGGCCAACATCGAAGCCGCGAACATTCAAATTTATGGTTTGAAGTACCCTGTTCAATATCAATCATTCAAAACAGCCCACTGCTGGGCATAGGCCTCCCTTATTACGCCATTCTTTACGGTCCTATTCAAATCTGATCCAATGCAAACCCGTCACTCTCACTATGTCATAAGACCAACTTGCTGGTGGTCTACCCCACAGAACATAATACGACGTTCTGTGGTCTTCCCACTGACCTCCGGCCCCCTCTTGGCCCCCACTTTTTTATTGCCTTGGTCCACCGGCCGTCTTCCTTTCTAGCCAAGAATCCTGCCTATCAAAATTCAATATAAAATTCAAAATTCAATTCAAATAGCTTTTTGACGTCATTTTTTGATTCTACCACCGCGTCGGAAGGTGTTTCGTTGAGAGAAGATGCGGCCAGAAACTCTACAACACACATCTTTTAAACAAAACAAAATATACAAAGTACAATTAAAATACAATATTGCATTACATAGAGTAACATTGTCAAGACCAGACATTTTGGTCATTCAAATAGTCATCGAGTTTATAGTAGCCTTTTTTACAGAGGACTTGTTTAACATGGGACTTAAACTTTTTGTCTGGCAAGTTTAGAATATCCTCTGGTATCTTATTATAATAGCGTATACAGTGCCCCATGAAAGATGTGTTGACCTTACTGAGTCGAAAATGTGGGGATACTAATTTATTTTTATTTCTTGTATTGTAATTATGAACTTGAAATTTTTCCGAACGTATAAAATATTTTCGTATTCGAACCCGGTCTCTAATGATTGATTACTTATCCTTACCTCTCCGCAACGCGCCATATAGGTATCTTTTTAATAATGGCAGGAGGTAAGATTGACGTCTAATAAATTTCATCCAGTAGGCAGGCCACTTTTAAATTGAACACAAGGGATTTCAGGTTTGTTATCCCGGACGCACAGTCGACTCTAGGTATTAGAATATACAGGGTGAATTGTAATTCAACCCCATTCCTTGATAGAGATACTAGAGGTCATTTGCAATACATTAAGCCCAACTGGTGGTCGAAAATGAGCGGTTACTGTATTAAGATGGTTTTAAGAGGATAGGCAAGTAACGTTTTTTTTTCCATAAAAACGGTATTCTCCTGTTTCCTCCCTGGATAATGACCCCAGTGTTTCTGGTTTAATTTCTTAGCCCAGTCATTTTACGGAGTTTTGTTAAGCGGGGTAGGGAATAATTATTAATAAGACTTTTAAACTGTAACCGGCACCATTTAGTGACAAAAAGACTATCTGAAAAAAAATTTTACATAAATTCGCTTCGCAACCTATACGCAACATAGAAATCATAAATTTATCTCCCAGAAGGTTTTTGACTTAACAATATTATTACCAATGGACTCATTTTAATTAGATTTAACAATATAAATTATTTTTGAGCAAAAAAAAAAGCGTTGTAATTTAAAAAAATGAGGTATTCATTAGGAAATACTAATGTATTTTTCAAAGCCTTCTAAGTAGACAAAAATATTAAGACCATGTTTAAAGTATTTGTAATGGTAAAGCCTTAAAAATGTGCACAAAAAATATTTACTATCACGTTTTTTTGAACGAGATAAATGCAAAATTTTAAATTTGGGACTGTTGCAAACGTAATTATTTTTAATTTTTGTACATTTCTAGGCTCAAATTGGCTCTTAACTAATATACCGAAAAAAAATAATTATTAATTAGTCCCGGCTCAAACCGTAAAATGACTGGGCTATCTTAAGAAAGCTCAAATCCCTTTTGGTTTATACGGAATCAGGATTCGTTCCATTTAGGATCACCTAAAGTAAGTAAATTGTAGCTAAGGAGTAGTGTTGCCAGATCCAATTTTTAGAAATTCGTACGTCACGGTGGAAAAATCAGGAGAATTGATTTACTTGCGGCTGGATATCATTTTATGCAGCAAATTGACATTGTAGGCAGGAACTCAAAAGATTTATAAAAATCCGTAGTTCCGTAGGCCAGGCCAAAAATCCGTAGATCTACGGATAAATCCGTAGGTCTGGCAACGCTGCTAAGGAGCGGCCATCCCTTAGAACAGTACGGTTCAGTTTAGTCAGTAGGGGGATATCATTTTCGCAGCATTGTAGTATTTGTGAGCTGTGATGAATAAAAGATGATTCCAAGCTTCGGGTGGCACGTTAAGCCATTGCTCCCGGCTGCTATATCTATATAGTGATTGGTAGTCGTTACATTAAAAAACCAAATGCCGTAAGGCGGCTTGAAAAATCTGACACCAGGGCTTGCTGCCCACACGATAAAAAGAATGAAGAATGATTATGGAGTAGCGTTGCAAGTCTGTTACTGAGCGCTCACGTGTGTCGAGTGCCTTTCCGGCTTGCCATGAGGCTCCACCATTTATTGAAGACTCAAGTGTGTGTTTTTGTATAAAAACAATGCTTGAGATAAAAAACTATAAAAAATGAAAATATTTATCGCCAAACAACGTCAAGCATATTTGTTATTTAAGCATTTTTATTTGCAAAATCATCCAGAATGATATTTAAAACAGCTAGAATAGAACTAAAAACAAAACAATCAAAAACCGGAGGGGAAAAATGATCGGACACTTGATACGAAACGACAATTTCTTTAAAACCATACTGGAAGGGAAGATAGAGGGGAAGAGAGGCAGAGGAAGACCTAAACAGAGTTATATAGCCCAAGTGAAGGAAAAGGTTGATGTCGTGTTGTATCATGAACTCAAGAGACTAGCAGAAAAGAGACAGGATTGGCGGATACTCCACCGACAAGAGCGTAGCTCTTAAATAAGATGATGATGATGAGAATAGAACTAAAAATGCATTCGAAACGGGTCGTTACACAGCTTGTTTAACTATTACTACTGTATTGTTCTGTAAATTGTAATGAAACTTAAATACTTTTCATCCCACATTTAATTATTTCACGTTAGAAGAAATGGACTACACTGCCAAAATCCCCGAGGCTATTAAAGATGTTATTATGTGCCTGTTTCTCTTAGTTTTCCAGATTGACCTTAGCGGGGACGCCTGGGGATATTTCGGCTACAACCGAGCTCAGACAGACACAATACGTATTACTACCTTATTACCAAGCTTTGATGTTGTCTTTGTAATGGTTTACGAGTATCATAATGTATTTCGTGATAAATGATTATATATAGTCCGAAAGAGGATGTAGTGATAAAGATAGAGAAAGGTATGTTGAGGTGGTTTAGTCCACAGATCACTAAAACTAATGGGAGATGTGAAAAGGGGCGGGGCCAGTGTCGCAGCAATATGCGCAAAAACGGAACACATTGCTCGCGACAGTAATGATTCAATATATTATGAGATTGAAATTCAGTCGAGATATTATGTGTAAATAGTTTACATTGCTTGCGTAGGACCAAAGATTATTCGAACGTTGAGTTCTGATACCGCAATGGATAATGAGCACATTGAACCTTACAAAATAATTTCTATCGCGTGGTACTGGTGATAATGCGACACTAGGTTTCCTACTCAGCGCGTTGGTTGGCATCTCTCATCAGAAAGGACAGGCCTCCGTAAACTGAAACGATGAACTCACCATCAAACTGAACATTTGAGTCGGGTATGTACAGCATTATTGTTTGAAATATCCGATATACATATTAATCTATGGTATGAAACAGCTGTCTTTTTTTCGCGTTTTCCTGGGGTACATCCACAGTGAAAGTTCTTCAGTTTGATGGTCTGAGTTCACCTTTTCAGTTTGCGGAGGGCTTTCTCTTACACCCTGTATAGGTACAACGTGTTAAAATAAGAACGCAAAATTTGAAATTCTTGTGGAAAGTATAGATAACGCATCAACATTAGATAGAACGAATAAATATGATCAGAAACTACCACATAAATCTATAAGTATATCCTACAAATATTTTAAATATGACAATTTGTGACGATATTTATGTTTGTTTCGCTGTCGGTCGTCAATCACACATAAACGGTGGATGAAGATAATGTAGAGAATAAAATATAATACTGACAATAGCCTAATGTATAATAAGTTCGAATTTATGATAAGTTCGAATTACATCATCATCATCATCATCATTGTCTTGCCCATTTCCCATTATTTGGGGTCGGCGCAATATGACATCCTCTTCCATTCATCTCTCTTAGCCGTCGTTTCAACACTCACTCCTTTTTTACACATATCATCCTTCACACAATCTATGCATCTTTTCTTCGGCCTCCCTCTCTTACTACAGCCATCGTCATTCATACTTAACACTCGTCTCGTAACATGACACTCGTCTCTCCGCATGAAAAATTACATTTTATTTATTTATTTATCTTTATTGGTTATCAAACAGCAAATTACTTAATCTCTAATACAGCAACATTTAAATTTTACAGCGCCAATTACATGATAACACGTTTTAAAAACTGTTTAAGGTACAAAGGACAAAACGTAAAAAATATGAAAGATTTTGACAAATAAAAAGACTAATGTGCTTCTACTTAATGACCGAATTGTTTGTCGAGTATGTTAATGTTTTATGTGTGTAAACAATTGTGTTTGTGTGTATGTGTGTGAATGGGTGTCAATGCTATAAAAAGATACTGAAATGAAATGAAATTTGTTTTAAAAAAATGTTATTTATATGTGGTTTAATAGGCTGCATTCTTTACTGCGTCCTTCGCTCTTTTGGTATACTGTCCCAGCGACATGAAGAAGATATCAGAATCGTACATAAGGTCCTCGTGAGCGTCAATACATCGGTTCAAAACAGAATTCCTGGCATAATTACTTTGTGCATGCGGATGGTGCAGAAGACGAGGCCGCCGCAAACGAGAGGTGTTCGTACGCAACCCCACCCGTGCCAACAGTTCCGGGCAATACATATTTCACTTTTTTAATTGAAAAGATCCTAAAAGTAAACCATACTTAATTGTAATTACCTACATAATCGTCCGCAGTCAAATGTAAAAATAATTACATTTTCTGTAATAAATGTAACGTAGTGCCCGTGACGTACCTAATGTTAATTTCCATCTGAATTATAATCTAACTACTCAAGGAACGGTGGTTCAAAGATAAAATATTCATATAAGAACTTGAGCAGAGCTAACAAATCGTGTTATCTCAGTGACTACTCACGATTCATCCTACAAGGTTCAGGAGGCTTCTCTGAAAATACTGTTACGACCTTTGCTAAACTGTTTTGAACATTTAAATGTTCTGGCCTTAGGCAGATAGTTTTATAGCTGGGACTTGAAATTAGACAAAGAGGTTAATAGTGGGATGGTTTTAGAGGTAGGTAAATAAAATACATTTCTAAAGACCTTTATGAATGTGTTGTAATTTAATTTTTCATTCATTTTATTCCATTGTGTTTGTGTTCATATAAAAGGCTTTATGCAATTTATTTTCGCAGTAAAATCTGTTTCACAATTTCATACAATAAACTTTAGTTCAGAGCAATATACGTTTACAAACCTATAATTCGTGTAATAACGATTTATAAAATGGATACAAAAACTTTCAAAAAATGTTTACACAGGGTGTTACAGAAGTAAGAATAAAAATTGAAAACTTTTGAGGGGGTGGTTTAGACCGACTAACTTTCATTTTGTTGGTCTAAACCACCCCCTCAAAGGTTTTTTCTTCGTGGTTTCTTTTTATGGGGAAAAAATCTTTTGTCCCATACATTTAGCTCGAGTAGATCTGTAGTTTAGTATGGAACATCGCAAACGCATCGCATCATGGCGATTATGGCAAAACTCCTAATTTTGGCAGTCCAGCAGTGGACGTCTATCGGCTGATATGATGATGATGATTTTTTTTTCGCGATTTCGATACGATTTGGTCCCATAGTGAAAGTTGTTCAGTTTAATGGTCTTAACCACCCCCTAAATGTTTATTTGTATTTTTGTAACACCCTGTACACTAAATAACTGACACAAAACATGATTATTGTTTCGAGCATACCTAAATTACCCACGTTACACAAAACAGTGTAACAACCAATTAGAACAAAGTTTCGTCAAATTGAATAAGCGTCCGTATGTAGATGATGGCCGTAGGCGTGGCATGAACGTTTAATATTTCACTTGAACTTCACAAATCCGCTCCGGGGCTTTCAGAGCGATTGTTTCCATGAGCACTGCCTTCTAAGTGGCATTATCCTGCCTGCTATATTTTGTTTATTATACTTGTTGACTTCAAAAAAGGGATGTATTGTGTTTGACCCGCATGTTATATTTTTCGCAAAGAAACTACCCAACTAACAATTTAGTCGTATAGGTGTCGTATAGTCGATCATTAGACGCATAAAGCACCAGTGTATGACGAAATTACAGTTATATAAATTTTATAAGTCAAAATAGTCATATAAATGTGGGTCTAATACGACCAAATTGTTTGCTGGGTACTTCGCCGATTTTGATGATTCTTACACAATTTCTGTATTTCTGGAAAGGTTTTACTTAAGATAACATAAGGTAAGATATTTATCTTACAACCTCATTCGTTATTTTTTTATTTTCTTTTTTTTATTTTTTTTTTACTTATTATTATTTTTTCTTTTTTTCTTTTATTTTTTTTTTAAGAGGATGGTACAGTACGGTTTTCTCCATACAAACGTATTCCCCTGTTTTCTCCCTGGATAATAACACTAGAGCAAATATTTTTTACCATACACTCTATGTCACCTCTGCCATGTCCCTATGTTTTGCTTTTTTGCATTAAGTGATTACTATAAGAACTAGGCACCTTCGAAAATTGCCAATTTTGCTGCCCGTTTTCAGACATCCAGTAAACAAATTTGATGAATATAAACAAACAAAACAAACATAGCCAAAATCTTTCTCATATTATTTTTGAAAGAATTATTAAAATTTTATGGTTTAGTTTTAGAGGAGGAAACAGGGGAAAACGAAATGCCTATTTCGTCGATTTTTTTGTATACAAAATCGGTTTAAGCTGCAGTTGTCTCTTTCGCACTCTAGTCGGCGGGTTGTATGGGTACCCTGGATCTGATAAATAGGTATACAGTCGTAAAAGTGACCTATTCTCCGAATTAGGATTTCACCCCGCCTATCCTCTTAATATGCTGACGGTTTTTAATGGGCACAATAAGACCATAAAACTGAATAACTTTCTCTATGGGATCAACATCAAAATGGCGAAAAATAATACCGTCACAAGCATTTAACTACGGCCTTGCATGCGGAGAAATCGTGATCTTTTTATTTTGAAAAACGAGCAACTGTTTAGGAAAATTCGTTCTAGTAGCGAGAAATTCGTTCTAGCAAAAAGGAGCAAATTTCTTTTTACTTCAATCATGGAACCGGGTTCGTAAAATACGTATGTACTAAAAAAGGTTAAAAATAAATCAAGATCATCCGAAAAAGTTGTATCAATAGTCAATTGAATTCTTTGTAAATACGATATCTTTCTAATAATTCAGATTGCAAAATCTAAAATAAAAAATAAAATAAAAAAATCTACTATTTATATTATTATATAAGGTCTAACAGAATTCGCTGAAACTATTTAAAGGGGATAATCAGACCATCAAACTGAACAAGTTTCTCTATGGGACCAATATCGAAATCGCAAAAAAAAAATTGGCTGTCGCATACAAAACTGCAAACATAACTCGACCCAAATGTATGGGACAGGTGATTTTTTTTCGACCTTACAAAAACAACATAATACCAGGTAAAATAAAGCATAAGTACAAACTACAAAGCACAATACAATCGTTAAATTGTTTAATCAATGAATTATTTTTAATGTTAATACTCAAGAAAAAACTCCTTAAAAGTTGGGAACCATATAATAACAATAATTATGAATACAGAATGTAAAAAAAAAACACATAATGTGTAAATGGAATGAATGTGAAAAATGTTGTGAAGTCCAGCCCAAACCAACGGTTTTAGCCGACACATGACCCAAATAACTGAGCACAATATGTTTTTTGTTAAACATATTTTGGTAATATTTCAAGCAAATAAAATAGACGGAGAATGTTATTCATCAAATCTGATAAGTTATCCCTTTATTTTATTGAGGAAAATGCTTCTATACAGGGCCCTTCTTAATATGCTGACACTTTTTTAAGGGGATGATCAGACCATCAAACTGAACAACTTTCTCTATGGGACCAATATCGAAATCGAATCGAATTAAAAATCACTTATACATTTATTTTGGCTCAAGTCGGTTTGCAGTTTTGTATGGAACACCTGTTTTTTTCACGATTTTAATGTTGGTCCCTTAGAGAACGTTGTTCAGTTTGATGGTCAGATCATCCCCTTAAACAAGTGTCAGCATATTAAGAAAGACCTTATATAATAAAGAGACCGAAATAAAATTATAAGAATTATGAATATTGTTAAAACATCCTTTATGACAATTAAAATACTACGAATGACATTAATTAATTTTAAAAATATCACCCAGTGTTTATTTAGTATCCAAGTTTAATTTTATATTTTAAGAAAATATGATGTAAGTACATACTTAAATAAAATGTTTTTACAATATTTTCAGTAAAAAATAAATAAAGCTTTTAAAAGTATAACCTATGAAAAAATAATTTAAAAGGTTGCCGAAGTAATCTAAGATGTATAATACTTAAAAAATAACATATCAAAAACACAACCACAACGGATAATCTGTCTAGTAAATCTTAAAAAAAATACTTAAGCCCCTTTATGTCGGCGAAATGGAGGAGACAGTGATAAAAAGCAATGGTTCTCGACCAACGAACTACAAATAAAATAGAAACATGAAAAGAAGGCACAATGAAGCCAAATAAGAATGGTTATGATGGCGCTTGTTTGCCTAAATTGCTGTGTCTTTTGAACAAAGGACGCTTACTGTTTTGAGAGCTCCTTCCTGATTTGGAAATTAATGGGATTCTTTAGTCTTTTGAATCTTTTTTGCGGTTTCTAATTATGTTTCCAATTTGTCGTATCCTGATGGTTTTTCTTTTACGTTAACGTGAGCGTAAATCTCAAGGAATCCTTCAATTTAAAAGATTACGTGTCTGAATCGAGAAGCCGTCGGGAATTTTAAAATATGATAACCGAGATATTTTGCTACATTCCTCCAATATTTCAGCATTAATTTATCCCCGAAGGAGAATTATTATTTCGGGGATCGTTTGTGACGAATTGATATTTTTCATGAGTCCTTCACCTAAGGGCTGCCATTTATATCTTGGAGGCTGCAATTTATTGCTGCCATTTATCATTTCATCGAGTTCTTCCCCTCTCGTGTCCTGGCATAAACCGATACATAAGTAGGTACTAGCCTAGATGTGGTGTGGTCTTTTTATTACTTCTATCCTGGATATCAGGGTCTGAGTAGAATACGTTATTTTTAACGATGTATTCAAGGTTGTGAATGACGTCACGCGTTTTATCAGGCACAAACAAGTTTGATAAATTAAATTTTGGCACTGACAAAGGGATTAGCCTCTCCCTTTTTCAGTGGGCTATGTTTACTATAGCTATATGACAAGGCAAATATTGAGTCTGTCCCTTTATGTACAAATGGTTAAAAAATAAAAGCAATTGACTATTTCATCATCATCATCATCATCAGCCTATCATCGTCCACTGCTGAACATAGGCCTCTCCCAAGGTGCGCCACAAAACTCTGTCCTCGGCCTTCCTCATCCAGTCACTCCCCGCTACCTTTTTTAGGTCGTCTGTCCAGCGGACTATTGTTGACTATTTACCTCTTGGAAAAAGCGTGTTGGTCTTGTGACTTGTAGTCTCGCATTCTAAATAGAAGGTGGCGGTTTGATCCCCAAAATATATAATTCTCGTAACAATGTTTTAGGAACTTATACGATACGATTTATGGTGGCTTTTCGACACACTATTCTGTATTTTTTTTTCGATCATGCGAAAACTTTTCCATTCATCTTGTGCTGCCTTCAATCTCAACTCTTTAATGCATCCAGTTTGTTTGCTCCTTCAACTTTTCTGTCTTTATTCTTCACGGGGCATTTCCAATAAGGCATTTTCCAAAAGTAGTAAATCCAAAAATCACTAGATATGTATGGAATAGGCAACATTAAAATTACTGATAAACCTGTCATATTGATAGCAAAAAGTGCTGTTTGTCTATGGTTTGCATGAAGTCTGACAGGTGGTGTTGCTAATGGATAAATTGTTCACTGAGAGTTACGTTGCAGTTTCTGCCCCGAGCACTGGTCTCCGAACGAAACGAAAGAGGCTCCGACAATCCCTGAGATTGGGATAGATTCTCTCATAAGCTACTTGACACTGGCCGAAATGCAGTGCTGACGCACAATTAAGAGTCCATTAATTATATTTAAAAAAAATGTTCACTATCAATAAATACGCAATAGCACAGGAATATACGTAAAATGAACAAACATTACCTTCACAAAAAGTCTATTACCTCGAAGTATCAAAACGTCTTTCACATTATAACCTTCATAATCTTATTAAGTAATTAAGAAATTGCTCCCTAAAATATGGGAATAAAAAACCGTGGAATACTTTTGATCTGACAGCTAAATTAGCACGATTGTAACGCCATCCTTCCAGTGTCTTTAAATTTTTTTAAATAAAAGCTTTTCCTTATAATCTGTGACGATTAATCGATGACAAAATGTAGAAGAACTGAGATTTTTTCACCCGAGTGAATTCGATAGGTAACAAAAAGCTTCAGAAAATTAATGACCTCTAATGAATAACTATTTCCCAACAGATGAAAAACATAAGTGATGAAGTGTTGTGCTGAAACCAAACAACAAGTGTTTCGTAAAATGTTAACATCATACGCTAGTGACAGTTGCGCGTTGCGTGTGTAATGGTGGACGGTGTAGTCACAGCATGACCACGTGGATGGCGCTGTTCGGGCTAGTGTGGCTGCTACGCGTGCGCGGGTCCCTGTGCGGCTGCGCGGCGTGCAGGCGCGTGCGGCACGAGCAGGACGCGCAGTGCGCGCCCGGCCCACGCACGCCCAGCCCGGAGCGCGCGCCGTTTGACGTCATCGCGCTCGAGAACTACACGCGTGACGTCACCGTCCAGACTGACTTCGATGACGATGAAGTCGAGGATCTGGATAAGATCGAGATGCAGATCACGGAGGAATGTAAGTACAACGTTTATCTAGGATTAAACGACAACCTGCATGTACACACGGCAACACATGAAACTATGCAAAACCAAAATAAGCTGACCGCGCGTAGGTAGAGTAATGTATAACGTTGCGCGGCCAGCTTATGTTGGTTTTGCGTTGCTTGATGTGTCACCGTGTGTACCTAGATCCTAGATACACAAATATAATTACACAAACCAATACAGGGTCCAAAGAGTCTAACCTATATTCCGAATAAGGATGACAAGATTTTCAGATTCCTGTTTAGCTTTCCGGCCAATTCTGATTAGCAAATATAATTTATTTATCAGAAAGATGTACTATCCGACATATCTTTGACGTTACTAAAGCTGTTTTGAGAATAAGTGAGAGTGAGTGTTTCAAATCTCTGATTCTATAATTCAAAATGGCCTTAAAATTTCGTTGCTATTTGGAATGGAGTAAAATATGCTGACAGTTTTTTTGATGATCTTCTGATCAAAGTGAACAACTTTCTCTATACCAAAAACATAGAAATGGCGAAAAAAATTATCTGCTGTTCTATACATTTTGGGTCAAGTAGGATTACATTTTTACATAGCCCAAATAATTGCTAAATTAAAGTGCGGCACACACAGTGCGGGGCACATTGCTCGCAGAACCGATGGCCGATGGGGCCGAAAAGTTCTCGAGTGGCGACCGCGTACCGGAAAGCGCAGCGTAGGTATGCCCCCCACAAGGTGGACCGACGACCTTGTGAAGGCGGCGGGAACCCGTTGGATGAGGGCAGCGCAGGACCGGTCGTTACGGCGATCCTTGGGGGAGGCCTATGTCCAGCAGTGGACGTCCATCGGCCGAGATGAAGATGATGATGATGGAACAGCAGATTTTTGTTTTTTCGAGCTTTCGAAAGTTTATGGTCTCTTAGAGAAAGTAGTTCAATTTGAAGGTCTGGCGATCATCCCCTTTAAAAACCGCCAGCATAATTATTAAGAAGGACCCTAAACAATTATATTACTATGCACGTTGGCGTGTTTGAATGAATACCTTCAAGCCGCCTTCCCACTGTCAAACACGGCTTGTAGTTAATAATAAAATTACTTGTGAAATAATTATCTCTTTGACATTGAAATAGTAAACCGAAGATAGCAACGTACTTTAATTAGGTACTCATATTTTGTCAAAATCAATGAATTTTTCTTCAATAAGGACCTAAAACAGACTTTTTCAGAGAAACTGTAATTTTGTTGTAGGTATTTTATTTGTGGAATTAAACGAAACAACGCTCTGTTTTCAGTACTGGTCTATATTCATTATTTTATACATACCTAAGAAGCAACCTAAAAGCTTAGGTATATGACTAAGTAGCAAACATTTTTTTCCAATCTTTTAAAACGGTAAATGGAGCCCCAAAAATATTATAAAAGTGATTTTCATGCTGTGTCACCTTTGTGTATCACAGACAAAATTAAATATCATGTCACAACAATTTTATTTAAAACATGAAGGTATCAAGTAGGTAATAGAAATTTATAATATTCATGCTTGTGTAACAGCATTAAATTTATTTTCACTGAATAATATTTTATGATGCTAAATAATAAATCAGACAACAATGAACTTGAAAAGTTCTAGACGTCCTAATTTATATCATAATTGAACCAGATCAGAACGACTCAGTAGAACCAATCGCTTTTTTCCATCCTTTGTAGTATTTCTTGTTTCTTAGGGATATTATAATAAGAATCATAAGTACAATCACACGTTAAAGTAATGCAACTATTTACCCTTACACACATGCACAGGGTGTTAGGCAGTACAACTAGACGCGTTGTAAGATGGTAAAGTTTATCCATTCTGAGTGTGGTTATGAGTTACATATTACTGTAAAAAAGGGTGTTTACAAAATCAATGCTCCAAACCCGCAAACAAATAAAAAATAATTTATATCGGTACATCTATGCGTTTAAAAATAATATAACTCGAATAAAAAAATAAAGATCTTAAAGATACAGTTACCATTTCGCGACATACAACTTGACCAATGGGGCGTGAGGGATAAGCGAAGTAGCGTTTTTGCCTACAAAGGAGTCAATTTAGGTCCACAAACGGTAACGTTTATTGATGTACTGTAAAAACATAATTTAATTTATTATAGTAATCGGACGAAAGTTTAGGTAAAAATGCAAATGGAATTATGAAATCAACATAAAAAATGCCCCGTTTTGACTTTAAGCAATGCGTGTATAGGAACGTCTTAGATGTTCATACGAAAATAAAAATCCAACACATTTTACCACGACAAGATGTGCGCCAACTGCGATTACGCGACACTCTGTTTGGATGAGATAATCTAGAGATTATGAGAAAAAAATCGACATGAGTTCCATAACTATACTATACGCTAACATTTTTGAGGGCCTTTTTCCGATAGCTGGAGAAATTACCTTCTTTTGTTCTGCGCAGTCAAGGTTTTTGTCAAGTTGTTTGCCGGCTATTATACCCAATGTCAGTCACTGTCTGTCCTTATAGTTCCGATGAAAATAATTAGGGATTTCGCATACAGAAGGAGTCGAGGCAGCGTCGAGGCGCGGGCGCGCCTTGGCGACTTTGACATACAGTCGATAATTGTATACCGAGAATCCGAGCGGCGCCCCGCTCTGGGCTGCAATCGCGGTAAATATTTGGTGACTGAACCGTTATGGGACTACGTATGAACCATAACTTTTGACACATTTGGTATTGCGCTAATCGCGGTACAACCGTTAGAGCCGTTTTGACAGATCACTCAGACGTTACTGGCTGTCAGTTACATAGAGTTTAGCGCGATACGGAATTCAGCACAGATGAATAGTAATTGGATTGCAATGTGATTAGAACTGAAATTTGATAAGAATAGAACTTCGACGTTTTAACTTAGCGTAATCGGGCACCAGATTGGTATGATATACAATTACCGGCCGTTTGTCAAGGACTTTAAGGCGCGCGCTCGCGCTTCGATGCCGCCGCCGCGCCGCCTCGACTCCTTCTGTATGCGATACCCCTAAGTTATCTATTGTCTATGGCTAATATAGTAGATTATGCCGCCAACATAATTATTAAGTTTGTAATGGTAAGCAGTCGAAATAGAGAATTAAATGCTTAAAATTGAAAATAAGCAAAGCAATTTGTTCGCAAACAACACCGTCAATGTTTGATTTCAAATATCGGACTGATTGCACGTTTTTGATGATGGTAAAATGGTTTAAATCTTTCATGAAATATACCACTGAATTTTTCAATACGTGTGCTCAACTCAGCCATAAACATTCTCATTCATTTTTAAATTCTTTCACAATGTTTACGTTTCTGCTTGCTTAAATGTTACTTGATAGTCCGCACTCAGATAATAGCCCAGTCATTTTACAGAGTTTTGTTAGGCGGGGTAGGGAGTAATTACTAATTGGACTTTTAAACTGTAACCGGAATCATTAAGTGACAAAAGGACTATCTTAAAGCATATAAAAAAAAATCGCTACGCAACATAGAAATCAAAATTACGTGTCCCAGAAGGATTTTAAATTATTAATATTAATACCAATGCACTCATTTGACTTAGATTCAACAATATATTTTATTTTTGAGCAATAAAATAGACAATGAAATTTAAACTTGATGTATTTATTAGAAAATACGAATGTATTTCTTAAAACCTTCTAAGTAGACAAAAATATTCACACCATGTTACAAACATGGTGTGAATACTTTTGTCTAATTATTAATACGTATGTATAGTAGAGCCTTAAAAATGTGCAAAAAAATATTTACCATCAGGTTTTTTAGAACAAGATAATAGCAAAATTTTAATATTGGAATTGTTGCTGACGTGATTTTTTTTATTTTGGTACATTTCTAAGCTCAAACTGGCTCTTCAATATTATACCGAAAAAAAATGTAATTTACTAATTAGTCCCGGCTCAAACCGTAAAATGACTGGGCTACATTGAAAATGCTCTGCTTCTTTCACTTGCTGCTATATTATCGAGCTCGCATGCGAGCTTTGTAATATAATATCTACTTAGACCAACGCCGCCCTCACTACTTAAATTTTTGTTTGTTCTTTTATTTCTTTGAGGGATTTCATTTCAGTAAATAAACTGAAATTATTTTCTTATTTTGGTAGCACAATTATTTATAAACGAAAACTGTTAACAGGGTGTTAGAGTAGATAGTTGCATTACTTTAATGGGTGATAGTACTCATGATACTGAACAACTTTCCCTAAGGAATATAAAGGAAATTAGCATAATATTCATACAAACGTTCGATCAGTTGATTGCATTTAGTACGGAAAGTCCGACTTCTTTTGCAAAGAAGATAATTTCTCCAGAAAAGGCCCCCAAAAAAGAACTCATGTCGATTTGTTTCTCATAATCTCTAGATTATAGTGGAAATATCAGATATACCTCATCTAAACGGAGTGTCGCGTAATCGCAGTTGGCGCACATCTTGTCGTGGTAAAATATGTTGGTTTTTTATTTTTATTTTCTTATGAACATCTAAGACATTCCTAAACACGCTTTGCTTTACATGTGCCGTTTAAACAGGGAAAAAGGATACTAGCACAAAAGTCAAAACGGTGCATTATTTATATATGGATTTCATAATTCCATTTGCATTTTTACCGAATCTTTCGTCCGATTACTATAATAAATTAAATTACGTTCTTCGTGTAATACCATCAATAAACGTTACCGTTTGTGGACCTAAAATACATTGACTCCTTTCCTATAGGTTTCTTAGGGAAAGTTGTTCAGTATTATGGGTACAACCACCCCTTTAAGTTGTGAAACTGTTTACCCTAACACCATGTATGATACCGAACCGAATACGTATTTAGATAGTTACCTCATTCACGTTATTTGTGTGCGGGGCGATTGAAACCTAAAACGATTGGCCGCGTTACGTCTGAATCTAAATGTTAGCTAGGAACATCCAATCAACCGAACACGCTGGATGTTGTTTTAACATCAATGATAGTAACGATCACCGAAGCACCACTATGCCAAAAGCACCTCGCATTAGGATAATCTGCTAAATGTTAAATCGGTTTCATTATAGCGGGAAGTTAAGTAAATTAAACGGCAGACTGAAAACAGGAAATTACGTTAGAAGATAATCCTCGAACCTTTAATTTTTTTTTAGGTTTAATGGTTATGTATATAGTGCTTATTTTAATGTATATTTTTATTTATATATTCAATAATAAAGTTTAAGAGTGCCATTACATACCTTTGAAGAATTATAGTACCTATTACAGATTTTTGGAAATTATAAGTATTGAGATCAAACAAATATAGAGTGTAAAATTAAATGGGACACTTACTTAAAGGGGTGCTTCAGACCATCAAACTGAACAACTTTCTCTATGGGACCAATATCGAAATCGCGAAAAAAAATCTGCCGCCCCATACATTTCGGTGTAGTTATGTTTGCAGTTTTGTATGGGACAGCGGATTTTTTTTTCGTGATTTCAGTCTCGGTCCCATAATAAAAGTTTTCCAGTTTGATGGTCTGAAGCACCCCTTTAAGTAAGTGTCCCATTTAATTTTACACCCTGTATAGTAATAGGCATCCATTTTGTTTAATAACTTTGCCTTCCAACTTTACCACGTAAAATTTATTTCATTTTCAATGAGTGAACACGTAATAAAGCAAACAATATACAATCATATTGATACATGAGATGAGACATACATTTATAAACTCCCGAATTTTTCCATTCGAGTGGTCTAGAAATTTACGATTTTCTACAACTCAGTACAATACTAATAATTTTAGTTTTCCCTACAAATACAAATATATCAGTCGATTATTTTACAAAAGAATTATAAAACCGGTTAAGAGCGGGTCTGACTCGCTCATGATAGGGTTCCGTAGTCATAATTTTGACAAGCTCATCATGACGCTTAGATAACATTATGCATAATAATTGAGGGATGTCATAATGTCTGAAATAACATTTTTTTAAGTATCTTCAAAAGCAATCAATAGCAATTTAATTTCGTTCCTCACCATCTACCAATACAAAGAATTTTTTTTTAAACACAAAACGAGGCTAAAGATGCGTCATCATCATCAATCAACATCATTCATTTACCAAAAATGTTTGGTCTGAAGAATCCATTCATATGTATTCCATTCATTATTACGGGTTAAAAAATAAAATCATATAATTATTCGTAAGGAATCGGATCGAATCGGATTCGGTAGGCTTTTGTTTTTATATCCTATCTATTATTGAAATAAGGATTTTTAAAATATTTCCCATCAAATATTTAACGATTTTCCTGTTATAATAATGCTTAGTACATTTCCTATCTTTAGGTGACAATTTGGCCAGACGCAAGTTCAGCCTAACTTTCATATAATTTTGGGCATGATCTTTTGATTGATTTTTCGGACACGGATGGTGCTACAAAATTCGTTATAATTTTCATTGAAAGTACTTACTAAATAAAATAGTTTCAGATTTTGAGTCTAGCATTAAAAAAATTAGAGGACGTGGTACGCTCTGTTTTTGACTTTGAGCGCATATAGAGGTATGTCGAGGTCATTGGTATTGACTTTGTTTGTATCTGTGTTTTGTTCCACGTTATATGAGATTTCCAATGACGCCTCACTCGATTGAGTAGAAAAAACATTTTTTCTTCTTAATTACTATAATTTCTGTTTTGAGTTACTGTTATCTGCTAAACTTTGATGCAATGAGTGCAATTATGAGCGAGTTACAAAGGCGCGACGGGGCATAGAGACGACAGACAGAATGGACGAAAGTATAAGGGTTCCTTGTTTGACTACGGTACCCTAAATGGAAGCCAACCTTGCTTCATGTAACTAAGTACTTCTTTGTTAATTAATTTTAATGAAATCTTCGTTTAAGAACTGAATAGCTACACTGATTACGTCGTAACGAATTTGCATTCCTAGCGCTTCTAGGGGTTTTAGAGAACGTACAAATGCTATACTAAAAATTTGTTTCGCATTCATCTAGGATCCCAGGTAGTCTAAAATTGCGAAAGGATTTTACATTTTAAAGCTGCAAAGGAAGTGAAATGAGATATTTCGGCCAAAAACGTACTCCCTTTATTTCGTGCTTGCCATAATACAGGGTGTAAGGAAAAGTATAATTATCCTTTAAACCATATACTCTACCCATCAAACTGAACAACTTGGGAATCTTGGGATGTATGTATGGGAACAAAACCTATCAGAACAAAAAACTGCTGTTAATGTGTTGTGTGCCCATTGCAGTGTAGACTATGACAATGTGGTTTAAGGGTTAATAATGGTTTTCCTCTCGTTTGCCGGGAATTTCGTCGCGCGGATCCGAGTCCTGGCATACCACGGGTTAAACGCTGTATTATCTTATCTTCTTTAAGATGATATTAATTATTTAATGGATTCTATGTCACAAAAACAGCATAATTATATCAAGTTTTTCATTCGAAATAAAAACATTATCCTCCTTCTGACGCAGTCGGGTAAAAATGGGACAGAGTGAGGCAAAGTAGAACATTTTTTGGAAAGGAATTTATATTTTCGTATTTAGGTATTGCTCTTTTATTTGTGTTATTGAGAGAAGGCGTGAGAATAATGCATGCATGTATTTATGTAATAAATATTAAATAGGTATTAATCATTTACAAAATGTAATAAAATAATGCAACAAAAATACCGTATCACTGTTTAAAATAGCGCTAAGGTAATATGTTTTTATTCTCAACCGAACCATTAACTTTATGTTCCCACCAACATATAGGTTACGCTTAAATGATCCTGTTAGCATTTTTTGTGAAGCCTTCTACGCTTTGTAAATAAATACGATAGAAAAATCTGACTGACCAATACTCAATGCATATCAGGAACCGTCAAACAGTTTTGGTTAGCCGTGCGGGTTATATCTCCCCTTTTTTATTTTTTGTGGTGTGCCTTTCTGTTTTAGCAAAACGTTCAATGCTTTTATAAATTTCTTTTTTTTTCACCTGTCTACCTGTCCATGCCTTTTTGAGGTTGAAAATCTGTAAATTGTTGAGATTGAAATCTATCTAACATTGAAACCAAGCGAAGCCAAGTATCAACTTGCCGCACTCGACTCGGTTGAACGCAGAGCCAGGAGGCTCATTAGCGACAGTAGGCTGGTGGAGACCAAGCTTCATAGCCTATCCCACCGCCGCAGAGTAGCCTGCTTGTCGGTCTTCTACAGATTGTACTTCGGTGAGTGTGCCCAAGAGCTACATGAGCTCATCCTGCCTTCCCCTTTCTACTATCGGACTTCCAGACGCACCGCGGGATATCACCCTTTTTTGGTTGACATACCACATATCCGCACCAAGCGCCTTTCTGAATCTTTTATAATGCGCACGGCCAAGGAGTGGAACGCCCTACCTGCGTCAGTATTTCCGAGTGCTTCCAACCCAAATTCCTTTAAATTACGAGTGAATAGACTTCTTCTGGCTGAGCTCGCTACATCTTCGACCCCATCTTCGTCCTGAGGACTAGATTGAGGTCAAGAGCAAAGCCACACGTAAAAAAAAAAAAAAAAAAAACATTCGAATAATTATTCACGCTAACAAACTGGTGGTGATCTACACAAGTTGGTAGTTTCTCAATAAATAGTCCGCTCAATCTTCTATACACTCATGGTTGTTATTTCAAAGATAATTCACGATAACAGTAAAATTATTATGATAATTGGAGAAAACATTATGAGTGACACTATCAGTTCAACGAAAATCAACTAGCTTTTAATTAGAATATTGAAATATCCTTTCTTAATGCATACCTGCATCTTCCGTGGAATCTATATTCCTTTCATGTTTCTATCTTCAGCAATGTTTTGTAATATTATGGCTTTATTATGGTTGCGTTAGTATACCAAACTGACAGAAAAGTTTAGACCAAAATGTATCAACATGAGTGCAATAAATTATTTATATTGTTTGTACTGTTTGTATTTTTGACTTGACTTGTCATCCCAAATTGTAGAAATGGCATTGCAGGAAAAAGGCCGTTCGGTGAAAAGTTCGGGAGAGTGCCCGTTCGGGGAAATAGTCGTTCCGGTAAATGGCCATTAAGGGAAAAGGACGAATCCGGAAAATGGACGTTCGGGTCAAAAGTGGACGTTCGGGGAAAAGGACGTAACCGACCTGATCCGTCCAATTTACTACTACTTTTGACTTTTAAATCCCAACGTTGACACGGGCAAGCCCATACGGAAGAGAGCTAGCGCCTCAATCCTGAGGACGTGGTTCGATTCCTGGCCTGTACCACTAAGTTCTTCGGAATTTATGTACGGTTGTATTTATCATTTACTAGCTCGGCGGTGAAGGAAAACATCGTGAGGAAACCTGCATTCCCGAGGATGAAAAGAAAATACCATAAGTTCGGAGGTATGCGTAAAATATGGGTGAGCTTGGGGCGAACACAAAGGACCAGCGCTGGTCTCCGTGTTACATAACGACCCTTGCTTGCAATAGCCCAACCACAAATAATAATAATGACACGGGCAACAGAATAATTAATTCACTGGTCTGCTGGAAGAAATCTCTTCAGAGATCCTCGTCCCTTGCACTTGTCTAATTTGCTGTATTCTTCTGTATTTCCTTGTGTACAATAAAGAGATAAAACATAATAAAATATCGTTTAAATTAAAAATTATTTATTTCAGATTATTCATCCATATTGTGTTAGTAAAAATTGTCTTATAACTATGTTAGTTCACAAATAAATACATTCATTAATAAAATTAAATAAATTACAATAACAAACACATTCAATTTACATTCAATTACATTACCTACTGTACAAAGGGTGATGAGCTGGCATGCAGTAGCATCCATCTCTACACCATGGGTGAGTCCCAGTTCAGTCAGTTTTTATTATTAGTATAGATTTGTGGATATATTGTTATAAATTCCTGCAATTTTTCTGTTTATAATATTTAAAACTCGAACCAATACGTCTTGCAGTTTTCGTAAAAAGACTGGGTTCAGATTCGCCACCCTTCTCATGTAACCCAAACTTTCATAAATCACCCTTTTCAACAAAAAACAAAGAAAACAGAAACAGCTTGTGTATATTTTTTTCAACTAACATTCCTGTTTGTCCCCAGCAAACGTCAGCAACTTCGAGTCCGGGGGAGAGCGGCATAGTCCGGGAAGCGGGCGCCGCGACGGAAACTACCAGGTTTGTTCCAACAATGTTATCGCGACACTTTTGTTCTTTGCCCGCCTCTGCCTTGTGCCAGTTCTGTTTATATTTTACTTGTTTTATCTATAAATAAATAAATAACGCTCACAGGCACATACATTGTAATGATCCCAAGTAAGCTATAGGCTTTTTGTTATGGGAATCATACAACAACGGCACAAACATATACAGGATGTAAGTGACAGCCTAGCAAATACTGAAACGGTGAACTCAGACCATTAAACTGAACATCTTTCACTACCTCAGGAAACGCGAAAAAAAATCAGCTGTCCCATACATTTGAGTCGGGTAGGTACTGCGGTTTTGTATGGGACAGCTGATTTTTTTTCGCGTCTCCTGAGGTAGCTCCATAGTGAAAGTAGTTCAGTTTGATGGTCTGAGTTCAGTATTTGCTAGGCTGCCACTTACACCCTGTATAACATCCATGACCGAACCGGGATTCGAACCCAGGACCCTGGTTACGAAGTCCGGCGTGGCAACCATTGCACCAACCGGGTCGCCTGTCGTCTGCCTCTCGGTCGTCTTCGTATGTAGGAAATATATTGTCCGATATCATTAAAAACTGGCCAAGTGCGAGTTGGGTTACGTGGCCACTGAAGTTTCCGTACCTACCACATAATATATTACCGAAAAAAAAAAATGTTTTTTCTAGGACTCTTAGCGCAAGACCGACTCACACTTGGTCAGTTTTTATTATTTGTTGTTATACTGTAGAGCTTGCCATGATAGTTATTAATTTTCTTATAATTATTTAAAAATAATTATAAGAAAATTAATATTAATATTTATAATTATTAATTTCTGCCAAAAACTTACTAATACCTAAAGGTATTAGTAAGTTTTTGGCAGAAATTTGCTTTACTGGGTAGGAATAGAGACTGGATAAGGATAGGGGTGGCGTATATAAAAACTATTTTGTGCTTTTCAGTGGGTCGGTTTTTTTAAAGGCAGTTTTCCTTTTTAAAAAAAAAGAAAGAAATTAAATTGTTATCATTTTTGTTTTGGTTTTAAAAAAAAGAAAGTTAATTTAGTATCATTTTTTTGTTTTTTAATTTTTATAGTAATTCGCCCAAAACCTAAAATAAATGAAGTACCTATCACTAAAAAGTATGATACGGTTCAGCCAAACGTGAGATAATCGCGGACAAACATACATACGTACGGGTCAAACTGAGAACCTCCTTTTTTAAGTAGGTTAAAATACCAAAACCTTCTCCTAAATGTAACAAATACTTTCTTGAAAACCGCATCAAAATCGGTTTAGTCAAGCGGGAGATAATCGAGGACAAACATACATACGTACACGTGCATACAGGTCAAATTGAGAACCTCCTTCTTTTTAAGTCGGTTAAAACGTACACCTATTTTTAATATCGGAATGTTTCAAAATTACCTATTGTTTCCTGTTTTGTACTAAATAATGTCGCTAACCAAGTTTCAAAAGATTTTCGTTGAGAGTCTAATCTAGAAAAATTGTAAAAGAAATTTTATTTAATTACTTAAATGTATGAAAACTCTTAGCCTAATTTACGAATAACAATAAATCACTGTTTAATGTACATTATTATTTTAAAAGGTTTTAATGTAACCTACTTACATAAAAGTTGTTCTTTAATAAGATGGATTGTTTCAACTTTAGAAGTTTTCGCGCCCATCAATTAAAAGAAGTGGAAAACAAAGTATCAAACTTTGTTACAAGAACGTGTTCCAATTTGAAAATATTTGCTTCTTTATTAATACCACAGAGTACTAAAATTACGCTTTATAAAGAGAACATAACCGCCAGGCCGCGAGAGGGCGATATTTATTTTGTAGTTTGATATTCATTTCAAAAGTATGTTATATTTGAATTACACTTTTTAATGTAGGAATTGTATTATTTTTCCTTACTCTGTTCCGGTATCAAATCCATAGAATCAAAGTTAAAAACATTTATTTAAAAGGATACTGATAAAACACAGGCATACTACATGCACTAGTTTAGTTTAATATATTCCTATCTATGTATATACAGAGTGTAAGTGACAGCCTAGCAAATACCGAAACGGTGAACTTAGACCATCAAACTGAACAACTTTCACTATGGGGACTACCTCGGGAGACGCGAAAAAAAATCTACTGTCCCGTAAATTTGAGTCGGGTAGGTACTGCAGTTTTGTACGGGACAGCTGATTTTTTTTCGCGTCTCCTGAGGTTGACTCCATAGTGAAAGTTGTTCAGTTTGATGGTCTGAGTTTACCGTTTCAGTATTTGCTAGGCTGTCACTAACACCCTGTACACAGGGTGAAATTAATATCATTAGCATCCTTTTAAATTAAGAGTCTACCCATCAAGCTGAACAACTTTTACTATGGAAGCAAACCGATCAGAGCAACAAAAAAATTGTTCTGTACTAAACTGCAATGCCTACTCCACTCAAATGTATGCAACAGCAAATTTTTTTGTTGCTCCGATCGGTTTGCTTGCACAATAAAAGTTGTTCGGTTTGATGGGTAGACTCTTAGTTTAAAAGGATGCTAATGATATCAATTCCATCCTGCTTTTACTATGTCAACAAGACAAAAAGTAACAACATGAGATTTAATGTAGGGTTAATTTTAATGAACGTTTCTCCAGCTGAGTGAATATATCCACAATAAGCACCGGATCTAATAAGAAATGTATCACCAGCCTATAAACGTCTCACTGCAGGGCACAGGCCTACCCTCAGGGAGGGTATACGTAAAAAATTTAGTACAATTGCATGTTGTCCGTGCGGATTCGAACCCGGACCCCTAATAATTGGGTGTCCATACCTCTCCGCAACGCGCCACCGACGCGACGCTCTCTATTTTGCAGTACCTATATGCTTTATTTAGAATAGCTCTAACTACGCCTTTGAGAATACAAAGTATATACAGTTTTTGTATAATCAGCTCTTATTTCCCTACTTCTATTTTGCTTAGTGCTTCGTTACGTTCAGGGTGACTCTTTCACTAAATGCTTTTTATTCTTCCCAAAGAGGAAAAGCGTCGAAAACGCGATTCGTTTTACTCTTGTATCGTTAAGCGTAGATTTTCAAGCTTTTCAACTGCATGTGCATTCTGTATTGATATTTTCAATGTGAAATTCAGTTAGAGCTGAATTCTGTTAACACGAATAAAATTACTATAGAAGTTCATTCAAGTCTTTCTTGAATTGTTATGCTAAATGGTTTGGAAAAAACTGTAAATTCTATTTTAATATGCGAAACTGTAAATGTAATTTTAATATTAACGGTGGCGATGGTTCAATTTCGCTTTGGATATTAATAATTCAATATTATAGTCGTAGTACAGAGTAGGTCGTAGTAAAAAATAGACCGACACTAGCTGTCAGTAGATTCTAGGCAGTTTGCTTGTCTACCAAGTTAGGTAAGTACCTACTAAGTTCAAAATAATGCTATTTTGCCTCCTTCAAGTAATATACTAGACCAATACAACGTGCTGAATATGTATGGGCACCAGATAGGGTCATTTGGTAGTGAACCTGCCAGCTGATTCGAGAGTCGTGGGTTCGAATCCCGTAAGGGGCAAATATTTGTTTGATAAATATTTTTTAATCTTAATCATACAAATGTTTGCCCCTTGCGGGACTCGAACCCATGACCATCGGACCAGCCGGCAGGTTTACTAACAACTGACCTATCATTATAGTTTTGAAAACATCCAACCTTTTGTTCATGTAATACGGTTTCTGTTTTATGTTGTACCGTAAAAAGACCGTGTTCCTGAGGTTATGCATTAACTTTCGCCTGTTATTTGATCATATTTCACAAGGTATTTAGAAAATCAAACGGCTAATCCGCACTTTTGTTGTAGACCTTCCATAGGTTTAAAAATATTCTCATTTTTCGACCCATATTCCTTAGAAATTGTTTAATTTTATTGTCTGAATTCACCCTTAAAGTATGTTAGTATACCTAATTGAAAATCCTATAAAAATATTTTTTTCGCCATTTCAATATTAGTCCCATTGTGAAATATGTTCAAATTAATACTCTCAATAACATGCCAAAGTTGATCCATAACCTCAGGAACACGGTGTGTATGATGTATGAATCAATACAATAGCTAATTTCTATTCTCTTCTGCAGTATCTATCGGATTCTGACGATTCCGTCTGGGAGACGACCGATGTCACTCTGGAGCGGGGTGCCAGCGGTCTAGGGCTCAGTATAGCGGGTGGAGATACTGGCGGCGACGTCAGCATAACGAGACTTGCTGTTGGCGGCGCGGCTAAGAAAGATGGTAGACTGCAGATAGGCGATATTCTTTTACAGGTATGTGTTTTAATAAATTTATTTATATTTATTATTTATCTTTATCTATGTAACATTGGTTTTTTTTTTTAAAAAAAATTAAAAAAAATTATAAATAATATAGAAATATATAAATATATAAATTTATTTTACTTATGCATAATCGAGCAAAACATAAATACTTACTCTTTATTCACTCGCCAAAAAAACGTGTTTTTTTTTTCATTTTTAGTATGTAAGTGCCTTACAAGATTCACACTTTTGAGCATCTTGTAATTCTAGAATTATGTATGACAGATACAAAATACATGTTGGTAATTTGGTATAAGTACGTCACTTTATATAAATATATAGCAATTTAAATACAGAAAACTACGACCGCAATACCTTACGCGGTGGTCAGAAAATTTGCTACAACCACATAGACCTACAACTACCATCTTTCTGTTTTAGAATGTAGTTTCAGCAATACACATTTTTCCAGGAGGGAATGACGCGTCTTGTAGTGAGAGGTGGATAGCTGTTCGCCCACATAAATAATGCATAACATACCTTTAATCCCTTAGTCGCTTCGTACGACACCCACGGGAAAAATTGAGGTGGTTTATTCTAAGCTGGAATCATACGGCATATCAATTTTATTTTACGTAATTTCATACTCAGTTGTAGAGTTTCTGCCCTCTTCTTCTCTACAGCCATAACACCTTACGAAGCGGTAGTTAATTTACAAAAAAAAAATCATTTTTTACACTACTATTTTGAAAATGTAATTTCGAATATGTAATTTTTAATGTCCCTTCGCCGTTTGAGCCTACTGTAGTCCAACCAACCAAACCTTAATCCAGATCGGATCAAATCTATACGTAGAGATAATGTCTATGCGCGTTTATTGTCTAGTACATTTAGCATACATAAGCTCCTAAACTACGTTAACGTTCAGTTAGTAACTCTAAAGCACGTTTAGAATAATTTACGACCTGCAAGCTACTTCGAGCTGTCTCGCGTTTATTGTGCACTGAATTGTTTGTGCGATAATAGTTTCATCTGACAGATAGGATTGTAGCCAAAAACACGACCTTGCAAAATTCAATACTTAAATTGAAATAGTAAAACGTAAGAAAATTTATTTATTGAAGAGAAAGACAGTATTATGGTTAATAGTAATAATATATAAGGTCTAACAAAATTAGGTGAAACTATTTTAAGGGGATGATCAGACCATCAAACTGAACAACTTTCTCTATGGGACTAATATCGAAATCGAGAAAAAAAATCAGCTGTCCCATACATTTGGTCGATTAGGTTTGTATCTACTGTATCGTTTTCGCGATTTCAATATTGGTCCCATAGAGAAAGTTGTTCAGTTTGATGGTCTGATCATCCCAGTTCCACCTAATTTTGTTAGACCTTATATAAACATAAATGTATATAAAAATCTAAACTAATCAGTGTATCCGCTGCGGTTCGTTTCTGGCCTAAACGACCCTATGACGCTTGCGGCTTTACCCCGTTGGACGGCTAAGACAATGCTTTGGACCAGAAACGAACCAGACCGGAAAAAGGAGTATTAGTAGTTTTTTTACTACAGTGTCAACATGTTGTTGTACAGGGTTACGTGCGCTCTAGATAGGTCTACGTGATACATTCTTGTACATTAGTGGTACACACGGCGACACATCAAGCTATACAAAACCAACATAAGCTGGCCGCGCGACGGTATACGTTACTCGACATGCGCGCGCCCAACTTATGTTGGTTTTGTATAGCTTGATGTGTCGTCGTGCGGCACTTAAATTGACATTCAGGGTTCTTGTACGATGTGATACCACGCGCGAAGATGGAAAATAACAAATTGCTTTTAAATCACACAAACACTTAAAATACGGAGGCCAAAGAGCTTCATTATGAACACGAGAGGAAGCCAATAAAATGCGTTATTCACTTTATCGAATTTTATAGGTTTCTCAATAAAATCCGAACCCGTCCTTCGCAATTTACTTTCAGTTATAAAGTAGGTAATGTTTTTTAGGGCTCCGTACCAAAAATGTGCCAATGGATCCTAGGCCCACAACATACATGCGGAATTATTCTGGGTGGAATTACGATTTCGTTTGGATTTGCCACCTCCAGAAATCTGTTCGGAATACGCGAGTTTCGAACTAGTTAAATCAGTAACTCTTTATCAAACGTCAAAATACGAGCTTTGTATGAAAAGTTGTACTGAATCATGAATAGTGACGTCATTGTTTTTCGTTGTCGTTTCGATCCTTTTTATATAATAGTTTATCCTTTTATTAAAAATAGTATTCAAGCTACAGAATTACTGAAAATGTAAGTTTAGCATTATTTCTAAACGTATTTTTTACTAAAAAGTTAAAACTAAAATACATTTGATGCAGTCAACTCCCCAATTACGGAGGCATCAAATCCTGATTCTCATTCGGCATTTTCAAATGGAATTCTGTATGACTGAGTTTGTAACGCTACGCTATCCGTCCGTTTGTCTGTCCTACCCATCAAGGGCTGTCTTATGAACTAGAACGATTTAACCACCTTATGAACCATAATAATCTAATCAGTAATTACATTATGGCGCATTTTCTAACAAAGAAAGGAAACAAAAAAGTCAATAATTAATTCTTAAATGATTTTTTGACATTGGAAATGTCTTTTCGTTCGCTCCAGTATAGGCCCCGATTTCACGAAAAAGTGCGAGTCCCTTATATCTCGGAGAGTTGTGAAGATATGATATTCAAAAACTCAAAAAACGCGTATTTACGAGAGCTGTAAGGTGCAAAAATAATTATTCGAGAAAATCAAACACGAACAAAGTTATGGCCGAAATAGTGAAAAAATTTTTTTTTCCGGATTTTTGATTTTGGCGCTCGATATTTTGAAAACGAAGAATGATATCAAAATTTGAGCAAAGTTCGTCTGTACAATTTAGTCAGTTACAATTTGAGCCTAAAACAAAGACGATCGGGTCAAGGGTTTTCCCTGTAGCCTAAACTTTTTGAGACAATATTTTTTCGAATTCCGTAGATTCATTTACAATGTGCTCGATAGTCGTGTGGCACGACATATGTGAATTTTTTGTTTTTGCTTTATCGTAAAATAGCAATACATACAAACGTCAAACTTGGTGTTATAATCTCTAAGAACTAAGGTAAAATAACAAAATAATTTAAAAAAAAAGCGTCCAGCAAGGGGGTCGGGCTCGCACTATGGGCCCCGAAGGAAACAATTTTTTTTTTGGTAATATTGTATGGGGTACAGAGGGTCCCTGCGCAAGTCTTACTTGAACTTGGCCGGTTCGTTTTCATATATTATTCAAAATAATTCTTGATAATGTATTTTTTTTTCATAATGTAAGTTATCATGTTATCAAACTTAGTTTCAATTTGACAGGTTTTACCTCCAAGGAAAATATGTTTGTATAAAGTATGGAAGTGCTCAGAGTAAAGTTATATTGTACTTTGGAAACTTACCGTGTACCTTCGTCGGTTTCGCTATTACCGCCAATAAAACAGTTTCAAACTTATCTTTAAGCGTATTATGGACAAACTAGAGTTAAGTATTTTAGATTTTATCTTAAGAATATTTATGATTATTTAAACGCGAACTACGTACTTATAAATCATCATCATCACTACATAGTGTAAAACAAAGTCGCTTCCCGCTGTCTGTCCCTATGTATGCTTAGATCTTTAAATCTACGCAACGGATTTTGATGCGGTTTTCTTTAACAGAGTGATTGAAGAGGAAGGTTGCAGTAGCATTGCACCTGTGCGAAACCGGGGCGGGTCGCTAGTTATTTTTAATTTAAGTTTAGATCAAAACACATAAAAGACACGTCGTCAATGATACAAATAAATTAGACTACCTGACATACAAAAATCTATATTGACTTGCCAACCGAAAAGTGGAAAAGACCTGTTTCACAACTTCTTGATAAGTATTAGATATAGTCTATCCAACTGATAGATACACCAGAATCCTATCATTTATTTGCCATATCTGTTATGTAGACTATCAAATCAAATCAAATATACTTTATTTTACACCAAAACATAAACTGTAAAATAAAGAAATAAAAATACAAGAGGCACAATATAAGCGACTATATGAAGCTTATCAGAAAGTGATGGCCCTAAGGGTTAGTTTCACTACGTCTTAGTAAGTTATTGTTAGCTTATCTGACATATTGTTTGACAATATCTTTCATACAACATAATAATGTCAAATGATCTGTCAGAAAGGCTAACAAGAACTTACTAAGAAGTGGTGAAACCAGGCCCTTGCTGTTATTATTTTTTTATCATCTACATGATACAGTTAACAATTAATACAGCCACTTCAAAGAATGTAATTTTAATTCAAAAATGAATTAATTTCAGTCCTAATTACTTTCATAATTACAACGTAATTTCCTTCCTTACTAAAGTGTGACATGTTTACGCCTACGCGCATGGCGTTAGGCGTATCAAAAAGTTAATTACAGCCATAATCCCTAAGACAAGACTCTAACCTTCCGGAAAAGTAAACCTTTCGTGCTATAATTGTGTTACCTTTACACTTTCATCTAAGCATTTACCCTACCGGAGACACTTCAAAGGTTCACATTATAATATCTGAACCTTATTATCTGAACCATATTTTGTTTATCCAATTTGACATGGAATTAGTTCATAGTTTGGTAGTCTTGCAAAATATGCTACTGTTACTAAATTAAGGTTATAGGAAGACAACCGTACCTTGACAATCCCTACCCTATTATGAAATAGGTTAGGGATTGTAGATTTTTGACCAACCACTTTTTATAAGTGTTTTATTGAGAACCTCTGCGAGAATAAAGAAAAAATTCACAGATTTCGTGCCACACACGACATCGAGCACATTGGAAATTAATCTACGGAATTCGAAAAAAAATTGTCTCAAAAAGGTTAGACTACAAGGCAAACCCTTTACCCGATCGTCTTTGTTTTGAGCTCAAATTGTAGCTGACTAAATTGTCCAGAGAAAATTTTCTTAAATTTTTGATATCATTCTTGGTTTCCAAAATATCGAGCGTCAAAGTCAAAAATTCGGAAAAAAATGTATACCACTTTCACTAAGGGACCAATATCGAAATTGCGAAAAGAAATCGAATGTTCCATCATCATCATCATCAACTCCCCCAAAATGAGATTTGCCATAATCTAACCAAATCACTATGATGCGATGCTTTTGCGGTGTTCCATACTAAACTACAGATTGCTCTCTACTCAAGCTATATGTATGGGACAAATGATTTTTTTTTCGCTTTTTCGATGTAGGTCCCATAGTGAAAGTTGTTCAGTTTTTTGGTCTTAAGCACCGCTTAAAAGTTTTCAATTTTTATTTTTACTTTTATGTAACACCCTGTATATAAGGTCTAACGAAATTAGCTGAAACTGTTTTAAGGGGATGATCAGACCATCAAACTGAACAACTTTCTCTAAGGGACCAATATATAATTCGCGAAAAAAAAAATCTGCAGTCCCATACATTTAAGTCGAGTTATGTTTGGAGTTTTGTATGGGACATCAGATTTTTTTTCGAGATTTCGGTATTGGTCCCATAGAGAAAGTTGTTCAGTTTGATGGTCTGATCATTCCCTTAAAATAGTTTCAGCTAATTTCGTTAGACATTATATACTATGTAGGTAATAATATAATTTCGATGCCTTTTATTTTACCTAAGTGTCATATTTTCAAAACAGTTCTCTTAAAATGTATTTTATTATTTTTTGTCCCAAAAATTCCAGACTAATTCCAACCCTACTCACTCACAAGCCTTAAAAATATTTATAGCATTTTACCAGCGACATCCTGTCATCCTAAAATGTAGGTATCTAACTTTTATTTTACAAAAACCATCTTTGAAAGAAAACTTAAATAGAAATATTCGTATAGCTCTTAATAGCTATTTCTCAGTAAGGCGAGGCGAAGCTATAAAAGTTTACAAGACAATGTATGAGGAATTTCCGATAAGAGTGTGAAACGGCATCGGCAGCTAGTTTCCACACATTAGGGTTACAGTATTACATAAACATTAACACTGAATGTGCCCATAGCCCAGTCATTTTACGGTTTGAGCCGGGATTAATTAGTAATTGATAATTTTTTTCGGTATAGGATTTAAGAGCCAATATGAGCTTAGAAATGAATCAAAATTAAAAATTTAAAATTTAGCTATTCTATATCTCTATATCTCGTTATAAAAAACTTGATAGTATTTTTTTTGCACATATTAAAGGCTATTATACATACTTTAAACATGGTGTAAATATTTTTGTCTGCTTAGAAGGTTTTGAAAAATACATTCGTATTTTCTAATAAAAACCGATTTTTTTTAAATTTAAATGCCTATTTTATTGCTCAAAAATAGTTTATATTGTTCAATCTATGTCAAATAAGTGAATTGGTATTAATTTTATTTATTTCAAAGCCTTCTAGTACTCACAATTTTGATTTCTATGTTGCGTAGCGAATTTTTTTTTTAATGGATTGAGATAGTATTTTTGACTCTAAAACATGATACCGGTTGCAGTTTAAAAGTTCAATTAATAATTACTTCGAACCTCTCCTAACAAAACTCCGTTAATGGCTGGGCTAAAAGCTGCAAAACAAAAACTGACTCATTATCAATGTGTTTTTAATCAAGTAATGGATCAAAGAAATTGAACCGGTTCAATTTCTTTGAAATGGATCGTGTTGTGCTAAAGTGACATAGATCAAAACAATATAAGAAAATCTCATGTAAAATCTAACAATTTTTTTGCCCGTATTGACATGTTTACTGTGTGTGAGATAGAGCAATATAGGCACAAAGCCAAATATGCTCTCAGACTTTTGTTACCCATTTGAGAGCACTTTAAAATCCGCCATTTTTGGAGCGTTGATTGCTTACCTTGTTTTGTTGTGAATGAGATGTAAAAAATTAAGCTATAATTATAGCTATTATAATTGGCACATTATTTTTTATGCAATGTGATCTTTTATAATATACTAATACATTTATAAAGATTATAATGAACCTAACTAATTTAATCTAAATAATTCTCAAAACAGCACAAACAATTTAATTTATCGAAAAGCCCTCTGGAAGATAATAAAATAAATTCACAAAAATCTCACATAACAATTTAACACAATCAAAATAAAATAGATGAATAATTAAATCAACTTCAAATATCAAGAAAACTCTGCCACATCATAAAAACATTTTTCCAGTAAATAATCCTTTAAGAGCTTTACGAAAATTTTTGGATTATTTTCAGTGTTTAAGTTATTTGGAAGAATGAATGTATAGAGTCATTTACTCATTATTCAAATAATACTTAAACATTGTTTATTCATTTGTTTAGGTAAACGACGTCTCGGTGGAAGGAGCTCTCCATTCCGTTGCGGTGGATGCGTTACAGAAGGCAGGAAATGTAGTCAAATTAGTAAGTACTTGCTTTGTCTTAAGAGCCTACCGAGCCTATTGTGCTGCCCCCAATCGTATTTATTTTATTTCTTAACATTTAAACATTTCCAAAAAACAAGAATGTCACATTGTAGTAATGATTGGCTTTCAATTTATCGAAACATTACGGATTATTATGTTTTATTTAAACACACTTGACATTATAAAAACAAATCCGCAGTGACCCGATAAATTTAAAATGAGCAATGACTACCATGTGACATTCTTGTTTTTTTTTAATTCTGTTTAATTGTTATGAAATAAAAAAAACGATAGGGGGCAGCACAATGGGCTCGGTGCAGCCTTAATACTTGTAAACTCCTACTTTGATCCACCTTTTTATTTCCTAATTACTTTCAGTGAGTAAAGTGTTAAGTCCTTTGTATATGTTTTCTCAACTTTGTGTATAGTATACAGACCACCTATCTTATTATTTTGTTTCGTCGTCGATTCTAGAGGAAATAATTTCAGGAAAAAAATTATTTATTATTATTATTATAACACTTTATTGTACACACTGACATTATAATACAAAAAGTTGAGAAAACTTGTAAAAACTGTTAGCATATTAAGAAGGACCAAACTGAACAACTATCTCTATAGAACTAACATCACAATTGCGAAAAAATAAATCAACTGTCCTATTTTCAGTTTTGTATGAAACAGCCGAACCAACTCGACCCAATTGTAGGCAAGAATCTTAGCGATTTCGATGTTGGTCTCGTAGAGAAAGTTGTTCAGTTTGATGGTCTGATCATCCTGTATAACTTCTTAAAAAAAAACGTTATACAAATTGCTTTAAGAGTTTGTATGGAATTAGGAATTTTTAAATGTTCATACTAAATGCTGATTTTTTATCGATTACGTACAAACGGTTTTCAGGCTTTTGTGTAAATTTGACCACGAAATATAATTTAAATGAATGAGGATATTAAAAAATAAATATCAGCAAACCTATTTTTTTTTAGAAAAATGACACGGATATTTTTGTAGCGACGATATTTAATCTAAAATCGTTTTTAGTGTGTAAATAACATGCAGTTTGCTATTTGCATGTTATATACGCTACATAACTATTGGATCCAAACTAAAATTTTTGTAAATAGTATGAAAATAAATGCATTAATTAAGTAATTAAAAGTTACATTATAATTAAAATGTCCAATGAACTGATGACATTAATTAGCTAATTATTGTTCGTTGCTTTTTTTATTCAAGTTGTTAGCTGAATACAATAATGAAGAACAAAATAAAATTATTTTCCTCTTTTCACTTTTAAAATGTAACATAATCTTACGGCTGGTAGCGGTGCGGCCGTATTCCCTTTTCAGCTCAAAGCTAAAATTAAACCCAAAACACCAAGCAAGGTTTTTTACAATTTACGATAGCTCATAGAAATACTGCAAAAATCTTCTAAGCGACTGGTCGTGCACAAAATCTGAAAACTGTTTACAAAATATCGATAAACTTGAATTAATCATCACCATTTAAACTTTTCATGAAAACTCAAATATCGACGAGGTTAAGATCAAAAGCACGTTATCAAATTTTTTTGCACACTTAAAAAGGATAAAGTACACGAATTATAATCCATTTTACGAAAACACTCAATAACTCAACATCATAGCGGTTATTAAATCTGATTTCAGG